>CM061546.1:38865738-39513238 GCA_030864215.1 Capsicum pubescens
CTTGACATAATATTATTTAATAAAAATGTATCTCAAAATCAAATACATACTTTTCTTAACATAATTTTTCTATACAAAGTAAACTTACTAAATAAAATATATAATATCCCTTATATTGTTAGATTTAGTTAGGAAGTATTATTTTTGGTGGAGTGTTAATTTATGACGGAAGGAATAGTTCCACATCATATTTGTAATTACAAAGACAATATGATTGTAGCTAGTATATATTTGTAATTTAAAGTCGTGCAATAGTCATATCTATAATGTCAGCACTTGCATGATAAAAGAAAACATTAAAGAACTTTATATATTTCAAATTCAAAACTAAAATATTGATTCAAAAGTTATAATTTTTCCATTCAAAATAAACCTAATTCTTATTCAAATATGTTCCTTCAATTTAAATTCAAATACATTATATTTTAATCAATTAAATGTCATAAAATTTTGTTGCTTGTGATATTTTTATAGTTTGAACTTTTCAAGAACATCTTCAAGTGTGTTTTCTTACTCTATTTGATTTTTCAAAATAACTCGAACAAAATAAATTAAAAAATAAAGCAAGGTCTGTTCTTTTCTCTTTAATTTAAGTTAAAAAATAATTTGTCAATTCAAAAAATAAATAATTTAATATTTATAATTGTCAATGTGTATAAGAAAAATTAAATATAAAAATCACGAAACAAAGCACCATAAAAAGGAATAACAATAATAATACAAAAGATAATACTTAAAAAAAAATGTTTTAAAATAATTTAGTGAAATAAGTAAGTGAAAACATATGTTTAAGAGTTAATTTAAATTGGTTTGATGAATTTGGAGACACAATCTTCTTAATAAAAATGTAATTTTAGAATCACATATAACTCATCATCGTTCTTACCTTTTAATTGTCTTCTTTTATATTTTGTCAATCTTCTTCTCCCCTCCTTTATTCTTGTTATTCTTTTTGCTAATCAAATTAACAATTTCAATTAAATTGGTCATTTAAAAATAAACTAACAAATAATAAAGTGCAACTTTCACTTAATATACATACATAAAAATAGAATACTTTTAATATACAAAATTGAGTTAATTCTTTTTCTAAATTCGTATGAGATAAACTGAGGAGAAAGAATAAAAAATGTTAATGCAAAAAAATTGTTAGGCATTTTAATAACTACTGTCCTTGTCTTTATTAGGTTGCACCGCCAAGTGAATCAACAATGGTATGGGCAGAAGTAAGTTGAGCAATCCTAAGTAGAAGTTGGGATAAAACAAAGCAAGCAAAGACAATAATAGAAGGTATAGATAGAAAGAGAACTTGCAAAAGAAACAAATCCAAATCTAAAATTTGGGTTTCATATTTTACAGTATCATATAGCAAGGAGTCAGGATGGAAGCAAAGCTTGAAACATAATATAGCAATTGGCAAATGAGATTAATTAGGAGAAGAAAAGCTAAATTTGATTTATGCACCATTAAATATTTATTTATATATATATATATATATATATATATATATATATATATATATATATATATATATATATATATATATATATATAATAGAAGATTAAGAAGTTAGAATTTTATTCCAACGTAAATTCTATTTGAATTCAAATTTCAAAATCCTGTCACTAACTTTGGAAAATAAAATATTTCAAAATTAAATTTTCAAATCCTATTTATCCTTAACACAAATATTTTTGGCTAATTATATATAGAGAGAATAAATTATTATTATTATTATTATTATTATTACTATTATTATTATTATTATTATTATTATTATTATTATTATTATTATTATTATTATTATTATTATTATTATTATTATTATTATTATTATTATTATTATTATTATTACTGCACTATAACTAACACCAGTACTATTCTTACTTCTACTATCACGTATTTATAGATTTTTATTATTTTGAAATAGTTAAGTTTATTTAGGATTATTAACTTTGAGTTCCTTATTTTAAGCTAGTGACCCTTTAAAAAAAAAAATTAATGTATTTTCAAATTTAAATTATTTTGATTTTGTAATTCAAAATATTTATTATAATATTTTTTAATTTTATCCTAAAAATTATCACGTGGCTTTTTAATATCTTGCCACTTAACTTCTTGTCTTACTTTTAGTTTTTCGTTATATTATATATATATATATATTAGTTTTTGAATTACAGAGATAATGACAAAAGAGTTGGAATAACACTATTTTAAATTCAAATTCAAATTAAGTCATGATAAGCACAAACAGTTTAAATAAAATTAAAACTCTAAAATTATAGAGATAGTTATTATCAGTAAAATTTAAAATTATTATCTGATTAAAATATTCTTTTAGTTGCTTAAAATTAGGGTTATTTGAATTAAAATCCTAAATAGCAGTCTTATGAAAAATAATTTAGTTAATCCTAAATCGTAGTCTTTTGTTAAAATCCTTCAATTAGGATTATAGATTACTCACGCCTCTTTTTAGGTGAAGCAATTGGGTTGAAAAGATTCATCAATTAATTTTTAGAGCTTAGTTAGGACTCTTAAAATATAGTTTCTAGGTTTAAGTTAATGCAATTTCTAAATTTTTTTTTAGCATTATTATTTTCAAATTCAAATATTTAATATTTTTTAATTTAAATTTTTTATTACAATACTTATTAGTTGTCCTAAGAATTGCCACGTGGCTTGACAATAGTTTGTCACGTGACTTCTTCTGATGCTTCGTCCTCTACCTTATAATATATATAGATAGATAGATGGGGTGGAAATTATATATATATTTCTACCACCGCATTCATCCCTCGTCTTAAACAATTATACATATTTAATAAATTCTTTTATATAAATATATAACTTTAAATAAAAATTATTGAATTCTTTGAACTCATATTTAATAATAACCAGGATGAAAATGTCCTTCAATGATTTTGATATGAAAGATAACAACTGCACAACTGTCAAAATGGAGGCAATCTCTAGTGAGTTGGCTTGATGTGGAAATAATAGAACAATTAGGAATATTAATATTTATTTATTTTGTGAAAAGTATATAGTTTGATCCTAAAATAATTTGTATGTGCATTTGCTACTATATATCACTCAACTTTATTTTATTGCATTAAAGTCATTAAATTATTTTTTATAATATAAAAGTTTCTCAACTTTGTCCTGGTGTTGTTAGAGCTCGTTTAGATATCAGATCGTGACAATTTTGAATAGATTTTATTTCCGTTTTAGATCAATTACATTTCAAATAATGCCTAAATATTTACATGCAATTTCGAGACTTGTTATTTCGCCGAATTTTCCCCTCACAAACAAGAAAAAACCTTTATGATGAAATGAACCTTCATGTTTTGGACCTTTTTCTACCCAATACCCCTCCCCCCGTGCGCGCCCTGCCGGTAAGAAAAAACAATAAAGGGCGGAAGATCTCCTATATCCACAATACTCCTTGGCGGTAAGAGTGAAGTTGGGGGAGCGCAAGAGGATTCATTCGAATTCCGCCTACTAAAAAATCTATTGTATATACAGAGATTAATGTATATATAATTGATATTAAGTCTTTTTTTTATATATTTATTTTCTTATATTTTGAACAGTGTTACTGAAAATCTTATCACCGTCACTTGATGACTTACTTATATATAAGGGGAAAATGTATATATGCTATTTAAGAGTTAATATAACAAGAAAAATTTACATAACACCACAACTTATCTTTACTAAACTACATAAAATTCCTACCCTTTTTATTAATTACCTAAATCTCTTTTTTTAGAAGAAAAAAAAAATAGTCGGATACGTCCACAAACTCAAAAAAAAAAATTGATGCATATTTTTAATGATGTATCTCTCATTGGTCTAGTTAATCTACTGTGTATCTCGATCAAATAGTTTCGAAAATGGATGTATCTGAGTAATCAAAATTATGTATGTCAACTTCAAAATTACGTATTCGGATGCTAATTATGTATCCGAACAAAAATGGAGTAATTAATTGCTACATTCTTAAGTTCAAAATTATGAATTCGAGTGCTAATTATGTATTGAAAAATTATTTATAATTTAGCAAAGATTAGAAATAAGGAATAATTAGAGATAAACTTGTTGGAATTAGTGTAAGCTATACATAATTGCAAAACTTTGAACAAGATGGAAAGGCCAAATCTCAACATATTGGGGCAAGAAGCCTTAAACATCTAGGGATTCCTTTATTTAAATTTGGGCCCATAATTTATTATTAGCATTGACCACTTGAGTTGGTGCTTTCAATTTTGTCAAGTAAACATCAATTCTTCCTTTAATGTTATAGGTCCCCCTTTTTAGCCTAAATTTGACTTCTTACCATAAAAACAATCATAGGGATTTTCATGTCAATTTAAAGAGTAACATTAAGGCCTACTTGAACTTTTCCTAGTTGTTTTTGAGTGATTTTTAACATTATCAAAGTTTAGCTCTTATATGAAAATGAAATTGATATGATGTTCACATGCTATGGAACTATAGACCTTTCATTTTGATGTATAACAAGTTTCTTAAGATTCTATTTGCAAAAGTTTTCAACAATGAAAAACGTGTATAATCAGTGTATACTTGTTAGGAAAGAGTAAACAGTAAAATTCGATCGACTGTTTGTATAAAGATTCTTTTAAATAATCATTCAAGTTATTGAAAATTTGATCAAAATGTTTTGGACAACAAACAACAATTCATGATTTTGATGTGAAGGGTAATTAAAGATTCATTTATTATTTTTTTTTATTTTTTTTCAATAGATGCATGGGATGGAGTAAAAATACAACTGGAAGTATCAAGAATGTCTATTACAATAGGTTCTTTTAAACAGAATTTTAGGTAGGAATTGTCATTTTCTACTAGGTTGTCACAAGGGATAGAGCTAACAACCTTGGAAATTGGAATTAAGACAAAAAGTTTCATTTAATTTTATTTATTTCACCCCTCTTATCCTTTTATTTTTATGCTTTGTATCTTTTGTATAGAAAAATATGAATATATTGCAATTAAATTGATTAAACTAGATCAAGTAATTGAGATGTCAAAGTCCAAAAAAGTTTATTTATTCTCCTATATAATCTTGCAAAATTGGCCAAAAGCATGTTCTTTGATTTCCATGATTAGCAAATTCATGGTCCATGAAATCAAATAATCTATGGCTTTTAATATTAATCATCTAATATAATGACATTTTCCAAGTAATTTTATCTCTCTCTGTATATATATATTTGGTTGGATCAATATTATAGCAACATGTTCACTATAATTTAAAGAGAATTTTTTTAAAATAACGATAATTTGAGGCCTAGCTATCAAACATAACGATAGTTTAGATATAATTACCAAATGTATGTGAGAGTTTCAGAAATTCACTCTGAATTAATACTACCAACAAAATCTTATAATGTTAGGTATTAATTATATTATATTTATACAAAATATATATATATATATATATATATATATATATTGTTAGTCACGAGATACACTTCGAAAAAAACAATTCTCCTATATTATAATATATATATTAATCATTCCTAGAAGCTCCAAAGAACAAAATCTTTGAAAACTCAAAAACATGTTGGAAGACTGTTCACAAATTATAATTTATTTATTTTTTTAATTTATTTATCTAATTTTAATTTGACATGAAATTTTAAGAAGTAAAAAAAACTTTGAATTTTTTTTTTTTAAAAAAAACTTTTGAATCTTAAAATCTTAAATTAAAGATATATAACTAGAACATACTACAATGCTCTCACTATCTTAACATGAAAAATTTAAATTAAATTTTTTTTATTCTTGAATAAAAGGAAAGGAATGTAGTATTTATTGCACTAATTAGTCAATGTTTTCTATTTTCTAATTATTTTTCTTACTTGCAATCATTTTTTTGTTGAATATATTGGTAGTTTAAAGTCATACCCTACTCAACAAAAAGAGAATAAAAAAAAAAAAAAAACTTCAATTCCATAGTTATCAACCTATCTATCCAATATGATAAAAGGCAAAGTTATATCCTCCACTATATATTATATGTACACTATCCCATCCAACAAAGTACTCCACCCTCCGTTTCGGAATAAACGAATTGTTAGGGTATTTATTAGTGTTTCAAAATAAGTGAATCGTTAAATTTTTTTCTAAATTTACCCTTATGATTTGACAACCAATTAATTTTTGAAGAGGTATGACAAGGTCAGTTTTTTCTTTTTTGGGGTAAAAATAAAAAATTATATTAAATTTATGTCTTTAATACTTTTTCCTTAATTTGTGTGTCAAAATCCAATAATTCATTCATTATGAAATGGAGGGAGTACTACTTTACTATCTATAATAAGTGTGAATAAGCAGGCACGTCTTCGACATACCTGCTTGTGTTGTCTGCTTCAACTTTTTCAATCGTAAGTTTACTATATTATTCCTAATTAATTACTATAGGTTATTTAAGTATTAAAATTTATAATATTTAATAAAAAAATATAGAATAGACATAAAATAATAAACTAATATTTAATTTTTTAAATTAATTTGATGTCTTATATGAGGCCTCCGTTTGAAACTCACCGGAAAACATCTCAAAACCGCCCCAAAACAGTTCCATGATGCGGTTGTTCCGGTGAAAACCACAATCGGAAAACTATTCGAGTTGGTTTGTTCGTCGTTGAGGTTCGGCTTCGAGGTTAATAAGTGGGGATAAGCAGGCACGTCTTCAACATGTCTACTTGTGTTGTCTGCTTCAGCTGCTTCAATCGTAATTTTACTATATTATCCCTAATTAATTACTATAGGTTATTTAAGTATTAAAATTTATAATATTTAATAAAAAAATATAGAATAGACATCAAATAATAAATTAATATTTAATTTTTTAAATTAATTTGATGTCTTATATGAGTCCCATTTTTGCTTTTTTTCACAAGTATTTTTATAGTAATTTTATTATATCACATTTAATTAGTTGTTATAAGTCATTTAAGACATGTCTTCTTCGCTGCTTTAATCGTCATTTTATTATATCAATCCTAAGTAATTACTACAGGTTATTTAAGTATTAACAATTTATAATATTTAATAAAAATATAAAATAGACATAAATATTAAATTAATATTTAATTTTTTAAATTAACTTAGTGTCTTATATGAAGCCCATTTATGCTTTTTCCCACAAGTATTTTTTATAGTAATTTTATTATATCACTTCTAATTAATTGTTATAAGTCATTTAAGACATGTCTTCTTCGCTTCTTCAATCATGATTTTATTATATGACCCCTAATTAATTATTATGGTCGCATTAGAAAATTAACAATATTTCATACATGGACACAAAATGATATGTCAACATAAAACATTTGATTAACTGTCGAAATTATATTAGTGCCACATAGGTTGACTTTCAAAATTATACCAGTGTCACTTAAATTGGAATAAAAGAAAAAGTATTATAAATTACAATAAAATATTTGATTGACTATCGAAATTATATAGTGCCATATAGGTTGACTTTCGAAATTATATCAGTATCTATAAATCACAATAAAATATATTTGATTGACTATCGAAATTATATTAGTGCCACATAGGCTGACTTTCCAAATTATATCAGTGTAACTTAAATTGGAATAGAAGAAAAAATATTATAAATCACAATAATTAAAAATTAAAATTATTTTAATAAGTGATTATTTAAATTATATTTATGTCACATAAATTAATATAAAAAATAATATATATTAGCACGGACCTTCGATGTCTAGTATTATAAAGAAAAGGTGATATAATTTGAATAATTCAAACTACTACTAATTACTATTTCCCAATGAAGTAATGCAATCTTTAAAACACTTTTTGTACTATTACTACTTTTTTTTTTTTCACTATTTGACCTTAAAGTAGTTAAAAATTAATTCCATTTCCAAAAGTGGACGTACCTTCTTTTTTTTTCTATTTTGACTCTTGAAGTTTTCAACTTACACATTCTAAAAATGGCAAATCTTCAATAATTTTATCTTTGATTGCAAATCCCAAGTTGCCTTTTTTGTGGACACTATTCCCCTCACACCAAAAACTTGGAATTTGAAGCACACAATATTGCCAACTCATTCTTTATTTTATTTTAAGTGTTTAACTGGACACGAAATTTAATAATAATAAAAATTATATTTATATATTTAAAAATAATATGATATTTTTATTGTAACAAAATTATCTAATTAAAAATAGGATATAAAGTTATGTACTCACTCCATTTCATTTTACTCGTCTCAATTTAACATTACTTTTGATTAAGAAAAAAAAAACTAATAAAATGTTACTTTACCATAATAATCCCATTAAATGATGTTTACATTTTATTTTCGAGATAAAATAATTAATACTAAGGGTAAAAAATATAATTATATTGCCTTGATTAATAAAAAATGACAAGTAAAATAAAAAATAAAATTAAAAAATTTGGGATGAGTAAAATGAAATAGAGGGAGTATAATATTAGTATCACTATGCCATCTTTACAACAACATATTAGTATAATCTCATATATACGCGTTTTGGAAAGGAAAAGGTGTAATATAGAGAGATTATTTTTTTAAAAATCGTGTCTTTACATGTACGATTATTTTCAAGATTTTAAATCTCACATTTTAAGAAGCAAATATATTTTAATTGATCTGATATTATTTACTCTAAGGATGTACAAAACATAAATTCTTAAAAATATAATTTTACTACTACTATATGAAAAGAAAAACGTCATTCATGATGATGATAAAATAAAAAAAGAGACAAAATTACTTGTATTTTTTCATATAGAAGATTCACAGGCGTGGAACAATCCACGTAGCATTTTGTAAACCACCAGTCAATAAAGTAGTTGTACAGTGCCTTTGTGACTTTCCAATTTTTTGAGAACTTTGGTATCTTCTATTACAAAAAAAGAAAAAAGAAAAAAAGAAAAAACATGTTGTACATATCAAACTTTGTAGTAATTTGTTGAAGTGTCTCAATTTTCTTCCTTTGTTTCTTTTACATATCAAGAAAAAAAGAAGAGTTGGCATATTTAATTTTTGGTTTGAGTATAGTTGTTACTTTACTAGTACTAGTACAAGTTACCTGCCAAGAAATGGAGAATTAAAAGTATGATATAGTTTTGATTTATAAGAGAGATAATAGAGCTTGCTATGGATTTTTGGAGAAATTGGTACGTGTGTATTTCTTAATTTACTTTGTTTTTAAAAGTAATACTTAGTTGTTATGTTTTCTTGATTAATTAATCAAGAAGTCATGATTTGTTGTGGTGAAAATGATTAGTTAATTTTGAGTCTTGAGGTAAGAAGGGGTTGCTAAGCGCTTTCACGTTTATGTTTTAGCATTAAAATTGTGGTTTCGAGTTATCAACGGAGCAAAAAGAGTGGGAGTTTTAGTTACCAGTAAAAAGTAAAATTTGAATTTTTTATTTTTATGGTGCTATGAAAATTCTTGGTTTTGTGAGTAATATGTTTTGAGTTATGCTATTTTAGAAGAAAGTTGATGAAGCATGTTGTTTAAGTCAATAAGTTCTTGGATCAAGGGGTCTTTTTAAATTTAATTATTTTTTGATGTCTAAGACTCTTAAAGTTTTTAATCTTCTTTTATTTTTGTTGAATGTTTTTTTCTTATTTTTTTTTGTGTTGGTAGTAGCATCAGTATGCGTGAGCTGAATCATTGGTTTTGTTTTGTGTGATGATATGTAATCAGAGTTGATTAGCAACTGAATTGTCTTTTTTATTAAGTTCAAAAAAAGTATTGAGTACCTATTTCTGAAGGTTTGGGAGATGGTCTTTTCTTTTCGGAGGTGAGCCTTGGAATAACGGGTAAAGTTGTTGTCGTGTGCTCAGGAGATCATGAGTTCAAGCCGTGGAAACAGTCCCTTTTCAGAGATGTAAGGTGAGGTTGTAAAATACCTGCCTTTTCTCCGGACACAGCAGAAGCTTTAGTACACCGGTCCGTCTCTTTTTCCTTTGGAAGATGGTTTTTTCGTGTGTGTGTGTATTTGTCACAATTTTTTTTTTCATTTAACTATCTGGTATTTGAGTTCATTTTTTGGATTTAGCAATTATCCAGTATGTTGTTGTTGTATCCAGAATTTTAAGTCTATGGTGCGACTAATTTGAATTTGCATTTTTTAGGCAGAGTGAGTGGTTAAGCTCTCTCTACAAACACGAGACTACTGATTAAAGCGCGGGTAGTTAATAGAAGTGTTGGTAGTTCGTGAGACTTTGTAATTTGACATATTTTAAATTGCTCAAAAAGAAACTGCAGATAAGAGGAATCTAAGTATCAAGTTGTGCTGAATCTGAATCTTATGATTAAAAAGAATGCACCACAAAAGTAGCATATCCCTTGCAAGCTTGCTATGTTTTTTATTTGATTTTTTCTAGTACTTTTCAGTTATCTTTCTTGAAAAAAACATGCACCATAAAAGTAGCATATTCCTTATTTGAGCTGTCGAGAAGTTGTGGTTGTATTAAAAGGTCTGTAATTATTGTGGTCTGTAGTACTTTTCAGTGTAACATGGTTCGAGCCGTGGACCATGCTAACACGAGATGCTTTGTACACCAGGCTGCCGTTTTTGTTGTGTAGCATGGTTAAAAAATAACTCCTAGATGTAATCTTTTGGTGAACACTTTAATATTGCTGATGAGTAGTCATTCGATACTTCTTTTGCATCGACTCTTTGCCTATTTACTGAAATTGGTGAGCGTATGTGTTTGTTTTATCAGGATTCCTTACAAGCTGTAGTCTTGTCTTGCTGATGACAAATTTCAACGACGATGATATTGATTTAGGACTTGCTCTAGGCTGCACCACTCGTAATGATCAGACGAAGCCAAAAGATGATACAGGTGCAGGTGTAAATGCAAGCTCAATGGTGGATATGGCATTTGCAGCATCTGATCCCCTATCCGAATTAGTTTGGTCCCCTCATAAAGGTTTGAGCCTCAAATGTGCCGAGGGTGGTTTAGCTGAAAAGAGACCTTTTCTTCTGTGGAATGTGGGACCGAGCTCTTTGGTTACTGCGCCATCACAAAGCGACAGGTTTAAGGGAACTTGTGATGAAAATGCCGTTTATGAGAGGATAATCGACCCTCAGGAAAGGTTTCAGACCACCAACGAAATGATATCAAAGAGTGGAAATGAAATTGGTAAGGCTATTATCTTAGTAGCACCGTGGATGTAGTACTGTTGCTCCCGTTAGTTTCTCTTTATTATTAGACCGCCGAGTAAAGAGTCATCTGACAGGCTGTAGCAGCAAAGTGAAGATTATGAACGCTGCTGATGGAACTGGTATGGTAGACGCTAATCAAGATGAGCAGAATTTGAAGAATACCGGAAAGGGCTTTTGTATTACTCAAGATATCAATCAGACAGTAGAAAGTTGTGAGAATCATGCAGGTATAGTCTACGACGCTAAACTCACTATAGTAATGGTGCCTGTTATGTTAAGATTGAGGGGCTTATGTATCACCATCTTGATTTAGTCGGCTGACAAAAGGACGGCCTGCTAGATCTTTTAGGTATCCGATTTCATAACATGTCTCTTATTAAATCGCTTGGTTTTGTTAGTTTTAAATAGACAAAAAAATCGCACATAACACTATGCAAACGATATCTAGATTGCTACAGAAAAGAAGCAGGAGAATGAAGAGAGAAACTTGTGCAGAGAGTGTTACTTTCTATCAAAGAGAAGTTACATAAAGTGTTCTTTTTTTAAAACTGAAATAGATAATGGCCCTACTTTAAAGTCATGGTGCTAACCATACTAACTACCTCCTAATAACTTAAAAAAGAAATACAGGAAATAAAATAAATAAATACTGCAGTCCTAAAGCAACTAATAATACTCCTCCTTGCATTAGGAGCTGCAAATTCCAAGTTGCTGCCTTAGGAGCTTAAACTTGCTGACGGGAAGGGATTTCGTAAATGCATCTGCAAGCTGATCTTCGGATTTGCAATAAACAAGAATCACTTCTCCTTTTTTCTGCACATCCCTCAAGAAAAAAAGTTTAATGTTGAAGTGTTTAGTCTTCCCGTGAAACACTGAATTATGTTAAATAGCTATTGTTGCTTGATTATCAACATGAATCTCAGTATTAACCTTTTGTTCCATATGCAAATCAAAAAATATTTTTCTCCGCCATAAGGTTTGATTTACTGCTGTTGTTGCTGCAATGAATTCAACCTCTGCCGTGGACTGTGCCACAGTTTCCTGCTTCTTGAAACACCAAGAGAAAATGCCTGATCCCAGACTGAAGCAATATCCTGATGTACTTTTCATGTCATCAGTGGATCCGGCCAAATCACTATCTGAGAATCCATACAAGTTGAAATTCTCACACTTTTTGAATTTGACCCCATACTCGACAGTACCTTTGATGTATCTTATAATTCTTTTTGTTGCTTGCAAATGCATTTTAGTAGCACATGCATAAACCTAGACAAAAGACTTACAACAAATAGAATATCGGGTCGTGTAGCAGTGAGATACATCAAGCATCCAATCAAGCTTCTGAAGTTTCCTTCATCAACTCTATCAGTTCCATCCTCTTTGCTCAACTTCTCCTTTGGATTTATCGGTGTGCTTGTTGCCTTGCAATTTTCCATATTTCTTCAGTATCTCCCTGGCATACTTCTTTTGGCAGATAAAGATTTCATTGCAACCTTGCTTGATTTCCATCCCTAGAAAGTATGTCATTAGTCTTAGGTCTGTCATCTCAAAGACTTGCATCATTTTCTTCTAAAACTCTTCAACCAGCCGCACATTGTTTCCTGTCACCAAGAGATCATCAACATAAAGGGAAACAATAAGCAGATCAGTTCCCTTGTGTTTGACATAAAGAGTAACTTCAGACAAACTTCGAACAAACCCCAAACTCAACAAGTGATCATCAATCCTGCTATACCAAGCTCTTGGGGCTTGTTTTAAGCCATAAAGAGCCTTTCTAAGCAGACATACTTTTTCTTCTTTTCCTTGCTCAATGAAACCCTCGGGCTGCTCTACATAGATTTCTTCCTGCAATACACCATTTAGAAAAGCAGATTTGACATCTAGTTGGAACACTTTCCAACCCTTTTGTGCTGCGATTGCTAGCAACATTCTGATGGTATCTAGTCGGGCTACTGGAGCAAAGGTATCCGAGTAATCAACACCGAATATTTGGGCATATCCCTTCACGACAAGCCTAGCCTTGTATTTGTTGATAGAACCGTCAGAATTAAGCTTGGTTCTAAATACCCATTTTACTCCAATGACCTTTCTATCTTTCGGTCTGTCAACTAACTCCCAAGTGTTGTTTTTCTTGATCATTAGCATCTCCTGCTCCATCGCGTTTCTCCATTTTTCATCTTGAAGCGCTTCCTTATGCCCTGCAAGCTCACGAACTGCCACATTACTTTGTTGGTAGATGTCAGAAAGTAATCTTGTACCTCTAACAGGAGGATCATCTACTAACTCATTTTGCCATTGATCGGATGTCTGCTCCTCCGAAGCTTTGACTGAAAGTTGATTGTTTTTCCAATCCCATTTCTCTTCCTCATTGAAGTGCACATCTCAACTAATAATCATCTTCCCTGTTTGTGGATCATAAATTTTGTAGGCTTTGGAGGATGAGCTATAACCTACAAAGATACCCGGGACGACCCTTTTATCAAGTTTGTCTCTTTTAACCTACGGCACATGAAAGAAACAAACACAACCAAATACTTTAATGAAGGTTAGAGATGGTTTGAATCCATTCCAAGCCTCAAATGGAGTTTTACTCTCCAACGCTTTAGTGGGAAGACGATTTTGGAGAAATACTGTTGTATTAGCTGCCTCAGCCCAAAAAAAATTTGGCAACTCTTTTTCATGCAACATGCACCGCGTCATCTCCATTATATACCTGTTCCTACTTTCACTAACTCCATTTTGTTGCGAAGTGTACGGAGTAGTAAGCTGATGAGAAATGCCCTCTTCCTCACAGAATTTGTTAAATTCTTCAGAAGTGTACTCTTTTCCATTATCAGAACGCAGGGATTGGATTCTGCAACCACTTTAATTTTCCACCATCTTCTTGAACTTCCAAAATATTCCAGCCACCTCTGATTTGTATTTCATGAAAAAAATCCAGCGGAATCTTGTATAATCATCAATGAATATAACATAGTAAAGACTACCATTAAAGGACGGTGTTCTTTGAGGTCCTGCAACATCTGTGTGAATCAATTGCAACCTTTGAGAAGAGCGCCATGATGCTTTAGGAAATGGTTTCCTATTCTGCTTACCAAATTGACAAGCTTGACAACTTGGTAAGTGATCAACGAGAGTTGGTAGTCCTCTTGTCATATCCTCCTTCTTCAGTAACAATAATGCTTGTAGATGACAGTGACCAAGTCTCTAGTGTCAGATTTCCGTGTCATCTGCCTTCATGGAATAAGCAAGTTGCTCCTTCTCTGTTGGACTAAAGGAAAAACTCCTTCCTCTCATCTTCACCCTGAAAATTTCATTTCCAGCAGTGTCACTGATTTGGCAGTGATCATTTTCAAAGAAAAGTCCAAATCCTTTTTCCATCAGATGTCCTACACTTAGCAAGTTTTGATCAATCTCAGGAACATAAAGAACTTCAGCAATTTTCTTTATGCCTGTGTCAGTGTTGATAGTTATGGTTCCAATTCCTTTGACATGAAGATGGTCCCCATTTCCTATCCTAACCTTGGAAATTTTAGTGGGTTTCAACTCCTTGAATAGGCTCTTGTCATGAGTCATGTGATTAGTGCACCAACTATCAATTAACCAAGAATCTGTTGAGATCTTACTTGAGAAGCATGTTGCAACAAAAAGAAGATCCTCCTCTTCTTGATCAACAACTTGAGCATTTTCTTCCTGCTGCGGGGCTTTACTTTTGCAAATCACCGCCTCAAGTCCAAGTTGATTGCATTTCTTACATTTAGCATCAGGTCTCCTCCAACACTTAAATGGTGAATGGCCTTTTCTTCCACAGTGATGGCAAGGGAGAAAGTTTTTCGCACTTCCTCCCTTACCTTTGTTGTTGGTTGATGTTTCCCCTTCACTCAACGCTTGATTCTTTTTCTTCTTCGGAAATTCGTCAACCTGGTGCTTACTGACAAAAGCCCCTTCTGTTGTAACATCCTGTCTCATGAGTCTTCTTTGCTCTTGAGCTTTCAGGGAATTGAGCAACTCCGTCAAACTAATTTTTGACAAATCCTTAGTATTTTCTAAGGTCGTAATTGTTGCTTCATACCTTTTATTCTCTCATCTCCAGCATACTCTTCCTTAAGATAATCCCATACTTTAGCAGTTTTCAGAGACATTATTCGTGTGAAAACTGTTGACGATACAGAAGCAAATAGACATGCCTTGGCCTTCGATTTCCTTGTCTTCTTTTCCTTGTGTGCTTTAATCTGAGCCATGGTGGGATTATTCGGTAGGGCTGGAACATCGTAATCCTCTTCCACAGCTTCCCATAGATCTAAAGCATCCAAGTATGTCTCCATTCGTACTGCCCAAACCTGATAGTTATCTCCATCAAAGACCGGCGGAGCGATTTGTGAGAAACTGGTTTCTGCATGCATGACTTCTCCAACTCAATCACAGATCCCTTAAGATGAAAGCTTTGATACCAAATGTTAGTTTTAAATGGACAAATCGCACATAACACTATGCAAACGATATCTAGATTGCTACAGAAAAGAAGCAGGAGAATGAAGAAGATCACTGAGAGAGAGAAACTTGTGCAGAGAGTTTTACTTTCTATCAAAGAGAAGTTACATAAAGTGTTCTTTTTTAAAAACTGAAATAGATAATGGCCCTACTTTAAAGTCATGGTGCTAACCATACTAACTACCTCCTAATAACTTAAAAAAGAAATACAGGAAATAAAATAAATAAATACTGCAGTCCTAAAGCAACTAATAATAGGTTTGATGCAGGTCAAGGAGATTTTGGAACGGAGAGATTTCTGCTACATGGTGCCAGCTCCAAGGTGGATATGGAAACCACTGGACTTCTAGCAGGGAAAATTAATCAAGAAATCTCGACTAGTGATAACTGTAGAGAGGGAGATGCTTCGGGTGGAAGTCAAACTCTAATTCCTACTGTCAAAGACACGGAGGCCCCTGTGTGTCTACTTCCAAATTCACCGATAGAAATGGAAGCAGACAACGCGTTAGAATCTACCAGTCCGCCAGCATTGCATAAACTGGAGTGCACAGCCGAGAATGATGTCCATCTTCCAGGGATTAACAAGACGTGTGATCAGAACGAGGAGCAACTTGTTAGGGACTGTTCTTTGCCATTTCAAACTTCTCCAACACATAGCAGGTCCTCATCATATAGAAGGAAAGGCAAAGGAAAAGCGGTATCTGACGGGAATGTCAGTAGCAAAATGTCAAATGATGAGGAAGATAGCCATGAGAGTGTAGAAAGTTGCAACAGTACAGGGTTAGCTCCAAAGTGTAAGAGACGATGGCACTTTGAGCAGCAGTTTTTTGTTGGAAGTAAAAGAATCAGAACGGATATGCATGGAGATCCTGCTACAGAATCGACAGTTGCACGTAACAGCTCCTTTGTTACTTGGATTTCAAACATGATAAAGGGCTTCTCTAAATCCAATCTTGAAGAGTCTCCTACTCTTGCTCTCACCTTTACGCCTAATAATGAGGAAAATCATGGGAAGGAGACAAATCGTCAGGAAATTGTTATGTTTGAGAAAGATCATGATTCCAGTAGCAGGTCGATGGGGTTCCAAACTGTATTTCAGTCACTATACTGCCCAACCTCGAAGGTGCCTGAAACAGAAATACCGAAGGAGGATCATTCAATGGGAGAATCTAATAAGCTTCCATCAGCTGACAAAATCCTCATTGATGTTCCTCCAATATCCTGCCATCCGGGAGATGATATGTTAGATGCGCACATGCCCATTTCTAATCACAAATTCGACCAATCTACAGTGGCTCGCAAGGAAGTGCCACTGATGCAAACTCAGATTATGCCAGCAGCTGTTGCTTCTAGTGACATTGCATGTAGTAAAACAAAAGATGGGCTGAGCCCGTCTGACTCGGTGTCTAGACTTGGAACTTCTGAGGACAAAAATACCTCTCATTCATCTGAATATGACACATCTAACAGAAATCAGTCTCTTCGTAGTCTGTGGATTACTAGATTCTCCAACAAAACACCCGGAGCTGTTCTGAACATAGACGATAATTCAAAGCCAACTACACATGACATATTAGCATGTTCCACAGAGTGCAGAAGGCCTAATCATCAAGCTCAAACAAGTGTGGTGTGTCGGATTGAACAGGCAAGCTCCGATGCAAAGGAAACTTCATCCAGCTCGAAAGAGATCCATGACAATAATTATGAAAGGTCCATGAATAATCTGCATCCTATTATATCTTCTGCCAAATTCAAAAAGTCAGAGGCACTGGCCTCTCTCTTTGCCAGAAGATTGGATGCCCTCAAACTCATAGGACCATCTTCAACAAGAAGTGAGTATAGCTACACAAGAACAACTTGTTTCTTCTGTGGCAAAAGCGGCCATGACTTACGCGACTGTTCAGAGGTGACACAATCTGAATTGGAAGTTCTAATTAGAAGCATCGGGTCTTATGATGGCGCTGAGGAACCTTCTTGTTTGTGCATTAGATGCTTTCAACTTGATCACTGGGCTATTTCCTGCCCAACTTCATCTTCAAACAGGTCACAGCAGTTAGAACACAAGATATCTCTTGTTAATCAGAACCGGAATGATAATTTGCGGCTCTTCTCTGACAGTGAATGTTTGCCAAGCCTTCTTGAAACAATGCAAGGTCATCCCATTGAACTTAGAGATAAATCATCTTTTGACCTAATGGACAACAAAAAGAAGTTCTGGTTTGCACCAACTTCGGTTTCCAATCAAGTTCAGAAGCAGATAACTTCTGATCTTACGAAGAACAATTTGAAAGAAAATTTGAATCTTGTTTGTAAGGAGATAGCAGATGTTCCAAGAGGAATGTTTGATGTCATCAGGGGTCTTCGGTTGTCTCGTGTGGACATTCTCAAGTAAGAAAAGCAAGCTAGTAATGTATACATACATATGTTCTTTTCTATTTAATTACGCATTTTGGTTGCTTCAGATGGATGAACTCCAACACTTCACTATCGCATTTGGATGGATTTTTTTTGCGTTTGAGACTAGGGAAATGTGAAGCAGCGCTAGGCGGTACAGGATACTATGTTGCATGCATAACTGGTAAGCTTTATTGTAATTAACTTCCTCCACTGTTCAACGCACAACAGATATGTAGTTATTCTATTGTCTATTTACGCTTTCCATATCTTCCTGTTACGGAATCCACAGGTCTAAACGGAGAAAAATTAGAGAGAGATTCCAACAACGGCATATATGTTAATGTCTGTGGAGTCAAATGCTTTGTGGGAAGCCAGTATGTCTCCAACCAAGACTTTTTGGAGGTAATTTACTTGTTATTTACATATTGTACATGGTTTTCGAAGTTCCTCCTTTCATTGTTAGTTTCTGTTGGAAAGTGAGAGTAATATGTGTTAAGTACTCCCTTCGTTGGCCTGGCAACGATTAAGAAAGTAAAGAAGACTTTTGAAACGTGTGGCGTTAAACTTAAGATAGTTAGAATGTACCAAAATGTTGTTTAATCTTGTTGTCGTAAACATGCCATACGGAAAGTTAGAATTAAGGAGTTGCCAGAAAAGGAAAGCGACGTTCTTTTTGAAACGGAGGGACTACTACTTTTCTTTTCTTTAAGGAAGTAATCCTTTTGTTAGATCCATGATCTTTGACTTGGGAGCATAACTATGCTAAGCTTGATGTTGCATCTTTACGCGAGCGAATCTAGTTAACTACACATTACCATCGACTTCAAATCTCAAATCCGTCTCTTAACTTGTTACAGGATGAACTTACTACTTGGTGGCGCAAAACATTGGAGAGTGGTGGTAACGTTCCTACGAGAGAAGATTTAAGGCTAAAACTTGACGAGCGGATGAAACTTGGGTTCTAAGAACTCATCACAACGCACATTAATCTCGAGTATGGTTCGTCTGAAAGTTTGTCCAAAACCAGATTGAAGAAATCAGCTTATTTCACCATCTTGTAAATAAGATTTTGGGTGTTTATTTCACAAATTCTTTGTTTCTTTTTTATATTGGTGTTATAGATGAATGTATTTGTGACCATAAGGCTTTTGAAATGTTAGATAACATGAGAAAAATATTGGTTGAAAAAAAGAAAAGGTGGTTGTTGATAAAGAACATCTCTTTTTCGATATGAGGCATCTTTCTTTTAAGCCTTTTGTGTTTGGGACCATTACTATATATTCCATGATAGATAGTGTTTGAGAATATACACAGTAGTTTTGTCAACAAGTTAAGTTGTGGCTATGATCTATGGTGCTCGGATTCTCCAAAAATATTATTGCACCCGTGTCGAATTCTTCGAATCTGACACACATTCAATGATATTTTCAAAGAGTCTGAGCAACACGTGCTATGATTGTGCAAATCTTCTTTGGTTATTCTGTGTTTGATTATATGTTGAGTTACTATGTTTGCAAGCAGTGTCATACTAATGACCTGTTTGATCATAAAAATTATTCACTTTTTTTTTTGTAGAATATTTTTTTATTTTATTTTGAAAATCAGTGGCCATGAAAATTTTAAATTAACATGAAGCTGTGTATTTCAAAATTTGAAAACAACAACTTATAATGTGTCTTTTAACTTGTTCACTTTGATGTTGCATTTAATCATGTTCAAGCATGAATATTATTTTCAATATTCTTTGCAAAAGGTATAATTAGATATTCATAAATTTGAAATTTGTGGCCAAAATCTAATGATAGGGGGGGGGGGGGGGGATGATGAGACATGTTAAGTGTTTCCAATATATTTTTTTTCCAGTAACAGAAATAAATTGAAATCACAAATAAAATATGAAGAAATAAGAATTTTTATTGATAAACGATATTGTTATAAATCTCTCTCTTGAGCTCTTAATTTTTTTCTAATTCGAGGGTCGTTAGTAGCGTATTTCTCGAATGTAGGATGATCTCTTTATAAATAACTCATGATTTTGTGGGATATTGGAGATCCGATCTTTTTACGAATATCATGAATTTATGGGATATTCAAGCCACCCTTTTTACATGCATAATTTAGTGTTGATGTAGAATAACCTCCAAGAATTCTATAAGATTTCGATGTCTACAAATGCCAAAAACTCTAACAGTGTAAACTTGATGACGAGTATTGAAATACCCATCTTTATGCTTCGGCTACAGATTTACAGATTTGATTTATGATCGGCTACAGATTTGTAGATTTGATTTATGATAGAAGAGATAAAGGGCAGATTTGGTCCCACTAGGCGTACCAATATGTTTCCAATAATTTTTTTTTACAGTGACAAAAATAAATGGCAATCACAAATAAAATATAAAGAAACAAGAATTTTTATTGATAAACGATATGGGTACAAATCTGTTTCTCCCTCAATTCCTCTCTCTTGATTTCTCAGTAATCCGATTTCTCGAACGTAGGATGATCTCTTTATGAATATCCATGATTTTGTGGGATATTGGAGATCCGATCTTTTTACGAATATCATGAATTTATGGGATATTCAAGCCACCCTTTTTACATGCATAATTTAGTGTTGATGTAGAATAACCTCCAAGAATTCTAACATAATTTGAATTCTTCTTGTAGAGTTCTATAAGATTTCGATGTCTACAAATGCCAAGAACTCTAACAGTGTAAACTTGATGACGAGTCTTGAAATACCCATCTTTATGCTGCGGCTACAGATTTGCAGATTTGATTTATGACCGGCTACAGATTTGTAGATTTGATTTATAATAGAAGAGATAGAGGGCAGATTTGGTCCCACTAGGCGTGCCAATATGTTTCCAATATTTTTTTTTTACAGTGATAAAAATAAATTGCAATCACAAATAAAATATAAAGAAACAAGAATTTTTACTGATAAACGATATGGGTACAAATTTGTTTCTCCCTCGATTCCTCTCTCTTGATTTCTCAGTAATCCGATTTCTCGAACGTAGGATGATCTCTTTATGAATATCCATGATTTTGTGGGATATTGGAGATCCGATCTTTTTACGAATATCATGAATTTATGGGATATTCAAGCCACCCTTTTTACATGCATAATTTAGTGTTGATGTAGAATAACCTCCAAGAATTCTAACATAATTTGAATTCTTCTTGTAGAGTTCTATAAGATTTCGATGTCTACAAATGCCAAGAACTCTAACAGTGTAAACTTGATGACGAGTCTTGAAATACCCATCTTTATGCTGCGGCTACAGATTTGCAGATTTGATTTATGACCGGCTACAGATTTGTAGATTTGATTTATAATAGAAGAGATAGAGGGCAGATTTGGTCCCACTAGGCGTGCCAATATGTTTCCAATATTTTTTTTTTACAGTGATAAAAATAAATTGTAATCACAAATAAAATATAAAGAAACAAGAATTTTTACTGATAAACGATATGGGTACAAATTTGTTTCTCCCTCGATTCCTCTCTCTTGATTTCTCAGTAATCCGATTTCTCGAACGTAGGATGATCTCTTTATGAATATCCATGATTTTGTGGGATATTGGAGATCCGATCTTTTTACGAATATCATGAATTTATGGGATATTCAAGCCACCCTTTTTACATGCATAATTTAGTGTTGATGTAGAATAACCTCCAAGAATTCTAACATAATTTGAATTCTTCTTGTAGAGTTCTATAAGATTTCGATGTCTACAAATGCCAAGAACTCTAACAGTGTAAACTTGATGACAAGTCTTGAAATACCCATCTTTATGTTGCGGCTACAGATTTGCAGATTTGATTTATGACCGGCTACAGATTTGTAGATTTGATTTATAATAGAAGTGATAAAGGGCAGATTTGGTCCCACTAGGCGTGCCAATATGTTTTCAATAATTTTTTTTTACAGTGACAAAAATAAATTGCAATCACAAATAAAATATAAAGAAATAAGAATTTTTATTGATAAACGATATGGGTACAAATCTGTTTCTCCCTCAATTCCTCTCTCTTGATTTCTCAGTAATCCGATTTCTCGAATGTACTCTCTCTTGATTTCTCAGTAATCCGATTTCTCGAACGTAGGATGATCTCTTTATGAATATCCATGATTTTGTGGGATATTGGAGATCCGATCTTTTTACGAATATCCATGAGTTTATGGGATATTCAAGATATTTTTCACGGGAATAAGCCATCCTTTTTATAGGCATAGTTCAGGGTTGATGTAGAGATCCAACAACTCTAACAGAATTTGGATTCTTCCTATAGAGTTCTACAAGATTTCGATGTCTACAAATGCCAAGAACTTTAATAAAATTTGAATTCTTTTTGTAGAGTTCTATAAGATTTCGATATCTACATAGAGAAAACTGACAAAATAAAATAATATAGTATGTGATTAAATTTCTAAAATTAACTTATTTCGAGAAGTGTTTGTTAAAAAAATTACTTCAGTGAGTAGCTCTTTGTGATTTCAAGAAAATACTTAGGTGAAAAGTTATTTGTGTTTGACTATTCAACTTAAAAAAAAAACACTTTTACGTCGCAAAGTGATTTTAAATATTCTCTGGTCAAGCTTTTGACATCAATTTCTCAAAATAATGTTTACTTCTATTTAGGAGCATATTTTCTTTTCTTAAAAGCTTGATCAAATACCTTAAAAGGAAAAAAAAAAAGAGAGAGAGAGAGAGAGAGAGAACACTTTTAGCCTACAAAAAAAAAAAAACTTTGCCAAATATATCACTGTGATTTGGATATGAAAATATTATTAGAAATATCATAAGAAACTCGGGAGCCGAAGTTTCATTCGAAATTCGTATTGAATCATAACATTGGTCAATAGTTATAGGAATTTGCGTCCTCGAAATCAAATATTTGGTGTTGGGCTCTAAGAAGAGCTCTACACTTCCTAGTCTCCTTTCGTCTCGTTTTTATTACTCCTTACATCACAATTTATGTGACACTCTTTTCTTTTTAGACCTTCCCCAAAAGAATGTCACCTTTTATTATTTGACAGTTATTTAATGGCAGTTGAGAACCTTCACATTTTATCCTTATTGGGTCGCACTTAAATGAAGAAAAGTCAACTAAAAAGTAAGTATTGAAGTGATTTTAATAAAGTTACTACTAGTATTTAGTAAAACTTAATAATGTCTTCTCTTATTTCTTAAATTTCATGCCTAATTAAATAATATCACGTAAATTGAGACAGAAAGCGTACAATTCATCCAATGCTATTCAGGCAAATTATCATAAACAAAGAGGCCCAAAACAATGTAAATAATAGCAGGCTCAAAATAGAAAGACTGGTTGTTGTCAGTCCAATTTTTGTTTCAAACTAATATTTGCAGAAATTCAAGCCCACGGATTAGCCCAATTTAGAATAGGGGAAAGGATAAAAACAGCCTCCCAATCAAAAATACAAAATTCCATTTTTTAGCCATTGCTAGTTAAGCTGCTTTCTTTGACTTTTTATTTTATTTTATTTTATTTTGTTGATATTTTATGTTTTGTTTTACTTTTGTTGTTGCTCTTTCTACTTCTTTTATTATTATTATTATTATTATTATTATTATTATTATTATTATTATTATTATTATATAAAGTGTATTTGTTTTTTGTTGTTGTTTTTTTCTTCTAGTTGTGTTTTTTTTTCTTTTTCCCTCTTTTGGTTGCTTATTTTTTTCTAAAAAACTAATATTTTTATTTATTTTTTAATTCTATCAATAAAACAATCAAATAAATTATGTAGTTCTCTTTTAAAATAATTAAATACTAATTTATAATATTGTAACCAAATAAAATTTTGTATTTTTTTGAAATACAATTTTTTTAAAATAACATATTTTAATGACTCATATACATGTTTTAATAAACGATGATATAATTTTTACACACATTTTGTACATATACATATTCTATATAATAGTTATACAAAAATGATAAAAAATTTATACACATTGTATATATGTATATTATACAACTATTATACAAATTTTATGCACATTTTATACATATGCGGATTTTATACAACAATGATACAGCTTTTATACGCCTTATATATAGTTTTATACAAATTTTATACAACAAATATATAATTTTATACACATTTTATACAATAATTATACACATTTTATACATATACAGATTTCATACAACAGTGATACAGTTTCTATACACCTTATATATATATATATATATATATATATATATATATATATATATATAGTTTCTATACACATTTTATACAATAATTATACAACTTTTATACACATTCTATACAACCTTTAGTTGCAATTATTATTCGAATGTGTATTTTATACATCAACTATAAATTTATATACACATTTTATACAATTTTTTTATGTATATTTTATACATATATATATAATTTTTTTACATATATCTTATATAGATACGTATTTATATAACAATTATATTATTTTTATACAATTAGATTTAATTATTATTTTTTTCTAATAAAAAAATTAAAATATTTTTTAATTAAAAAATTTATAGCAAAAAAAAAGAGTAAAAGGCCGAATGGCCAAGGGAAGGGGATGGCCGAAAATGACCCAATGGACAAAGGAAAGGGCTGAAGATGCCAAATGGCCCAATGGCCATAAAGTGGCAATACTTTTGCTGACGGGACATAAAGTGTCCATATACCCAAACTTGAACTATTATTTTTTTTAAGGAAAAAGGCTCAAATATGCCACTGAACTATCAGAAATGACTCATTTATGTCATCCGTTAAAAGTTGGGCTCATTCATGCCATCACCGTTACAAAACCGGCCCATCCATGCCATTACTTTTTAATAGATGGTTTTTAAAAACAGTCTTGCCACGTGGCAGCTTATTAGAGGGCCACAACATTTTTAATTTTTTTGTAATTTTTTTTTTAAAAATAAAAAATAAAAAAATTTGTTGATCCATTAAAAAGAATCTACGCAACTTTTTGATCCATTGAAAATTAGTTTGATCTATGCTTTTAAAATTTGATTAATTTTTCATGAATATATTCTTAAAACATTCTCGTTCGATTCGTTTTTTTTTGTCATTTTTGACATATTAAGATTGTTTTCATATTTTACCTTTAATATTAATTATTATTTTCTTCAAATTAATTTCAAATACAATAGTAAACATCATTTAATAAATATATTATAATAAAATAACTATTTTAATTGACGGGCAAGTAACTAAAAGGGAACGGAGAGAGTATACACTATACGCTTTTTATCACTTTATTTTTTTTATTTTTTTAAAAGTTCACGTTAACTAAAACTTTTGTCATTTTTCAGTTGAAACTGAAGGGATATATAAACATCAAATATTATTATTATATTATTAATAGTTAGCTTCTCATTTTGCCAACTCTACGTATACTATATATGTCGTCATGTTGTCGTCTTCCTGTTTTTGCAATGATAAATGATGATGCATAAAGTGTTACGTACAAATGTTGAATGTTGATCAGGAGCGGCTCAACCCTTTAGGAGAAAAGGCGGCTGCCTAAGCCCCCAAAATTTGAGGGGCCTATTTTT
The DNA here is from genome assembly GCA_030864215.1 of Capsicum pubescens. Taxonomy (NCBI): domain Eukaryota; kingdom Viridiplantae; phylum Streptophyta; class Magnoliopsida; order Solanales; family Solanaceae; genus Capsicum; species Capsicum pubescens. Next base: position 38,891,429 of record CM061546.1, read on the forward strand.
GTTTAGTAATAATAAATTATAAATTTTAAGAAATATATTAGATACTATTTATAGAAAAAAGAAAAAATTTATATAAAAAAATAAAACGCAAGACCTCCCTTTGATTTTTGCCTTAGACCATAAATTTGCTTGAGCCGCCCCTGATGCTGATGATGTCATTCTATGCTTAATAAAAAAATAAAAAAATAAAAAGTTACTTACATTCGGCTGATAAAATATTTCATGTATGTTAAAACATACTATATGCTAATTAGAATAGCGTTTGGTTATAAATGTTAGTAGTAGATTTTAAAAAAAAAATCTTTAAATACTTATTTGATCATGAAAAATTAATCAAATTTTAAAAGCATAGATCAAATAAATTTTTAATGGATCAAAAAATTGGGTGGATTCTTTTTAATGGATCAAAAAAAAATTTAAAAGAAAATTAAAATTAAAAGAAAAAATTTTAAAAATGACATAGCCCTCTAATAAGCTGCCACGTGGCAAGGCTGTTTTTAAAAATTGGTTGTTAAAAAGTAATGGCATGGATGAGCCAGTTTTGTAACGGCGATGGCATGAATGAGCCCAACTTTTAACGGATGGCATAAATAAGCCATTTTTTATAGTTCAGTGGCATATTTGAGCCTTTTTCCTTTTTTTAAAAGGCTATACAATGTCCTCTCCCCTTTAGAATATGCTCTAAAAAATTCCAAGTATGAGGTATATTTTAGGAAAAAATACAAAAAGGGACAAACTTAAAATTATAATTACGATAAATAACAATATATTTATAAAATTATATTTTATGACAAAAAAAAAAATATTTTGATTGGACCACTCCACCACTCGTGTTCCTAGTTTTTTTTTTCTTTTTTTTTTGCGGGGGGGAGGGGTAAATGGATGATCATTGAAATAGATAATAATAGAGTTTACAGACTTAATAGTTATTCAGGGCATTAGACCCCGTATCTGAATATAAATTTACAAGGATTGTATCCATAAAACTACATACCACAACTTTCTTAGGGAAAGTAGTTCCTAGTATGTTTGCTTCTACGTCTTTGTCCACATACATAAGAGGAACTAGCAAAATCAGTGGCCTGTCCAAAACTTTATTCCTAGCCCCTTCCTTGGCAAGCAAGTCTGCAACTTTGTTTTGTTCCCTGCATGCGTGCCTAAGTACTAGAGCTCCGAATACCTGCATCAGCCACCTGCACTCCAAGATAATATTAGCATAAGAGGGATGACTTTGGTTAATGAAAAGGATGAACTGCATGGAATCAATATCAATTTCTCCTATTTTAACTCCAACACTTTATTTCTTTTCGTTTTTGCTTCACCTTTTATTATTTTTTCTTAAATAGTTTCTATTTTTAAGTTTTTCATTTCATTTTCTCACGTTTTTCTCATCTTGTAGATAAAGATCGTGCTCCGCTAATTAAGATAACTATTAATTTGAAGTTATTGTATGTTATCCACAAATTTTATATATATATACTTTTTTGTTGTTCATCATTATTACTGCGATTTTTTATTTTTTTTTGAGTTTTTTTGTTGTATGATTGTGTTTCATAACGTTCACTAACCCCAGTCACCCCTACGTCACTGACCTCCAACGGTCGACGCTGTCTCCAGCGACGACGTAGCTACGCCAGTAACAAGTAAGGACTCTCTCTCTCCCACGATCCTCTCTCCCCCAAATCTCTCCATCCCCATCTCTCTTCTTTTCCCCTCTGCCTCCTAGACACGACTATCGTCGGCGACCTTAGGGTTCTGCCGGCTCGACTCATTTTCGAAGAAGGGTAAGAGTGGCAGCATTGGTAGAGCAGGTTGGTAAGCAGACGAGCCAGCACCCAGTTCCGTCAAGGTCACTTCGGCAACGCACTGGCGGGATTGTTCCGGTGACCCCTTTACCAAAAACCTAACCAACAGCTCACGGGACTATACCGATGACATCTAAACCACTAATTTTTTTTAGTTACTTCGTTTAGTTACGTTGTATTATTTTTGTCTCGCTCCTTCTACCTTTACTGCTTATTTCATTTCTTTACATCTATTGAATTCTCTTGAATTTTTAATTTGTGGGATTGACTTTTTCTTGCTTATCCCATCAGTTTTGCATGTGTCTTGTTTCCTATCGTTGCTTTGTATTTTCCTTATGGTGTTTTATACTTTAGCTACGTCCGATGACTTAATTTCTGTGCATTATCCTGCTCGTTTAGTTTCCCTGGTTATTTCATCTCCTGAACGTTTTTAATTTGTGGGATTGACTGTTGCTTGTTCATTACATCTACGTTACGTGTGCCTTGTTTTTCCTGTCATTGCTTTCTATTCCTTGTTGTTGTTATTACTATCACGGTTGTTATTTTCTTGGTGTAGTGGCTCTGGTTGTTGATGGTAGAATAGGATCATGTCCGAAGGGGCCGGGGTCGGGGCGGTGTTGGGGGTGGGGGATGAGAGTAGGGCAGGTGGGGGAGTAGGGGCTAGGTATGGCATTAAGGGCAGTAGAGGAGGGCGTGTCGCAAGAGTTGATAGGCTGAAGGTTGGGTCTTGGAATATATATAGGGACTGTCCAGGGAAAGTCCATAGAGCTTGTAAAGATTCTTAGAAAGAGGAGGATCAATATGGCATGTCTCCAGGAGACTAAGTGGGTAGGGTCTAAGGCTAGGAATGTAGATGGTTACAAGCTTTGGTACTCTGGAAGTGAGAGGCGTAGGAATGGAGTTGGCATCTTAGTAGATGAAGAGCTTAGAGAGCGGGTAGTGGAGGTGAACTATGGGTGTCAAGTGGGCCGGGCCGACCCGGCCTGACCCGACCCTCGTAACTAACCCGACCCGGTAAGCCCTAGGGCTTTAGGGTTTCGGGTCCCGGCCCGATTATTTTTTTAAAATGGGCCCATCTAACCCGGCCCGGACCAAGCCCGGTCCAGGCCCGCCGGTTAACCGGCCCGGATAACTTTTTTTTTAAAAAAAAAAAACAAATGGGATTTTGGGCCAAACTAGCCGTTGGACCAACGGCTATATAGCCGTTTTTGGGTCCAAACGGCTAGTTTGGGCCCATTTATTAAAAAAAAAAAACTTTAAAAAATATTTTTTAATCCCAAATTTTTTTCTATAAATACCCTACAACTTCAAATCATTTTTCACACAATTTTTCACTCTCTCAAATCTCAATTCTCAAATATTCAATATATTTAATTTCTTAAAGTGTTCACTTTAATTTTTTAATTTTTCGTTTACAAAGTACGAGCGGAAGTTTCTAAAGTCACAATCTTCGGATACTTCCAAAATTTGGTATTGTCGTTCCATCTCTTACGTTTAATTTTTATTTATTGTATTAATTATTTAATATTTAATTTTATTATATTTGTGTATTTTGAATATTTTTAGTTTAATTTAATTTATATTATGGATAAATTAAGAAACCTCGCTACTAAAGGTGTTAAATTTTTTTGTCCCGGAAGCGGTAGTGGTAGTAAAAAGCGAATTACTAGCGGTAGAGGTAGTTCAAGTAGTAGATATACCAGTGTGTCTTCGCCTCCGGTACCGCTTGGTACACCTTTTGAGGAAGAAATAGGTGTAGGTGCTCACGATATGGATTATGTAGAAGCTCAGAAAAATTATGGTATAGAAGAAGAAAATGAAGTAGATGCGGTTAATTTAGACGAAGATAATGAAAATATTGCTGAGACACCCGCAGTAGGAGATGCTAACATTAGATCTGAATCGGTTAATCTCCCTCCCCGTCCTCCCAGTGCCGCAAGACCTCGTAAAAGAACTAGTATTGCATGACAATTTTTTGAACGTATATCAGATATTGAGGTGCAATGCAATATTTGTCAACAAATATATAAGCATAGAAGTGGAGGCAAGCAAGGGGGTACGGGTACGTTAATGAAACATGTAGCTGAAGATCACAAAAGAAAGTTAAATATTGCAAGAAGTGGTGGGGATGTTGGTGGGCCAACGCAAACTAGAATGGACCCAGCAACCGGTCACGCAGCGAAGAAGTATAATAAATTGAGGGACCGGGAAGAAATAGCTAAAATGATAGCTGTGGGTTGTTTGCCTTTTAATTTTCCTTCTTCTGATGTTTTTATTCGTTATATACAAGCAATTTATAATCCTATGTTTAACGGTATTCCTAGAACTACTTGTCGGTCTGATATTTTTAGACTTCATTCACAATATTATTTTTATTTATCAACATTGTTAAAAAAAATTCAATGTAGATTGTCCCTAACTTCTGATCTTGGTCGTGCTGTAAATAAAAATGATTATTTAAGCGTTACTTGTCATTGGATGGATAGTAATTTTGTGACGCAAAAACGTATTCTTGCTTTTTTATATGATGAAGATCGTAAACATACTGGACAATTTATTGCTGATTCTATTGTTAAAATTGCCGGATATTATGGTATTGAAAATGAAATTTTATGTATTGCTTTTGATAATGCTTCTAACAACAACACTGCTAAAAAAGCAATTAAAATCTACGCTATCTTCGCCCTTGCCTGAAATTTTTCATATTAAGTGTGCATGTCATATATATAATTTAATTGTAAAAGATGGTCTTGAGTTTTTTGAGTTTTATATTGAAAAAATTCGCCTTGTTGTTGGTTTTATTCAAGGAAATAATCGTAGATCGAGAATTAGAGAATTTAAAGTTAAATGTCAAGAAAATGGACTTACACCGATTTTGATGCGAGGAAATTGATACTAGATGGAATTCTACGTATGAATTTTTAAAAACTTGTTATAAATATAGAATTCCTATTACACTAGCTTTTAACCAACATTGCGGTTCATTTGCTGATTCTGTAGATTGCATGCTACATAATTCTGATTGGGTTGTAATTAATGATCTTGTTAAGTTTTTAGAAAAAATTTATGTAGCTACTGTTGAATTTTTTGGGGCTTATTATCCTACTGTTTGTAATATTTTGGCATATATAGCCGATATTTCTGGTTTGCTCAAAGAATATAAAAATAAAGAAGGTTATAAAGAAGCTGTTGGCGCCATATTTACGAAATTTAAAAAATATTTTTTCTCGATTCTCCTAATTTACTTGGTTGGTGCTATGCTAAATCCGTGCATGAAATATAATAATATGTGTCACTTTAGTACTCTTATTTATACTAACTTAGAAATAAATACTAACCATGATTCTGAACAAGTACAACCTGATTTGTGGACGGCTACGACTGATGCAAAGGATTACATAGAAAAATTATATAATCACTATGCTGATTTATTTGATTTAGCCGTACCTACAAATATCACTCCAACTGTCGCTCCTCATCCTCCCGATGAGCCATCATCTTCTAAAAGACCGGCACATAGTGGTTTTTCTGATTCGTTTTATGATTTAAATTGTTGGAACAGTGTTGATGAGAGAACTTACACATCAACTTATCAGGAAGAGCTGAAATATTATCTTCGAACGGCACCAGAGGATCGCAGACGACGGATCAACACGTTGGATTGGTAGAGGAGTAATGAAACACAATATCTTGTGCTTTCAAGATTAGCTAGAGATATCTTAAATGTTCCAATGTCAACCGTTGCATCGGAGAGCGCCTTTAGCCAGGGACGACAGCAGCTTGGAGACAACCGACACTCATTGGGAAGCAATGCAATGAATGTTCTAGTTTGCCTCAGAGATTGAATTAGAGCGGAAAGAAGAAACCATTGAATGGAACCGGAGCCGAGCGACGAGCTGAAACTTGAAGAAATTATGACTTAATGCGAGAACTCAGCAGAATCAAATCCAATGCATGGTTTTGCCCCCGTTGACTTCGACTATCCTATGCAAGTTCCCATTAATATTTACATGAATGAGTTGGAAAAAATGATGCATAATTCATACATTTTTCATTAATGTAAATTATAAATTTTGGATCATTTTGCAATCAATAAAATTCCCCAAATTCATTCACTCCTTAGTCCTTGCTTTTTATATTTTTTCATTTAACGATTTAAAATTTTAAATTGAATTTCTAGTTTTCTACTTTAAATTAAAAACTTACTTCTAATATATTATTAATTTACTACCAAATATTATTAATTTATTATATTAAGTAGCATATGTTTTGTATATTTGTGCATATATCTTCTATAGAAGTGTATATTTAACGTATACATGTGTATATGTTTTATAAATTAGTATATAAGTATATCTATATATATTGTAATGTAGTATATTTTATAAGTAGTAGTATATATACATTGAATGGTGCGTATACACGTGTATATATCTTCTATAGAAGTGTATATTTAACGTATACATGTGTATATGTTTTATAATTTGGATATCTTCTATAGAAGTGTATATATGTGTATATATCTCTATAGACGTATATATTTAACATATACAAGTGTATATGTTTTACAAATTAGTATATAACTATATATATATATACATATTGTAGTATATATATATATATGTATATTGTAGTATATATTTTATTTAAAATAGTACATATATATTGAATGGTGTGTATATATGTGTATATATCTTCTACAGATGTATATATTTAATGTATACAAGTATATATGTTTTACAAATTAGTATATAACTATATATATATACATATTGTAGTATATATATATGTATATTGTAGTATATATTTTATTTAAAGTAGTACATATATATTGAATGTTGTGTATATATGTGTATATATCTTCTCTAGACGTATATATTTAACCTATACAAGTGTATATGTTTTACAAATTAGTATATAACTATATATATATACATATTGTAGTATATATATATGTATATTGTAGTATATATTTTATTTAAAGTAGTACATATATATTGAATGTTGTGCATATATGTGTATATATCTTCTCTAGACGTATAGATTTAATGTATACAAGTGTATATGTTTTACAAATTAGTATATAACTATATATATATATACATATTGTAGTATATATATATGTATATTGTAGTATATATTTTATTTGAAGTAGTAAATATATTTTGAATGGTGTGAATATATGTGTATATATCTTTTACAGATGTATATATTTAATGTATCCAAGTGTATATGTTTTACAAATTAGTATATAACTATATATATATACATATTGTAGTCTATATATATATATATATATATATATATGTATATTGTAGTATATATTTTATTTAACGTATGACATATATATTGAATGGTGCGTATATATGTGTATATATTTTATATAGATGTATATATTTAACGTATACAAGTGTATATGTTTAATAAATTAGTATAATATAACTATCTATGTATTGTAATCCATGTATATTGTAGTATATATTTTATTTTAAGTAGTACATATACATTGATTGGTGCGTATATATGTGTATATATCTTATATAGATGTATATATTTAACGTATACAAGTGTATATGTTTTATAAATTAGTATAATATAACCATCTATACATTGTAATACATATATATGTATATTGCAGTATATATTTTATTTAAAGTAGTACATACATATTGAATGGTGCATATATATATGTATATATCTTCAATAGACGTATATATTTAACGTATACAAGTGTATATGTTTTATAAATTAGTATATAACTATATATATATATATATACATACATAGTATATACATATATATTGTAGTATATATTTTATTTAAAGTAGTACCTATATATTGATTTAAAATGAATTTCTAGTTTAAATTAAAAACTTACTTTTAATATATTATTAATTAACTATCACACACACACACACACACACACACACACACATATATATATATATATATATATATTGTTGTATATAATTTATTTAAAGTAGTACATATATATTGAATGGTGCGTATATATGTGTTTATATCTTCTATAGACTTATATCTTTAACGTATACAAGTGTATATGTTTTATAAATTAGTATATAAGTGTATATATATATATATATATATATATATATATATATATATATATATATATATATTGTAGTATATACTTTATTTAAAGTAGTACATATTATTGAATGGTGCGTATATATGTGTATATATCTTCTATAGACGTATATCTTTAACGTATACATGTGTATATGTTCTATAAATTAGTATATATATATATATATATATATATATATATATATGTATGTATATTGTTGTGTATATATATGTATATTATAGTATATATTTTATTTAAAACAGTACATATATATTGAATGGTGCGTATATATGTGTATATATCTTCTAAAGTAGTATACATTTAACGTATACAAGTGTATATGTTTTATAAATTAGTATGTAAGTATATATATATATATATATATATATATATATATATATATTGTAGTATATACTTTATTTAAAGTAGTACATATATATTGAATGGTGCGTATATATGTGTATATATCTTCTATAGACGTATAACTTTAACGTATACAAGTGTATATGTTTTATAAATTAGTATGTAACTATATATATATACATATTGTTGTATATATATATATGTATATTGTAGTATATATTTTATTTAAAGTAGTACATATATATTGAATGGTGTATATATATGTGTATATATCTTCTAAAGTAGTATATATTTAACGTATACATGTGTATATGTTTTATAAATTAGTATATAAATTAGTATATAAATATATATATATATATATATATATATATATATATATATATTGTAGTGTATATAACTATATATATATATTATACTATTATAGTATATGTTTTATTTAAAGTAGTACGTATAGTCATATATAATTATATATTGAATGGTACGTATATATGTGTAATTGTTTATATATTTTTTTAAAAATATATATTGTATATTGGAGTGTCTATTGGATTTTTTATTTATTTTTAAACGGGTTTGACCGGTTTTTAATCGGGTTTGACCGGGTTTTGGTGGGTTTGACCGGGTTGGGTTAATTGGGCCGGGTTAGGGTGGTTTTTAATTTTTTTACTATTTGGCCCGGCCCGGCTAGCGTCTAAACCGACCCTTAACCGACCCTCAACTCGGTTAAAATGGAAGGGCCGATTCCGGGTTGGCCCGGCCCGGCCCGACCTGTTTGACACCCATAAGGTGAACATGATTAGTGATAGGCTGATGTCTATTAAGTTAGTTTTTGAGGGGTTTACCCTGAACGTTTCTAGTGTGTATGCACCGCAGGTGGGCTTGGGCGGGGAGGAGGAGATGTGGTTTTGGGAGGACTTGGATGAGGTGGTTATAGGCGTGCCTAGCTCTGAGAAGATTGTGGTAGCAGGGGATTTTAATGGACACATCGGGGTGTTTTCGGGGGCTTTGGCGATGTGCATGGTGGTTTTGGTTTTAGGGAGAGAAATAAAGAGGGAGTTGCTCTGTTGGAATTTGTGAGGTCCTTTGGGCTGGTGGTGGTGAATTCGAGCTTTCCAAAGAAGGATGATCACCTGATCACCTTCTGAAGCGCGATAACCAAGACACAAATTGACATTTTGCTTCTTAGAAAAGGGGATAGGGGGTTGTGTAAGGACTGTAAGGTCATTTCGAGTGAGAATCTTTCGACTCAGCATAGACTCTTGGTGATGGACTTGGAAATAAAGAAGGGTAAGAAGAGTAGAGGTGAGGAGGGCCCACCAAGAATTAGGTGGGGCGGCTTGACGTCGGTGAATGCGCGGGAGATAGGGGAAAAGTTGACTGGTATGAGGGTGTAGGAGCGTAGGGGAGACATAGATGGTACGTGGGATAGGGCGTCTAGGTGCATCAAGAAGACTGCTAGTGAGGTTTTGGGTGCGTCTAGGGGCCGGGTCGGACACCATAGGGGGGATTGGTGGTGGAATAATAAAGTAAAGAAGAAAGTGGAGACTAAGAAGGGGGCGTATCCAAAGTTGGTTGAGAATAAGGATGATGAAGAGAAGTGGGTTTTTTGGGAGGAGTACAAGCTAGCAAGAAAGGAGGCTAAGCTTGCCGTTACGACAGCTAAGACGGTAATGCTTGAGAGCTTGTATGCGGGGTTAGAAGAGAAAGGAGGGGAAAAAGACTGTTTGGACTGGCTAAGGCCAGGGAGAGAAAAGGTCGTGACCTAGACCAGGTAAAGTGCACTAATGGGAAGGATGGTAGAGTTTTGGTGGAGGATGGTCATATTAAGAAAAGACGACAGTCGTATTTTCATAGGCTTTTGAATGATGAAGGGGAGAGAGTTATTAAGTTGGGTGAGCTGGAGCATTCGAAGGAGTGTCGTGATTTTAGTTATTGTAGACGTTTTAAGGTGGAGGAGGTCAGAGAGGCCGTTAGCAGGATGCGAAGGGGTAGGGCGATAGGGCCTGATGAGATCCCCGTGGATTTTTGGAAGTTTTCTGGCGAGGCTGGTTTGAGGTGGTTGATGGATTTGTTCAATGACATTTTTAAGTCGGCGAAAATGCCTAAGGCCTGGAGATAGAGTTTTATAATCCCTATGTATAAGAATAAGGGTGACATTCAATGTTGCAACAACTATAGGGGTATTAAGTTATTGTGCCACATGATGAAGATTTGGGAGAGAGTGGTCGGGTGAAGGTTGAGGAGGATTGTATCTATTTCGGAGAACCAGTTTGGATTTATGCCTGGGCGCTCGACGACAGAGGCAATTCACCTAGTGCGGAGACTAGTAGAACAGTACTGGGAAAGGAAGAAGGACCTGCACATGGTGTTTATCAATTTGGAGAAGACATATGACAAAGTCCCTAGGAAAGTCCTTTGGAGATGCTTAGAGGTGAGTGGGGTCCCGGTGGCGTATACCAGAGCGATCAAGGACATGTATGATGGAGCTAAGACCCAGGTGAGGACGGCGGAAGGCGATACAAAACATTTTTTGATCTTGACAGGGTTTCATCAGGGATCTACTCTTAGCCTGTTTTTGTTTGCTTTGGTTATGGATGTGTTGACATGGCGTATCCAAGGCGAGGTACCCTGGTGTATGCTTTTTGAAGATAATGTGGTTTTGATTGACGAGACTCGGGGTGTGTGTGAATGATAAATTAGAGGTGTGGATACAGACTCTTGAGTCTAAAGGGTTCGGGTTAAGTAGGAGCAAGACCGAATTTTTGGAATGTAAGTTTAATGTCTCGAGGGAGGTGGACGAGGTGGTAGTAAGGTTGGATTCTCAGGTGGTGTGTAAGAGGGATAGTTTCAAGTACTTAGGGGCCATGATTCAGGAGAATAGTGAGATTGACGAGGATGTCTCTCATCGGATCGGGGCGGGATGGATGAAGTGAAAGCTCGCATCGGGGGTGTTGTGTGATAAGAAGGTGCTGCCCAAGCTTAAAGGCAAATTTTATAGGGTGGCAGTCCGTCCGTCTATGTTGTATGGAGCGGAGTGTTGGCCTGTCAAGAACTCTCACATTCAAAAACTAAAGGTGGCGGAAATGCGGATGTTGCGCTGGATGTATGGGCTTACTAGGGGATAGGGTTTGGAATGAGACTATTCGAGATAAGATTGGTGTGGCTTCGATGGAAGAAAAGATGTGGGAGGTCCATTTGAAATGGTTCGTACATGTGATGAAGAGGGGCACGGATGCTCCGGTTCGTAGGTGTGAGAGGCTTTCTTTGGATGGTTTCAGGCGGGGCAGGGGTAGGCCCGAAGAAATACTGAAGAGAGGTGATTAGGCGGGACATGGAGCAGTTACAGCTTACTGAGGACATGACCATAGATAGAATGATTTGGAGGGTGCGTATTAGGATAAAAGGCTTGTGACTTTTTCGGTAGGTAGGATAGGGCTTTACTTGGCCGGTGCAGTATTCTTGTTATGCTGCATTACGATTGCTTACTTTTCTTTGTTTACTACTCCTTATAGGTGGCATATTTATGCCATGTCATATTGTTCCATGCTTTGTGTACGTTTTTGATGACTTATCTTATCTTGAGCCGGGGGTCTATCGGAAATAGCCTTGCTACTTGTCCGGAGGTAGTGGTATGGACTGCGTACATCTTACCCTCCCCAGACCTCACTATGTGGGAATACATTGGGTTTGTTGTTGTTGTATGATTGTGGAGTTTTTCTCTAATGGCAGAACACACACCATATAGAAGATTAAATAGAGGTACACCACCCATCAATTTAGTTTCTCATAATCCACCCTCATTTAGTATTGGATTAACTCAAAATGGAGTTGTTACAGTGATTTCTACTCATATATAGTCGAATAAATCAGTGAGCGTCGAAGAGGTGAGGTCAAAACATCGTAATGATCCAGAGAAGATGACCGAAATTATGAAACAAAAGAATTGAAAAACTCCACCCCCTCCCTCCCCTCCCAAAAAAAATTTAAAAATAAATACAAAGATCTGAAGAAAAAAAAGGAAATCAAAAGAAATCGTTGAATCAAACAAAATTTTAAGTCCTGATGTCGAAAACTCCTCTAAATATGATTCAAAAAAAGATAAAAATGAAGAGTTATTTATATATGTATTTATTAGCTAATGTGTACTAATTTATATATATATATACAAATCTTGTTGTATATATATACATTTGGGGCATGCAAATGTATTTGTATTTGTGTATATACATATAAAGTTTACATATGTATTTTTGGACAGTGTTGGATTTGTGTTTGGATTGTCCTATGTTTTTTAGATGGTAACATATGAATCTATTTGTATGTATATATTTTGCATATGTATTTATTAGTTAATGGGCACTCATTTGTATAAATATATAAATCTTGTTCTCTCTCTCTATATATATACATTTTTGGGGCATGTGCATGTAATTGTATTTTGTATATACATAAGCATATTCATATATATTTTTATACAATGTTACGTTTGTATTTAGATTGCTTTATATCCATTTAAAGGGTAAAGTATGTATTTATTTGTATTTTTACTTTTTAAGATATGTGTTATGTATTTTTTATTACCTATATGTATATGTATATAGTTGTCTTTTTGTAATAGAGATTTATGGCATATATGTATATGCATAAATAATGGTCAAATATGTATTCTGTAGATACATATGCAGATATGTATGCATTTTCGTATTGTAAATACATATGCAGATTTGTGCGTCTATTTTTTTTGTATATTTTTGAGATATGTAGATGTAATATAGATATATGTCTCTTATAGAAAAAATAAAAATCTTAGTAATTAAAGGAATAATCAGTTGTCTATTTTTTGTAAAAATTTTAACTAATAGAAATTTATTAGTTATGTAATTTAAGCAAAAGTTCTTTAATATTAGTCATTCGTGGAAAAGGATTCCTCAACTTTAAATTCATGGAGTAATTTAAGCGTTTGATTATTCCGTATTTAACTCAACTGATCTGAGGAAAAAAGAGGCAGCAAATTTCGTTTGTATATGCATTTCGGTAGCAAACTTTGCCTAAAATACAAAATACAACTTTCTATTTTGCGTAATTACAAAATAATTGTTATAAAACTCTAATTATGGGCTTAAGTTTGCTACTTATCAAATTTTTCCTATATTTTACAAGCTTGCTTTACAATGCTAATATATAGTATCATATTTCATCATATGTATATACTAACACTATAAATTTAGTAGCGAATTTACAAGTAATTTTGGGTTACATGAATTTGTGATCTTTTCGTAAAATTAGATTTTATATATATTTATATATATAAAGATTTGCATGATATTGTATATTGATGCACTTAGTTGAAAGTCTTGCTATTTACCTAGAGGACTAGGGATCAATTCTTAGTATATTTTTGCTTGTTTATTTTAGTGCATTCATATTCTAAACATTCTACAATCGTCTTTGTATACATCTATCTATGTACTCATTTTAATCTACATATACATGCTAACATACATACATATCTTACACGTACACTACTTTACACAAATGTATACGTCTATATTCTACTACATATACTATTTTATAAGTTTTTTTATATATATGTATACACACACTTGTTTATACACTCCATACTTTATAGACATTGTTGTTATATTCACTATACAAATATTATTTAAATAGGAATCTCATAGTTCAAGTAGATTTTATATCCCGCCTGTATATATAGAACAGTCAGATTAGAGGTTGGACACCATAAGTTCACATGGTGTATGTCGATTAAGTGTTCTTATTTTAAGTAGTATTATTTTATGGCATGATGTCACCATTCTTGAATATGTTCTATGACATTTTGCATATAATGTACTTACTTTAGAATTTCATTTGCCCAATTTTAGTTCATGATTCATATAGTCATATATTTAGTGTATTTATATGTTTTCAACAATCTAATTTTTCAGTTTACTATATTGTTTTTTATCATTTTAGATCACACTCATGGTTAGTCACTCATTTTTATTCGATACTATATTGTTTCAATCCAACTTTATTATGTACTATACATTTCTTGTACTGATGCTATTTGACGCTAGCTGGTCCTTTTACGATGCAGATTCAGGTACTCAGGATGTCAATCAGATGTTCCTTAGATCTCACTCTCTCTCAACTTGTAGCGTGTCTTCATCGAATTCAGAGGTCTTAGTTATGTCTATTTCACTTCAATATATGGGTGTCAAACGGGCCGGGTCGGGCCAACCCGGAACCGGCCCTTCCTTTTTAACCGGGTTGAGGGTCGGTTTGGACGCTATCCGGGCCGGGCCGGGCCAAACAGTAAAAAAATTAAAACCCACCCTAACCCGGTCCACTTAACCCAACCCGATCAAACCCACCAAAACCCGGTCAAACCCGGTTAAAAACCGGTCAAATTCGTTTAAAAAATAAATAAAAAATCCAATATACACTATATACACTCCAATATACATATATATTTTTTTAAAAATATATAAACAATTACACATATATACGTACCATTCAATATATAATTATATATGACTATACGTACTACTTTAAATAAAACATATGCTATAATAGTATAATATATATATATACACTACAATATATATATATATATATATATATATTTATATACTAATTTATAAAACATATACACATGTATACGTTAAATATATACTACTTTAGAAGATATATACACATATATATGCACCGTTCAATATATATGTACTACTTTAAATAAAATATATACTACAATATATATATATATACTTACATACTAATTTATAAAACATATACACTTGTATACGTTAAATGTATACTACTTTAGAAGATATATACACATATATACGCACCATTCAATATATATGTACTGCTTTAAATAAAATATATACTACAATATACATATATATATATATATACAACAATATATATATATATATATATAAATATATATATATATAGTTACATACTAATTTATAGAACATATACACATGTATACGTTAGAGATATACGCCTATAGAAGATATATACACATATATACACACCATTCAATATATATGTACTATTTTAAATAAAATATATACTACAATATACATATATATATACTACACTATGTATATATATATAGCTACATACTAATTTATAGAACATATACACATGTATACGTTAAAGATATACATCTATAGAAGATATATACACATATATACACACCATTCAATATATATGTACTATTTTAAATAAAATATATACTACAATATACACATATATATACTACAATATGTATATATATATATATAGTTATATACTTATTTGTAAAACATATACACTTGGATACATTAAATATATACATCTGTAGAAGATATATACACATATATACACACCTTTCAAAATATATGTACTACTTCAAATAAAATATATGCTACAATATACATATATATATACTACAATATGTATATGTATATAGTTATATACTAATTTGTAAAACATATACACTTGTATACGTTAAATATATACGTCTAGAGAAGATATATACACATATATACACACCTTCATTATATATGTACTACTTTAAATAAAATATATACTACAATATATATATATATATACTGCAATATGTATATATATATATATAGTTATATACTAATTTGTAAAACATATACACTTGGATACATTAAATATATACATCTGTAGAATATATATACACATATATACACACCATTCAATATATATGTACTATTTTAAATAAAATATATACTACAATATACATATATATATACTACAATATGTATATATATATAGTTATATGCTAATTTGTAAAACATATACACTTGTATATGTTAAATATATACATCTGTAGAAGATATATACACATATACATACACCATTAAATATATATGTACTATTTTAAATAAAATATATACTACAATATACATATATATATATATACTACAATATGTATATATATATATAGTTATATACTAATTTGTAAAACATATACACTTGTATACATTAAATATATACATTTGTAGAAGATATATACACATATATACACTTCTGTAGAAGATATTCAATTTACAAAACATATACACATGTATACGTTAAATATACTCTTCTATAGAAGATGTATACACGTGTATACGCACCATTCAATGTATATATACTACTACTTATAAAATATACTACATTATATATACATTACAATATATATAGATATACTTATATACTAATTTATAAAACATATACACATGTATACGTTAAATATACGCTTCTATAGAAGATATATACACGTGTATACGCACCATTCAATATATATATACTACTACTTATAAAATATACTACATTATATATACATTACAATATATATAGATTTACTTATATACTAATTTATAAAACATATACACATGTATACGTTAAATATATACTTCTATAGAAGATATATACACGTGTATACGCACCATGCAATGTATATATACTAATACTTATAAAATATACTACATTATATATACATTACAATATCTATAGATATACTTATATACTAATTTATAAAATATATACACATGTATACGTTAAATATACACTTCTATAAAAGATATATACACAAATATACAAAACATATGCTACTTAATATAATAAATTAATAATATTTGGTAGTAAATTAATAACATATTAGAAGTAAGTTTTTAATTTAAAGTAGAAAACTAGAAATTCAATTTAAAAGTTTAAATCGTTAAATGAAAAAATATAAAAAGCAAGGACTAAGGAGTGAATGAATTTGAGAAATTTTATTGATTGCAAAATGATCCAAAATTTACAATTTACATGAACGAAAAATCTATAAATTATGCATCATTTTTTCCAACTCATTCATGTTAATATTAATGGGAACTTGCATAGGATAGTCGAAGTCAACGAGGGCAAAACCATGCATTAGACTTGATTCTGCTGAGTTCTCCCGTAAAGTCATAATTTCTTCAAGTTTCAGCTCGTCGCTCGGCTCCGGTTCCATTCCTTGGTTTCTTCTTTCCGCTCTAATCAAATCTTTAAGGAAAACTAGAACATTCATTGCATTGCTTCCCAATGAGTGTCGGTTGTCTCCAAGCTGTTGTCGTCCCTGACTAAAGGCGCTCTCTGATGCAACGGTTGACATTGGAACATTCAAGATATCTCTAGCTAATCTTGAAAGCACAGGATATTGTGTTTCATTACTCCTCCACCAATTCAACGTGTTGATCCGTCGTTTGCGATCCTCTGGTGTCGTCCGAAGATAATATTTCAGCTTTTCCCGATAAGTTGATGTGTAAGTTCTCTCATCAACACTGTTCCAACAATTTAAATCATAAAACGAATCAGAAAAACCACTATGTGCCGGCCTTTTAGAAGATGATGGCTTCACGGGAGGATGAGGAGCGACAGTTGGAGTGATATTTGTAGGTACGGCTAAATCAAATAAATCAACATAGTGATTATATAATTTTTCTATGTAATTCTTTGCATCATCCGTAGCCGTCCACAAATCAGGTTGTACTTGTTCAGAATCATGGTTAGTATTTATTTCTAAGTTAGTATAAATAAGAGTACTAAAGTGACACATATTATTATATTTCATGCACGGATTTAGCATAGCATCAACCAAGTAAATAAGGGGAATCGGGAAAAAATATTTTTAAAATTTCGTAAACATGGCGCCAACAACTTCTTTATAACCTTCTTTATTTTTATATTCTTTGAGCAAACCAGAAATATCGGCTAAATATGCCAAAATATTACAAACAGTAGGATAATAAGCACCGGAAAATTCAACCGTAGCTACATAAATTTTTTCTAAAAACTTAACAAGATCATTAATTACAACCCAATAAGAATTATGTAGCATGCAATCAGCAGAATCATCAAATGAACCGCAATGTTGGTTAAAAGCTAGTGTAATAAGAATTCTATATTTATAACAAGTTATTATATTTTAATTGATAAATTAGATTACAAAGGTGGAATTGCTAAGATGAAATATGTATTATGTTTTTACTTTATAAAATTAATGTTCTTATGCATATTGAATAGCAAATTTAGCTCATCTATCTTTGATTAAATTTACAAGACCAAAGGTTATTTCTTAAATTTGTTAGTATTTTTTTATGACTAAGTGAAGCACAATAGTTAAATTCGGATCAACTATAGTTAAATTTCAAACCATTAATTCAAATTATTTAACCTTTATTTTTCGCTCCAAAAACACACTTTTATGCATATTGAATAACAAAATTATCTCATTTATCTTGATTAAATTTACAAAACCAAATTCATTAGTAATTTTTTTATGACTAAGTGAATCACAATTAAATTTACTAGTTTGATAAATAAATTTGGACCAAGTATAATTATTTTTCCATATAAATTCAAATTATTTAACCCCCATTTCCCGTCCTAAAAAACACACTTTTATGCATATTGAATAACAAAATTATCTCATTTATCTTGATTAAATTTACAAAACAAAATTCATTAGTAATTTTTTTATGACATCACAATTAAATTTACTAGTTTGATAAATAAATTTGGACCAAGTATAATTATTTTTCCATATATATTCAAATTATTTAACCTCACATTTCCCTCCAAAAAAACACGCATTTTTAATTCTTATCCCAAACACTCTCCCCACTTTCTTTCGTGGGTTTAAAAGTACCATTTATTCGATCCGCGTCATCTATCTTTCACCCCTTCTCAGCCGTTGATAACGTCTAATCTAACGATTAATATTCAAACACAGATAGATCCGCGTCATTCTCTCTTAACCAATCAGATTTCGTTATTTCCCTTTATATACCATTCATAGCTTTCTCAAATTTCCCACAATTCATTATTTCTAAATTCTCAAAATACAGAGCAAATTACTCTTGTTTAATTTAGCAAAAATGGTGTCTGCTACTGCTACAACTGTGAAGAAGACTTCTTCTTCTGCTGCTGCTAAGAAACCCAGATCTCATCCTCCTTATGCTGAGGTATTTCTTGCTTAATTGTTCTCTTTAATTAGGTGAAACTAAATTAGTTTTGATTTTACATTTTTTGTGATTTGGGATGTGAATTTTGGTGTTTAAAGTGATGGGGTTTGTGCAGATGATAAACATAAGTGAATTATAATGTTTAGTTCTTGAATTAGGCATGTAGATTATGATGAAAAGCGAATTGAATTAGTTTGATTTTGCTCCCAAAATTTGTTTAATATTTACCCTTGAATCATGAAATTCCAGGTTCAAATTTTTTAATTTGGGCCGTGAATTTGATGTATTCATAAACTATATAATGAAAAACAACTGAATTAGCTTTGATTTCTCTCCAAATTGTGAAAATTTACACTTCTAGCATGAATTTCAAGTTCAAATTTTGTGATTTGGGTTGTGAATTTTTGGCTAATGGTAAATTATAATGAAAAAAAAGAATTACCTTTGGTTTGGCTCAAATTTGTGTAATAGACCATTGTAACATGAATTTTCAGTTCAGATTCTACGATATCTGGTATGAAATTGATGTTTAAAGTTTTGGGATTTGTGCAGATGATAACAGAAGCCATAAAGGCGTTGAAGGAGCGAACTGGTTCAAGTCAAGTAGCCATAGCCAAATACATTGAAGAAAAGCATAAGGATTTGCCTCCAAACTTCAGAAAACTCTTGCTTGTTCAACTAAAAAAGCTCGTCGCTTCTGGAAAACTCACTAAAGTCAAAGGCTCCTTCAAAGTCTCCCCCGTCGTCAAACCCACCACCACCACCGCCACCAAAACCGCGGCAGCTAAACCAAAGAAGAAAACAACCACCGCTGCTGCTACTGGTGCTGCAAAGGCGAAAACAGCTGCACCAAAGAAGAAGAAGGTGACGGTGAAGAAGCCGAAAGCATCCGCAGCAGCTGCTACACCAGTGAAGAAGACGGTAACTGGTCCGGCAAAAGCGAAGAAAACTCCAGTGAAGAAGACTCCGGCGAAGAAAGTTGCGAAGAAGCCAAAGAGCATTAAGGCGAAGACAACACCTGCTGCTAAGAAAGCGAAGAAATGAAGAGATTACTAGTTGAATATGGGGTGTTAGAATATGTAAATTAGCTTTTATATTTGGCTAGTCGATGATATTAATTCTACCCTTTTCTACTTTTAAGTTTGGTGTTAGTTTCCATTGTTAGGGTTTGTTGGTTTTGTTTTTAGGAGTATGACTTGTGCTCTTTCACTGTTATTTGAATAGTAGTAGTAAAAGATTTGTATGAAATGAACAACAGTGTTAGTGGTTTGTTTAATCGTTAATTGTCTCCATTTGTGTTTAATACTTTGGTTAATTGATGTCATTTTCTTTGATTATTTAGCTTTGTTCTTATCCGAAATAATTCACACCACGAGATGAAGATGAAAAAGACTAGTATAATGAAAATGAGGTCCTCTTTTTATTTGCCAATTTCTTCTCAAATACAAAATTCATTTACAATAGTGAATAAAACTGTGTTAAGTATTTAAATTTTTGTTTGATTGATATCCTGTTCGTACAAGGAGATCCAATGGTCCTGTGAGTAATTCCTCATTTGAAGCTGTGGTCCTGATTTGACGACCAAGCAAATTGGAACATTTATGAACAATATCTGTTTACCTTAAAAGTCACAAGAAAGTACCCCATATAATTGCGTTATTTGTATTTTAAAAAGACCTGCTCTTTTTTAATTCTTGTTTTAAAAAAGATAAAAGTTTCCATTGATTCAAAAACAGCATAGTATCAAATTATAAATCCATAAGGTGAGACGGGGAGGACAGATGGGATATAATTCTCTTACCCAAAAAATAAAGGAATACAGGGAAGTAGGGAGTGTGCATTATTCCGATTGAACAGAAAAATCAACCCAAATCAAATTAAATTTTAATTTCGATTGATTTTTCAATTTTTTTGATTTGATTTGCAATTAATTTTTGATTATATGATTATTTATTGTCATACTAAAAAATTTGAGCCAAAACAAATTTATTTTGATATGGATTGTAATGTACTTTTTCTAAACCAAACAATAGAAAACCAAATCGAATATGCGATCTTGAGTTTTTATCCTTAAGATGTTCATCTTCAATTTTTGTCCATGTAATTTAATTGTAACGTTTACCTATGAAGCAGAACTTATGGTCGGTCTCAAGATGTATCCGAATACAATTTTTAAGATCGCGATATATTATTTAGCCGAGTCGTCATGTGATATATCTTTCAGGTCTCGTGATGTATCGCGAATGTTTCCTTCTGAACTTAACCCTGGACCAGTTACTTAGGCCCAACCTAACACAGCCCATTCATCAACAAAACCCTGTCCTACCTCAATGCACACTTCCATAGTCCCAAAGAAACCCTAACCCCTTACATACCCCCAGTTTCCCACCGCCGCAAAGTTCGCCGATTTCCATCTCCACAACCATGGTAACCATCTCCACCACCACACTCAGTCAAATTTTTTTTCTTTCGAACTTACAAGGAAAGTCTTAGCGTAACTGGTGTAGGTTATAAGTTCAAGCCGTGTAAATAATCTCTTGCAGAAATGTTCGATACAATAGACCTTTTTGCCTAGCGATAACTTTATCGCACCTGGTTGCTCATTTGTTTTTTTTCTTTTCTTTTTATGTAATTGGTAAAATGTAACGCTGCGTAAACCGTCTCATGCATAGAAATGTGGTCCGGTTCTTTCTGATACACTTTACCTGCTCCAGACTTTACTTTGTAGGGATACACTGGATATGCAATTATTGTTTGGTAAGCTTACCTTCACATGAGTATATGACTAGGAGGCCAGGTGTTCAAGCGGTATAACCAGTGTCTTGCAGAAATGCATGATTAGACCGGTCCTTCAGCTTTAATGCACCAGACTTTCTCTTTTCCTTGTATGCTTGAATGTGTAATTGTGTATACGGTTGTTTTTTCCTCTCAATTTTTGTATGTGTTTTCTAAACAGGCGGACGTTGAAGCCGATGTTACGACGGGACAACCAAAGAAGAGAACGTTTAAGAAGTTTAGCTACAGAGGCGTTGATCTCGATGCTCTTCTCGATATGTCCACTGATGAGCTCGTTAAGCTCTTCAATGCTCGTCCTCGTAGAAGGTTCTTTCTTTTTGCCAATTTATTATTCTCCCTGTCACTTTTGCTTGTCACGTTTTACTTCTCGAAAAAGCTAAATTGCATGGAGATATTTATCTTATAGTTTTTGAACATCTATAGACTAAAATGAAATAGTGAATTAATCTAATTCAATTTAGCTCCCAGGATTGGTCAAATTGACTTTTATAAAGCTAAATGTGACAAGTAAAAGTGAAAAGAGGGAGTATAAGGTTCATAGTATGGTTCGTATCTGATTTTCTGTTTATTTGTAAAATGTACAAGTTTAATTTTTTTGTTTGATTAGCACATTGATTTTTATATTCTATTGTAAATTGAAGTGACAAGTTATGGTACTCCATAGAGGTAATGCTAGTTTTACAACTAATTGTCCTTGTAAAGTGTTTGAGATAATGGTAGCTGAGAAATGTACATGGATGCAAAGTATTTCTATCCGTATTTTTGTTCGATTAACACTTCCATTTCTATATTCTATTGCAAATTAAAGTAACAAGTTATGAAACTTGATAAAAAGTACTGTAGAGGCCTACTTAACAACTAATACTCTTTCAAAAGTGTTTTGAGACAATAAGCTAAGAAATGCATATGGATATAGTGCTTTTTTATTTGTATTTTTTGTTTGATAATCACTTGTGCAAATTAACGTAACAAGTAATGGTTCAAATAAAAAAGTACCGTAAAATGCTACTTTCACAACTAACTATGTTTCAGTAGTATTTGAGATAATAGTAGCTAGGAAATGTATACAGATGCAGAGAGCATTTGTTTCATGGATTTGAGCTGTATTTTACATTGTTAGTAATTCTCATAAAGAAACATTTAATTATCACTTTAGATTAATGTGTAGTAGTACTTCTCTAATATTTTTGTCCCATTTTTGTTAACAAATGTATCAATATAGGAAGCTAGATAGAAGTGCTAGAATGTGATTTTCTTCTTTATAATTATAAGTCATAAGTTAGTTCTTCAAGACGTGCATGGTAGAGGATCCTGTCAACCTAGATAGTTAGTAGGCTGCAAGAACTTAATGTATACCCTAAGCATGATAGCTGAAGTTTAGATAGGGATAAGTGGTGATTATGGACTATGGTAATGAGCAAGGCTTGGGGCTGTTTGTCAAAGTCCTATTTTCTTTTTGTAAAGCTATTTGGTAATTAAAATTTTACCTACCAGAAAAAGACTTCTTTCATACATGTTTTAAAAATCGTAGTTAAAGGAATAAATATTTGAATCCAAGAAGTATTCTGAATTATAGAATGGAAAGAGAAGAGGCGAACCCAGGATTTGAAGAGCGTGGGTGCACCATTATCTTAACATAAGCACTCGAGAATCTTCCAATGACGACCGAAGAATAGTGCCGTGTCTGACTGACTGGTCAGTAGAGGCTTAAGCAATGACCAAAGTACAAATGTATAGGCCAAATATGGGTTTTAAGGTAATAAATAAATCTTAACTCTAAAGAAGTTGATGAGTGCAGTAGCCCAGTGGTAAATGGTGTATTATGTAAACAAGAAGCCACAGGTTCGAATCCTTACCACCATTTCTGTTGTTAAAATTAATAAAACAAAAAAATAGCAAAGGAAACGTGACCGTTGGGTTCGATCTTGGGTCTCCTTTGCGGGAAACATCAGCTAGAATCAACGCGCCCAAAAGTGCAATGGTGTTCTACACGGTGCACATTAATTTTATATTAGTTTCTTAAGGTGTGTACATGTACATGTACAAAACTTTTTCCGATCTTAATGGGTGTACATGCTCCCCACTCTAGCACGTGGGTCTGCCTCTGGGACTGAGTGAGTAATTGTTTTATGAATCTCATATGGTAAACAATCCTTATGTTGTCGGTATGTATAGCTTATATCAGTGTATATCTGAGACTTAAGATTATGTTAATCATACCTTATGTGTTGATGCCAAACATAGACTCGTTGGATCTGTTTTAATTTTTTGTCAGGACTTCTGGTCTTATTTTCTAGATTTGATTTATTGCAGGTTTCAGAGAGGTTTGAAGAGGAAGCCGATGGCGTTGATCAAGAAGCTGCGAAAGGCGGTATGCATATGAATATTTGTGCTCTACTTGTTTGTGTTGTTAATATCATTGTTTGTGTTGTTAATATTTGTGCTCTACTTGAAGTCGATCTATTTGGTTATACTGTATAAACAAAGGATGGCAGTCAAAGCTGAAAGTAGATTTCTTACTTTAGCTGATCTGTCAGAAGTTTCATATATTTCATGACTTTGAGTGGCACTTTTAAATGAACATCACAGTTGAGAAGAAATGGTAGTCTATATATTATGAAATGATATGTGCACGTCGTGTTTTTGGAGTTATTGTTTCAATCTTGCCTATTTACATGTTAATATTTGACTTCTATCAACTTTGATATTCATCCTAAAGGTCCCCACAGTACCAAGTTTGAGCTGTGTAATTGAAAGTAAAATTTGTCATTTTGATCTTCTAAGTGTTATCGGAAATGCTCGACTTAGGGTGAATTCTTTTAGTGTTGAAGTTTTACTAAACAAGTTGGTTTAGAATATAGATCTCCATCAACCTTTGGGTATGCCGTTGTTGTTGGGTTGAACATAACATACTAGAATCAATAGTACCCAACAGAACTTTTTAATCTAAAACCTGACCTATATTTGTTAGTGTATATGATTGATTGCTCATGTAGACAAAGATTATAGTTTAGAAACACTACTAGTAAGATCTCTTGGTTAAAATATTCTGTGATGATGATAAGTGGACTTGAATTAAAGATGATTGACATTTTTCTCAACACATGAGAAAAGCTGCAATCCTGGGGATGTACGTGTGATGGTTTCATGGTTTATTCAGTAATCTTTTTGTCGATATGTCCCCATAGCTTGTCGGTATTTGTTTTCTCTCAGAAGATATTTCTTTTTCACCCGTACGAACTCATAGAAGCAATTTTTATGCAGAAACGCGAGGCTCCACCAGGTGAAAAGCCAGAGCCTGTCAAGACTCACCTGAGGAACATGATCATCGTTCCTGAAATGATTGGAAGTATTATTGGAATTTACAATGGGAAAACTTTCAATCAGATTGAAGTTAAGCCCGAGATGATCGGCCACTATCTGGCCGAATTCTCTATCTCATATAAGCCTGTCAAGCACGGTAGACCCGGTATTGGTGCTACTCACTCATCTAGGTTTATACCGCTCAAATGATTTGCCTACCGATGTCTGCTTTTTCTTCTTTTCTAGCCTTGTCTGAGTCCTTTTCTTTAAAACAATTTTGATCCGAGTTACGGTTTATTCTAGACATTTGTTGCTGTAAACTTTGTGCTTTGCTGAAAACAAGTTTTTCATTTGTTCATGATATCCTGTTGTGTTTAATATTGGTTCCAATTTTAAAATTATTCAGTACTTCATGTTGATGCTTAATCAGATAATTCCAAAAGGGCTCATCACTATAACACATGCATATTTTATTTTTGGAAAATATGTGCTTTTAATCCCATAAATATGGACAAAATTTGATTGAAGTCCTTGTGATATTTGGTTAAACGTGTTACTATTATTTTTTATTTCCTATTGTTTTTCACAAATTTAACAGATTATATCCGTTACATCATTTAATTATCAATATTTCATTACCAATAACGCTCATTTTAATAAACCCAAAGTTAAATATTTGAATTAGCTTTTTTTTAAGTGATTTATAAGTTAAAAAGTCAAAGCTATCTACTTTTGGCTTTTGATTTTTTTTTTTAGGTCTAAAGTAAAGTGTTTAAAAACTTTTTGTGTCTTCGCTAAACACCTTCAAAAATGTTAAAAAGCTAAAAACACTTAAAACTAAGTCAATTCAGACACTCTATTAGCCTAATATCATAAAGATAACGTAGAAATTTACCAATAATTAACAAATCAAAATTATCATCATCCCTTTATTTATTAAAAAAAATAAATTAATGAATCAAGGTCCTCTAGATACAACAAAAAGATTCATAAAAGGACTGACAATTTGATGCATTGAAAGATAGATAAAGGTAAAAATAGGAGGAAGAAGAGGGGAAAGTCCTTCAGGTCGAATGAGACAGCCAAATTTTCTTGGTGATTACAAGTAAATATTTGGCTAATAATACCAATGGGATCCAAAGTTTCTTTCAGATTCAAATAAAGTATTTTGCACTGCTTTTTCTATCTCTACCACAAAAATTGACCATAAATTAGTCTATGATAGAGACAACTAAACAAACATTAAGAAAAAACAAAGAAGTAACAAGGGAACAAGCTTATGACACTATGGCATTTGCGGCGGTATTTGATTGAACGCGGAGTTTAAAAAGAAAGGAAGGATTTTTGAAGCTTACATTCTAAAATAAGTCATAAACATTTGTGTGATTATAAATTATCTCAGTGACGATAAAATGAGAAATTTAACGTTAAATTATCGTTAAAGATTCCTTTTGAGTATCTGAGTTTAGTTTCTTTTATATTCAATGAATTGTTTTATTACACATACAAGGTTTGAATGACCCCTTATAGTCGATCCTAAATCAGTATAGTGTAACAAGAAGAGTACACTAAGTTTCCGTTTGATCATATATTTCTTGAGTAGATTTTCAAAAAATAATTCGAAAATATTATTTGTTTATGAAATTTGACCGTTTTTTGAAAATTTATCTTAGCCCGAACTAGTTACAAAATGAAGTTTCACTTTCACTCTTAAAACTCACGTACTATTTTTTCCAAATAAATGCTTGTTTACATACAACTTCAAATTTCAAAAATTATTTTTCAAATCTCAACATAACTCAAAAACTCAGTTGTTTTTCAAGTTTTAATTAAATCTGTGATCAAATGGTAGCTTACCTTAGTTTCAATTTCTATGATGGTGGAGAATTCTTGGAGGGAGAAACTTGATTATATTGTATGGAATTTGCTTTGGCTCCACAATTCTTCAAGCACTTGAGAAATTGGATCAATAGTCCAAATTGGCTCCACAATTCTCCACATTGAATCAATACCAGAAATTGGATTATTAACTTTTGCTTTGATTTTTGCCATCTCAAATTCCTCCTCATTTTTATTACTATCATTTTCTGCTAAAATCATCATCTCAAGTTCATCATTTCTCTTCTTTAAAATTTCTTTGTATTTTTGCAACTCTTCAATTCTTCTTGCTGCTGTTTGGACTATAGCATTCTTCTCAACCTGCAATCAATCACATGAGGCTCATCGACAGCAACAACGTATTCAGTATAATCACAGGCTCATACGTAACAACATGCCAAGTGTATTCCCATCAAGTAGCTAGGGTCCGGGGAGGATAGAACGTACGGAGACCATACCTTTACCTCGGAGGTGAGGTAAAAAAGCTATTTCCGATAGACCTCTGGCTCAAGATAAAAATCAACTAAAAAAGACGTAATGAAAGCACATAATAAACAGTAAACGAAAAGAAAAAAAAGTAGAACATTGGGACTAATATGTAATGTATATCATGAGACCTTGAAATTTGATTCAAGAAAATGTAGAAGACTACTTAAAAACTATCAAAAACATTTTCAACGAGCCAAGTAGGATGAATTCCATTAGAAATTCACGTTTTTTTTTAGTAGCAAGACTTATAGTGTACATGCACCCCACTCTAGCACGTGGGTCCGCCTCTGGGACTGAGTGAGTAATTGTTTTTTGAATCTCATATATATGGTAAACAATCCTAACACTTATCAAAATAAATTATATATCAATCTGTAACTATCTCTGCCTATTGAGGTCCCCACAGTACCAAGGTTTGAGCTGTGTACTTGAAAGTAAAATTTGTCATTTTGATCTTCTAAGTGTTATCGGAAATGCTTAACTTAGAGTTGAATTTGTAGAATATAGATCTCCATCAACCTTTGGATATGCTGTTGTTGTTGGGTTGAGCATAACATACTAGAATTAATAGTACCCAACAAAACTTTTTAATCTAAAACCTGACCTATATTCATTAGTGTATATGATTGATTACGCATGTAGACAAAGATTGGTTTAGAAACACTACTAGTTACTATTATTTTTCATTCTTCCTACTATGGATCTTCACAAATTTAACAGATTATATCCGTTACATCGTTTAAATATCAATATTTTATGACCGATGATGCTCATTTTAATAAACCATAAGTTAAATATTTGGATTAGCTTTTTATAAGTGATTTATAAGTTAAAAAGTCAAAGCTATATACTTTTGCCTTTTGATTTTTTTTTTTCCTTAGGTCTAAAGTAAAGTATTTAAAAGCATTTTGTGTCTTCGCTAAACGCCTTTAAAAATACAAAAAAGTGCTTAAAAGCTAAAAAAGTCAAAAAATAAGTCAATTCAAACACCCTATTAGCCTAATATCATAAAGACAGTAGAAATTTACCTATAATTAACAAACCAAAATTATCATCATCCCTTTATTTATTAAAAAAAAATTAATGAATCGAGGTCCTCTAGAGACAACAAAAAGATACATAGAAGGGCCGGCAGTCTGATGCACTAAAGCTTATACCATGTGTGGTAACAAAAGGGATAGATAAAAATAAAAATAGGAGGAAGAAAAGGAGAAACAACCTCTCTACTTCATATGAGGTAATGGGATACGTACACTTTACAATTCTCAGACCTCACTTGACGGGAATAAAAGTAAAAATAGGAGGAAGAAGAGGGGAAAGTCCTTCAGGTCAAATGAGACAGCCAAAATGTTCTTGGAGAGTACAAGTTGCATTCATTGTGTGGCTTACAATGAGCAAGTAAATATTTGGCTAATGGTACCAATGGGCACCAAAGTTCCTTTCAGCTTCATTCAAACAAAGTATTTTGCACTGCTTTTTCTATCTCTCCTGCTCCACTCTACCACAAAAATTAACCATAAATTAGTCTATGATAGAGACAACTAAACAAACATTAAGAAAAAACAAAGAAGTAACAAGCTATGACACTATGGCATTTGCGGCGGTATTTGATTGAACACAGAGTTATCAGTCTTGAACATTTGTGCGACTAAACATCATTTTAATGAAGATAAAATGAGAAATTTAATGTTTTTTTTTTTTTCTACTCAGTGTCCGATACCCGCATTGGAGTTTCGATTAATTCGGATCGCGCATTGTAAGACCCATTCTAGGGGTGAAGCTCCCAATAGGATTTTCTCCATATCCAAGCTCAAACCCATGACTTTTGATTAAGGATGAAATAGTCTCACCACTACACCACAACTCATGTTGGTGAAATTTAATGTTAAATTATGGCTAAAGATTCTTTTTAGATGCATTAAAAAAGGAAAATGTGTGCCAAAAAAAAAAAAGGTCCTCAAAAGAGGATGAGGTGTTTTTTACTAAAAGTTGTTTATTTGTTGAAATTATTGTCGATAATATTTTACAAGAATAAAACATTATACTTCTGGTATATATAAGACAAAACAATTTAAATTATGCTATCACTCAAATAAAATCAGCAATTTTCATAGAGCAATAGAGGTGGATTTATAATTTAAATATTACGAACTTTAAATCTAGAGCAATATTTTTAAGTTTTAATAATTGAGTTTTGAATTTCAAAATAGAAGTGGATTTATGATTTAAATATTACGAATTTTTAACTCTAGAACAATGACTTTAAATATTAGTAGCTGAGTTTCATTTATATTTTAAAAACAATTCAAAAATATTGTTTATACATGAAATTTGACCTGTTTTTGAAAAGTTATCTTCAAAGAATCTCAAGTTCCAAATATTGGCTTGAACTAATTACAAGATGAAATTTCATTTTCACTCGTAAAATTTCTAATTTTTTCAAGTAAATGTATGTCTGAATACAACTTCAAATTCAAAACTATTTTTCAAATCTCAACACAACTTAAAAACTCAGTGGTTTTTCAAGTTTTAACTAAAAATCTATGATCGAACGCTAGCATACCTTAGTTTCTATTTCAATGATGATGGAGAATTCTTGGAGGGAGAAACTTGATTGTATGGAATTTGCTTTGGCTCCACAATTCTTCAAGCACTTGAGAACCTCTAACATTGAATCAATACCAGAAATTGGATTATTAACTTTTGCTTTGATTTTTGCCATCTCAAATTCCTCCTCATTTTTATTACTATCATTTTCTGCTAAAATCATCATCTCAAGTTCATCATTTCTCTTCTTTAAAATTTCTTTGTATTTTTGCAACTCTTCAATTCTTCTTACTGCTGTTTGGACTATAGCATTCTTCTCAACCTGCAATTAATCACATGAGGCTCATCGGCAGCAACAACGTATTCAGTATAATCTCAGGCTCATACAACAACAACATGCCAAGTGTATTCCCATCAAGGAGCTAGGGTCCGGGGAGGATAGAACGTACGGAGACCATACCTTTACCTCGGAGGTGAGGTAAAAACGCTATTTCCGATAGACCTCCGGCTCAAGATAAAAACCAACTAAAAAAGACGTAATGGAAGCACATAATAAACAGTAAACGAAAAGAAAAAAAAGTAGAACATTGGAACATTGGGACTATATCATGAGACCTTGAAATTTGATTCAAGAAAATGTAGAAGACTACTTAAAAACTATCAAAAACATTTTCAACGAGCCAAGTAGGATGAATTCCATTAGAAATTTGCGTTTTTTTTAGTAGAAATACATATAGTGCACTAACCTTAGTTCCCATGGGAAGCAATTTATGCAAGGCCAAATAACTTTGCTTTTCCTTTTCTCTTCTAATCCTCTCTTTAATCATATGTTTGTGACCTTTCTCTTTTTCCATTTTCACTTGTCCATTTTTCGATATCCAATTCTTCTTCAAGAACTCCATCACCCTCTTGTTCATGTTCCGATGATTCATCGATACATTTCCATAGCTATAAACTCCAAATCCTTCACTTAATTTGCTCTCAAAACTCACAAAAGCACTTTGATTCACCTCAAAATTATTATAAGTTTCATCATCACAAAACCAAGAACTTTGGAAAAACTCTTCCATGTTATTAATTAGCTCTTTTTAATTCTCCCTTTGCCAGTATTTTTTTAAAAGTTGGTTATTCTAACTACTCTCTCTCTCTCTCTATATATATATGTATGGTTTGATCGGTGAGTGAATGAGGAAAATTTTTAGCATATGGTTTCATAAATTCACATTTAACATGTGGTCAAATGTTGTGATACTCAGTCATATAATTTGTCTTGGTGAGTTCCTTATAATTCAATAATTGATCAAAGTCTACTACTTGTTGGGAAAGTTTTTAATACTAGTATTTTATTTTATATTGTACTAAAATCCACATCTTTACTTACTCAAGTAGTATATAGTATAGTATAGTATTTTCAAGAAGTGTTGATTGTAGACTCATACTAATTAACTTGACTTCTGGATTTTATTTGATTATTTTTAAGAGATAATTACACATGCTTCAATTTAAAGGATTATTTTAGTGACATATTTTTCTTTTGGTTTTGGATATTTTAATTTCTTTTGGAAGTATCTCCCATACAAAATATGATGAAGAAAAAAAAAGTATTTATGGGGCATCAAAGTTTGACTAGGCAAAAAAATTAAGAACAGATTTTTTTTTTTTGAAATTTGTGATTTAAAAGAATTTTTGACATTTATGTGATTGTAAGTCATTTTATTAAGAAGTAAAATATTAAAACTAAGTTATTTTTAATTGTAAAAAAATAATAGACAGAGTAAAAAAATATGCAAAATAAGTTAGGATGGAAACATGAAGTATAGAATAAACACGAAAAGAAAACTTACGCAGTCCGTTTAGACTTGTCTTTTCTAGTTTATTTTAGAATACTTTATTTTGTTAGTGAAGTTAGTTGAAAGATTCTAAGCAAAAAAGGAAAAAAAAAGTTAGTTGAAAGTCATGAATTGTACTCCCTACGTTCTATTTTACTCGTCCCAAATTGGGATGACACAACTATTAAGAAAAATAATAAATAACATGGTTAGTTTACCATATTATCCCTATTAACTGATGTTTATATTTTAATTTAAAAAAAAAGTAATTAACGCAAAAGGTAAAATATGAATTTTTTTTTTTGTGTTGTCTTGATAAGTAAAAAAAGACAAGTAAAATGGGACTTCAGATTAGGAAATCTGGGACGGGTAAAATGGGACGGAGGGAGTATTAAATTTCCATAAGGATATTGAAGATTAATTTAATGTATGTGTAAAAAGTAGTTTATTTTAGAATACTTTATTTTGTTAGTGAAGTTAGTTGAAAGATTCTAAGCAAAAAGGAAAAAAAAAGTTAGTTGAAAGTTATGAATTGTATTAAATTTCCATAAGGATATTCAATATAAATAACATAAATATCAATTCTTTTGGAAGTAAATACACTTTCTTCCACTTTTTTAATTACTTTACTCTCTCTCTTAATATACATAATATAACCGACATATACACAACATTCTATTCTGTGTATATGTTGGAATTTTTGTAATATGTTTAGGGAGTTGCGATTTTTTATAATATTAAAAAAATAAGTTGTGTATTTGTATGATTTTGATTAATTTAATGTATGTATAAAAAGTAATTTGTCATCTATATTTATCTTATAGTATTTTCCTTATATATAAATATGATAGTATAATTTTTCGATAAAACATGTTAGGAAACCACTGCTGTTGTAGTAATTTTTAAGCTTACCTTCATATGACTATATGACTAGGAGGTGTTCAAGCGGTATAAACAGTGTCTTGCAGAAATGCATTATTAGACTAATATTTTTTGGGACTTCACACATAACGAGAGTTTTAATGCACCGGTCTTTTTTTTTTTTTCCATTTTTATGCTTTGATGTGTGTACGTTTTTTTTTTTTTCCTCTCAATTTTTGTATGTGTTTTCTAAACCGATGTTAGAAAAGAAGAGAACCAAAGAAGAGAACGTTTAAGAAGTTTAGCTACAGAGGCGTTGATCTCGATGCTCTTCTCGATATGTCCACTGATGAGCTCGTTAAGCTCTTCAATGCTCGTCCTCGTAGAAGGTTCTTTCTTTTTGCCAATTTCATTTCGTTATGGAAGTAATGTGAATTATTCTCTCTGTTCACTTTTGCTTGTCGCGTTTATCTTATAGTTTTGCGAACATCTAAATTTTAAAATGAAATATTGAAATAGTCTAATTCAATTTAGCTTCCAAGATTAGTCAAATTGTCTTTTGTGAAGCCAAATGTGACAAGTAAAAGTGAAAAGAGGGAGTATAAGGGTCGGAGTATGGTTTGTATCTAATTTTCTGTTTATTTGTAAAATGTACAAGTTTAATTTTTTTGTTTGATTAGCACTTTGATTTTTATATTCTACTGTAAATTGAAGTGACAAGTTACGGTACTTCATAGAGGTAATGCTAGTTTTACAACTAATAGTCTTTATGAAGTGTTTTGAGAAATGTACATGGATGCAAAGTATTTCTAACCGTATTTTTGTTCGATTAACACTTCCATTTCTATATTCTATTGCAAATTAAAGTGACAAGTTATGAAACTCGATAAAAAGTACTGTATAGGCCTACTTTACAACTAATTGTCTTTCCAAAGTGCTTGAGACAATAAGCTAAGAAGTGTATATATGGATATAGAGCGTTTGTATTTGTATTTTTTGTTTGATAATCACTTTGATTTCTATGTTCTTGTGCAAATTAACGTAACAATTAATGGTTCAAAAAAAAGTACTGTAAAATTCTACTTTCACAACCGACAGTATTTCAATAGTGTTTGAGATAATAGTTGCTATGAAAAGTATACAGATGCAGAGAGCATTTGTTTTATGGATTTGAGCTATATTTTACAGAAAATTGAAGGAAAGGTGTCTTTTAAGTCTTGAATGGAGGATTAGTGACATTGACCAACTTAAAGGCTCAAACAATATCATTAGAAAACTTGATTAAGTTAGTTGTGGACTTGATTAATATTTTCAAAACTTTCTAATCTTTTAAAAAATACAAATCAACCACCCCCCTTCAATCCAAATCAACCGACTCTCTCATCTCTCTCGACAGCTTCTCTCAACTCTCTCCCAACCAACAGTTCTGCAAAATTCTCCCTTCAATCCCCGTCGACTTCAACCTCTGGCGGACAAATAGTCGGACGAGTTCCCATTCGACTTTCAACCGTCAATCGACGTGAAGACTTCTCCGGCGACAACAACTTCGAGTTCTTCGTTGTCCCATTTCCTATTTCACAGGTAAAAAATTATGAAGAAACACTGGAACTTGAGCCAACTACTCTTCTAGTATTGGTTAACAATTTCAATATTTCTAGCTTAAATTTGAAATGTGGACTGAATAAAATCCTAATTTTTGGCATTTCTTCTTCTTGTTGTCGAACTATTGATTCGTATTTGTTGGTGATTTTTGGTCACAGTTGATGTTATTAGTGTGTGTGTGATGTTTTGGTGTTGTTGGGTTGATTTGTTGTTTGTCTTGGTAAAAATGGTGTTGCAACAAATAAAACATCTGATGCAATAGATGAAACATCTGATGCAACAGATGAAAACATCTGATGCAACAGATGAAAACATCTGATGCAACAGATAAAAATCTGATGCAACAGATGAACAATCTAACAGATCATTCATCTATTGCGACAGATGACTCTTCTGTTTGGAAGAAATCTAAATAATATTTATCCAACAGATAACTCATTTTGCAACAGATGCGTAATATATTTCAACAGATCAGTGATCTATTTTATTAGTTCCAACGGATTACTCATCCATTGCAACAAGTTGGTTATATGTTGCAACAGATAACCTTCCTAGTGGAACAGATTTATGATCTGTTTTATGGTTTCCAACGAATTACTCATCTATTGCAATAGGTTGGTTATATGTTGCAACAGATAAACTCTGATGCAACAGATTAATAATCTTTTTTTACTGTTTCCAACGAATTACTTATCCTTACAACAGGTTGGTTATATGTTGCAACAGATAAACTACCCGGTGCAACAAAATTGTGATCTGTTTTATGATTTCCAATGGATTACTCATTCATTGCAATAGGTTTATTATATGTTGCAACAGATAAACTACCAGGTGCAACAGATTAGTGATTTATTTTATGGTTTCCAACGGATTACTCATCCGTTGCAACAGGTTGGTTATATGTTGCAACAGATAAACTACATGGTGCACCAGATTAGTGATTTATTTTTACTGTTTCCAACGAATTACTCATCCTTGCAATAGGTTGGTTATATATTGCAACAGATAACCTTCCTGGTACAACATATAAGTGATCTATTTTTACTGTTTCCAACAGATTACTCATCTGTTGCAACAGGTTGGTTATATGTTGCAATAAATAAAATACCTGATGCAATAAATTACCGATCTATTTTTATTGATTCCAATGGTTTACTCATCCGTTGCAACAACTCGGTTATATATTGCAACATATAACATACCTGGTGCAACAGATGTGTGGTCTGTGGAACTGTTATTTTACCATTATGCATATTAGATTTACTTTTATCCCTTTTTAACGATGCATTAATGAATTATAATCTATTTTATATTCCTGTTAATTTAAGATAAAATGGCCCCCCCCCAAAAAAAAAAAGAAAATTAAATCAAGTCCAAGTAAAAGAACAAGTGCAGCAACTCGGCTACATCCACCACTCTATGAACTTGCTTTACAAGCGTTATCTCAATCAGGAGCAGAAGATAATGAACACGGGGAGGAAAAATATTTCAAAAGAGATGATCCAAATAGTAATAGCCCTTTCGCTGAAGAGTTGGTCAAAACCTTCAACATTGATTGTTATCCTGTGAGAATGCAGTGCGATGGTGCCACAGATTTAATGGGTGATTTCTTGGATAAGTCAGTCATGGAAAAATCTTTCGACGCCTTCAGAAAAATACTTTGAGAACAAAAATTGAATGCTTATTTTAGGAAAAACTGCTTTGGGCAATATCTTGATTTGCCGGAGAACAACAATGCTAGTTTCCAGATGAAAATGGTATACGATCTTCTCAAGCATAGGTTTATGTATGAAAAAAAGATAAGATGGATGAGGTATGAATAAATTACTGTGGCATGCCTGTTTGTTTTGGTTGGAAGGAGTTTGCCATAGTTACTGGACTAAAATGTTATCCTTCTTCTCCTTCTCAAGTTATACCTACTCTGACAAAAAAAAGCACTCCGCACACCCAAAAAGGCAAAGGCAATTCGAGTGATTGCGATGACCTGGTTTCCATTGTTGGTCCAAGCTTCAAAAATAAAAATTTGATAGAAACGTTGAAAGGTAAAGGACTCTCAAAGAAGCACAAACAATCATTGTTCTTGGTGTGATTTGTACATAATATTCTTTGAGCGAGAGACGTTAACAACAACATAAGCCTCAATTTAATAAATCTTTCGAAGGATCTTGAGGCATTTAACAGGTATCCTTGGGGTTATGAAAGTTTCAAAATGACTGTCAAATATTTGTTGACTCTGTTAATGCCAAAGACAGGCAACTTATATGGCTTTCAATGGGTCTTCATGGTAAATATTTATTTTATCATGATATGCTTCATTTTTTTTAATTTAATAATGCTTTTATTTTATTGACGTTATGTTATAAGCTTGGAAATTTGAAGCCATTCCTTATTTGAGAAAACAAGTGAACTACCAGGAAGATGTTTCCTGTTCAAGAATCCTGAGATGGTTGTAGGTCAAAACTGATAAAAATATAAAATTTTTTGATCTGTTCAATCTCCCGAAGGAAGAAGTAAGTCTAATCTAATCAAGTTTTTTATTTTAATTAATGATTGTTTTAAGTGATTTCATCATCATTCTAATATATGTACTGATTTATTTTAGATGTTCCATTTGTGGCTTGTTCCGATCAACCGAGAGTTGAAGATGCCATTTTTCTTACTTTACGGTCTGTGCAAACTTTATCGGACTCTAAAGTCGTTGATGGAATAAAAATTAAATTGTTTGGAGCAACAACCATCACAAGAAAAATAATTTTGGAGGGTGGGCTTGTTGCTATTGATGATAATTAGTGGTAGTGGTAGTGGTAGTGGTGCTGGTGTTGGGGCTAATGATGCTCCTCTTACAGTTTTGAAATAAACAACCATTATGATTATGATCATACTAGTTGTACAAATTTTTCTCTAGATTTTTCCACATCTAGCGAATGTTCTACATGCAAATGTCAAGACTGCAAGGCGAAATATGATGGAGTGATTAATGCTATTAATGCACTAACTACTTCTATAAAGGAAATGACATCTAAGAGGGGTGTCATTCCATCAAAAAGGATTTCATATCCATACACTCCACTAGATATCAAGGTGGTTAAGAGGAGAAGGAAAAATATTTTCAAGGCATCATCAAACATCGAAAAAAGAAAAATTGCAACGCCTCTGTCGTTGTCTTGCACCGTTGTTCAAGGTGCAAGGCCACAGGAGAGCAGCATGAGCTGAAGAAGGTGAATGTACGTCATCTGTTCCAACAAACAAACAGGCACATATCTATTTCAACAGATGATACATCTGCTGAAAATTATCAAATAGATATATACATCTATTGCAACTGTTTTCTAACCTGTTGCATCAGATGCATTATCTGTTGCAACAGATTAGTCTTATATTATAACAGATGGGTCATCTGTCCGAAATTATTGTACTGCTCTGATTTACCTATTCGAATTTGTCTCAACAGATGATCCATCTGTTGCAACATAAGACTCATCTATTGCAACAAATAGATAATCTGTTGTATATCTGTAATTAGCATTGACAATTTTGATTTTCAGGTGGATGTCACATTAGAAGCTACTACTGAAGAGCATAATATGACAGTTGATAATTTATCAACTGTTTCCAACAAAAAAGAAAAAATGGAGCCTGTTAGTTCTGGAGAACGGAAGAATTACCCATTTGACGGGTTCAACATCTCGGATGAGGCTCCAAAAAAACTAGCACATTTGATCAACGACTATTCAGAATGGATTGTCGATGGGTTGTTAAATCATTATACGGGCAGGTACATAGATTAATTTTA
Organism: Capsicum pubescens; assembly: GCA_030864215.1. NCBI lineage: Eukaryota > Viridiplantae > Streptophyta > Magnoliopsida > Solanales > Solanaceae > Capsicum > Capsicum pubescens. Next base: position 38,929,786 of record CM061546.1, read on the forward strand.
AAGATATTGGTTTATACAATTTTTGTTGTAAGAACATGACATTAACACATATAAATCATCATGTAGAAAATAAAATAATGAACTCTACAAAGTGAATGAATCGAGTCTTGGTTTTGATATGTTCGACTTTGTTGTTGCACATCTCAAAACGAAGAATTTGATCTATTTGATATCATAGCCCCAAACTTGCTAGAATGATGAGGTTTAAATGCCATACATATTACTATTAATTATTCTGCGTATTAATTTTTTCGTCATGTAATCTGAAATATTTGATAATATGTGTAGCACATCGATGTTATTTTTTACTACCTCCAAAAGAAGGACAAGTTGCAAACATAAGAACAATACAGACACACGACAGGCAATTATTTGTACAAAGTTTACATCAATAATGACTATGATAGGTATTGTCAACAACAACCGGAAGTTTTCTGAAATGAGGAATGCTTAATCAACATCATCAAAGGTTTTAACATTCCATCTGGCTTACCTTGGCATTTGGTCCATAAAGTGTATATCCCAATCAATTGTGGTGATGAATTCCATTGTGTGTTGGCTGTCGTCGTTCTAAAAGAGAGGCGCATCCGAGTTTATGACTCGATGTTGCGAATGATACTTTTCGGGCCATCGTCTGAGATACAAAAGCTGGCCAAAATATAGCCTACTTACCTTGATATGAGTGGCTTTTTAGACCAAAAGGGTCGTACTGATTGATCGACGATTGAAGCATATCAGGATAAAATGGGTAATCCATTTGATGTACAATATGTTAAAGGAATTGCTCAACAAACCATTGGTAGCCTATAAGTTTAAGTGTCATGATTTAGTTTCATTTCACATGTTTCACAACGCTTGCATGGACTGCAAGCTATGGATTGTTTATTTTTTTTAAAACGCAGGGATTGTGGTCTTTTGTTGTCGCTTACGCCGAGTATTTGAGCAATGGATTACAAGTACCAAATGATGGACGATGCCGGATTACTCCGCAAAAGATATGATGCTCTTTTATGGAAATACAGAGAAGTGAAAGCTCAGAAGCCGTACACAAGCGACATTAAAGATCCACGACGATCAGAGTCGAATTCTGTGGCACCGGATGAAGAACAACTTGTCCATATTGAGTAGATCTTTATAGCTTGAGTTCGTCAATGTAATAACCTATCCTCCTTGGTTTAACTTGTTGATTTATTTGTAGAGTAGATCATTTGTACCCATAATAATTTTTTTATATTTCATTTATTTGTTAAGTTATTTCATATAATTTTTGAAGGCTTCAATTTATTTTATGTTATCTATGAATATAATTTAATACTTAGTTTTAAACATGTTAATTGAAATGGAATACTAGATTCAAATATCGCAACAGATAATACATCTGCTGCAACAAATGACATATCTTAACAAATAGATTTAGACATATATTGCAATATGATTACCTATCAGTTGCAACAGATAGATTATATGTTTCAACATATTGGATATCTGTTGCGACAGACAAATTGGGAAACATCTGCATAATGCAACAGTTGACAACCTATTCCAACAGATAATCAATCTGTCATAACAGGTACTATATCTGTTACAACAGATATACTATCTGTTACATTATAAAAATTTAACTTTCGCTAGACATTAAAATTATTGCCACTACATGTAAAGTAAGGTGGCTTGAAATAAAATTTCTTTATCGTGTTCGTCTCCGTCTTTGTACATATTCTTCTTTATACATGGGCTCCAACCATTTAGTTAGGTCATCTGTTGGAAATTATATAACAGGTCTTCCTACTTTCTTGATTTATTCCAACAGATTACCTATTTGTTGCAACAGATAGATTATATGTTGCAACAAATTGTATATCTGTTGCAATATACAGACTGAGAAATATCTGCATAATACAACAGATGACCAACCTATTCCAATAGATAATCAATCTGCCACAACAGTTATTATATCTGTTACAACATATATAAAATTTGTTGCATTATAAAAATTCAATTGTCGCCAGATATAAAAATTATTGCCACTACATGTAAAGTGAAGTGACTTGAAATGAAAAATTATTATCGTGTTCGTTTCTATCTTTCTACATATTCTTCTTTATACATGAGCTCCAACCATTTAGTTAGTACCCTATAAGCCTAGACCCATTGCATCTTTCCCACAACGGCATCGCACATACCGTTCATTTCTGTGTCGGTCAGCAAACACTCGATGTACGTAAGCGAGTATGGCCCACACGCTGCACCGGTTTTATTTCTTTGGAGCTAGATGTTCTTATTTCAACCTTCAAAAACCCATGATTTCTTCCTCAAGACTTCCGCCAGCAAATGATCCATCAGCTTACTCTGCGTTAACAACTAGGGCAGAAACTTCAAGAGTGGATGCATGTGGGTTAAAAACGTGTCCTCATTGAAGAAAGGTAAGTTGCAGTCATAAACCTTAATTTTTTCCTCGTAGAGTAGTATCTCAACAGCGAGAAAATATTTGACTTACACGTTCATGACTGCAAGGATTCTCTTTGCCTTGGTCCAGCTCTTGCCGTGTGGATATGGCCTCTTTCCTCTAACATAGTTAATCACGTCTTCATCCCATTGGAATGCAGAAACTAACTTATCAAATCCCCGGCCACTGGTACCAGCTAGCTTACGGAGATAATCGTACCTATCCTTGAAATTGTTGTAGAAGTTGAGGTCCATTATCCTATCAACAACATCATAAGCATCGGGGTACGCTAATTGCCTGCCCCTCATGAGGCATAGAATTTCATCAACATACTGTGGTATAAGAAGATAATTTTTAAATAGGTTAATAATAGTAAAGAATAAAAATACAATGGAAAAAATCTATTGCAGAGAGTTCTCTGAATCAGTTCACAAATTACCAGCTAACGCAACTTATGCAATAAATATGTTTTATGTTATAACAGAATATCAAACTGTTGCAATAGATTACACATTTGCTGCGTAGATTCTTCTTCATGGAGTAGATTGGAAGGCTAGGTTAGCAAAAGTAAACTTACATTGTCCTCATACCACTCACGCATATTTGTCATATTCATGAAGTCTTTGGCGGCAAATGAATGCATGGTGTATTCTTTTTGAACCTTTGTCTTGTCATTCATGATTTCTTCTAGTTCCTTCTTCTTCTCTATGCCAAGTGTCGCGAATATGTCCACCTTCTTCAGCGACCCTTGAACTTCAACAACTCTTGGAGCGGGAGGAGTTGCAATTTTTGCTGTTTTTAGAATGGAGAGAATTTGTCTAATGTTTCTTCTCTTCCTCCTAACCGCCATTGTAGGAGTGCATGACTCCTTCACCTTGTTGGATAGTATAATACCTCTCCTGGATTTAATCTCCTCGATAGCTTCAGTAATAGCCTCTAGCTTTTCAAGGAGTTTATCCTCTCTGTCCTTGCATACTTTGTATTTGCAATAAGAACATGAGGGTGAAGAGGGGTTAGAGGGACCACTGTAAGGGTGAAAGAGACCGGTGTAGGGGTGAGTGGGAACTATGCAAGGGGTGTTTTCAAACGTATTTATTTTTTGCTGGGCACCAACATGCTCATTATCACGACTAGCAGCAGCAGAAGCAGGATGGCTGCCACCATCATCAACAACTCCATCAGTAATTTCCCCAGAAGAAGCACTCGGATCTATTGCAGTTTGACGTTGTTCATGAAGAGCTTCAACATTAGGCTGACCTTGCCTAACTGCTCTTCTTATGGATGCTGCTCCAGCTAATTTCTTCTTTATTAATTCCACCGCTGGGTCTTCTTTTGTATCAACAAGACCTAGAGTAAGAAAAGAAGTCATCCCCAACTCATCAATAGTAGGCATGATCCAAGGATGCATAACCTATAAAAAAGACAGGAGGCATTTAAATCATATAATAATAATTTGCAGTCAGTTGGGTTATATGTTAACACAACCAACTTATGCAACAGACGATCTAGCTGCCACAATAGCTGATCTGTATATCGCAACAGATTGATAATATGTTGCATCAGATTACCCATCTGCTGCATAATTTGTAGTAGATGGGTAATCTGTTGAGTCGGGTTCAGATAACCAGAGCAACAGATGGTTATTCTGTTGTGAAATATGGATTATCTGTCACAACAGATTACCCATCTGTTGCACCAGTTACAGTTGACGGGTAATTTATTTCTATAGACGATCCATCTGTCGCAATAGATTGAACATTTTTTTCAATATCTTTCTTTGAGATAAATTATTTTAGTTGAATAAAGACGTACTGCATCATTCGGAGGGTTAAATAGATCAACCTCCTACTCCTTAATATTTTTTTGTTGCCCTTTGAAACTGCCAACCACCTAAGGATCCTTGGATGAGAAACCTTATTTGGGTATTCCTTGAATTGCTTTCGGAGGGAAAGAATGACTTCATATGCCCAAGCCTAAAAAATGTAAACACGAATCAAGCAAAAAAAGTCATAATAAATATATTCAATATAAATTAATGGATGAGTAAACATAGTGATCAATTTTACCATGAAAGCCCAAGTAAAGCTGTATAATGTGATCGTCCTTGTGGATAGCTTTGTCAGTAAATATTCGACAGTCAAGTAGTAGCTGTTATATCCCCAGAGATAATTGTTAAATTTGTCAAAATCATCAGTAATCACCAATAAATAATCTTTTATGACTTTTCTGATGTCTCTTGCCAATATAACGAAATGGACAAACCAAACTAAGCACAATTTCTCCCTGTAATGCTTTGGTATGTCTTTATCCTTGAGATCTACCATCAAATCCTCCATTTTGTAGCTACTACGTCTAACAATGCCCAACAACCCATTTTTTTCCCTTGCATTTATTGGACCCTTTGTGGGGTGTTTCCCTGATGAGAGGTTTTTCTGTACGATCGCATCTCAAGCCCATCACTATGGCAAACTCTTTCAACCCAAAACAAACCAACATGCCACAGTAGTTGATCCAGCTTTTATCTATCTTTTTTCACCCTTCTTCGGATTTTTATCACCCCCCGCGTACTTGATCCTGCATTTGAGAAGATCATATACCATGCTTATTGGGAAACGAAGAGTGCAGTCCTCAGACAGCTCAAGAAAGTATGCAAAACAACTCTTGTTAAAAAGTCCGTCTATGTTTTCATTCTTCATAATTCTCTTTAATTCATCAAAACGTTTTTCCAACTGACATTTAAGTATAAGATCACCACTTACTTTGTCAGGTCTATCCATCATTATCGAAACTCAAAAACTGTCGATACTAATGGTTTTGAAAGGATATTACTGGGATTTCGATATTAATTCATACCCCATTGGTGAGAAGGAGTTATCACTTTTGTCATCTTCATTTTTCCCCAACTGAGATTGTTCAGAAAGTTCCTCCAAATCTATCTGTACACTAGCCTTTTTTGTTGGGTAGTCAGAAGTTGATCCACTTTTAGTTTCTTTTCTTTTGGGAGACATCTTTTAACTACAAACAATATAAAAACAAAAAATACATTACATTTGATGTTTGCATAATTTTCTAAAAAAGGTAAGACAAATTTCAATAAATTATTCTACTCCACATTATAAAAAAAAAATATTCTAACGGATAACCCATCAGTTGAAACGGATGGAGAATCTATTTGAAGACCTATTTAATATCTTTAATAGATCTCCCACCTGTTGCAACAGATGGACCACTACCAACACCACAATAAATGCCACCACCAATGCCACTAAAACCACCACCAAGACCACCACCAATGCCACCAATATCAACACCAAGACCACCGACACCACCACCAAAAACATAAATACCGATAACATCCACCAACACCATCCAATAATACCATGGCAGTCAACAAAATTCTGAGATAAAAACTAGAGTTTTCTCGGGTGCTTCCTACCTTTTTAGTATCGAAACACAAAATTGTTAACCCATTCTTGAAGATAATACAACTAGAAGTCTTCTTTTTTATCATTAACTAAAAATCCTAATTTTTAGAATAAAGAACAAATGTAGAACTCTTTTTGAACTTTGTTACCTACGAAGACAGAGAAAACGATGTATACAAGCAAGAATGAAGTCAAAAATAACAACTATGTGGTTGAAAATGGGAAGAAAATCGATCTGTTTTGAAGGGTTGAGCAATATGTTGAGTAGTCATTGTCTGTGTTTTTGAGAGAGAGAGAGAGAGAGAAAAGCGAGAACTTGAGATTTGAAATGAGGTAAAGTTTTTTCCATAAATGGATGATTTGTATGGGTTGATTTGTAATTTTGGAAAAGAATGACAAGTTTTGAAATTGTTAATTTGGTCCGAATTGATCTTAATTAATTTTTAAAATTTCAAAAGATATAGTTTTTAAAATATTAAGTTAATGAGAACTCATTTCAACTCAGAGTGATCGATCGACGACTCGGGTTGAGATAAACGCAATACCAACACCATGCAATTGCAATGACTCAATTGATGTTGTAGTTGACCCTATGAGTTAATTCATCCCTAGTTTCACCTAAATCAATTTAGGTACTATTAATCTTAACATTAAGTTAATGAGAACTCATTTTAACTCAGAGTGATCTATCGATGGCTCGGGTTAGGATGAACGCAATACCAACACCATGCAATTGCAACGAATCAATTGAAGTTGTTGTTGACCCTATGAACTCATTAATCCCTAGTTCCACCTAAATAAATTTAGGTACTATTAATCTTAACATTAAGTTGATGAGAAATTATTTCAATTCAGAGTGATCGATCGACGACTCAAGTCAGGATAAACGCAATACCAACACCATGCAATTGCGATGACTCAATTGAAGTTGTAGTTGACCCTATGAGCTCATTCATCCCTAGTTCCACCTAAATCAATTTAGGTACTATTAATCTTAATATTAAGTTAATGAGAACTCATTTCAACTCAGAGTGATCGATCGACGACTCGGGTTGAGATAAACGCAATACCAACACCATGCAACTGCAATGACTCAATTGAAGTTGTAGTTGACCCTATGAGATCATTCGCCCCTTTTTCCACCTAAATCAATTTAGATACTATTGATCTTAACATTAAGTTATTAAGAACGCATTTCAACTCAGAGTGATCGATCGACGACTCGGGTCGGGATGAATGCAATACCAACATTATGCAATTGCAAAGACTCAATTGAAGTTGTAGTTGACCCTATGAACTCATTCATTCATCCCTAGTTCCGCCTAAATCAATTGCAATAAAATCTATTAGAAGAAACGACTGAGCTGTTGGAAATTTCTAATAGATATTCATATCTGTTGCAGCAGATGACATATCTGATTTAATTATCAAATAGACATTTGCATCTGTTGTGAAACATGACTGAGTTGTTGGAAATTCTCAAACAATTATTGACATCTGTTGTAGCAGATAATATATCTAATTTAATTATCAAATGGACATTTACATCTGTTGTCATAGATGACTGAGCTATTAGGATATTTAAACAAATATTGATATTTGTTGTAACAGATGGCATATCTGATTTAATTATCAAATGGACATTTGTATATGTGAGCTGTTGGGATTTTTAAATAGATATTTGTATTTGTTGTAACAGATGACTGTGCTGTTGGGATTTTTAAACAAATATTGCTATCTGTTGCAACAGATGACATATCTGTTTGAAATTTTTTTTCTTTTAATTCTAAAGCAAGCTTCTGTCCTAGTAGATAAAACAGTACTACAAAGCAGTCTTATCTTGTCTTTTCAATGTCACTAGTCTTCCTCGTGCCCCTCAAATTCTTAATGAATATTAATTATATTAATTAATGAATATTGAAACCCACTTCTACTTACACAATACATCTAGAATTATCTCATTTCTTCTTCAGCTTCAGTCCTAAATTTATTTTATTCATCTTTCATTTTTTTTTTCTCTCCTCTTTAGGGTTCTCACAATCTTTTTTCTCTCTCTTTTCTCTTCTCTTTCTCATAAAGATCCTTTCAGATCTAAACCGATCCATATCTTTTCTTGACTGAAATTATTATTTTGATCCCCTTTTGACATTAAGGTATGGTTCGCTATTGCTCTTTCATTCTCGTCTTCTTCTTTGTAAGTTATTTACATCTATTTTATATTTAATTACCATTTACCCATATCATATTTATTTAAAAAATTTGAAGGATCTTTTAAGTGTAGAATAAACGAATTGAGAATTTTTATTACAATATGCGAAAAAAGTATTCTATTGGGAGAAGTTTAAAAGCCTTGTTGGCAATATCATTTTTTGTATGTATTTTGTTTATTTCTTTATTGTTTATGCTGTTATTGATGCTGTTGGTGGGTTTGGCGTTATTGGAACTTGTGGTGTTGTGTTGTTGATGGTGTTGGAACAAAGGATGTTGCTTTTTTATTGTTGATGATGTTGGAATAAATATTGTTGTTTCTTTGTTGTTGATGTTTTTTATTTGTTGTTTCTTTGTAGTTTATGTTGTTGTTGATGTTGCAACAGACGGAGCAACGTTGAAACAAATCAAACCACCAGCAAGGCTGATTTGATGTATTCTAACAGACTCCACATCTGTTGTATCAGACTCTATATCTATTGTAACAGACTCCACATCTGATGCAATAGACTCCATATTTGATGCAACAGACTCTATATCTGTTGCAACAAATGGATAGTGTTCTTTCTGTGATATCAATTTTTTTCGCTTCTTTGTAGATATAAGGAACTGAAAGTTGATCAACTTTTGCCCGACCATCACAAGAGGCTACAGTAAAGATGGGTTCGAAGGAATAAGCTTCATGCAGATGGAACCACTTCATATGTGGGAGGTATGTATTACTGATAATGTTATCGTGGAAACAAACATAGAGTACATTGATTTTGTGAATGCTGTTTTTACTGATTAGTCATAGATCATTCAAACAAGATATCTACAATTTTACAGTTAAGTTTGGTATGTCCGAACTAATAAGGCTGAGGGACCATGAATATGATTTTGATACGCTGTTACAATTTAATGTCGGTTGTTGCTCATATTTATATATCAAGCATTGTGAAGTGATCTAGTATTGGTGTCATTGTAAAGAGATTCAATAGCGATTGGACTAACTTTTAGGGTGCATTGGACTATGAGAAGGACTTCAAAGTCTAGCACTGCATCTAACAATAATGGAAAACCAATATAGTTATTGCCCTAGCCTAAATTTATATGGTTGGGTTGCTCGGAGTGATGATTATATGCCAGAAGGTGCGGTAGGAGAATGCCTTCAGGGGAAAATGGGTGGTTGATGAAAGACTATATCATCTGAGAGATAATTGAAGAGGATACATAGGGTAGAAAGTAACTTCTAGTGAATCTGCTCGATGAAATTATCTTAAAACATGAGAAATCTGTATCAAGTGCAAATATGAAATTGTATCCGGTAATGAAAAATCTATCAGTTGTTTCTCTAAGAGAAAAATAGTGCAAATGGTCACTTTGCTAGGGAGCTGTGACTAGGTAGCGTGGTCGGGATTATCACCTAGATAGAAAATATCAGAAGACCAAGAAAGCAGCCTTACGGGATCAAAGATTTAAGTGATGTACAGTAAGTCTAGAAAATTTGCACCACCAACAACTTCAGTTAAAGTAAGGAATCTAAGCGAAGGCGGAAATTTCTGAATTTTAAATTGCATCCCATGCCTTTTTTTTATGGTTCCGATTAGGTCCACTGCTGTTGACCTGATAGGAACCACAAACGAGATTGAAAGGTAAATTGAGTATCATTACTTCCTTAGAAATATGGTTATAATTGATTATGTTTTATAGCCTTATCATGCTTTCGACATATTTTGGAGAAGATCAGAGGCTTGCTCTAGTATGTGAATTTCGATAATTTTCAAGTTTGCCTCCAGCTTGCTAATTTGGTATTCAAGCTTGTTGTTGTCGTCTTTAAATTTAGTATAGAGTTTCTGTTCTTTTGTGAGCTCGATCAGGAACACTATATTTGAAGTTGTGGCATTCTAGAAACCCTTCAAAACACTTTCTTTAAAAGTCTTAAAGGATACATGTAGGGTCACTGTGTATGTTTTATTGTCAAAATGTGTTGATGCACACTCAAGATGTGGTCCCAATCATTGAACAACTCACTTTTATCGAGCGTTGCTCAATGTATCTTGCTCAACCAACCTTTAAGGAATTTGATAAATTAATAAGTAAGGAGTTATGTAACGTTTGATCTAAACCGACTCTACCAAGCCTATCAAACGTTACGTAACTCTAGGCTCATTTCCCTATAAAAAAACTTTGCTCGAGTTAGTGCACAAATCAAACGAGCTCAATCTCTTAACCTTTCTGTTGATCGTTCTTCTCCAATATAGATGACAAGATATCCACCACGTAAAAGTCTAAACCGTCGCCAGAAATGCTTGCCATGGCGGAAGTCTTCAGAAGGCATCAATAGTAATCTCTCAATATCAAGTGATATTGAGATATTTCTAGTCATGCCTTCCCAAGACTTTCACTCCGGAAAGAATTTCTGCTGATGATAAGATATCTGCCATGCAAAAGTCTACACCGTGAGCAGAAATTCTTGCCAGAGTGAAAGTCTTCAGAAGGCATTATTAATAATCTCTCAATATCAAGGAAGTCTTATACGAAAGTCTTTAGAAGACATTCAAAAATAAGGAAGTTTTCAGCAATGACTAAACATAATTACCATAAAAAACCTCACTAGATTCTCTCCTCGTTCAAAAGAAAAGGCAGAAATATTTTTATTTTTATTTGTATGTTATTTATTTAACAAACCAAACAAAGATAAACTAAATCTAGCATTAGTTCATATTTGAATGCTAAATTTAGTTCATATTTGTTTGGTTTGTTAAATAAATAACACGCGAATGCAAATGAAAATATTCTGTCTTTTCTTTTGAACTAGGAGTGAATCTGGTGAGGTTGTTGATGCCGTAATTATGTGTAGTCATTGCTGAAAACTTCCTTATTTTTGAATGTCTTTTGAAGACTTTCGTACAAGACTTCCTTGATGTTGAGAGATTACTAATAATGCCTTTTGAAGACTTTCGCTCTAGCAAGATTTCTGCTGATGGTGTAGACTTTTGCATGGCAGATATCTTATCATCAGTAGAAATTCTTGTCGTACTGAAAGTCTTGAAAAGGCATGACTAGTAATCTCTCAATATCACTTGATATTATGAGATTACTGTTGATGCCTTCTGAAGACTTGTGCCCTTACAAGCATTTCTGGTGACGATGTAGACTTTTGTATGGTAGATATCTTGTCATCTATATTGGAGAAGAGCGATCAGCAGAAAGGATGAGGGATTGAACTCGTTTGATTTGTCCACTAACTCGAGCAAAGATTTTTAATAGGGTAATGAGCTCTGAGATACGTAATATTTGATAGGCTTGATAGAATCGGTTTAGATTAAATGTTACGTAACTCCTTGCTTATTAATTTATCAAATCCTTTGAAGATTGATTGAGCAAGCTGTATTGAGCATCGCTCGATAAAAGTGAGTTGTACAATGGTTGGGACCACATCTTAAGTGTGCATAAACACATTTTGACCTAAAACAAACACAACGACCCTCCATAAATCCTTTAAGGCTTCTGAAGAAAGTGTTCTGAAGGCATTCTTCAATTCCACAACTTTGAAGGTAGTGTTCCTGATTGAGCTCACAAGAGACCAGGAACTCTATACCAACTTCAAAGACGACAATGATAAGCTTGGATACCAAATCAGCAAGCTGGAGGCGTGCTTGAAAATTATCGGGATTCACATACTACAACAAGCCTCTGATCTTCTCCAAGAAATGTTGAAAGCATGCTAAGTCAAGAAAACACAATTATTTAAACCATATAATGATACTCAATTTGCCTTTCAATCTTGTTTGTGGTTTCGATCAGGTCATTAACAGTGGACGTAATCGGAACCACAAACAAGAAGGCATGGGATGCAATTTAAAATTCAAAAATTTCCTCCTTCGCTTAGATTTCTTACGTTAACTGCAGTTGCTGTTGATGCAAGTTTTCTAGACTGACTGTACATCATTTCAACCTCGATGCCTGTAAGGCTGCTTTCTTGGTCTTCTGCCATTTTTTATCTAGTTGATAATCCCGACCACACTACCTAGTCGCAGTTCCCTAGCAAAGTGTCCATCTGCATTATTTTTTTTTCAGAGAGACAACAAACGAATTTACATTACTGGATACACTTTCATATTTGCACTTGATTCAGATTTCTCATATTTTAAGATAATTTCATTGGCCAGATTCTCTAGAAGTTAGTTTTTACCCTATGTCTCTTCTTCAATTAAGTCTCAGATGATATAGTCTTTTATCAACTCCCCTTTCCCTCGCAGGCATTCTCCTTCGGCTCCTTCTAGCGTATAATCATCTTCTCGATCAACTCTTCCATATAAATTTGGGCAAGGGGAATTTCTATTGGTTTTTCGTTCTTGTTTGATGTAGTGGGAGGCTTCGAAGGCCTTCTTAGAGTCCAATGCACACTTAAAGTTAAGTCTAATCGCTATTGGATCTCTACAATAACACCAAATATTGATCCCTTCTCAAAACTTGACTCGCATAAACACGAGCAACAACCGTTAGTAATTTGTAACAGGGTATCTACACCATCTTAATGGGGACCTCAACCTTATCAATTTGAATCCATCAAACTTAACTGTACAATGCAGGATCTTATTTGAATAATCAGTGCCTAATCGGTTAAAAATTACATTCACAAAAATATTATACTTTGTGTGTGTTGTCCCGGTGACCTTATCAGTAATACTTACTTAAATCCCACATATATGATAGTGGATCTAGCTGCACGCACCTTATTCTTCCTAGCCCATCTATGGCTTAAATTGAATAAACAGATGACTAGCAAGTTGCAACAGATGCCATATCTATTTAAATTGTGAAACAATTGCGGACATCTGTTACGACAGATGATCAATCTGTTGCAACATATGACATATCTGTTGGAAAAGCAAACAGATATATCCATTTGTTGCAACAGTTTGTCAATATGTTGTAAGTTATCTGACAGATGGAATATATTTTGCAACAGATTACCCATATGTTAGATTTATTTTAAAACAATTTTTTTTCTTTTCGAAATACAATAAAAGATAAAATGTTGTATTTAGATCCATTTTTTAAAATTTACATATTCGAAAAGTCACCAATTTTATTTAATTAAGGGATATAAACAATCGTGGCTTTTTGTTTGACTAACCCCTTCCAATTTAATCATTTATAAATAGGTCCCTCCGATCTCCTTACTCACTCTCACTCGTTCATTCTACAACACTTACAATACAAATATGACTGATCCAGATTCGTACCAGAAGATTCATATCGAGTCCTTGCGGGAACTTTAATGACAGTTTGATGAACTCCAGAGGGATTTGGCCGACTTCGAAGCAACGCTGAGGAGGGCCCTGTTGTTGCCGGATGAAAATTGTCTAGTTGACAATAATAATAGTAATAATAGTAATAATAATAATAATAGTAATAATAATAATAATAGTAAAGATAATAATAATAGTAGTAATAATAATTAGGTTATATTTTTTCTTTTAGCGTATGTATGTATGTATGTATGTATTTTTCTCCTTCTGTATATCGATCTACAAGGGATTCGAAAATTTATGTTTGGACATGGTGGTTGACTTTGAATTTTTAATTCTTATTTAGTATATAATTATTATTCTGTTTATTCCTTAATTCTCAACATGTCTACGGAGGTTAATCTGATGCGACAAATCAATCATATGTTGCAACAGACGGTTATTGATAAAAAGGTTATTGTTATTGTTATTGTTATTGTTATTGAGAGGGTGAAAAGACATGACTTTCTAATTATTTAATATGAAAAACGGTTCGTAAATAAATAATAAGGAAATAAATGATAAACACAATTTATAACCGTAACAAAACGATTATTTAATTTTAATAACTGATCGTGACTCTTCGACATATTTTTTTTTAAATCTGTTTTTTTTTAAATTTATATAATAAAAAAGTCACCAAATTTGGATTAAAAAGATATGTTGATTATTAAAAAAGATAGCTTATATGTGCAACAAATATATTATCTGATGCAACAGATTATCGATTTTTCTCAACAAATGGTAATCTGTTGTCACAGATGGGTTATCTGATGCAACAAATATATAATATGTTGCCACAACTCAATAAAAATAGTTACTGAAAAGAACTAATTAAGTTATAACTTTCCACAGTAATAAAAAAGTCAATAGTATTAATAAATGAAGGTGAACAATCGCGCCTTTTTATTTTTGAATCTGTTTTTTAATTTAATAATAAAAAAGTCACCAAATTTGGATTATATATAAAGATATGATGATTATTAAAAAGATATATGTTGCACCAGATATATTATCTGATGCAACAAATTGTATATTTGTTGCAATAAATGGTACATCTGTTGTCACAGATGGGTTATCTGATGCAACAGATATATAATCTGTTGCCATAACTTAATAAAAACGGTTACTGAAAATACCTAATTACGTCATAACTTTCCACAGTTAGCAAAAAGTCACCAGTATTAATAAATGGAGGTGAACAGTCGCGCCTTTTTATTCTTGAATCTGTTTTTTTAATTTATATAATAAAAAAGTCACCAAATTTGGATTAAAGATAAAGATATGATGATTATTAAAAAGATATATATTGCAACAGATATATTATCTGATGCAACAGATTGTAGATTTGTTTCAACAAATGGTATATCTGTTATCACATATGGGTTATCTGATGCAACAAATATATAATTTGTTGCCACAACTCAATAAAAATGGCACCAATATTAATAAATGGAGGTGAACAGTCGTGCCTTTTTGCCTAACTCATTCAAATTCAATTCTTTATAAATAGGTTCCTCCTTACTCGTTTATTCTACTATACATATCTATTTATTTCTTGCTCTTGTCTTTCCTATTACACCTTCAACTACTTTCTCTTCAAGGACTTGATAGTTTTTCCGTCTCTGATAAGTTTTTTCTTGCTTTTTGTGTAAATATACGTTGTATTAATTTACTTTTGGATTCTTTTCTTTACTTTTGTTTTTGCGTTTTTTGTCAATTTATGCACGTTCTAGATATGACTGATCCAGTGTGGGATGTCGCTATTTTACGAGACGCCGTACGCGAACTGTAGAGGTAGGTTCATGATATACTGTGGGAGTTGGCCGCTATCAAAGTAAGGATGTTACGGGAGATCCAAAGGATGAGGAGGGCGTTGCTTCTACTGGTCGAAGATTGGCCGACTGACGATAATAGTAATAATGACGAAGATGATAACAATAATAATAATTAGATTATTTTGTTTCTTTCTTTTTAAGTTTATGTATATGTATTTTTATTTATTTTAGTTTGATAAAAAAATTATGTTTGATCAACTTTGACGTTTTAGTTCATATTTAATTTTCATTCTGTCTATTATCTTCTCAACAAACATGTCGACAATTGGACGTAAGGAATAATTCTAAATCCAGTAGCAATAGCAACATTTAAGATTTATTTGTTGGGTTTGTGGTAGGGGCTGATTTGTGTTGTTCCAAACAGATTACTCATATGTTGCAACAGATACACAGTCTGTTTCAACAGATAACTAGTCTGTTGCACAACTTTGACGTTTTAATTCATACTCCCTCCATCTCAAATCAACCCGTCCCAAATTGAGATGACACATTGATTAAGAAAAATAATTAATAACTTGCCTAGTTTACCATAACACCCCTATTAAATGATGTTTACATTTTCATTTGAAGAAAAAGTGATTAATGCAAAGGGTAAAACATGGAATTATTTTTTATCTCTTATTGATTAATGAAAAAAAGAAAAGAAAAGTGAGAAATCAAATTAGAAAATTTGGGACGGGTAATTTGAGATGGAGGGAGTATTTAATTTTCGTTCTGTCTATTATATTCTCAACAAACATGTCGATGATTGGACGTAAGAAATAATTTTGAATCCATTAGCAATAGCAAGAGTTGAAACATATTGGTTATCTGTTGGGTTTGTGGCAGAGGCTGATTTGTGTTGTTCCAAACAAATTAATCATCTGTCGCAAAAGATAAGGACGGGTTATTTGAGATGGAGGAAATATTAATTTTCATTCTGTCTATTATCTTCTCAACAAACATGTCGACAATTGGACGTAAGGAATAATTTTGAACCCAGTAGCAATAACAAGAGTTGAAACACATTGGTTATCCGTTGGGTTTGTGGTAGGAGTTGATTTATATTGTTCCAAACAGATTAATCATCCGTTGCAATAGATAAGCAGTCTGATGCAACAGATATCAGTCTGATGCAATATATATCAGTCTGATGCAATAGATAATCAGTCTGATGCAACAGATAACTAGTCTGTTGCAACAGATAAATCTTCTGTTGTAACAGATTAATCATCAGATGCATCAGATGAGTAATCTGTTTAAATTGTGGGCACTTATGTTGGATTATGATCGGGTTCTATCCATTGTTGGAAAAACAGCAGTAACTGTGTACCCAAATGACAAATTCGAATAAAAATCATAATTTTACTTACCAAAGTCACCTATGAAGTAATGTCAAAGTGGAAAGTGATGTAGGATGGAAACAAAATTTGACCTAAGAAATTGGTCTGACAACAGTGATAGCGGTAGCAACAACAACAACAACAACGACAATGGTCGACAAGAAGAAGATGATAATGGGGTAAAAGATGATGATAATGAAACAGATGATGATAAATAAAGCAACACCAACACCAACCTCCACTCAATAATTAAAACTTTGTCACCTACAACTCATTTTAAAACTCTTTTGTCACCTACAGTTCAAAGCCCCTTGTAAGTAATTCTCATAAGAAACGTTTAATTATTACTTGAGATTAATATATAGTAGTACTTCTCTAATATTTTGTCCCATTTTTTACTTAAACAAATGTATCAATTTAGGAAACTAGATAGAATGCTAGAGTGTGCTTTTCTTCCTTGTAATTATAAGTCATAAATTAGTTATTAAGACGTGCATGGTAGAGGATCCTGTCAACCTAATGTATACCCTAAGCATGATAGCTGAAGTTTAGATAGGGATAAGTGGTGATTATGGACTATGGTAATGAGCAAGGCTTGGGGCTGTTTGTCAAAGTTCTATTTTCTTTTTGTAAAGCTATTTGGTAATTAAAATTTTACTTACCAGGAAAAGACTTCTCTCATACACGTTCTAAAAATTGTAGTTAAAGGAATAAATATTTGAATATCAGAATAATTCTGCAGTATAGAACAGAAAGAGTAGAGGTGAACTCAAAATTTTAAGAGCACGGGTGCACCATTATCTTAACATAAGCATTCGAGAATCTTTCAATGATGACTGAGGGATAGTGCCGTGTCTGACTGACTGGTCAGTAGAGGCTTAAGCAATGACCAAAATACAAATGTATAGGCCAAATATGGGTTTTAAGGTAATAAATAAATCTTAACTCTAAAGAAGTTGATGAGTGCAGTAGCCCAGTGGTAAATGGTGTATTATGTAAACAAGAAGCCACAGGTTCGAATCCTTACCACCATTTCTGTTGTTAAAATTAATAAAACAAAAAAATAGCAAAGGAAACGTGACCATTGGGTTCGATCTTGGGTCTCCTTTGCGGGAAACATCAGCTAGAATCAACGCGCCCAAAAGTGCAATGGTGTTCTACACGGAGCACATTAATTTTATATTAGTTTCTTAAGGTGTGTACATGTACATGTACAGAACTTTTTCCGAACTTAACGGGTGTGAGTGAGTAATTGTTTTATGAACCTCATATATATGGTAAACAATCCTAACACTTATCAAAATAAATTATATATCAATCTGTAACTATCTCTGCCTATTGCTTCTGTAACATTTGCTGTATGAATAGTATTTTATGAAGAGGAATCTTTCCTAAAACTGAAGTCGATCTATTTGGTTATACCATATTGTGTTTTGGAGTTCTTGTTTCGATCTTGCCTGTTTACATGTTAATATTTGACTTCTATCAACTTTGATATTCATCCTAAAGGTCCCCACAGTACCAAGGTTTGAGCTGTGTACTTGAAAGTAAAAATTTGTCATTTTGATCTTCTAAGTGTTATCGGAAATGCTTAACTTAGAGTTGAATTTGTAGAATATAGATCTCCATCAACCTTTGGATATGCTGTTGTTGTTGGGTTGAGCATAACATACTAGAATTAATAGTACCCACCTATATTCATTAGAGTATATGATTGATTACGCATGTAGATAAATATAAATAAAGAATAACAAGAATAAATAGAGGGAGACTTCTTTATTTCTCATGAGGGATCAGAGATCATCTTGATTGAGAATACAATGAATAAAATCCCTCTATTTATAGGGAAAATAATCTTAGTTTCTAACTAAAAGACATATACTTCAAATCCTGATAAATATCAACTAGATCTTATTAGATCTTGATATAGACATTCACTGTAATGTAAATACATTTATAACATTCCCCTTGAATGTTTAGATAGATAATGTGCCTCATTAAAACCTTACTAGGAAAAACCCACGTAACGATCCTCTCAGTCGTTTGTGAAATTTTCTAATCTTCCCCATTTTAGCTCTTCCCGTAGTTATGAACGTGAATTTATGATCCACAGGATGAGTAGTATCAATTTTTGAGATGTACGGAAGTGATAAAAGTCATTATTAGGATTTTTTTTTTCAAGGTCCCGATAAATTTCGATGATCTATTTAAAGTCTTGGGGTATTTTAAATAATGAATTTAAATTTATAATTTAATGCGCCAAAATAATAATTTATTTATTTATGTGGAGAGTTTGTCATATTTATTAGTATAAATAACATAAATACCAACCCTTTTGAAAATAATTACACTCATTCTGTCTATATGTTGGGATTTTTATAATATGTTTAGGGGGTTGGAATTTTTTGTAATATTGGAAATATAAGTTGTGTATTTGTGTAATTTTTAGTATTTATTATTTAATAATAATAATAACATAAAATTTGAGAAGTGGGGCACAAAGGTTACTACATAAGGTTTGATATTTTTTTTTCAATGAAAAACGAAAGGCGAAGACGCATCAGATTAGCAAAATTATTGACTGCTTCAACCAATTTATTCTAGCTTAGGATTTAATAAGTTAGTAAATTGGTGAACATAATGATTACTACCCAATTAGCCAATGATTTATTTATTTGTCCTTATTAAGTTTTTTTTTTATATATAAAACAATGGTGAATAAATTCCTTTTTGTCCTTATTATGATTTTCCTAATGAATTAATGGTGAATTGCGGTGTAACCAAGGGTTACGTTTTAACATTTAAAGGATTGGAGTCCTGGTTTCCTTCGTGTTTATCGTTGGATTACCAGATTCTCATTAGTCATCAACTTTAAAAGTTTAAGTGTTAGGTTTAGGGTTTTTAGATTAAGAACTTTTAAATTGGGATCAAATAATGATTCGTTTTAGTTGAGATTCAATGAACTTGTTCATATTCTTATGGGGGTTATATATTTAAACAGATGTTGACCCCTCGAAAGCTTTACGGAAGGGCAAGGCCCTTGCAAATTAAATTGCATTTGGATTCTTCGACTGAGGTAGGTTACGATTTAATTGGAGTTGAGACTCGATTTAATTGTGTGTATGGTTTTAAATTATATACTTGTTGATTGGTATTCGGACATGCTTGAAATTGTTGATGTTTGGATTGTTAATGCTTGTATAAATGATTATTGGAAATTTACTTGATGGAATTGTCTTCTGACTTTAAGTGTACTTGTAAACTTGGTACATTGTGTTGTATGCTGTGAGGTTGTGTAAATTTGATATTGATAATACTTGTACATGTTGGATCGGATACCACGTTGGTACGGATATGTATATGTTGGATCGGGTACCGCGACGGTACGGATATGTATATGTTGGATCGGGTACCGCGCCGGTACGGATATGTATATGTTGGATCGGGTACCACGCCGGTACGAATATGTATATGTTGGATCGGGTACCACGCCGGTACGGATATGTATATGTTGGATCGGGTACCACGCCGGTATGAATATGTATATGTTGGATCGGGTACCACGCCGGTATGGATATGTATATGTTGGATAGGGTACCACGCCGGTACGGTTATGTATATGTTGGATCGGGTACCACGTCGGTACGGATATGTATATATTGGATCGGGTACCGGGCCGATATGGATATGTATATATTGGATCGGGTACCACGCTGGTACGGTTATATATATGTTGGATCGAGTACTACACTGGTAGGATATATATATGTTGGATCGGGTACCACGCCGGTACGTTATGTATAAGTTGGATCGGGTACCACACTGGTACGAATATGTATATGTTGGATCGGGCACCACGTCGGTACGGTACATAAACATAGATTGTTCCCTGCAGGTCATGACTATTTGGGCAAAAAATAAGTCCCATAGCATGTGTGTACACATTGTGTTGATTCTGTGGATGTTTACAATATGGTTGATACTCTTGATGGTTATGTGACTTGTTTGTGAGCACTGTTTGACCTGTTGTTGTTATATTATTGATTCATTGAATATTTGCTATGTGACGATGCCTGTCTACTTATTAGTTGATTTATATTGTGTACATGCTATTAAATTGAGTTGGCCTATGATACCTACCAGTACATAATGGTTTGTACTGATACTACCCTGTACTCTTCTTTTGTTGAGTGCAGAAAGTGTTCTAGAGGCTCAAACATGACATGACCTCTAGAGTTTGATAGCAGATCTTGATCCAAGGGTGAGCACTCTATCTCCAGGCTGCCACGGGTCATCTTATCTATTCTTGTCCTTCTTTCGGACAACGAGACATTCTTTATTTATCTTATTTTTGGATATCTCTTTAGACATGATCTTTGTTTGTAGTTCTTGTACGATGACTTTCGGGTCTTGGGTATTTTAGGTAGTAGTTTGTTTAACTTCTGTATTAATAATGATTAGTACTGGATTATTGTTATTATGTTGATTTTATGATAATATCATTTTATTATGGATTAAGTGATTGGGTAATGATTCAGTTTAGATGGTTCTCCCATAGAAAGATTAGTGTGGATGCCACTCATGGCCATTTGGTCGTGACAACCCAGTGGAAAAAAATATCTAGTGAAGGAAAAAGAGTACACATCTCTAACAATACGTATATAGGTTGCCTTATTAAAAACCTTACAAGAAAAACCCAGTGGGACAAAACCTCGTAAGGAAAAAATAGTACAACGCTTATCAACTCCCCCAAATGAGAAAATCTTTGAACCTTTGCATCCCGATCTTGTGCCACCATCTTCTTGAAAGTTACAGTTGGAGGAAACTTGGTGAATACATTAGCCACATTGCCACTTGAACGAATTTGTTGCACGTTAATATCACCATTCTTTTGGAGCTTATGTATAGAAAAACTTTGATGATGTGTGTTTAGTTCTTTCTCCTTTTATGAATCCCCCCTTAATATATGTTATATATGCATGTTGCATTATCACGGTATAAAACTGTAGGTACATTGTCACATTTCAAACCATATTTTTCTCGAATGAGATGTATGATGGACCTCAATCATACACATTCTCGGCTAGCTTTATGAATAGTTATTATCTTATCATGGTTCAATAAAATGGCTAGATAGACTGCTTTGTATATCTCCAAGATATGACACTGTCCCCACATTTGAACACATTGCATGTTTGAGATCGAGATTTATGCGGGTCAAATAAGTACCCAATATCAGCATGACCAATAAGATCGGGACTATAATCTTTAGAATAAAATAAACTCATGTATTTTATCCCATTTTGATGTCTCCTAGTAGGAGCAGAAATATGTCTTGCTTAATGAATTGACTGAAAAGGCTATATCAAGCCTTGTAGTATTTGCAAGATACACTAGTGTACCACTTGCACTAGGATATGGTACTTCATAACTAATTCAATTCGATATATTTTTCATGTCAGCAAATAATCTATTGTTTTTGAAAACTCTCCAAGAGTTCCAATAATTTTCAAGCTATAAGCTCTAAACTAGACTCTTTAAACAACTACATTGTGGATACTTTTGTGTTATGGTATGAGAAGAGGACATTTTATTTATAGAGTTCCAAAATCTTTCCTCCAAGAAAGAGGTTTGCCAAATATGAAAAAGTTTTATATTTTCCTTTTAGGAAAAATAAAAGTAATTATGGTATTACTTTTATTTTTCTTCTAAGTAAAATAAAACTTAAATTTGGTAAGAATATCAGGGCAAAAACCCTAACAAATCTTCTTTTTTTTGCTTGATTTTCTTCAGTTGATGCCTTCTTCACATCTTTAATCTTTGTTCTTCACATAGTCTTCATCACTATTGCTTGACATGCTTAAAAATAGAGCTTTTGGATTTTAAAAGTATATAAGTCCTTTACGGGTTAAAAATATTGGAGCCCTTTATAGGGTTAAAAGTAACCTTTCTTTTCAAATATGTAACAGCAGGATTATTGAAAATGTGATTGACAATCATCTCCACATGTAGCTTTTGGACATATATTTGCATTATCATCAAATTGATTGCAACTTTGTTCAACAATTGGACCATCGAATCATTGAACCGTGGGCTCTAATACCACTTGTTGGGTTCGAAATTGAGAGGGCGTCATGCGGAAGCTTAAAGTTTTCAAGTCATGAGACGATAAATCAGGCGACAAAGGAAAATATAATACTAAAAAAATATTATTGATATGGGTGGTCAAACGACCTACATATTAAAAACTAATATTTGAAAAAGCATAAACATATGGGAAAAATCTCCCTCTAAACTAGACTCTTTAAACAACTACATTGTGGATACTTTTGTGTTATGGTATGAGAAGGAGACATTCTATTTATAGAGTTCCAAAACTTTTCCTCCTAGAAAGATGTTTGCCAAATACGAAAAAGTTTTATATTTTTTTCTAAGAAAAGTAAAACTTAAATTTGATAAGAAAATCAGGACAAAAACCCTAACAAATCTCCTCTTTTTGGCTTGATTTTCTTCACTTGATCTGCCTTCTTCACATCTTTAAGCTTTGTTCTTCACATAGTCTTCATCAATGCTGCTTGGCATGCTTAAAAATAGAGCTTTTGGGTTAAAAGTATATGAGCCTTTTTCGGGTTAAAAATATTGGAGCCCTTTATAGGGTTAAAAGTAAGCTTTCTTTTCAGATATGTAACAGCAGGATTATTGAAAATATGATTGACAATCATCTCCACATGTAGCTTTTGGACATATATCTTCATTATCATCAAATTGATTGCAACTTTGTTCGACAATTGGACCATCGAATCATTGAACCGTGGTCTCTGATACCACTTGTTGGATTCGAAATCGAGAGAGCGTCATGCGGAAGCTTAAAATTTGCAAGTCATGAGACGATAACTCAGATGACAAAGAAAAATATAATACTAAAAAAATATTATTGATATGGATGGTCAAACGGAAGCTTCTCATACTTTTGTGTTATGGTATGAGAAGGGGGCATTCTATTTATAGAGTTCGAAAACCTTTTCCCAAGAAAGAGGTTTGCTAAATATGGAAAAAATTTATATTTTTCTTTTAGGAAAAATAAAAGTAATTATGGTATTACTTTTATTTTTCTTCTAAGAAAAGTAAAACTTAAATTTGGTAAGAAAATCAAGGCAAAAACCCTAACAAGACCATCTTGATTGAGAATACAATGAATAAAATCTCTCTATTTATAGGGAAAAATACTCTTAGTTTCTGACTAAAGGAATATCAACTAGATCTTATTAGATCTTGATAGACATTCACGGTAATGTAAATACATTTTTAAAATATTCTGTAATGATAATTAGTGGACTTGAATTAGAGATGACAGACATTTTTCTCAACACATGAAAAAAACTGCAATCTTGGGGAAGTATTACGCTACTCCCAAGTTGCTGAAATGTATAGTTTCTTGGTTTATTCAGTTTTCTTTTTGTCGATATGCCTCCATATCTTGTCGGTGTTTGTTTTCTCTCAGCAGATATTTCTTTTTCACCTGCACTTACTCATAGAAGCATTTTTATGCAGAAACGTGAGGCTCCACCGGGTGAAAAATCAGAGCCTGTCAAGACTCACCTGAGGAACATGATCATCGTTCCTGAAATGATTGGAAGTATTATTGGAATTTACAATGGGAAAACATTCAATCAGATTGAAGTCAAGCCTGAGATGATCGACCGCTATCTGGCCGAGTTCTCCATCTCATATAAGCCTGTCAAGCACGGTAGACCCGGTATTGGTGCTACTCACTCATCTAGGTCCATACCGCTCAAGTGATTTGCCTACCGATGTCTACTCTTTCTTCTTTTCTAGCCTTGTCTGAGTCCTTTTCTTTAAAACAATTTTGATGCGAGTTACGGTTTATTCAAGACATTTGTTGCTGT
This sequence comes from Capsicum pubescens, assembly GCA_030864215.1. NCBI lineage: Eukaryota > Viridiplantae > Streptophyta > Magnoliopsida > Solanales > Solanaceae > Capsicum > Capsicum pubescens. Next base: position 38,954,211 of record CM061546.1, read on the forward strand.
ACAACTCTTGTGCTTTGCTGAAAACAAGTTTTTGATTTGTTCATGATATCCTGTTCTGTTTAATATTGGTTTCAATTTTAAAATTATTTTCAGTACTTGATGTTGATGCTTACTTAATCAGATAATCCCTAAAGGGCTCATCACTATCACACATGTATATTTTATTTTTGGAAAATATGTGCTTTTAATCTCATAAATATGGACAAAATTTGATGTAAGTCCTTGTGATATTTGGTTAAACGTGTTACTATTATTTTTTATTTCCTATTGATCTTCACAAATTTAACAGATTATATCCGTTACATCATTTAATTATCAATATTTTATGACCAATAACGCTCATTTTAATAAATCAAAAGTTAAATATTTGGATTAGTTTTTCTTTACGTGATTTATAAGTTAAAAAGTCAAAGCTATTTATTTTTGGCTTTTGATTTTTTTGTTAGGTCTAAAATAAAGTGTTTAAAATATTTAAAAACATTTTGTATCTTCGCTAAGCACCTTCAAAAATAAAAAAATGTTAAAAAGCTAAAAACACGTACAAAAAAAATTAATTCAAACACCCTATTAGCCTAATATCATAAAGGAAAAGTCGAAACTCACCAATAATTAACAAACCAAAATTATTATCATCCCTTTATTTATTAAAAAAATTAATGAATCGAGGTCCTCTGGAGACAACAAAAAGATGCATCGAAGGGCCGACAATCTGATGCATTAAAGCTTATGCTACTTACGGTAACAAAAAGATAGATAAAAATAAAAATAGGAGGAAGAAGAGGGAAAGTCCTTTTTTTTTTTTTTGGTTGAAAAGAAGATTTTATTTAATACTAATATGCATCATACAGAGCTACGGCCAAGGACTGTGTTACAGATTATTCATATTCAGTAGTACTAGTACAGACATTAGATAATACGAGTTCAGTCAACCCTACAAAAGAAGTTCCTTCCTTGTCTAATTCTATAGCCCTATGAATAAACAAGGGAGGAACTACTGTCCATTCTTCAAAAAAAAACTGATTTGTTTCCATCTTTCTACCCTCCCTAGTCAGCCTATCCGCAGCCTTAATTGAGTGTCGTCCTTCATGGCACAGCTGCGGGCTCCCCAGCATCTGAAGAAGATCCCTGCACATGGCAAGAAGATTAGTGTCAGCTACAAGTTCGTTCGAGCATATTGAAGTGAGTAGCATGGAATCTGTGGCAATAATTAATTTATCACAATTCATCGGCATAGATATTGATAAACCAAAGTAAAGGGCAGTGACTTCAGCTTCGAATGGTGAATTAACGCTAATGCGTGCATGGAATCCCTTTATACAGTTACCCTTATTGTCACGGAATAGACCTCCCACTCCTCCTCTTCTAGTTTTGTAATCAAACGACCCGTCAATATTCAGCTTCCATCCTTCCACGGGTGGTAGCCAATTTTTTGATTGTTTTAGTCTGGCTACAGGTTTGTTATTTGTTAAGAGTTGAAAGTCTAAGGCTCTATGAAATGAAAGGTCTACTGGTATTGGGTTTGTCCTATTGTTGAACAAATTATCATTTCTTGTTAGCATGTTGGATCCTAAGTGAATGTTCTTCATTTTTCTAACTTTGTCAAGCCAGTCATTGAGAGAAAGATCCTTTAAAGGCTCCATGACTATAAACAAGTTGTTGTTGTGCCAAAACTGGAGAGCCATAGGACATTCTCTAAACATGTGATTAATGGTTTCAGGTTCCCTACAAATGCTACTGCAGCTAGGATCTACATCAATACCTATGTGGTTCAAAAACTGCTTTGTAGGAAGCCTGCTATGATAGCATAGCCAAATGAAGAATTTAAGTTTGTTGGGGCATTTCAATTTCCAGATCCATTCTTGAGCCAGAGTTTGCATGGACCACAGTCTTTGAGGCTTTTTGTTAATAAGTGGTGGTAATTAGTCAAGGATGTGGAAAACCGATTACCAGGAGCTAAGTTGCATCGTAACTTATCATGTAGATTGCATTGTTCCGGAACGTACGGTGGTTGCCTTGATTATGGAGTTAATAAATCAAATGGTCACTCAACTTTGGACTTTTATCCCAGAAAGTCACTCAACTTTGATCTTTACTCAGAAAGTCACTCAACTTTCATATTTTACTCAGAAAGTCACTCAACTTTCACATTTTTACTCAGAAAGTCACTCAGTTTGACTTTCTGGGATAAAAGTCCAAAGTTGAGTGACTTTCTGGGATAAAAGTTCAAAGTTGAGTGACCATTTGCGTTATTAACTTCTTGATTATGTCAGCTATGTCCCTTGGTCCACAGTTACGTCCTCCTCCCCTTTGTTCAACACAGTGTGAATAAGGTTTGCTAATGTGGCTTTGAAGGACGACCGTGAGTCCTTCCAGATTTTAATATTTTTTCCATTTCCGAGATCCAAGTTTGAGCACTCCCTACAAACCTCCCAACCTTGTAGAACGTTTTTCCAAGTTCTACTATACTGTTTTTGGGACTACTGTTACGAGTTTCGCTAAATCCTCTATGGTTTGCGTATTTTGCTAATAAGACGGAAGCCCAGAGCGAGTTTGATTTACTAAAAATCCTCCAAGCCAATTTTGCGTGAAAAGCTTTGTTCTTGACGCTTGCTCTATGTATACCTAATCCACCCAAGTCTTTGGGTTTTGTAATGGTATCCCAACTTAGTCTTTGGAATCATTTGTTCCCCATATAAAGTCCCTTTGAATTTTATCTATATGTTTGGAGACTGTTTGAGGGAGCTTTGTATATTGCATGATGCGGGTTGGAATACTATTAAGGCATGCTTTGGCTAGGGTAGTTCGACCAGCAATGTTTAAGAAGTTTGTTTTCCAACCCGAGAGCTTTTTCCTAAGGTTATCTATGACAAATTCAAAGTCCTTGGCACTAGCTTTTGTGGAAAAAAATAGGGAATCCAAGGTATTTGAGGGGAAAGTCCTTTATGAGACAGCCAAATACAAGTTGCATTCATTGTGTGGCTTACAATGAGCAAGTAAATATTTGGCTAATGGTACCAACGGGCACCAAAGTTCCTTTCAGCTTCATTCAAATAAAGTATTTTGCACTGCTTTTTCTATCTCTCCTGCTCCACTCTACCACAAAAATTAACCATAAATTAGTCTATGATAGAGACAACTAAACAAACATTAAGAAAAAACAAAGAAAAGAAGTAAGAAAGGAACAAGCTATGACATTTGCCGAGGTATTTGATTGAACACAGAGTTATTAGTCATGAATATTTGTGCTACTATAGATCATCTTAATGAAGATAAAATAAGATTTTTTTTTTTTTTTTAATTCTTCACCCAGTGTCCAGTACCCCGCATTGGAGCCTTGATTAATCCGAATCGCTCATTGTAAAGTCTATTTTGGGGGTGACGCTCCCAACAGAATTTTCTTCACACCTAAGCTCAAACCCGAAACTTTTGATTTAATATGAAATAGTTTCACTACTACACCACAACTCATGTTCGTGAAATTTAATATTAAATTATAGCTAAAGATTCTTTTTAGGATAAACATTAAAAAGGAAAATGTGTGCCAAAAAGTCCTCAAAAGAGGATGAGGTGTTCTTTTACAAAAAAGTTGTCTATTTGTTCAAATTATTATCGATAATATTTTACAAGAATAAAACATTATACTTCTGGCATATATAAGACAAACAATTTCATTTAATTAATCACTCAAATTAATGGTCATAACACATCAGCAACTTTCGTAGAGCAATAGGGTGGATTTATGATTTAAATATTATGAACTTTAATTCTAGAATAATGATTTTAAGTTTTAGTAATTGAGTAATGAGTTTCAATTTTCATAGAACAATAGAGGTAGATTTATGATTTAAATATTACGAATTTTTAACTCTAAAACAATGACTTAAATTTTAGTAACTGAATTTTTAGTTTCATTTATATTCAATGAATTGTTTTATTACACATATAAGGTTTGAATGACCCCTATAGTCAAGCCTATATCAACCACGGTGAAACAAGAAAAAGAGTACACTAAGCTTTCTTTGATCATATATTTTGGAAGTACATTTTCATAAACAGTTCGAAAATATTATTTGTTCATGAAATTTGACCTGTTTTTGAAAATAAATCTTCAAAAAAATTTCAAGTTCCAAATATTGGTCCGAACTAGTTACAAGATGAAATTTCACTTCACTCGTAAAAAGTACATGCATGTTCGGATACAACTTCTGATTACCAAAACTATTTTTCAAATCTCAACACAACTTCAAACACTCAGTTGTTTTTTAAGTTTTAACTGAATTGATGATCGAACGCTAGCATACCTTAGTTTCTATTTCAATGATGGTGGAGAATTCTTGGTGAGAGAAACTTGATTGTATGGAATTTGCTTTGGCTCCACAATTCTTCAAGCACTTGAGAACCTCTAACATTGAATCAATACCAGAAATTGGATTATTAACTTTTGCATTGATTTTTTCCATCTCAAATTCCTCCTCATTTTTATTACTATCATTTTCTGCTAAAATCATCATCTCAAGTTCATCATTTCTCTTCTTTAAATTTTCTTTGTATTTTTGCAACTCTTCAATTCTTCTTGCTGCTGTTTGGACTATAGCAGTCTTCTCAACCTGCAATTAATCACATGAGGCTCATCGACAGCAACAACGTATTCAGTATAATCTCAGGCTCATACGTAACAACATGCCAAGTGTATTCCGATCAAGTTGAGTCCAAGGAGGATAGAACATACGGAGACAACAACATATTCAGTATAATTACAGGCTCATACAACAACATGCCAAGTGTACTCCCACCAAGTGGGTCCAAGGAGGATAGAACGTATGGAGACAACAACAACATATTCAGTATAATCAGAGGCTCATACAACAACCTGTCAAATGTATTCCCACCAAGCGGGGTCTGGAGAGGGCAGAATATACTAGACCTGCCTTTACCTCAAAGGTGAGGTAAAGAGGTTGTTTCCGATATATAGACTTTAGGCTCAAGATAAAAACCAACAAAAAAAAGACGTAATAAAAGCACAAGAAATAATAAACAGTAAATGAAAAGAACAAAAAGTTCCAAAACAATACTGTAATCGCAATACGAAACACTAAGTAGTAATAGAAGTCGAAGAATAAGAAAACAACCATAGTAATCCTGCAACTACTTGTAAGGGCAAGGAGGCTCATCATATTTTAAAATAATATACTCTGTCATTTTATGCAAGATATATAACATGAGTTAAAATTTTAATTTTCTTTCAAAAGAATTAATCTACTGTATGTTACATCGAGAACTTGTCAAACTTGAACCTCAAAAAAATGTTGAACACATTGCAACGAAAAAAGTGGTCAAAATGTATGGCTCTTTTTTTTTTTTTTGGTTTATATAAAAGTCTCGCGTTTGAGCACCGAGAATGAATTTCTTTTTTGGGTATGAATTGTGCCAATTCTGATATTGGGTTTTCTACGACATGAATTAGGTTCGATTGAGACAATGATTGAGTTCTAGATATTGGATGATTAATTTTTTATCAAAAAAAAAATACATTGGGACTAATATGTAATGTATATCATAAGACCTTGAAATTTGATTCAAGAAAATGTAAAACACTACTAAAAAACAATATTTTTTTAATAAAAAGTCTATCAAAAACATATTCAACGAGCCATGAATTCCATCAGAAATTCGCGTTTTTTAGTAGCAAGACTTATAGTGCACTAACCTTAGTTCCCGTGGGAAGCAACTTATGCAAGGCCGAATAACTTTGCTTTTGCTTTTCTCTTCTAATCCTCTCTTTAATCATATGTTTATGACCTTTCTCTTTTTCCATTTTCACTTGTTCATTTTTCGAAATCCAATTCTTCTTCAAGAACTCCATCACCCTCTTGTTCATGTTCCGATGATTCATCGATACATTTCCATAGCTATAAACTCCAAATCCTTCACTTAATTTGCTCTCAAAGTTCACAAAAGCACTTTGATTCACCTCAAAATTATTATAAGTTTCATCATCACAAAACCAATTAGAAACTTGAAAAAACTCTTCCATGTTATTTTTTTACAAAGTTGGTTATTATAACTGCTATATATATATATATATGGTTTTATAGGTGAGTGAATGAGGAATTTTTTTAGCATATGGTTTGATAAATTCACATTTAACATGTGGTCAAATGGTGTGATACTTGGTCATTTAATTTGTCTTTGAGAATTCCTTATAATTCAATAATTGGTCAAAGTCTTCTACTCGTTGGGAAAGTTTTTAGTATTTTAATTTATAAATATTGTACTAAAATCCACATCTTTACTTACTCAAATAGTATATAATACTTCCAACAGGTGTGGAATTTGGACTCATTAACTTGACTTTTGGATGTTATTTGATTGATTTTTTGTAGAGATAAAGATAATTACACATGCTTCAATTTAAGGATTTTTCGTGACATATTTTTGTTGTGATTTTGGATATTTTAATTCCTCTTGGAAGTATAGAAAATATGATGAAGAATTTAAAAAGTATTTATGTGGCATCATAGTTTGACTAGGCAAAAAAATTAAGAAAAGAAAAAAAAAATTGAAATTTGTGAGTTAAAAGAATTTTTTACCTTTATGTGATTGTAAGTCATTTTGTTAAGAAGAAAAATATTAAAATTAAGTTATTTTTAATTATAAAAAAAATAGACAAACTAAAAAAATATGCAAAATAAATTAGGATGGAAAGATGGAAGTATAAAATAAATACGAAAAGAAAACTTATGCGGTTCGTTTAGACTTGCCTTTTCTAGTTTATTTTAGAATACGTTATTTTGTCAGTGAAGTTAGTTGAAAGATTCTAAGCAAAAAAGAAAAAAAAAAGTTAGTTGAAAGTTATGAATTGTATTAAATTTCCATAAGGATATTCAAGATTAATTTAATGTAGGGAAAAGGATCAAAAATACCTTTGTACTTTAATTAATTGGTTATATTTATCCCTAGTCAAATTATAGGGTCAAATATACCCCTATTGTTAATAAAATTTTCAAACATACCCTTCACTTTAATATTTTTTAAGAGTCATGTGGTGTTACATTTTGGGTGAGGTGGATGCCATGTGGCGTGCCACCTCAGCATCCAATTTTTCTTTTCTTTTTCATTTTAACCTTTTTTTTTAATCAACTTTTTTTAATGTATTTAATTTTTTTTTAAAAGAATTAAAATATAAAATAAATTATTTTCAAAACTACAACTCTAGAATTATAATCATGAGTTTATGCTTCTGCTCTAATTTGAAACCATCCGTTCTCTTCTCTCGGACTCCGATTTTCGATGGATTCAAACCCGTACCGATCCTGTTTCCGTATATCAATTTCTACCAAAGGATGAAAATTTATTCTATCCATTTCTCTAAAGAAATATCAATCACATAAAAGCATGACAATCAGCATCCTTAATCACTTCAAAAAGCTACAGCTTCGCATGTAGTGAATCAACTATTTAAATGTTTTATCATAATAAAATAGATACTAAGGCACGGCAAATGCTATGATGATAAAATGAAGAAGCGAGCTACCTTTAAGCTTCAGTTGTTGAAAGAGACTTAACTGAATTCCCAGTAAGATTTAGGCATGCATAACTTTTTAATACTTGTAGACACTTAATTTTGTCTCTCCCGAAGTCTAATTGTATTCATTTTTAGTTTACCTTACCATGTGTCCAACCCCATGTAATTATATCCCACAAAAATATAAAAATAAATAAAAAAATACCTCTAACTAATTTATCTTATCCTAATAACCTACCCAATCAAAAGCTTCCACCTACCCTAACTACCCATGTGATTCCCCCCCTCCTTTTTCTTGTCCACAAAGAAAGAATATATGGGGGACCCACCAAAATTCCCACATCATAACAAATTCATGCTCATTATAAAAGAAAAATTCTAAGAAGAAAAAGGGGGTTCATTCTTTGATCATCATCTTCTCCACAATAACAAGAATCACCAAATAATCTTCCTCACAAGAACAAGAACAACAACGAAAAAAAAAAGTAACCGGTGAACAGTAACCGGTGAACAGTACCGGTGAACAGTAACCGCGTGAAAAGTGACGGTGAACGGGTCACTATTTGTCGAGTTGAATTGTTGGTGTTAAGGTTCAGCTCGAGATTTCCGGGTGCGGACTCTCTTTATTCGAATAACATTGAGTTTGAAAGCTTCAAATTTAAGGTCCAATTCTTTCTTCTCTTTTATTTAATTCTTATGTGATTGTGATTGCGTGTGATTCGATACCGTGGTTTGTTTGTTGATGTGAACTGTTGGTGACATTTGGGTGTGTGATGTGCTAAGCATGATTGGTGAATTTTCGTTATTCTCGATTGGTGGATTGTTTATTGAAATGGGTTAATCACGTGGTTAAAAATGAATTAAGGTGGGGATTCAAAATGGAGGAAAATGAATATTGATTAATTTTGATGTATTGATAATGTTAAACATGATAGAATTGTGATATGTTGAACTTGGTAGGCAAACGTAGGCCGGTTAGGCAAATTTAGGAATAACGATTTATTGGAGTGTTTGAATATGTGCGTGAATGGTACTTTCTACTTTATTGCACGAAAAGTTTAAATTGTACTCATTTGGCCAGGGAATGCCCCGAAGGATTTGTGTTGATTTATCCGGGGAATGCCCGCATTTTGTGTAAAGGATTTGTATTAATTTATCCGGGGAATGCCCCGTAGCATGTACGCAAAGGAGGCTCGTGATCAAGGCCCGGAACGTCGGGTGGAGTTTAGTTTAGGATTAGTTTAGAATAGAATAGGTTTTATATTTCAGCACCTCTTTTATTTTGGATTGTATAATTTGGACTGAACATTATTTTTGTTTGTTTTGAATTTTGTGTGATTTATTTGTTTGCTTGTTTTGTGTGTTTATGTGGTTTGTACATTTGTAATGTCAAATTAGCCGATACGCTCCACCAAGCGACCGTGGTCGAATCACGGGATCGAGGGGTGCCTAACACCTTCCCCTCGGTCAACAGAATTCCTTAGCCGGAATCTCTGTTCGTAAACCGGTTTAAAGAGTCAAATGGTTTCGAAAAGGATTTTCCAATGGTGACTTGGCACACCAGATTATGCCAAGTGGCGACTCTGATTTTGAATGTAAAAACAATTTTTTTTCGGAACCAATCTTCATTTTGTCACTTTAATAAAAAATCCTTTCAAACCTTAAAATACATATCTTTTTTTTGGAGTCGAAAAAAGGTGAGACAGCTCTGGCGACTCTGCTGGGGAAATTTCAGAATCCGAGCTTTTTTTTTGGAGTCGTATCGGCTTTGTTTGGCATTGCGAGTGTATAAGCGTTGTTGTGATTTTTGTTTGTGTTTTCACTTTTGTGTATTTTCGTGCTCTTTGTTTACAGTATTTATCCTATGTGTTACCGTTTTTATATTTGACATCATGTGCCTAACCCGAGTCATTCTTTCCGCAACAAGTCTCGGAGCGCACGTCGTGCGCACGAACTCTAGTTGAGTCACCTTTATTTTAGAGGGGATCCGTTGGATGTATGGAGTAGGTGGAAAGCAAAACAGCCACTATCGACCATATGCTCCCCCGAACGGCCTTGTTAGTAAACCACAACGTAGGTCGGCCTTTAGTTCATTCTTATGTGCATCATATTGAGACCTAGCGAGGCCCACACGGTCCTTTGTAGGAGACTCACCTTTAAAGCATCCCTACGTGCTAAATGTTGCATCTTTGAGAGTTACGTGGTCATTTGACGGACCGATTTGGAGAAAACATGTGTTAGAAGTAAAGTGTGAAAAAAAAAAGTGAGTCGAAAAGAATGAATCAAAAGGAGTGTCGTAGTTTATTTTAGAGTTCTTTATGACTCTTGTTCTTCATGATCCAAAACTCAAAAAGATTTTTTTTTACGTTTTGCATTTATCTTCTCAAAGTACCGTAAGTTCAACAAAAAAAAATGAAAAAAAGAGGGTTTTGTTTGCCTTTTCTACTTATTTGTCAAAAATAAAATACCAAAAAGATTTTTTTTATAATTGGTGGTGTCAGTCTTAGTTGAAATGTCTAGTTGAAAAATAAAAAAGTTTACATTCGTTTGTTTTTTGTTGTCTCTTAAGTTAGGGTCAATTTATTAGCTAATCGTTATGTGTCCAATCTGGACGAACTACGCACCCCTGATTCTCCTCTCTCGGGAGTGAGATACGTAGGCAACCTATTTTAGGTTCGGGGATCTTATTTCAAAAATTCAAAAAAGATTTTCTTCACTCTTCATTTAGAGTAGGTGTCTCATGTACATCTTTAAAAGAAAGCAAAAAAATATATTTTCCTTTAATAGGTTCAAGTTTCATTTTCGTATGAAATTTAAAATCGAAAATCCAAAAATATTTTCTTCGGTAACCATAGATTTCATGTTGTACAGGAATATGAAAAATTCAAAAAGATTTTCTTCACTCTTCACTTAGAGTAGGTGTTTCATATATATCTCTAAAAGAAAACTACAAAAAGATTTTTCTTTAATAGTTTCAAGTTTCATTTTCCTATGAAATTCTAAATCGAAAACCCAAAAAGATTCTTCTTTGGTAATCATAGATTCCATTTTTGTATAGGGAGTTTAAACCTAAAAAATGCAAAAAGATTTTCGTCAATTCTTTTGATAATTTGTTATTTTCTTTTCTTTTTAAAGTTTCAAGAAAAAGAAAAAAAAAGATTTTAATTGGCCATTTTGGCAAAACTTTATGAACTACGCACACCTGATTCTCCCCTTTCGGGGGTGAGATACGTAGGCGCTCTTCTTGAGTTCGGTGATCTTTTCAAGAAAAAAAAAGAGGTTTTGAAAAACTGTTGAACTCTAACCATTTGCTATCTCTTGTCCAGCTAGTTTAAGGTGGTTGGTTTGTGGTATTTTGGCTGGTCCTCCATATTGCTCCAAGTCACAGAGGAAGTTATGACCAACAAAGATACCGAGTTAGTTGTCACTAATCAAATAGGGAGTTCGGGGAATGAGAATATAGGAGATAATGAAGAGATTCGGAAATTAAGGCGGCAAATAATAGAAATGCATCGAGCTTGGGCTAATGGGTTGCCGCCTCCTCCAGTTCCCACGGATAATCTGGAATATCTTTCTAGCTCGCCTCCCGTGTCACATGCACAATTTCCCATTTTTGTTGATATGACATAATATGCATCAGGATCGACTCCGGGGCAACAATATCTAACCACTTCCAATGTTCATTTCCTCACTCTCCAATCCAAGACTACCATATACTCGGCTCCAGCTGTTGTTCATGCTTTTGCGACTCCACCCCCACCTCCTACTTTTGATGTTCATCCACAAGTTGTGCCTCCCTACTCTACAAGAGAGCCTGCATTGAACATTTTTAGTGATCAGCATTATGATCTCGAGCCTACATTTAAATCGATTGGTACTTACGATTGCCCTCAACCTCCTGAATTTCCTCCTAACACTTAGAAGCCTGTTATGACAGAAGAACAAGAGGAAATAGCCAGAAAATTGAGAAGTTTGGAACTGACTATGAAAAACTTGCAAGGACTTGGGGGGTACAAAAGTGTCTCATATAAAGATCTGTGCATGTTTCCTGGTATACATCTTCCTCTTGGTTTTAAAATGCCAAAGTTTGAGAAGTATGATGGACATGGCGATCCTGTAGCACATTTGAGTCGCTATTGCAACCAGCTAAGGGGCGCTGGAGGGAAGGAAGAATTACTCATGGCATATTTCGGTGAGAGTCTTTCAGGTCTAGCTTCAGAATGGTTTGTTGACCAAGACATTGACAAATGGATTAGTTGGGATGACCTAGCTAACAAATTTGTGCAACAATTTCAATACAATGTGGAGTTGATCCCTGACGAAAAATCCCTAACTAGTATAACAAAGGAGAATACTGAGAGTTTCAGGGAGTATGCGATCAGATGGCGCGAACAAGCTGCAAGAGTAAAACCGCCAATGAAAGAAAGCAAAATAGTGGAGGTGTTTATTCAAGCGCAGGACGAAACATATTATCAGCACTTGTTACCTGCATTAGGCAAGCCATTCATTGAGGTCCTTAAAATGGGGGAGATGATAGAAGAGGGAATTAAGACTGGTCGCATTGTGAGTTTTGCAACATTGAAAGCGACTACTCAAGTAATTCAAAAGGGTTCAGGAAATGTTGGGGAGGAAAAGAGTGAGGAAGATGCATCTGCAATTATAGTTGGACAGCAAGAAAGGTCAAGAAGACCACGTCGTCGTCGATCTCAGGCTCAAGCTCAAGTTTATGCCCAGGCTCCACATAATCACTCTCAAAATCTATTATACTCTGTTCCTCCACATCCATATCCAGTGTATAATGCACAACCACAAGTTCAACCCTCATCTTACCCACAATGGCATACCCCAACGCCCAAGAGTCATCCTCTAACTCCACAAACATACCAAAATCCTTTTAAGCCAGATTTTCTATCCAAGCCAAACAATGAAATGAGGCAGAAGTTGAGAGATAGCTTCACACCAATTGGAGAGTCATATGCCAGTTTATTTCAGATATTGGTACAGGAGGGAATGATCACTCCTCTCTTTGGGAACACCCTTAATCGGCGTTCAAGAAATTTTGATCCTAACGCACGATGCACATATCATTCTGAGTCTCAGGGTCATAGTATTGAAGATTGTCGAGATTTGAAAAGAGAAATTGAAAAGATGATTCATGATGGATCAATCATGGTGCAGAATATTGATAGTAAGGGAAACTTTAGTCATGCTGATATGCAAACCAGTGGCTAAGAGGTCAGGCTAAGCAATTGAGAAGTCATCCCTCTCCTTACCAGAAAGGGGTTTGGTAGTTTGTTTTGTTTTATTTTCTGTTCTCCGAATTATTTCAGGGTTATAGTTCAGGATCTGTCTTGTTTTGTCCTTTTGTTGTTTATGTCCAAACTCTTCTATCTTTTGTTTCGACTAAATGAAGTGTCTCATTTTCCTTTGTGTTTAAATATGTGTTGTTTGTTTGTTTTCTTTACATAGTACATTTTGTGTTGACTCTAGTGATATGACATGCTAGTAAAAATTTCAGTCAGATCTTAAAATCCAGTTTAAGCATGAACATTGAATCAGGGGGTTAAAGTTAGAAAAAAAAAGCATATGAGAAAATAGATAGAGTGCTGAGACATTTGGTGACAAGTTAAGGCAATTATTTTGAGAATCACAAGAATAACTTGATCATCGATCGAGAGGCAAGTCCCAATTAGGTCAAATAGTGGATGTGTGATCGTTATATCAAGAGAAACAAGAAGATAAGCAGCTCCACGAAATCATGAGTCATTCAATGTGAGGAATGTGCAACAAAAGTGGAGTTGTATGCCATATAAACGCAGAAGAAATAGTTATACACAGACTCAGTCAAAGTTAATGCTGTAAAAGATGTCAAAAGATCTTCATCTTTCACTTTCATATTGCATGATATGTACTTGCATTTTCAAAGATTGATATGACGAAGGCATTTCATTCTGTCATCCAAACATCGTGTCATCCTTTGTTTATCCCATTTGAGCTTTAGTCTTATTTTCTTTCATACACCTCTTTTGAAATCAATATAGTCAACAAAGCTCGAAAGAAAAATGTCGAGCAAAACAATAGTCAGAAAAGTTCAAAAAAAAAAAAAAAAAAAAAAAATGTGTCAAAAAAAAAAGAGAAAAAAAGAGTGTGAAGAAAAATAGAGTCAGAAAAATCCCCAAAAGAAAAAAAATCAGAATCAAGCAAAATAAGCTGCCAGAACTACGCATGACCTGATTCTCCTCTCTCAAGGGTGAGATACGTAGGCTGCCCCACTCAGGGCTCGGTCCAACCAAATAAAAAATTTAGTGTCACCCAGTCAAAAGAATCTGGGGCATGAGTTAATCCTCATTGTTTGAGTCAATTCCAAAAGTTGCAAGTCCTACCCCACTTCAAGTGTCGTTTGGGCCCCATGCCATCCTTTCTTTCTAACCTTATCCAAAAGCCAAGTTACAACCAAAGAAAGACCTTCAGATCAATCTTTGAGGATGTTATGACGGAGCATGCAAGGAATATAATGATGCATTTGGGAACTATTTGTCTTCCTCAGCATAGGGAATCAAGAGAGAAATAAAAATGAGAGAGTCTTATTGGTGAAAACCCTTACGGGCACCATAAGGCGATGGTAAGTTGAGAGAAATAAAAATGAGAGAGTCTTATTGGTGAAAACCCTCACGGGCACCATAAGGCGATAGTGAGCCGAGAGAAAATGAAAAAAACTTGTTGGCTAAAACCCTTCAAGGCGCCACTAGCCGATGGGGTCTTAAATGCAATTGACCTAAGAAAGTGACTCAGTTTCAAGGCCATTAACTCAACAACAATGGGTAGAAAGTTTGGATGAAAGAATCAAGCTGCTTAATACAAAATGCATGGCATAATCATTAGTGTTGACTGTCATTTTTAGATGAATTTTTCGTTTCTTTATTTTAAAAGGGGGCATTCGTTGTCTTTTCTTTCTTCTCTTTATTTTAATTTTATCTTTCTTGAGTCAGTTATCAAAACAAAAATTGTCATTCTTTTTTTGTTTCTTGTCTTTAAGTCAAGTCCGTGTCAAAACAAGTGAGAAAAGATTTCAAAACTGGCTACCAGCTTCTTTAATTGCACAAAGTAAGACAAAAGCTAGCACATGAAAGATACATTATTGTGAACCCAAAAAGGGCATGCAGGAAGTTTTGTCAACAGAGAAGTCGGAGAACTCATGGAAATACCAAGGTTCAAAGGGTTTATTTGAGAAACACGACAAAACAGAAATACTGTGTTTGTTTCAGAGTCACTCTTAATAAGCTGAGTTTGAGTCAATGATACAGCAAGTCAATGACATATGCTAATGGTTGGAAGCAAAGCTAAATGTGACGGGGGAAGGAGCAATTGCCTCAAAAGCCAAAGCCACAAACTAGCCACCATGTTTTTAAACTCACAAGTTTTCTTTGTATGTAATAGGAATACATGTTGCATTCAGATCAAGGATTTCAGAGCCTAAACATCAAAGGACGTAATTTCTCACCTCAACAAATGCAAGAGGCAAGGTTGCTGCACAGGTTTGGTAATCAAAACCATGGTAAAACTAATAATTCAAGATCTCTAGGAGACACACTTCCTTGTTTTGGTAATTCAAGCAGCTTTGATAAGGAGACGCACTTCATTGTTTTGATAATTCCAACAAAATTGATAAGGAAACACACTTCCTTGATTGGGTAATTTGAATTTTGCTTCTTAGGTAATGAACTTCCTAACTTAAGTCTTGATTCCAAGAAGACGTACCTTTTAGTCGAGTCATTTCCCTTAAATCGTATAAGATGTACCTTTTAGTCGAGTCATCACCTTTGTCTCCTAGAAGACGTTCCTTTTAGTCGAGTCATTTCCCTTAATTCCTATAAGACGTACCTTTTAGTCGAGTCATCCCTTTTGATTCTTATAATACGTACCTTTTAGTTGAGTCATCCCCTTTGATTACTATAAGACGTACCTTTTAGTTGAGTCATCCTCTTTGATTCCTATAAGACGTGCCTTTTAGTCGAGTCATTTTCCTTGATTCCTATAAGACGTACCTTTTATTTGAGCCATCCCTTGATTCCTATAAGACATACCTTTTAGTCGAGTCATCTCCTTTGATTCTTATAAGACGTACCTTTTAGTCAAGTCATCCCCTTTGACCCCTAGAAGACGTACCTTTTAGTCGAGTCATCCCCTTTGATTCCTATAAGACGTACCTTTTTGTCGAGTCATTTCCCTTGATTCCTATAAGACGTACCTTTTAGTCGAGTCATCCCCTTTGATTCCTAGAAAACGTACCTTTTAGTCGAGTCATTTCCCTTGATTCCTATAAGACGTACCTTTTAGTCGAGTCATCCCCTTTGATTCCTATAAGACGTACCTTTTAGTCGAGTCATCCCCTTTGATTCCTAGAAGACGTACCTTTTAGTCGAGTCATTTCCCTTGATTCCTATAAGATGTACCTTTTAGTCGAGTCATCCCCTTTGATTCCTATAAGACGTACCTTTTAGTCGAGTCATTCACTTTGACCCCTAGAAGACGTACCTTTTAGTCGAGTCATCCCCTTTGATTCCTATAAGACGTACCTTTTAGTCGAGTCATCCCCTTTGATTCCTATAAGACGTACCTTTTAGTCGAGTCATCCCTTTTGATTCCTATAAGACGTACCTTTTAGTCGAGTCATCCCCTTTGATTCCTATAAGACGTACCTTTAAGTCGAGTCATCCCCTTTGATTCCTATAAGACGTACCTTTTAGTCGAGTCATCCCCTTTGATTCCTATAAGACGTACCTTTTAGTCGAGTCATTTCCCTTGATTCCTATAAGACGTACCTTTTAGTCGAGTCATCCCCTTTGATTCCTATAAGACGTACCTTTTAGTTGAGTCATCCCCTTTGATTCCTATAAGACGTACCTTTTAGTCGAGTCATCCCCTTTGATTCCTATAAGACGTACCTTTTAGTCGAGTCATCCCCTTTGATTCCTATAAGACGTACCTTTTAGTCGAGTCATCCCCTTTTATTCCTATAAGACGTACCTTTTAGTCGAGTCATTTCCCTTGATTCCTATAAGACGTACCTTTTAGTCGAGTCATCCACTTTGATTCCTATAAGACGTACCTTTTAGTCAAGTCATCCCCTTTAATTCCTATAAGACGTACCTTTTAGTCGAGTCATCCCCTTGGATTCCTATAAGACGTACCTTTTAGTCGAGTCATCCCCTTTGATTCCTATAAGACGTACCTTTTAGTCGAGTCATTTCCTTTGATTCCTATAAGACGTACCTTTTAGTCGAGTCATCCCCTTTGATTCCTATAAGACGTACCTTTTAGTCGAGTCATCCCCTTTGATTCCTGTAAGACGTACCTTTTAGTCGAGTCATCCCCTTTGATTCCTATAAGACGTACCTTTTAGTCGAGTCATCCTCTTTGATTCCTATAAGACGTACCTTTTAGTCGAGTCATCCCCTTTGACCCCTATAAGACGTACCTTTTAGTTGAGTCATCCCCTATGATTCCTATAAGACGTACCTTTTAGTCGAGTCATCCCCTTTGATTCCTATAAGACGTACCTTTTAGTCGAGTCATCCCCTTTGATTCCTATAAAACGTACCTTTTAGTCGAGTCATCCCCTTTGATTCCTAGAAGACGTACCTTTTAGTCGAGTCATCCCCTTTGATTCCTAGAAGACATACCTTTTAGTCGAGTCATCCCCTTTGATTCCTATAAGACGTACCTTTTAGTCGAGTCATCCCCTTTGATTCCTATAAGACGTACCTTTTAGTTGAGTCATCCCCTTTGATTCCTATAAGACGTACCTTTTAGTCGAGTCATCCCCTTTGATTCCTACAAGACGTACCTTTTAGTCGAGTCATCCCCTTTGATTCCTATAAGACGTACCTTTTAGTCGAGTCATCCCCTTTGATTCCTATAAGACGTACCTTTTAGTCGAGTCATTTCCCTTGATTCCTATAAGATGTACCTTTTGGTCGAGTCATCCCCTTAGATTCCTATAAGACGTACCTTTTAGTCGAGTCATCCCCTTTGATTCCTATAAGACGTACCTTTTAGTCGAGTCATTTCCCTTGATTCTTATAAGACGTACCTTTTAGTCGAGTCATTTCCCTTGATTCCTATAAGATGTACCTTTTAGTCGAGTCATCCCCTTTGATTTCTATAAGACGTACCTTTTAGTCGAGTCATCCCTTGATTCCTATAGACGTACCTTTTAGTCGAGTCATCCCCTTTGATTCCTATAAGACGTACCTTTTAGTCGAGTCATCCCCTTTGACCCCTAGAAGACGTACCTTTTAGTCGAGTCATCCCCTTTGATTCCTAGAAGACATACCTTTTAGTCGAGTCATTTCCCTTGATTCCTATAAGACGTACCTTTTAGTCGATTCATCCCCTTTGATTCCTATAAGACGTACCTTTTAGTCGAGTCTTTCCCTTTGATTCTTAGAAGACGTACCTTTTAGTCGAGTCATTTCCCTTGATTCCTATAAGACGTACCTTTTAGTCGAGTCATCCCCTTTGATTCCTATAAGACGTACCTTTTAGTCGAGTCATCCCCCTTGATTCCTAGAAAACGTACCTTTTAATCGACTCATTTCCCTAGATTCCTATAAGACGTACCTTTTAGTCGAGTCATCCCCTTTGACCCCTATAAGACGTACCTTCTAGTCGAGTCATCCCCTATGATTCCTATAAGACGTACCTTTTAGTCGAGTCATCCCCTTTGATTCCTATAAGACGTACTTTTTAGTCGAGTCATTTCCCTTGATTTCTATAAGACGTACCTTATAGTCGAGTCATTTCCCTTGATTCCTAGAAGACGTACCTTTTAGTCGAGTCATTTCCCTTGATTCCTAGAAGACGTACCTTTTAGTCGAGTCATCCCCCTGGATTCCTATAAGACGTACCTTTTAGTCGAGTCATTCCAATTAACTCATAGAAATTGCATTTCTTTATTTAGGATAATTTTCTTTTCAGTTTTGATGTGATTTCAGGAGCATGCCCGAAGCACAGGGCGAATAAATGGAAAACCAAGCAACAAGGTGAAGATATTGAAAGTTAAACAGATTGAAAAATAGCAAGTCAGGAGCCCGCCTGCAGAACAGGGTGAAGAAATTGAAAGCATAGCAACAAGTTGATGAAATAGCAAGCCAGAAGCCCGCCTGCAGAACAGGGTGAAGAAATTGAAAGCATAGCAACAAGTTGATAAAAATAGCAAGTCAGGAGCCCGCCTGCAGAACAGGGTGCAGAAGTTGAAAGCATGGCAACAAGTTGATGAAATAGCAAGTCAGGAACCCGCTTGGAAAAAAGGGTGAAGAAATTGAAAGCATAGCAACAAGTTGATGAAATAGCAAGTCAGGAGCCCGCCTGCAGAACAGGGTGAAGAAATTGAAAGCATAGCAACAAGTTGATGAAATAGCAAGTCTGGAGCCCGCCTGCAGATTAGGGTGAAGAAATTGAAAGTTAAACAGATTAAAAAATAGCAAGGCAGGAGCCCGTCTGCAGAACAGGGTGCAGAAGTTGAAAGCATGGCAACAAGTTGATGAAATAGCAAGTCAGGAACCTGTCTGGAGAACAGGGTGAAGAAATTGAAAGGCAAGCAACAGGTTGAAAGAAATTGCAAATCAGGAGCCCGCCTGAAGAATAGGGTGATAAAAGTCGGGTCAAGAGCCAACGGAAGTTGTATAGATAGGATTTTTGTAATTTCATTTATGTTTTAACTTGTAATTTTTATTTTTTGATGTAATGACAGAGCCGTGGACCGAAACCTCGATAGAACCTCACTCGACTCTCCAACTCGGTATAGTCCACTTCTCTTCCAATCCTTTGAAATATCTGTGACTTGATTCTCTCATAATTTGGATAGGAAGGATGTCTTAAGTCAAGACCCGGTTGTCCTTCTTCCTTCTGTTTCTTTCTTTGAATAATGGTCGGGTCAAAATTTGGTCTCGCTGTCTACTTTTTTGTCTGAAAATACTTCGTGTTTACATTCAAAGGGGGCATGATGTAGACACCTAATTTTGTCCTCCCGAAGTCTAATTTTATTTATTTTTAGTTCACCTTACTATGTGTCCAACCCCATGTAATTATATCCCACAAAAATACAAAAATAAATTAAAAAATACCTCTAACTAATTTATCTTATCCTAACAACCTACCCAATCAAAAACTTCCACCTACCCTAACTACCCATGTGATTCCCCCCTCCTTTTTCTTGTCCACAAAGAAAGATTATATGGGGGACCCACCAAAATTCTCACATCATAACAAATCCATGCTCATTATAAAAGAAAAATTCTAAGAAGAAAAAGGGGGCTCATTCTTTGATCATCATCTTCTCCACAATAACAAGAATCACCAAATAATCTTCCTCACAAGAACAAGAACAACAACGGAAAAAAAAAAAAATAATCGGTGAACAGTAATCGGTGAACAGTGAACAGTACCGGTGAACAGTGACCGCGTGAAAAGTGACGGTGAACGAGTCATTATTTGTCGAGTTGGATTGTTGGTGTTAAGGTTCGACTCGAGGTTTCCGGGTGCGGACTCTCTTTATTCGAATAACATTGAGTTTGAAAGCTTCAAATTTAAGGTCCAATTCTTTCTTCTCTTTTATTTAATTCTGATGTGATTGTGATTGCGTGTGATTCGATACCGTGGTTTGTTTGTTGATGTGAACTGTTGGTGATATTTGGGTGTGTGATGTGCTAAGCATGATTGGTGAATTTTCGTTATTCTCGATTAGTGGATTGTGTATTGAAATGGGTTAATCACGTGGTTAAAAATGAATTAAGGTGGGGATTAAAAATGGAGGAAAATGAATATTGATTAATTTTGATGTATTGATAATGTTAAACATGATAGAATTGTGATATGTTGAACTTGGTAGGCAAACGTAGGCCGGTTAGGCAAATTTAGAAATAACGATTTATTGGAGTGTTTGAATATGTGCGTGAATGGTACTTTCTACTTTATTGCACAAAAAGTTTAAATTGTACTCATTTGGCCGGGGAATGCCCCGAAGGATTTGTATTGATTTATCCGGGGAATGCCCTGAAGTAGCATGTACGCAAAGGAGGCTCGTGATCAAGGCCCGGAACGTCGGGTGAAGTTTAGTTTAGGATTAGTTTAGAATAGAATAGGTTTTATATTTCAGCACCTCTTTTATTTTGGATTGTATAATTTGGACTGAACATTATTTTTGTTTGTTTTGAATTTTGTGTGATTTATTTGTTTGCTTGTTTTGTATGTTTATGTGGTTCGTACATTTGTAATGTCAAATTAGCCGATACGCTCCACCAAGCGACCGTGGTCGAACCACTGGATCGAGGGGTGCCTAACACCTTCCCCTCAGTCAACAGAATTCCTTAGCCGGAATCTCTGTTCGTAAACCGGTTTAAAGAGTCAAATGGTTTCGAAAAGGATTTTTCAATGGTGACTTGGCACACCAGATTATGCCAAGTGGTGACTCTGATTTTGAATGTAAAAACAATCTTTTTTCGGAACCAATCTTCATTTTGTCACTTTAATAAAAAACTCTTTCAAACCTTAAAATACATATCTTTTTTTTGGAGTCGAAAAAGGGGTGTGACAATACTAAGAAATCCATAGAATTCAATTTAATTTGAACATTTGCATATTAGTGTTCATTTCAAAGGAGCAAATATCTCTCCCTTCTTGTGCTTCCTCCAGGTCTCCTATTACCATCATAATAACACTAGAATTCTTTTTCCAGGTTAGTGAGATATTGAGACATTCATCTCTACCTTCCATTGCAAGAATCTTAAGTCATCTCCGCAGTCATCAGTGGCGGATGTGGATGTACATGTATTCCAGGGGGTTCATCCGAGCCCCCTTCGTCGGAAAATTATACTATTTTTACATGGTAAAATTTTTTTATATGTATAAATAATAGAGGCTGAACCCCTTTTGACTAGTCCGTATATGTACTACTGAACCCCCTCACTGAAAATCCTGGATCCGCCCCTGGCAGTCATGGTAGGCACAGTTGTTTTTTTCCATCATTTGTTGTAGCTTAGTAATGAAAATTCTGTGGTGCAAATGTTATGCCAGCTTTGACTTTCATCTTTTATAAACTCCTCGCCACGATTATATATGTTAACCTAAACAACTGGATATTCCTGCTGGAAAACTCATAATATATATCTGCATCTCCCAGATTTGGGCATCAAAATTTTTATGCTAGATGAATGCACAGTTCCCTTCTTGTGGTAAGTTTTAGGAGATGTCGTGCTGCCTTAATAACTTTGTTATGATTTCTATGTGTTGCCCCTTCTATCTATAGCAAACAGGTCCGATACGGGTTTGAATCCATCAGGAGTTGGAGTCCGAGATAAGAGAACGGATGATTTCAAATTGGAGCAGAAGCATAAACTCATGATGATTATAATTCTAGAGTTGTAGTTTTGAAAATAATTTATTTTATATTTTAATTCTTTTAAAAAAAATTAAATACATTAAAAAAAGTTGATTAAAAAAAAAAGAAAAGAAAAATTGAATGTTGAGGTGGCACGCCACATGGCATCCACCTCACCCAAAATGTAACACCACACAGCTCTTAAAAAATATTAAAGTGAAGGGTATGTTTGAAAACTTTATTAACAATAGGGGTATATTTGACCCTATAATTTGATTAGGGACAAATATAACCAATTAATCAAAGTACAGAGGTATTTTTTACCCTTTCCCTTTAATGTAGGTGTAAAAAGTAATTTGTCATCTATATTTATCTTACAATTTCCTTATATATAAATATGATGTAATTTTTCGATAAAAAATGTTAGGCTAATCACTCATCATGTCGTGTATTAGAGCTAGTAAATCGAACAAACGATTTTTTTGTTATACAAAATAATGTATTAGATGAAACTGTCCACTTTTAGGTTAGAATACAATGTTATAGTTAAAATATAGAATCAATCTTGTATTTAGTGTAAAGTATATATATGTAATTCAAAATTTAAAGTTAAAAACACTATCTTGCTCGAATGATTTATTAATCATCATATACTATAAAATTAAGTAGCACAGAGTGATTATTTAATATTATTCATTAGACTGGACCAAGTATGCTACAAGTCAATATATGTAGTAAGTACAAAGTTATTATTTTGAAATTTGTCTACCAAAGTGGACTCTCTTTTAATATATTATTCCCTCAAATCCAATGTGCGTTAATTACTGGTGGTATATGTGTATTTTTTTGGGGGTTCATTCGATGTTTGGTATGAGAAATTATATATTTATGTATTGATAAGATTGTTTGTCATTTCTTGAAGTTCATTCGTATTAGAGTTCGATTAAATTCAAATTCACGTTAAAAAATTCCATATTAAAGAATAAATCGCTCCCTAACAAAGACAACTCTACACCAGAAAAATTTAATCCAAGGTCTTATTAAAAGTGAAGGAGTACGTACTCCATCAAAATTCTTTGTTGATGGTATATATGTAGAATCGTAGATAGATTATCCATAAAAAAGTGCATGTGAAAGAGTCAAATGGATTTGACCACCCACTACAATCTTTTAAATTATTTATTTTTATACATAATAGGTATAAAAATAAAATACAGTATCTTGTGCAGACTTTTCTAATCAAAATTGTAAATGATTATGTTAAATTATTTCATCAAGAAAACTTGTTTTTTTTTTCCCAAAAAGACTGCACACCTTATGTGAAGTGTAAAATTTGGACATATCATATTACTTTTGTTTGTTGTAAGCTCAAGCTCGTAGCACCTTGTCCACAATTTTTATTTTTTTAGAAATATTTTGAAAATAATAATATTTTTAAGGTAATTTTATAAGTGAATTTGAGGCAGATAAAATATACACAATTCTTACTTCTGTTTTGTGGGGATAGAGAGACTAATTTTAATAGAACTTTGACTCAAAATAAGTAAAGTCAAATCCCGATTAAAAGAAAAATAAGGAATTCGAATTGACAAGATGAACAGAGCAAATGAAGCAACAAGTGAAGAACGGAATACTAAACGAATACTAACTAATATTGGAGAAGATGAGAAGAGGAGACGACCCCTGCCTCTCGCACATAAAGTACTACAACACTCGACTTATTACTATCATTCTATCCTAATATTCATAGACTTTCATACCTTTCTATCTAGGGTTATATCTTCAACTAAGTTGAAAATATGTCACGACCTATCTAATCGCTCTTCCGTGCTTCTTCGATCTACATCTATCTCTCCTAAAATATGTAATAGCCCACCCCCCGCACATTTTTTTTTTACATATTCGGACCATCTTGGCCTTGCTTTTCCCTTCTTCCACCACAAATTTCATTCACACTTTATCATGTATAATTCTGAAAAATTACCTAGTTTTATATTATTGGTGACTTGATAATGTAAAATCTATTTACATTTTTTTTATTTTTCCCTCGATGTTCGATACTCGTATCGGAGCCCCAACTAATTCGGATCACGTGCAGGGCCCATTCTGAGGGTGACGCTCCCAACAGGATTTCCTCCATATCCAAGACTCGAACCCGAGACCTCTGATTAAGAGTGGAGTAATCCCACCACTACACCACAACCCATATTGATAAAATCTATTTACATTAATCATACACGTTACAAGTTAAATTCCATATCTTTTACACTTATACATTAAATAATCTGCATGTCATGTATATCTTTCTCATAAAATTTGTCACCCAATTAACCCATAAAGCTGCGGAAAATTCATACTCGCTCTGTTCACTTTTACTTGTCATAATTTGACTTGATACACCCATTAAGAAATTTGATTCAAGAAAATGTAAAACACTACTAAAAAACAATATTTTTTTAATAAAAAGTCTATCAAAAACATATTCAACGAGCCATGAATTCCATCAGAAATTCGCGTTTTTTAGTAGCAAGACTTATAGTGCACTAACCTTAGTTCCCGTGGGAAGCAACTTATGCAAGGCCGAATAACTTTGCTTTTGCTTTTCTCTTCTAATCCTCTCTTTAATCATATGTTTATGACCTTTCTCTTTTTCCATTTTCACTTGTTCATTTTTCGAAATCCAATTCTTCTTCAAGAACTCCATCACCCTCTTGTTCATGTTCCGATGATTCATCGATACATTTCCATAGCTATAAACTCCAAATCCTTCACTTAATTTGCTCTCAAAGCTCACAAAAGCACTTTGATTCACCACAAAATTATTATAAGTTTCATCATCACAAAACCAATTAGAAACTTGAAAAAACTCTTCCATGTTATTTTTTTACAAAGTTGGTTATTATAACTACTATATATATATATATATATATATGGTTTTATAGGTGAGTGAATGAGGAAATTTTTTAGCATATGGTTTGATAAATTCACATTTAACATGTGGTCAAATGGTGTGATACTTGGTCATTTAATTTGTCTTTGAGAATTCCTTATAATTCAATAATTGGTCAAAGTCTTCTACTCGTTGGGAAAGTTTTTAGTAGTAATTTATTTTATATTGTACTAAAAATCCAAATCTTTACTTACTCAAATAGTATATAATACTTCCAACAGGTGTGGAATTTGGACTCATTTACTTGACTTTTGGATGTTATTTGATTGATTTTTTGTAGAGATAAAGATAATTACACATGCTTCAATTTAAGGATTTTTCGTGACATATTTTTCTTGTGATTTTGGATATTTTAATTCCTCTTGGAAGTATAGAAAATATGATGAAGAATTTAAAAAGGATTTATGTGGCATCATAGTTTGACTAGGCAAAAAAATTAAGAAAAGAAAAAAAAATGAAATTTGTGAGTTAAAAGAATTTTTGACCTTTATGTGATTGTAAGTCATTTTAAGTCATTTTATTAAGAAGAAAAATATTAAAATTAAGTTATTTTTAATTATAAAAAAAAATAGACAAACTAAAAAAATATGCAAAATAAATTAGGATGGAAAGATGGAAGTATAAAATAAATACGAAAAGAAAACTTATGTGGTTCGTTTAGACTTGCCTTTTCTAGTTTATTTTAGAATACTTTATTTTGTCAGTGAAGTTAGTTGAAAGATTCTAAGCAAAAAAGAAAAAAAAAAGTTAGTTGAAAGTTATGAATTGTATTAAATTTCCATAAGGATATTCAAGATTAATTTAATGTAGGGAAAATGATTAAAAATACCTCTGTATTTTAATTAATTGGTTATATTTATCCCTAGTCAAATTATAGGGTCAAATATACCCCTATTGTTAATAAAATTTTCAAACATATCCTTCACTTTAATATTTTTTAAGAGTCATGTGGTGTTACATTTTGGGTGAGGTGGATGCCATGTGGCGTGCCACCTCAGCATCCAATTTTTCTTTTCTTTTTCATTTTATCCTTTTTTTTTATCAACTTTTTTTAATGTATTTAATTTTTTTTAAAAAGAATTAAAATATAAAATAAATTATTTTCAAAACTACAACTCTAGAATTATAATCATGAGTTTATGCTTCTGCTCTAATTTGAAACCATCCGTTCTCTTCTCTCGGACTCCGATTTTCGATGGATTCAAACCCGTACCGATCCTGTTTCCGTATATCAATTTCTACCAAAGGATGAAAATTTATTCTATCCATTTCTCTAAAGAAATATCAATCACATAAAAGCATGACAATCAGCATCCTTAATCACTTCAAAAAGCTACAGCTTCGCATGCAGTGAATCAACTATTTAAATGTTTTATCATAATAAAATAGATACTAAGGCACGGCAAATGCTATGATGATAAAATGAAGAAGCGAGCTACCTTTAAGCTTCAGTTGTTGAAAGAGACTTAACTGAATTCCCAGTAAGATTTAGGCATGCATAACTTTTTAATACTTGTAGACACCTAATTTTGTCTCTCCCGAAGTCTAATTTTATTCATTTTTAGTTCACCTTACCATGTGTCCAACCCCATGTAATTATATCCCACAAAAATATAAAAATAAACAAAAAAATACCTCTAACTAATTTATCTTATCCTAACAACCTACCCAATCAAAAGCTTCCACCTACCCTAACTAGCCATGTGATTCCCCCCCCCCCCTCCTTTTTCTTGTCCACAAAGAAAGAATATATGGGGGACCCACCAAAATTCCCACATCATAACAAATTCATGCTCATTATAAAAGAAAAATTCTAAGAAGAAAAAGGGGGTTCATTCTTTGATCATCATCTTCTCCACAATAACAAGAATCACCAAATAATCTTCCTCACAAGAACAAGAACAACAACGAAAAAAAAAAAGTAACCGGTGAACAGTAATCGGTGAACAGTAACCGGTGAACAGTGACCGCGTGAAAAGTGACGGTGAACGGGTCATTATTTGTCGAGTTGGATTGTTGGTGTTAAGGTTCAGCTCGAGATTTCCGGGTGCGGACTCTCTTTATTCGAATAACATTGAGTTTGAAAGCTTCAAATTTAAGGTCCAATTCTTTCTTCTCTTTTATTTAATTCTTATATGATTGTGATTGCGTGTGATTTGATACCGTGGTTTGTTTGTTGATGTGAACTGTTGGTGACATTTGGGTGTGTGATGTGCTAAGCATGATTGGTGAATTTTCGTTATTCTCGATTGGTGGATTGTGTATTGAAATGGGTTAATCACGTGGTTAAAAATGAATTAAGGTGGGGATTCAAAATGGAGGAAAATGAATATTGATTAATTTTGATGTATTGATAATGTTAAACATGATAGAATTGTGATATGTTGAACTTGGTAGGCAAACGTAGGCCGGTTAGGCAAATTTAGGAATAACGATTTATTGGAGTGTTTGAATATGTGCGTGAATGGTACTTTCTACTTTATTGCACGAAAAGTTTAAATTGTACTCATTTGGCCAGGGAATGCCCCGAAGGATTTGTATTGATTTATCCGGGGAATGCCCGCATTTTGTGTAAAGGATTTATATTGATTTATCCGGGGAATACCCCGTAGCATGTACGCAAAGGAGGCTCGTGATCAAGGCCCGGAACGTCGGGTGGAGTTTAGTTTAGGATTAGTTTAGAATAGAATAGGTTTTATATTTCAGCACCTCTTTTATTTTGGATTGTATAATTTGGACTAAACATTATTTTTGTTTGTTTTGAATTTTGTGTGATTTATTTGTTTGCTTGTTTTGTGTGTTTATGTGGTTTGTACATTTGTAATGTCAAATTAGCCGATACGCTCCACCAAGCGACCGTGGTCGAACCACGGGATCGAGGGGTGCCTAACACCTTCCCCTCGGTCAACAGAATTCCTTAGCCGGAATCTCTGTTCGTAAACCGGTTTAAAGAGTCAAATGGTTTCGAAAAGGATTTTCCAATGGTGACTTGGCACACCAGATTATGCCAAGTGGCGACTCTGATTTTGAATGTAAAAACAATTTTTTTTCGGAACCAATCTTCATTTTGTCACTTTAATAAAAAATCCTTTCAAACCTTAAAATACATATCTTTTTTTTGGAGTCGAAAAAGGGGTGTGACAGCTCTGGCGACTCTGCTGGGGAAATTTCAGAATCCGAGCTTTTTTTTTGGAGTCGTATCGGCTTTGTTTGGCATTGCGAGTGTATAAGCGTTGTTGTGATTTTTGTTTGTGTTTTCACTTTTGTGTATTTTCGTGCTCTTTGTTTACAGTATTTATCCTATGTGTTACCGTTTTTATATTTGACATCATGTGCCTAACCCGAGTCATTCTTTCCGCAATAAGTCTCGGAGCGCACGTCGTGCGCACGAACTCTAGTTGAGTCACCTTTATTTTAGAGGGGATCCGTTGGATGTATGGAGTAGGTGGAAAGCAAAACAGCCACTATCGACCATATGCTCCCCCAAACGGCCTTGTTAGTAAACCACAACGTAGGTCGGCCTTTAGTTCATTCTTATGTGCATCATATTGAGACCTAGCGAGGCCCACACGGTCCTTTGTAGGAGACTCACCTTTAAAGCATCCCTACGTGCTAAATGTTGCATCTTTGAGAGTTACGTGGTCATTTGACGGACCGATTTGGGGAAAACATGTGTTAGAAGTAAAGTGTGAAAAAAAAAAGTGAGTCGAAAAGAATGAATCAAAAGGAGTGTCGTAGTTTATTTTAGAGTTCTTTATGACTCTTGTTCTTCACGATCCAAAACTCAAAAAGATTTTTTTTTACGTTTTGCATTTATCTTCTCAAAGTACCGTAAGTTCAACAAAAAAAAATGAAAAAAAGAGGGTTTTGTTTGCCTTTTCTACTTATTTGTCAAAAATAAAATACCAAAAAGATTTTTTTTATAATTTGTGGTGTCAGTCTTAGTTGAAATATCTAGTTGAAAAACAAAAAAGTTTACATTCGTTTGTTTTTTGTTGTCTCTTAAGTTAGGGTCAATTTATTAGCTAATCGTTATGTGTCCAATCTGGACGAACTAGGCACCCCTGATTCTCCTCTCTCGGGAGTGAGATACGTAGGCAACCTATTTTAGGTTCGGGGATCTTATTTCAAAAATTCAAAAAAGATTTTCTTCACTCTTTATTTAGAGTAGGTGTCTCATGTACATCTTTAAAAGAAAGCAAAAAAATATATTTTCCTTTAATAGGTTCAAGTTTCATTTTCGTATGAAATTTAAAATCGAAAATCCAAAAATATTTTCTTCGGTAACCATAGATTTCATGTTGTACAGGAATATGAAAAATTCAAAAAGATTTTCTTCACTCTTCACTTAGAGTAGGTGTTTCATATACATCTCTAAAAGAAAACTACAAAAAGATTTTTCTTTAATAGTTTCAAGTTTCATTTTCCTATGAAATTCTAAATCGAAAACCCAAAAAGATTCTTCTTTGGTAATCATAGATTCCATTTTTGTATAGGGAGTTTAAACCTAAAAAATGCAAAAAGATTTTCGTCAATTCTTTTGATAATTTGTTATTTTCTTTTCTTTTTAAAGTTTCAAGAAAAAGAAAAAAAAACGATTTTAATTGGCCATTTTGGCAAAACTTTACGAACTACGCACACCTGATTCTCCCCTTTCGGGGGTGAGATACGTAGGCGCCCTTCTTGAGTTCGGTGATCTTTTCAAGAAAAAAAAAGAGGTTTTGAAAAACTGTTGAACTCTAACCATTTGCTATCTCTTGTCCAGCTAGTTTAAGGTGGTTAGTTTGTGGCATTTTGGCTGGTCCTCCATATTGCTCCAAGTCACAGAGGAAGTTATGGACAACAAGGATACCGAGTTAGTTGTCACTAATCAAATAGGGATTTCGGGGAATGAGAATATAGGAGATAATGAAGAGATTCGGAAATTAAGGCGGCAAATAATAGAAATGCATCGAGCTTGGGCTAATGGGTTGCCGCCTCCTCCAGTTCCCACGGATAATATGGAATATCTTTCTAGCTCGCCTCCCGTGTCACATGCACAATTTCCCATTTTTGTTGATATGACACAATATGCATCAGGATCGACTCCGGGGCAACAATATCTAACCACTTCCAGTGTTCATTTCCTCACTCTCCAATCCAAGACTACCACATACTCGGCTCCAGCTGTTGTTCATGCTTTTGCGATGCCACCCCCACCTCCTACTTTTGATGTTCATCCACAAGTTGTGCCTCCCTACTCTACAAGAGAGCCTGCATTGAATATTTTTAGTGATCAGCATTATGATCTCGAGCCTACATTTAAATCGATTGGTCCTTACGATTGCCCTCAACCTCCTGAATTTCCTCCTAACACTGAGAAGCCTGTTATGACAGAAGAACAAGAGGAAATAGCCAGAAAATTGAGAAGTTTGGAACTGACTATGAAAAACTTGCAAGGACTTGGGGGGTACAAAAGTGTCTCATATAAAGATCTGTGCATGTTTCCTGGTGTACATCTTCCTCTTGGTTTTAAAATGCCAAAGTTTGAGAAGTATGATGGACATGGCGATCCTGTAGCACATTTGAGTCGCTATTGCAACCAACTAAGGGGCGCTGGAGGGAAGGAAGAATTACTCATGGCATATTTCGGTGAGAGTCTTTCAGGTCTAGCTTCAGAATGGTTTGTTGACCAAGACATTGACAAATGGATTAGTTGGGATGACCTAGCTAACAAATTTGTGCAACAATTTCAATACAATGTGGAGTTGATCCCTGACGAAAAATCCCTAACTAGTATAACAAAGAAGAATACTGAGAGTTTCAGGGAGTATGCGATCAGATGGCGCGAACAAGCTGCAAGAGTAAAACCGCCAATGAAAGAAAGCAAAATAGTGGAGGTGTTTATTCAAGCGCAAGACGAAACATATTATCAACACCTGTTACCTGCATTAGGCAAGCCATTCATTGAGGTCCTTAAAATGGGGGAGATGATAGAAGAGGGAATTAAGACTGGTCGCATTATGAGTTTTGCAACATTGAAAGCGACTACTCAAGTAATTTAAAAGGGTTCAGGAAATGTTGGGGAGGAAAAGAGTGAGGAAGATGCATCTGCAATTATAGTTGGACAGCAAGAAAGGTCAAGAAGACCACGTCGTCGTCGATCTCAGGCTCAAGCTCAAGTTTATGCCCAGGCTCCACATAATCACTCTCAAAATCCATTATACTCTGTTCCTCCACATTCATATCCAGTGTATAATGCACAACCACAAGTTCAACCCTCATCTTACCCACAATGGCATACCCCAACGCCCAAGAGTCATCCTCTAACTCCACAAACATACCAAAATCCTTCTAAGCCAGATTTTCTATCCAAGCCAAACAATGAAATGAGGCAGAAGTTGAGAGATAGCTTCACACCAATTGGAGAGTCATATGCCAGTTTATTTCAGATATTGGTACAGGAAGGAATGATCACTCCTCTCCTTGGGAACACCCTTAATCGGCGTTCAAGAAATTTTGATCCTAACGCACGATGTGCGTATCATTCTGAGTCTCAGGGTCATAGTATTGAAGATTGTCGAGATTTGAAAAGAGAAATTGAAAAGATGATTCATGATGGATCAATCATGGTGTAGAATATTGATAGTAAGGGAAACTTTAGTCATGCTGATATGCAAACCAGCGGCTAAGAGGTCAGGCTAAGCAATTGAGAAGTCACCCCTCTCCTTACCAGAAAGGGGTTTGGTAGTTTGTTTTGTTTTATTTTCTGTTCTCCGAATTATTTCAGGGTTATAGTTCAGGATCTGTCTTGTTTTGTCCTTTTGTTGTTTATGTCCAAACTCTTCTATCTTTTGTTTCGACTAAATGAAGTGTCTCATTTTCCTTTGTGTTTAAATATGTGTTGTTTGTTTGTTTTCTTTACATAGTACATTTTGTGTTGACTCTAGTGATATGACATGCTAGTAAAATTTTCAGCCAGATCTTAAAATCCAGTTTAAGCATGAACATTGAATCAGGGGGTTAAAGTTAGAAAAAAAGAGCATATGAGAAAATAGATAGAGTGCTGAGACATTTGGTGACAAGTTAAGGCAATTATTTTGAGAATCACAAGAATAACTTGATCATCGATCGAAAGGCAAGTCCCAATTAGGTCAAATAGTGGATGTGTGATCGCTATATCAAAAGAAACAAGAAGATAAGCAGCTCCACGAAATCATGAGTCATTCAATGTGAGGAATGTGCAACAAAAGTGGAGTTGTATGCCATATAAACGCAGAAGAAATAGTTATACACAGACTCAGTCAAAGTTAATGTTGTAAAAGCTGTCAAAAGATCTTCATCTTTCACTTTCATATTGCATGATATGTACTTGCATTTTCAAAGATTGATATGACGAAGGCATTTCATTCTGTCATCCAAACATCGTGTTATCCTTTGTTTACCCCATTTGAGCTTTAGTCTTATTTTCTTTCATACACCTCTTTTGAAATCAATATAGTCAACAAAGCTCGAAAGAAAAATGTCGAGCAAAATAATAGTCAGAAAAGTTCAAAAAAAAAAAAGAAAAAATGTGTCAAAAAAAAGAGAAAAAAAAGAGTGTGAAGAAAAAAAGAGTCAGAAAAATCCCCAAAAGAAAAAAAAATCAGAATCAAGCAAAATAAGCTGCCAGAACTACGCATGACCTGATTCTCCTCTCTCAAGGGTGAGATACGTAGGATGCCCCACTCAGGGCTCGGTCCAACCAAATAAAAAATTTAGTGTCACCCAGTCAAAAGAATCTGGGGCATGAGTTAATCCTCATTGTTTGAGTCGATTCCAAAAGTTGCAAGTCCTACCCCACTTCAAGTGTCGTTTGGGCCCCATGCCATCCTTTCTTTCTAACCTTATCCAAAAGCCAAGTTACAACCAAAGAAAGACCTTCAGATCAATCTTTGAGGATGTTAAGATGGAGAATGCAAGGAATATAATGATGCATTTGGGAACTATTTGTCTTCCTCAGCATAGGGAATCAAGAGAGAAATAAAAATGAGAGAGTCTTATTGGTGAAAACCCTTACGGGCACCATAAGGTGATGGTAAGTTGAGAGAAATAAAAATGAGAGAGTCTTATTGGTGAAAACCCTCACGGGCACCATAAGGCGATAGTGAGCCGAGAGAAAATGAAAAAAACTTGTTGGCTAAAACCCTTCAAGGCGCCACTAGCCGATGGGGTCTTAAATGCAATTGACCTAAGAAAGTGACTCAGTTTCAAGGCCATTAACTCAACAACAATGGGTAGAAAGTTTGGATGAAAGAATCAAGCTGCTTAATACAAAATGCATGGCATAATAATTAGTGTTGACTGTCATTTTTAGATGAATTTTTCGTTTCTTTGTTTTAAAAGGGGACATTCGTTGTCTTTTCTTTCTTCTCTTTATTTTAATTTTATCTTTCTTGAGTCAGTTATCAAAACAAAAATTGTCATTCTTTTTTTGTTTCTTGTCTTTAAGTCAAGTCCGTGTCAAAACAAGTGAGAAAAGATTTCAAAACTGGCTACCAGCTTCTTTAATTGCATAAAGCAAGACAAAAGCTAGCACATGAAAGATACATTATTGTGAACCCAAAAAAGGCATGCAGGAAGTTTTGTCAACAGAGAAGTCGGTGAACTCATGGAAATACCAAGGTTCAAAGGGTTTATTTGAGAAACACGACAAAACAGAAATACTGTGTTTGTTTCAGAGTCACTCTTAATAAGCTGAGTTTGAGTCAATGATACAGCAAGTCAATGACATATGCTAATGGTTGGAAGCAAAGCTAAATGTGACGGGGGAAGGAGCAATTGACTCAAAAGCCAAAGCCACAAACTAGCCACCATGTTTTTAAACTCACAAGTTTTCTTTGTATGTAATAGGAATACATGTTGCATTCAGATCAAGGATTTCAGAGCCTAAACATCAAAGGACGTAATTTCTCACATCAACAAATGCAAGAGGCAAGGTTGCTGCACAGGTTTGGTAATCAAAACCATGGTAAAACTAATAATTCAAGATCTCTAGGAGACACACTTCCTTGTTTTGGTAATTCAAGCAGCTTTGATAAGGAGACGCACTTCATTGTTTTGATAATTCCAACAAAATTGATAAGGAAACACACTTCCTTGATTGGGTAATTTGAATTTTGCTTCTTAGGTAATGAACTTCCTAACTTAAGTCTTGATTCCAAGAAGACGTACCTTTTAGTCGAGTCATTTCCCTTAAATCCTATAAGATGTACCTTTTAGTCGAGTCATCACCTTTGTCTCCTAGAAGACGTACCTTTTAGTCGAGTCATTTCCCTTGATTCCTATAAGACGTACCTTTTAGTCGAGTCACCCCTTTTGATTCTTATAAGACGTACCTTTTAGTCGAGTCATCCCCTTTGATTACTATAAGACGTACCTTTTAGTTGAGTCATCCTTTTCGATTCCTATAAGACGTACCTTTTAGTCGAGTCATTTTCCTTGATTCCTATAAGACGTACCTTTTATTTGAGTCATCCCTTGATTCCTATAAGACATACCTTTTAGTCGAGTCATCCCCTTTGATTCCTATAAGACGTACCTTTTAGTCAAGTCATCCCCTTTGACCCCTAGAAGACGTACCTTTTAGTCGAGTCATCCCCTTTGATTCCTATAAGACGTACCTTTTTGTCGAGTCATTTCCCTTGATTCCTATAAGACGTACCTTTTAGTCGAGTCATCCCCTTTGATTCCTAGAAAACGTACCTTTTAGTAGAGTCATTTCCCTTGATTGCTATAAGACGTACCTTTTAGTCGAGTTATCCCCTTTGATTCCTATAAGACGTACCTTTTAGTCGAGTCATCCCCTTTGATTCCTAGAAGACGTACCTTTTAGTCGAGTCATTTCCCTTGATTCCTATAAGATGTACCTTTTAGTCGAGTCATCCCCTTTGATTCCTATAAGACGTACCTTTTAGTCGAGTGATTCACTTTGACCCCTAGAAGACGTACCTTTTAGTCGAGTCATCCCCTTTGATTCCTATAAGACGTACCTTTTAGTCGAGTCATCCCCTTTGATTCCTATAAGACGTACCTTTTAGTCGAGTCATCCCCTTTGATTCTTAGAAGACGTACCTTTTAGTCGAGTCATCCCCTTTGATTCCTATAAGACGTACCTTTTAGTCGAGTCATCCCCTTTGATTCCTATAAGACGTACCTTTTAGTCGAGTCATCCCCTTTGATTCCTATAATACGTACCTTTTAGTCGAGTCATTTCCCTTGATTCCTATAAGACGTACCTTATAGTCGATTCATCCCCTTTGATTCCTATAAGACGTACCTTTTAGTCGAGTCATCCCCTTTGATTCCTATAAGACGTACCTTTTAGTCGAGTCATCCCCTTTGATTCCTATAAGACGTACCTTTTAGTCGAGTCATCCCCTTTGATTCCTATAAGACGTACCTTTTAGTCAAGTCATTTCCCTTGATTCCTATAAGACGTACCTTTTAGTCGAGTCATCCACTTTGATTCCTATAAGACGTACCTTTTAGTCGAGTCATCCCCTTTAATTCCTATAAGACATACCTTTTAGTCGAGTTATCCCCTTTGATTCCTATAAGACGTACCTTTTAGTCGAGTCATCCCCTTTGATTCCTATAAGACGTACCTTTTAGTCGAGTCATCCCCTTTGATTCCTATAAGACGTACCTTTTAGTCGAGTCATTTCCTTTGATTCCTATAAGACGTACCTTTTAGTCGAGTCATCCCCTTTGATTCCTATAAGACGTACCTTTTAGTCGAGTCATCCCCTTTGATTCCTGTAAGACGTACCTTTTAGTCGAGTCATCCCCTTTGATTCCTATAAGACGTACCTTTTAGTCGAGTCATCCTCTTTGATTCCTATAAGACGTACCTTTTAGTCGAGTCATCCCCTTTGACCCCTATAAGACGTACCTTCTAGTCGAGTCATCCCCTATGATTCCTATAAGACGTACCTTTTAGTCGAGTCATCCCCTTTGATTCCTATAAGACGTACCTTTTAGTCGAGTCATCCCCTTTGATTCCTATAAAACGTACCTTTTAGTCGAGTCATCCCCTTTGATTCCTAGAAGACGTACCTTTTAGTCGAGTCATTTCTTTTGATTCCTATAAGACGTACCTTTTTGTCGAGTCATCCCCTTTGATTCCTATAAGACGTACCTTTTAGTCGAGTCATCCCCTTTGATTCCTATAAGACGTACCTTTTAGTCGAGCCATCCCCTTTGATTCCTACAAGACGTACCGTTTAGTCGAGTCATCCCCTTTGATTCCTATAAGACGTACCTTTTAGTCGAGTCATCCCTTTTGATTCCTATAAGACGTACCTTTTAGTCGAGTCATTTTCCTTGATTCCTATAAGACGTACCTTTTGGTCGAGTCATTCCCTTTGATTCCTATAAGACGTACCTTTTAGTCGAGTCATCCCCTTTGATTCTTATAAGACGTACCTTTTAGTCGAGTCATTTCCCTTGATTCCTATAAGACGTACCTTTTAGTCGAGTCATTTCCCTTGATTCCTATAAGATGTACCTTTTAGTCGAGTCATCCCCTTTGATTTCTATAAGACGTACCTCTTAGTCGAGTCATCCCTTGATTCCTATAGACGTACCTTTTAGTCGAGTCATCCCCTTTGATTCCTATAAGACGTACCTTTTAGTCGAGTCATCCCCTTTGACCCCTAGAAGACGTACCTTTTAGTCGAGTCATCCCCTTTGATTCCTAGAAGACATACCTTTTAGTCGAGTCATTTCCCTTGATTCCTATAAGACGTACCTTTTAGTCGAGTCATCCCCTTTGATTCCTATAAGACGTACCTTTTAGTCGAGTCATCCCCTTTGATTCCTAGAAGACGTACCTTTTAGTCGAGTCATTTCCCTTGATTCCTATAAGACGTACCTTTTAGTCGAGTCATCCCCTTTGATTCCTATAAGACGTACCTTTTAGTCGAGTTATCCCCCTTGATTCCTAGAAAACGTACCTTTTAATCGAGTCATTTCCCTTGATTCCTATAAGACGTACCTTTTAGTCGAGTCATCCCCTTTGACCCCTATAAGACGTACCTTCTAGTCGAGTCATCCCTTATGATTCCTATAAGATGTACCTTTTAATCGAGTCATCCCCTTTGATTCCTATAAGACGTACCTTTTAGTCGAGTCATTTCCCTTGATTCCTATAAGACGTACCTTATAGTCGAGTCATTTCCCTTGATTCCTAGAAGACGTACCTTTTAGTCGAGTCATTTCCCTTGATTCCTAGAAGACGTACCTTTTAGTCGAGTCATCCCCCTGGATTCCTATAAGACGTACCTTTTAGTCGAGTCATTCCAATTAACTCATAGAAATTGTATTTCTTTATTTAGGATAATTTTCTTTTCAGTTTTGATGTGATTTCAGGAGCATGCCCGAAGCACAGGGCGAATAAATGGAAAACCAAGCAACAAGGTGAAGATATTGAAAGTTAAACAGATTCAAAAATAGCAAGTCAGGAGCCCGCCTGCAGAACAGGGTGAAGAAATTGAAAGCATAGCAACAAGTTGATGAAATAGCAAGCCAGAAGCCCGCCTGCAGAACAGGGTGAAGAAATTGAAAGCATAGCAACAAGTTGATAAAAATAGCAAGTCAGGAGCCCGCCTGCAGAACAGGGTGCAGAAGTTGAAAGCATGGCAACAAGTTGATGAAATAGCAAGTCAGGAACCCGCTTGGAGAAAAGGGTGAAGAAATTGAAAGCATAGCAACAAGTTGATGAAATAGCAAGTTAGGAGCCCGCCTGCAGAACAGGGTGAAGAAATTGAAATCATAGCAACAAGTTCATGAAATAGCAAGTCAGGAGCCCGCCTGCAGATTAGGGTGAAGAAATTGAAAGTTAAACAGATTGAAAAATAGCAAGTCAGGAGCCCGTCTGCAGAACAGGGTGCAGAAGTTGAAAGCATGGCAACAAGTTGATGAAATAGCAAGTCAGGAACCCGTCTGGAGAACAGGGTGAAGAAATTGAAAGGCAAGCAACAGGTTGAAAGAAATTGCAAATCAGGAGCCCGCCTGAAGAATAGGGTGATAAAAGTCGGGTCAAGAGCCAACGGAAGTTGTATAGATAGGATTTTTGTAATTTCATTTATGTTTTAACTTGTAATTTTTATTTTTTGATGTAATGACAAAGCCGCATACCGAAACCTCGATGGAACCTCACTCGACTCTCCAACTCGGTATAGTCCACTTCTCTTCCAATCCTTTGAAATATCCGTGACTTGATTCTCTCATAATTTGGGTAGGAAGGATGTCTTAAGTCAAGACCCGGTTGTCCTTCTTCCTTCTGTTTCTTTCTTTGAATAATGGTCGGGTCAAAATTTGGTCTCGCTGTCTACTTTTTTGTCTGAAAATACTTCGTGTTTACATTCAAAGGGGGCATGATGTAGACACCTAATTTTGTCCCTCCCGAAGTCTAATTTTATTCATTTTTAGTTCACCTTACTATGTGTCCAACCCCATGTAATTATATCCCACAAAAATAAATTAAAAAATACCTCTAACTAATTTATCTTATCCTAACAACCTACCCAATCAAAAGCTTCCACCTACCCTAACTACCCATGTGATTCCCCCCCTCCTTTTTCTTGTCCACAAAGAAAGAATATATGGGGGACCCACCAAAATTCCCACATCATAACAAATTCATGCTCATTATAAAAGAAAAATTCTAAGAAGAAAAAGGGGGTTCATTCTTTGATCATCATCTTCTCCACAATAACAAGAATCACCAAATAATCTTCCTCACAAGAACAAGAACAACAACGAAAAAAAAAAAAAGTAACCGGTGAACAGTAACCGGTGAACAGTGAACAGTGAACAGTACCGGTGAACAGTGACCGCGTGAAAAGTGACGGTGAACGGGTCATTATTTGTCGAGTTGGATTGTTGGTGTTAAGGTTCGACTCGAGGTTTCCGGGTGCGGACTCTCTTTATTCGAATAACATTGAGTTTGAAAGCTACAAATTTAAGGTCCAATTCTTTCTTCTCTTTTATTTAATTCTTATGTGATTGTGATTGCGTGTGATTCGATACCGTGGTTTGTTTGTTGATGTGAACTGTTGGTGACATTTGGGTGTGTGATGTGCTAAGAATGATTGGTGAATTTTCGTTATTCTCGATTGGTGGATTGTGTATTGAAATGGGTTAATCACGTGGTTAAAAATGAATTAAGGTGGGGATTCAAAATGGAGGAAAATGAATATTGATTATTTTTTATGTATTGATAATGTTAAACATGATAGAATTGTGATATGTTGAACTTGGTAGGCAAACGTAGGCCGGTTAGGCAAATTTAGGAATAACGATTTATTGGAGTGTTTGAATATGTGTGTGAATGGTACTTTCTACTTTATTGTACAAAAAGTTTAAATTGTACTCATTTGGCCGGGGAATGCCCCGAAGGATTTGTATTGATTTATCCGGGGAATGCCCTGAAGTAGCATGTACGCAAAGGAGGCTCGTGATCAAGGCCCGGAACGTCGGGTGGAGTTTAGTTTAGGATTAGTTTAGAATAGAATAGGTTTTATATTTCAGCACCTCTTTTATTTTGGATTGTATAATTTGGACTGAACATTATTTTTGTTTGTTTTGAATTTTGTGTGATTTATTTGTTTGCTTGTTTTGTATGTTTATGTGGTTTGTACATTTGTAATGTCAAATTAGCCGATACGCTCCACCAAGAGACCGTGGTCGAACCACTGGATCGAGGGGTGCCTAACACCTTCCCCTCGGTCAACAGAATTCCTTAGCCGGAATCTCTGTTCGTAAACCGGTTTAAAGAGTCAAATGGTTTCGAAAAGGATTTTTCAATGGTGACTTGGCACACCAGATTATGCCAAGTGGTGACTCTGATTTTGAATGTAAAAACAATCTTTTTTCGGAACCAATCTTCATTTTGTCACTTTAATAAAAAACTCTTTCAAACCTTAAAATACATATCTTTTTTTTGGAGTCGAAAAAGGGGTGTGACAATACTAAGAAATCCATAGAATTCAATTTAATTTGAACATTTGCATATTAGTGTTCATTTCAAAGGAGCAAACATCTCTCCCTTCTTGTGCTTCCTCCAGGTCTCCTATTACCATCATAATAACACTAGAATTCTTTTTCCAGGTTAGTGAGATATTGAGACATTCATCTCTACCTTCCATTGCAAGAATCTTAAGTCATCTCCGCAGTCATCAGTGGCGGATGTGGATGTACATGTATTCCAAGGGGTTCATCCGAGCCCCCTTCGTCGGAAAATTATACTATTTTTACATGGTAAAAAAAATTTATATGTATAAATAATAGAGGCTGAACCCCTTTTGACTAGTCCGTATATGTACTACTGAACCCCCTCACTGAAAATCCTGGATCCGCCCCTGACAGTCATGGTAGGCACAGTTGTTTTTGTCCATCATTTGTTGTAGCTTAGTAATGAAAATTCTGTGGTGCAAATGTTATGCCAGCTTTGACTTTCATCTTTTATAAACTCCTCGCCACGATTATATATGTTAACCTAAACAACTGGATATTCCTACTGGAAAACTCATAATATATATTTGCATCTCCCAGATTTGGGCATCAAAATTTTTATGCTAGATGAAAGCACAGTTCCCTTCTTGTGGTAAGTTTTAGGAGATGTCGTGCTGCCTTAATAACTTTGTTATGATTTCTATGTGCTGCCCCTTCTATCTATAGCAAACAGGTCCGATACGGGTTTGAATCCATCAGGAGTTGGAGTCCGAGATAAGAGAACGGATGATTTCAAATTGGAGCAGAAGCATAAACTCATGATGATTATAATTCTAGAGTTGTAGTTTTGAAAATAATTTATTTTATATTTTAATTCTTTTAAAAATAATTAAATACATTAAAAAAAGTTGATTAAAAAAAAAAGAAAAAATGAAAAAGAAAAGAAAAATTGAATGCTGAGGTGGCACGCCACATGGCATCCACCTCACCCAAAATGTAACACCACACAGCTCTTAAAAAATATTAAAGTGAAGGGTATGTTTGAAAACTTTATTAACAATAGGGGTATATTTGACCCTATAATTTGATTAGGGACAAATATAACCAATTAATCAAAGTACAGAGGTATTTTTTACCCTTTCCCTTTAATGTACGTGTAAAAAGTAATTTGTCATCTATATTTATCTTACAATTTCCTTATATATAAATATGATGTAATTTTTCGATAAAAAATGTTAGGCTAATCACTCATCATGTCGTGTATTAGAGCTAGTAAATCGAACAAACGATTTTTTTGTTATACAAAATAATGTATTAGATGAAACTGTCCACTTTTAGGTTAGAATACAATGTTATAGTTAAAATATAGAATCAATCTTGTATTTAGTGTAAAGTATATATATGTAATTCAAAATTTAAAGTTAAAAACACTATCTTGCTCGAATGATTTATTAATCATCATATACTATAAAATTAAGTAGCACAGAGTGATTATTTAATATTATTCATTAGACTGGACCAAGTATGCTACAAGTCAATATATGTAGTAAGTACAAAGTTATTATTTTGAAATTTGTCTACCAAAGTGGACTCTCTTTTAATATATTATTCCCCCAAATCCAATGTGCGTTAATTACTGGTGGTATATGTGTATTTTTTTGGGGGTTTGTTCGATGTTTGGTATGAGAAATTATATATTTATGTATTGATAAGATTGTTTGTCATTTCTTGAAGTTCATTCGTATTAGAATTTGATTAAATTCAAATTCACGTTAAAAAATTCCATATTAAAAAATAAATCGCTCCCTAACAAAGACAACTCTACACCAGAAAAATTCTTTGTTGATGGTATATATGTAGAATCGTAGATAGATTATCCATAAAAAAGTGCATGTCAAAGAGTCAAATGGATTTGACCACCCACTACAATCTTTTAAATTATTTATTTTTATACATAATAGGTATAAAAATAAAATACAGAATCTTGTGCAGACTTTTCTAATCAAAATTGTAAATGATTATGTTAAATTATTTCATCAAGAAAACTTGTTTTTTTTTTTTCCCCAAAAAGACTGCACACCTTATGTGAAGTGTAAAATTTGGACATATCATATTACTTTTGTTTGTTGTAAGCTCAAGCTCGTAGCACCTTGTCCACAATTTTTATTTTTTTAGAAATATTTTGAAAATAATAATATATTTAAGGTAATTTTATAAGTGAATTTGAGGCAGATAAAATATACACAATTCTTACTTCTGTTTTGTGGGGATAGAGAGACTAATTTTAATAGAACTTTGACTCAAAATAAGTAAAGTCAAATCCCGATTAAAAGAAAAATAAGGAATTCAAATTGACAAGATGAACAGAGCAAATGAAGCAACAAGTGAAGAACGGAATACTAAACGAATACTAACTAATATTGGAGAAGATGAGAAGAGGAGACGACCCCTGCCTCTCGCACATAAAGTACTACAACACTCGACTTATTACTATCATTCTATCCTAATATTCATAGACTTTCATACCTTTCTATCTAGGGTTATGTCTTCAACTAAGTTGAAAATATGTCACTACCTATCTAATCGCTCTTCCGTGCTTCTTCGATCTACATCTATCTCTCCTAAAATATGTAATAGCCCACCCCCCGCACATTTTTTTTTACATATTCGGACCATCTTGGCCTTGCTTTTCCCTTCTTCCACCACAAATTTCATTCACACTTTATCATGTATAATTCTGAAAAATTACCTAGTTTTATATTATTGGTGACTTGATAATGTAAAATCTATTTACATTTTTTTTATTTTCCCCTCGATGTTCGATACTCGTATCGGAGCCCAACTAATTCGGATCACGTGCAGGACCCATTCTGAGGGTGACGCTCCCAACAGGATTTTCTCCAGATCCAAGGCTCGAACCCGAGACCTCTGATTAAGAGTGGAGTAATCCCACCACTACACCACAACCCATATTGATAAAATCTATTTACATTAGTCATACACGTTACAAGTTAAATTCCATATCTTTTACACTTATACATTAAATAATCTGCATGTAATGTATATCTTTCTCATAAAATTTGTCACCCAATTAACCCATAAAGCTGCGGAAAATTCATACTCGCTCTGTTCACTTTTACTTGTCATAATTTGACTTGATACACCCAAAAAGTCTATCAAAAACATTTTCAACGAGCAAAGTACGATGAATTCCATCAGAAATTCACATTTTTTTTGTAGCAAGACTTATAGTGCACTAACCTTAGTTCCCATGGGAAGCAATTTATGCAAGGCCAAATAACTTTGCTTTTCCTTTTCTCTTCTAATCCTCTCTTTAATCATGTGTTTGTGACCTTTCTCTTTTTCCATTTTCACTTGTCCATTTTTCGAAATCCAATTCTTCTTCAAGAACTCCATCACCCTCTTGTTCATGTTCCGATGATTCATCGATACATTTCCATAGCTATAAACTCCAAATCCTTCACTTAATTTGCTCTCAAAACTCACAAAAGCACTTTGATTCACCTCAAAATTATTATAAGTTTCATCATCACAAAACCAATTAGAAACTTGAAAAAACTCTTCCATGTTATTTTTTTACAAAGTTGGTTATTATAACTACTATATATATATATATATATATATATGGTTTGATAGGTGAGTGAATGTGGAAGAATTTTAGCATATGGTTTCATAAATTCACATTTACCATGTGGTCAAATGTTGTGATACTCAGTCATTTAATTGGTCTTGGTGAATTCCTTATAATTCAATAATTGGTCAAAGTTTACTACTTGTTGGGAAAGTTTTTAGTATTTTAATTTATAAATATTGTACTAAAATCCACATCTTTACTTACTCAATACTTCCAACTGGTGTTGAATTTGGACTCATTAACTTGACTTTTGGATGTTATTTGATTTTTATTTTTTTTTAGAGATAAAGATAATTACACGTGCATGCATCAATTTAAGGATTTTAGTGACATATTTTTCTTGTGTTTTTTGATATTTTAATTTCTTTTGGAAGTATTATCTCCCATGCAAATTATGACGAAGAAAAAAAAAAGTATTTATGTGGCATCATGGTTGGGTTCGAAATTGAGAGGACGTCATGCGGGACGATAAATCAGATGACAACGAAAAACAAATACCAAGAACATATTATTAATATGGTTTGATCAAACGACCTACATATTAAAAATAATATTGAAAAAACTTAAAACCTGTTGAAAAAACATAAAACATGTTGGGAGAAATATCCCCTAAACGACTACATTACGGATGCTACTTTGTTATTGTATGAGAGGGGGACCTTCTATTTATAGAGCTCCAAAATCATTCCTCAAAAAATTAGATTAGCCAAATATGGAAAAGTTTTATATTTTTCTTTTAGAAAAAATAAAAGTAATTATGGTATTACTTTTATTTTGCTCCTAAGAAATATAAAACTTAAACTTGATAAGAAAATCAGGGCAATAACCCTAACAATCATAGTTTGACTAGGCAAAAAAATTAAGGAAAAAAAATGAAAAATATTAAAACTAAATTATTTTTAATTACAAAAAAAATAGACAAACTAAGAAAGTATGCAAAATAAATGAGGATGGAAACGTGAAGTATATAATAAACACGAAAAGAAAACTTAGGAAGTCTAATTAAACTTGTCTTTTCTAGTTTATTTTAGAATACTTTATTTTGTCAGAAAAGTTAGTTGAAAGATTATAAGCAAAAAAGAAAAAAAAAATTAGTTGAAAGTTATGAATTGTATTAAATTTCGATAAGGATATTCAAGATTAATTTAATGTATGTGTAAAAAGTTATTTATTTTAGAATACTTTATTTTGTTAGTGAAGTTAGTTGAAAGATTCTAAGAAAAAAAGAAAAAAAAAAGTTAGTTGAAAGTTATGAATTGTATTAAATTCCTAAGGATAATCAAGATTAATTTAATGTAGGTGTAAAAAGTAATTTGTCATCTATATTTATCTTACAATTTCCTTATATATAAATATGATGTAATTTTTCGATAAAAAATGTTAGGCTAATCACTCATCATGTCGTGTAT
The DNA here is from genome assembly GCA_030864215.1 of Capsicum pubescens. NCBI lineage: Eukaryota > Viridiplantae > Streptophyta > Magnoliopsida > Solanales > Solanaceae > Capsicum > Capsicum pubescens. Next base: position 38,999,106 of record CM061546.1, read on the forward strand.
TAGAGCTAGTAAATCGAATTGTTATACAAAATAATGTATAAGATGAAACTGTCCACTTTTAGGTTAGAATACAATGTTATAGTTAAAATATAGAATCAATCTTGTATTTAGTGTAAAGTATATATATGTAATTCAAAATTTAAAGTTAAAAACACTAACTTGCTCGAATGATTTATTAATCATCATATACTATAAAATTAAGTAGCATTGAGTGATTATTTAATATTATTAGTTAAACTGGACCAAGTATGCTACAAGTCAATATGTAGTAAGTACAATTATTTTGAAATTTGTCTACCAAAGTGGACTCTCTTTTAATATATTATTCCACCATATCCAATGTGCGTTAATTACTAGTGGTGTATGTGTATTTTATTTTTGAGTTTTCATTTGATGTCTGATATGAGAAATTATATATTTGTGTATTGATAAGATTGTTTATTATTTCTTGAAGTTCATTCGTATTGGAGTTCGATTAAATTTAAATTTGCATTGAAAAGTTTTATATTAGGGGATAAATTGATCTCATATCAGAGAAATTTAATCCAAGGTCTGATTAAAAATAAAAAAAGTACTCGTCACTTCACCGAAATTCTTTGTTGATGGTATATATGTATGTATTATCCATAAAAAAGTGCATGTGAAGGATATATATATTTCTTTATGTTGATGAATAATGATATACTAGTAAATTAAATAAAAGAGTCAAATGGATTTGACCACCCACTACAGTCTTTTATATTATTTATTTTTATACATAATATATAGTATAAAAATAAAATACAGCATCTTGTGCAGACTTTTCTAGTCAAAATTGTAAATGATTATGTTAAATTATTTCATCAAGAAAAGTTATGTTTTTCCAAAAAGACTGCACACCTCATGTGTAGTGTAAAATTTGGACACATCATATTACTTTTATTTGTTGTAGGCTTGTAACACCTTATCCCAATTTTTATAAAAAATGAGCAATAATAATATTTTTAATGTAATTTCATAATTATATTTGAAGAAGATAAAATATACGTAATTCTTATTTCTATTTTGTGAGGACAGAGAGACTAATTTTAATAGATCTTTGACTCAACAGAAGTAAAATCAAATCATGATTGAAAGAAAAATAAATAGTATAAGTTGACAAGATGAACAAAGCAAATGAAGCAACGAGTAATCGTAAAAAATTAAAGAACGAAATTCTAAAAGACTGCTAACTAATACTGGAGAAGACGAGAAGATGAGACTACCCTTGTCTCTCCCACATAAAAGTACTATAACACTCGACTACTTACTATCATTCTATCCTAATATTTATCGACTTTCATACCTTTTCTATCTAGAATTAGGTCTTCAATTTAGCTGAAAATGTATCATGAACTATCTAATCACTCTTCCGCTCTTCTTCGATCTACCTCTACCTCTTCTAAAATATGTAATAGCCCACCTCTTGCACATCTTTTTTACATATTCGAACCATCTCGATCTTACTTTTATTTCTTCCGCCACAAATACCACTAGCTCCCACCTTATCATGTATAATTGTGGAAAATTACCTAATCTTATATTATTAGTGACTTGATTATGTAAAATCTATTTATATCTTTCTCATAAAATTTGTCACCCAACCCATAAAGCATGCAGAAAATACATATATAATAAACTGGCTTTTAGTTGATTTTTATTTTTTATTTCTACTTTATTATGGAAGAAGTGATTTAGAGAACTTCCACTATAAAATGTAACCCAACATATAAACATATAAACACTAATTTCGAACTTTAAATTCTAATCAAGCTCTTTAATTACGATCATATAAATCTTCCATGAAAAAAAAAAAATTAAGTCAATTGGTATTATTCTCCTTGGTGTGTATTCCTTTAATAATCTTGTCTTTGCCATTCATCCACCTGCATGCACACAAATATATTATAAGTCCTAAATTTATTTATTTATTTATTTCAATATTTTGTAAACAATCAAATTAATTTTTATATGTTAAATTAAATGCAACTTACATGGAAAACTCTCTGTCAGCCCTTCCAATGGTTTTATCATAAGCCTTTCTCATACTGTAATCACAACAAAATTAAGTAATTAGCAGTGATCTCTTAATTAACAACTAGGGATTACAAGCACTAATTAAAATTTGAAAAAGTTAATTTTGATCTTTATATTCTGGTCGATTCGCTTTTTAGTTCTCAATTTTTGAGTTTTAGGTTAAAAAGAATAAAATTATATTTGGATTTTAGGTTAGAAAGAATAAAACTATATATCAAATCTTCTCTTTCTTGAAAAGTTTTTTTTTTGCAATTCATTTTAAGAATATATTTATTTAAATATGGTATGATTTTTGGGTTGGCGAAAAATTTAATAGGCTAATTGGTAAACTTAAGCACAAAATTAAAATTTGGAGTTATTATTTAGAGATCCAATAGGGATTCTAATTAATTTTTTATTTTTTTTTAAAAGAGTCCTAAAGAAGAAATAATTAATCTTAAAATTATCCTAAAGAGAAATAAAAATTCAAAGCGAGTTACTATTTAGGTGCTATTTAGACATCTTCACCTACGATTAAAGGTTTAGAGTTTTAACCAGAGAATAAAAAAATACAAATAATAACGAATTCGGACTAATCGATCATCAGAACTAATATCAAATATCAAATAATAAACAAATAATATTGAGTGAGTTAAACTTAGAACCAACTAAATATCTCAAACACACTACCTATACATTGAAGTAATTATAATTAGCAAAAGTAAAAAGAGCTCACTCAAAATTGTTTATGAAACCAGCAGAACCAATGAACAAGACACCTGCAACTGATAAAAAAAAAAAAAAAAAAATTAAAAATAAAACATCAGTAAGTACAATCAATTTTTTATTTAAATGAAAATAAGTAACACAAAGAGTTTTTTTTTTTTTTTTTGATTGGGTTAATTTACCTGCTAATTCTTCAATAAGTTTACACATAATTGCTTCACTTCTTTAATTTACTTTTCGAAATATTGAAACCCTACTAGCTTGGCAAGGTTGATAAATTCCCCACTAAGATAACTCACAATTTTTTTATTTTTTATTTTTACGTAGACACTTATATTTAGTGTTACTTGAAAGAGAAGAAATGTTTTAAAAAAATAGAAAAAATTACATAACACCACAACTTATCTTTACTAAACTATAAAAGATCCTTATCCTTTTTTATTACGAGTAATTACCTCAATCCTTTTAAAAAAAAAAAAAACAGCCGGATACATCCACAAACCAATTAATTTTTGGATACATAATTTTAATTATGTATCTCTCCTTGGTCTAGTTAAAGTATTATGTATCTAGACCAAATAGTTTCAGAAATGAATGTATCTCATTAATCAAAATTGTGCATCTCAACTTCAAACTTATGTATCTGGATGCTAATTATGTATTCGAGCAAAAATTGAGTAATTAACTGTTACATTCTTAAGTTCAAAATTATGTATCTCAACTTCAAAATAATGTATCCGAATGCTAATTATGTGTTCGAAAGTTATAAAGTAAGAGATTGTTTATAATTTAGCAAAGAATAGAGATAAAGAACAATTAAGAATAAAATTATTGAGATTTATGTAAGTTTTACTATATTAAAAGTGTCAAATAGATGAGTTGGGTCCTAATAATATCCGTCTATTTAAGCCCACTACATGAATCAATCTCATAAGCTCAAAATATAATCCAAAACCCGAGCCCATAACCCGTAAACCCACTAGAAGATCCATCTCCGAATCCGTACTTTATTTAGAGTGTCATTGGCTCTAAAAGCTCTGTTATATTTTTTACTTGATCGTTTAGTTTGAACTCAATCAAATATTGTGTGTGCGATTGAAGCTTAAAATCCAACAACAACTCGTTTAAAGGTTTTTGCCCAACTAGAACTTATTTAAACTCCTCGAACTACAAATCAAAATGTGCTTAAACGAAATTTCATACTTTATTTGGCTAACCTTCTAAAATTGACTTATCTTGAAAAATATTTTTAAAAAAGGTTTTTTTTTTTTTTTGGTGAAAATCAATTTGTGTTTGATGAATATTTTTTTTTAGCAACAATTAATATTAGGACGAGCTTTCTTTCAAGTGCTTTAAAGTTGCTTTTGTTTGTCTTCTGTTATTTACCTTTTTTTTCATTTTTTTTAGAAATACTATTTTCTTAATTTTTTAAAAACAGCTCCCATTTTTTTTTTAAAACTCACCTTTAAAAATAAACATTTTTAACCCCCAAAAATGTTTCGACAAACGAGACATATTAGTCAAAACTTTGCCAAAACAGGCCCAATATGGTCTAATTGTAAATGATAGTCCCATCCAATCCCATTCAAAATTATTTTTCATTTACTTCGTTCGTTTAAAAAAGAATGGAGTAATTTTCATGCATAGTCACCCATATTTTTATAATTATCTATAAATATCATTTTTGTTTTTTTTAGGACAAGAATATCATCCATCTATTTTTATTTTCCTCAAAAAATACTTAACACTTCAAAAACCTTATTCTCTCCTACTTGGCATGTCATGTTATTAAAATCTTTTATTTTCTTGATTATAAACCTATTTAATTCTTCAAGTTCATTTATTGAAACTCACGTCTTATAAACTACAAGAAAAATCTAAATTACATAGTAATATTTTATTTTCTAAAAAAAATTGCAAAAGAATTTACCGGTAATCTAATTCTCTACAAGTTTTTCAACCAAACTAATTCGATGGAAAACCTACAAATTTTTCTATAAAACAAAATTTGAAGGAGAAAATCTTAGAATTTTTTTTTGTCAAACACAATTCAATAGAAAAATCTTAAAGGTAATTATCACCTGAAAAATTTAATTCATATGTAGATCACCTGCAAAATTTTAAGCAAGAACTTTTTGATAAAAAGATAATAAAAAAATGAATTCTTCTTGCAGATTTTCCCCAAGTAAATTTCATAAGCAAATCAAGTAAATCCGCAAAGTTAACATAGGCAAAAACTTTAGAAAATAGAAATTTATTATTTTTAATTTCAGTTTTTTTTTTTTATAATACTATATTTTATCTTATTATATAAAAAAACACCAATTTATATTCTTTCCTCATAGTAAACTTACAAAAAGCAAGCGATATTTGGTTGGATACTATTTCAAAGATTCATTTTTAATATTAGATCATTTTGTTAATTTTATATATATATATATATATATATCATGACTAAATAATTTTTTATTTTTTCAAAAAACAGTACATTTGATACGTATATAAGAATCTGAAAGTCATCATTTTCATTTCTTTTACATTTTAAGAATCTTTAGTATATAAAATAAATAATAAAAAAATATTAAATTAGTACCAATTCATATAAATACCTTGAGTTTTAAAAATATTATTAAGTGATGAAATAAATAAATTTTAAAAACTTTGAAAAGTACCAAATAAAATAATTCAACCCTTTAGTTTTATGTATACACTTGGACACATCAACTACTTCATTGCATTATCAGAGGAATTATTTTCCATTTAAGCTTTTTAAAAAAATAATAATCATATGATTAAAGCTCCATTTTCAGTTAAATCATATCATTTAACTATCTTTAAAACTCAATTCAATCATAAAACTCTCAATTCATTCATAAAACTATTTTTTAAAGTGATTTAAAAAAAAAAAACTAAAATGTTGTCGGAGTGGGGGTTAAGGGGAGATGCTGATGGGGGTGGGGGTGTTGTACGGGGGGTGGGAGTGCTGAATGGGGGTGGAGGTAGAGGGGAGTTGTTGGACGCGGGGAGGGGGCAGGGCAGTTGCTGGATGGGCGTGGGGTGGGGGAAGAGGGGGTGGGGTGGGGTGTTGAATTAAATAAAAAGGAAAATTTTATTAATAAAAATAAAAAATATGAAATTAAACGTATTTAACACATGGCAGCACCTGATTGGTGCGTGTGTTCGCTCTCTTTGTTGTGACTGAGATTCAGCGAAAAATGGTGTGTTTGCAACGAAATAAAGAAGAATCATGGGGTAATAGGTCGAATTCAAAATTTAGGTGTCTTTTTGAAAATCTCGGCCAACATCAGGGGGTAATTATGTAGTTACTCTTTTATTAACTATGTGGCATCTTTTTATTGGTTGAAACTAAATTAATTAAAATGTTAAATTCAATTCGGACCCAACTCAAACTACCCGACTAAAACCGTACAAAATTTGCCACAACTAAAACTACCTGATTGTATGAGCAATTTTTGCTATCAAATGCGGGAACTTTGTTGACTTAGAATCTGTCAGTCTAATGTAATGTTGTGAATAATTTTATCCCCTAATTATAATATTAGTTTGGTATTTCTCAGTGTTAGCAAGCAAAACTAATTGAGATGTCTTGGTTATGTCACGTCTTAGGCAACACTATCTTGTTACTTCCTCCATTTCATTTTACGTGACACATTTAGTTTGTATCAAAAAAATACTACATTCTTTCCTAAATAGTTGTCACTATTTTTGTTTATATACATCAAATTGTCTTGCCACCACTAGCAAGTGCATTTTTCGTGCGAGACCACTTCACGCCACACACTTCACATCATTCACTAATCAAAATTATGATTAATTTTGTATGGTTTGGATCGGGTAGTTTGAATTGAGTCCAAATTGATCTTAACATTTTAATTAATTTAGCATGGATCGGGTAGTTTGAGTTGAGTCCAATTTGATCTTAACATTTTAATTAATTTAGTTTCAACCAATAGAAAATTGTCACGCATTTAATAAAAAATTTAATCATGATTTTAAAAAACATTAGTTGCAAGGGTATTTTTGGGTCCTAAAGATGTATGGAGGTGTACTTTTGAACTAATTTCAATACCTGAAAGGGCATTTCGGATCCTTTTTTAAATTTTTGATTATGATTTTAAAATACAGTTAGTTGCAAGGGTATATTTGAATCATAAAGGTAGATAGAGGAGTATTTTTGAACTAATTTCAATATTTGAAGGATATTTCTGTCCCAATAGATTGACTGAGAGTATTTTTGAACCAATTTCAATATATGAAGTGTATTTCTAATAGTTTTTTGTTTAAATATATTCAATAAATACAACGTATTGTTTTTTTTTGTTTTTGTTTTTTGTCTAAAAAAAAAAAAGAAATCCGACCCTTTCGCATATGGGCGAAAACTTTGATTCAACTCTTCTGTTTTAGCCCTCTACACTTCTCTCTCATCGCCCCTCCCTTTGCAATGTTCCGTTCCAGTACCTTCTGCCTTTGCTGGTGAGTTTTATTTTTTATTTTTTTTGTTTAAGTGAATTTCTAATTTTCTTATTTTAGATATGTAAATAAAAAATATTATTCTAAAAGTATTTATATATAATTTAAACAAATTATATGGGAAGGGGAAATGGGGTTTGGAGATGTGTAGAATGTCACTTGTTTTCTGTTATGATCTGGCTAATTGCTAATTGCTAATTGTTTCCTGCTATGGAAGCGGGGTCCAGGGAAGGGCTGAACCATAAGGGATTGTGTTGTAGGAGGTATAAGGTGGGATATCCATGGATAAATTTTATCCCATGTTTGGTTGATGGGATCAGTTTATTGATACATTTTCGTGAACACTTTGATTTGTTGCATATGACTTGAGTTTTTTTCGGAAATAACCATTTATGCACACAAAGGCGAATCTGTGCGTGTAGTTTCATGTTCGTAGTTTTCTGAGGATGTTTGTGATCTCGAATGGATAGTTTATAGTATTACTCTGTCCGATGTCTTATTTCTTTTATTACCTAGCGCTGTGTTATCCTATTTGTTGTTTATTTTTATGTTTTTTGTGGTTATACTGATATTTGTCCTTGAGTCGAGGGTTTATCTGAAACAATATCTCTACTTCATTTAAGGTAGTGGTGGTATGGACTGCATATACTCTACCCTCCCCACCACAGACTCCACTTTGTGGGAATACACAGGGTGTTTTGTTGTTGTTGTTTGGTTGATGGTATAAATTAGTTCCTGGATAAATTTATACAATCAATCAAACATGGTATAAAACTAATACCAAACTTAGTCTTGGTATACCCATCATATCCCATCGACCATGCGACTATTTTGTACCACCTCCCATATGGTATAAAATAATCTAGAAATTATAATCCTAGGGTTATGATCTTGGGATAATTTAGTCTACGTACCAAACGACCCCTTAAGGGTTTATAGTATGTAGCCTTACCTTGTATTTCGGCCGGAGGTTGTTTCAACGGCTTGAACCCGTGGCTTTTTGCTAAATGAAATTAAACTGAAATTAATAGACTCAAAGTTCTTGGGACAATTTATCGGTTTATATTAAGCAATCGACAACTCTATTGCAAGAAATCTAAAACAGAAATGGAAATGATAGAAAGTACTGACCCTCCATTGATGACCGAGACCTTTAGTATAGAAGAAAAAGATAGATTCAGAATAGGAAGAAGAGAGAGCAGAAAGAAGATGAAACGTGGAAAAATACCAATTCAGTTCGTTTGTGTTTCTCTCTCTTTGAGGGGTATTTATAATCGCTATGCCACGTGGAAACATCACGACCCTTGCGCCTCATCTAAACTAGAGTGATCTCAGCCTATATTCTCAATTTCGCATGTTTCTGTTTCCTTTTTATTCCCGACTTTGAATCCAAGCAACTACATTTGGTCGACTATTATTGAGATCATTTCCCTACTTCTATTAGGTAAGTTATTTGCTTCATTTTTTAAGGAACTTGTTTTTTAAGGACATGACCTTAGATAGGAAGTGTGGAGGTCGCGGATAAGGGTAGAAGGATAGCGGGAGGGTGTGGGTTGTAGCAAGCCGTTAGATAACTTACCTACTTCTATTAGGTAAGTTATTTGCTTCATTTTTTAAGGAACTTGTTTTTTAAGGACATGACCCTAGATAGGAAGGTGTGGAGGTCGCGGATAAGGGTAGAAGGATAGCGGGAGGGTGTGGGTTGTAGCAAGCCGTCAGGAGGGGTCTTGTGTAGCCGGTTTGTGAGTATTTGTTACTTCTAGGTGTGTGCCCCATTCATAATTTCTTAGTTCCTATTTTCTTATTTCGTGTTACCTTATCGCTCGTATTTCGTATTTCTCTGATTTATATTTTGTTATTTCTTACGCCCTTTCTGTTATGTCATACATCCCCTTGTTTACTATTCTTTATCTTGAGCCGGGGGTCTATCGGAAACAACCTCTCTACTTCTTCGGAGGTAGCAGTATGGACTGCGTACATCTTACCCTCCCCAGACCCTACTTTGTGGGAACACACTGGGTTTGTTGTTGTTGTTGTTGTTGTGTTTTCTTAAAAAAATGTTTTCCAAAAATTTTAATCTACCCAATATGGGAAAATCAGAAAACATTTTCTGTTTCTCTTTACAGAACAACCCCAAATGTTTCTTAATTTGAGATTTTTGCTTTTTCATATAATTCATGTTCTTTGATTATCATTTATGTTGATTGCTTGGTGAATAATATAATGCCGAAAAGAAAGAAGTCTCTAATGATTAAGATTCATTGATGTTCTCCTTAAAGTCGTTACTTTCCATAACCCTGAAGTTTGATCAATGAATTTTGTTCTGATAGGTTTTTGGGAGATTGTTAAAAGAACTTGAGACATCGAATATGATGAAGCTTATGTGGATGAGAAGGGGAGGTCATTTTGATAAAATATGGTTTGTCGCCAATGTATTGAATGCCAGGTGTTACTCTATTTAGTGCGGGATCTCTTTTAATTGGTTATTTCGTCACTTCAGAATGAGACACTCTTAAATATATCGGATAATTCTTCTCAACGGTCCTCCCGAGCTAGGCGACTTGATTCCAGGTCCATCACTTGAAGGAAAGCCAAAGGTAAAGAACATAGAGTTACTAGTCAATTTGTTCACCTCCATGAATTTCTGTACATCAAGTAAAGAGCCATGGAATTTGAAGTGCTTTAGGTTATCCTTCTTTGCATAAAACTTAAGTTATGTTCGTATAGATGTACGACGGTATTCCGTGATATTAGTTCTTTGATGCTCCAGATCACAGTAAACAGTACATGTATAATCTCTTAAGTTTTGGACTATAGGTGATTTCCCCAATGTAAAAAATGGATCTTGGGCCTAACTCAACCTCAAAAGCTAGCTCATGAGGGGAGGATTGCCCAAGTCCATATAAGGAGATCAATTACCCATCCATTTTACGATGTGGGATACTTAACACCCAAGACCGCGGAGAAGTTTTGTTGTCTATTTTCTTCTTTTTTTCTTGTTGTCATTTGATTTGTAAACCAGTTCCTTAGCTTAATCTAAAGGCTAAAAATGGTCATATAAAGTTAGTAAACTTTTAGAAAAGGTTTTTATTTCCGACTATTGTAAAACAACAGCAAAGGATTTCTATGATTTTTGAGATCGCCTGTACAAATGTATGATTTTACGTTCATATTACAGTCAACACACTGTTTCTAAATGATTTGAATAGCGTTTTTATGACTTTCAATTTAGAGTTTGTTGAGTTTTTTTTTTCTTCTTTCTGCCATACTTTTTAAAGAAAATGAACTCTAGAATCTGAATTATCAACACACTATTTCTAAATGATTTGAATAGCGTTTTTATGACTTTCAATTTAGAGTTGTTTGAATTTTTTTTCTTCTTTCGGCTATACTTTTTAAAGAATATGAGCTCTAGAATCTGAATTCTTAGATTTTGTGTGAATGTATGAGTCAAAAATAGGTTACTCTGCTTACTACTTGTTGGTTAATGAATTGAAGAGATACATCCTAAATTAGATCTTAATTTGATTTCAATTTCTGTGAGATTCCAATGTGGCAAAAGAAATAAAAAGCATCATAAAAAAGTAAAAGAATTCAGAAAATAGAAGTACCATATTGGAAATCCTACATAAACGTCTAAATGAAAGATTAATCCCCCAAAAGGTAAATGCACTGGAAAGAGAATATGGGCATGTGAAGAACCAACATTTTAGATTATTTTATATATTTCGTTTACCATGATTGACATTTCTCTATAATCATACACCTCTATGTCTTTGGTGTTTTTGTTTTCATGTACGTCAGTGAATTAACTTGAAAGGCACAAGTTAGTTTAGCTTAATATTCATCGACTTCATTATGTATTATTAAACTGAAAGTAAAGTGCTTGTCCTCTATTTTCATTTGGCAAGTACTTTCAAGTAAGAATCATTCTCTGCTTTCTATCGTTTAGTATTACCTTAATCTGTTTGGTCGTTCTTAATACTGGTATCACTTCTGCGGTAGATAGGCTTATAAATTTGAGTTGCGTAGCATCTTAAGCCTACTCATTTGTAGTATGAAATATAAATGGCGTCTTTTCCTGCCAATTTATAAGAGAAGGGTAGCAAATGGCTTTAACCAAACCAATTGAAAAGCACTGAAGCCTATCACTCTTATCAGTTTGCTTTTCCAAATTTCGCCGGTGTTCCTGTAGGTCGTGATGTGCCTTTAGAGGGATGTCTCCTGTACTAAAACTAGGATCTTTTGCTACTCGCATTGACCATTGAGCGAGAGGAATTCTAGAGAGACCTGAACAATGATTCAACATTTATGTATATAGCTCAAATTTAGTTCCTGCACATTATTTACTTCCTATTTATTTCATTTTGTTTATTGGTGTTCTTCTGTGTGTAATCTCTTATTTTTTCTGATTTTTTCTCAGCAGTTGCCACTAAAGTGACCTATATGTTTTCTTATTATTATTGTTATTATTATGCTAGCATGATCTTGTCCTTCAATCTTATTGCTACTGTTGTTTCTTTTACTTGGTTTTTGTTTCTTGCACTATGGTCATCTCTACTACTTTACTATTGGTACGTATATTTCTTCAATATTTTCATCATAGGTTTTCACTCTGTCTACTTGTTTCAAACTTGGCCTGAAAAATTATTTTCTCTAGTTGAGGATCTATTAGAAACAACTTCTCTACCCTGCACGGATAGGGTTAAGGTCTGCGTACATCTTACTCCACAAAAACGTTGCACAAAAGTATCTTTTTAGTTAATGTTACAACTGGGAGTATTCCCTGTGATATCACCATTTGAATTGAGATTGACTGTCTTGTAGATTTGTAGTCAAAAACTACTTTAGATGAGAAAAATTCTGCATATCAATTAAGCTCATCGTATATTCTTTTTCCCTAAATATTTACAAGGACATACTCAGTGTATTCCCACAAAGTGGGGGTCTGGGGATGGTAGAATTTATGCAGTTCTTACCTCTACTTCAAGGGTGAGATAGAGAGCTTGGTTTCGATAGATCCCCAACTCAAGACAAAAACACTCTAGAAAGAGACGTAATAGGAATAGGGAATTTGTTTTTAAGAGTGAACTTGTTCAAGTCCAGTCAACACATAATCTCCAAGACCCATCCTTTTTGCCTACTAAAACTACAGGTGATGCAAAGGGACTGCAGCTAGGCTGAATAGTGTCTTGATCCATCATTTGTTGTACTATTTCCTCAATAATGTCCTTCTTCACAGAAGGATATCTATAGGGTCTTTTATTGATGGGTTCAACCCCAGGTTGCAACACAATTCTATGGTCATATATCCCTCTAGGAGGTGGTAGACCTATAGGCTCTTCAAATATTGAAGAAAATTCAGACAATACCTCAAGTAATGCAGGATCATCTTCTTGACTCTTGTTAGCTTGTGAGGGATGCCATATAGCTTCTTCACTTCCTTGGGGCACCACCTGAATCATTCACAGTTGAGACTGGTTTTCTGAATGTTTTGCTAATTTCCCTGTTCTCGGAGTTAACACCTGATTACTAGCACCTCTGAGTACATGTTTCTTCCCTTTATACCAGAACTCCATGCTCAATTTCCTAAAGTTCAATTTGATATCTCTTAGTGTGAGTAACCACTGAACTCCTAGCACCACTCCACAAGAACCAAGAGGAAGCAATACGAAATCTGCACAAAACTCAGCCCCTTGAAGTAACCAGGTAATAGTTGTCATTTTATTCACCTGCATACTACCATAGCAGCCACCACTTCTGGTTGGATAGGCTTCACTTCGCAACCCAATCTGCTAACCAACTCAGGGTCAATGAAATTATGGGAACTACCAGTATCAATAAGGATATGCAACTCCATTTTGGAATGATAACCTGTAACCTTCAAAGTCCTAAATCCCGATGAACCATTCAAGGCATGCATGGAAAATAATGCCATTACATTAGCATTATTCCAGTCTATCTCTTCAGACAATGCTGGACCCTGTTGGCTTTGATAGTTATTCATTGACACTGAATAACTACCAATGTCATTCGTTGAAGGTTCCATTTCTGGTGTTGGAGGAAAAGATGGAGCAGAAATTGGGAAAGCCCTCGTTAATGAAAGCATTGGACAAACCATTTGTAGAGGTTTTAAATAATATACTTCTGGAAACATTTGTGAAGATAACGATGAAAAAGTAGGAACCCACAAGAAGAACCATTTGAGGAGTCCTCAAATGAGCCACCATCCATATGAGAAAATTCTTGGGGTACCTCAGTAGGAGTTGACGAAGGAACTATTGATGGAGCCATCGTAGGGACCACCCATACTGGGGAACTTTTAGTCCCTCGAAGTTGGTCCTGCCATGAAGCATCGATGGATCTCACTAGTGGAGCCATTGATGCTGGACGGCCAACAGGGGCCAATGGAGGAGAAGAGGAGTCCATAGGAGGAACCATTTGAGGAGTCTTCAAATGAGCCGCCATATGAGACAATTATCGGGGTACCTCAGTAGTAGTTGATGAAGGAACTATTGGTGGAGGCATCGTAGGGACCACCCATACTGGAGCCACAATGACCAATAGAGGATTTGTTAGCCCATCGTAGTTGGTCCCACCAGGAAGCACCGATGGATCCACTAGAGGAGCCATCTATGTTGGACGGCTAACAGGGGTCAATGGAGGGGTCAATGGAGGAGGAGAAATGGGTTTGTTTGAATGGGGATCAAATGACATTATTGTTGTGCATTTCTGCGCCTAGGATTGACTCCTATTTGTAGGGGAAAATTAGATTTTGTAAATTTTGGATTAGTTTAAATTAAATTTCTTAGTTGTCAGTAGTAACTATTTGCCATGAAACTAAATGAAGGTTTATTTAGATACCATGTTAGATGCTATCATTCTTGAAATATACATTTAGTTTATGATTTTGGTCTTGACCTGACCAATTTTTTAAGTCAAACTTCCCTTAATCCGAGAATAATTTAGTGTGTTTTAACTCTAAGTAGTATCTATAAAAGATGGTCATCGAGTAATAACAAATGTGTTTTGCTTACTCATTTTATTCATCAAGAGAGTTAAAAAGATTGTATATTTTAATTTATGTATAAAACTATTTTCTTAGTGCAATGTATACAAAATTAAAGATTGAGCAAGCGAACATTTTAAATATTCATGTAGGATTAATCTTCCGCTTAGACGTTAATGTAGGATTTACCTTTGAATGGTTTCCCATGTCGTCACTATGTGTTTCTTAGAGTAGTAATCAGACATTGTTTGGTAGCTTTAAGAGCACTGTGATCCTACAAGATTACAACATTGAGAGCTAGAAAGGAAATAGCAACTTTACATCTATTTTACTTGAAACTCGTCAGCATTAAATACATTATGCCATTACAGAATGGATATAGAAGTTCGAAACAAGCAACCATATTTGTGAAGCCAATCAGCTACCTATAGCCTGTTGAATTAAGTCGGAGTTTCTAGATTGTTTGTGAACTCTAGCTCTATTCCTCTTCAATGTCAAATGCTTATGGGCAAATATTGGCACAACTTTTGCAGCCATAGAAGGAGAGAGATTTATTCTAAATCAACACTTTTTCAAGAATAGGTAGCTGCGGAATCTTTTTTGTATTTCAATGAATTGACAAACATCCTTAACATAGTTCAACATTTTTAGAAATAAAAATCAAAATTGATGAATGCGTCACAATCACATCCCTACAAAAAGGAGGAGATATTAAGATAAATTATTCTAGTATAGGTTACCAAGGTTATGCAACTGAGATTTAGTGGTTTTGCAAGTAAATGCTCGGCTTCTTGGTTATATAACTACCCGCATGACTCTTTTAGGCTGCGTGCATGACTCCTACTACCTTTGTTATTATAGACAACGCAAACAATAAATCATTCATTCTTTCAAGAGGCTTTCCATACGATCTACTAAAGCAGGTGCTTGGATGTCATAAATGTGAGTGAACTTGAAAGCATGAACATCTACCCTAATAGTGCACCAAACTTGGAACTCTCTTAGATTATATATGTGGTCATTGTTTGTTCTCTCCCCCCCTCCCCCCCCCCCCCCCCCTTTAATTTTTTATAACTGTGGTATCCGAGCCAGCTTGTGTGCACCTAACTAATTCCACGGGATACCCGTGTCATCTTCCACCAGCAACATGTACCATAACTCTTGTCCACCTAGGCTATACAGATGGGAAGAAATCACCTAGTGTTTGTCTCTGTTGGGAATTGAACGTGAGACCTCATGGTGCTCAACCCACTTCACTAGGCCACACCCTTGGATTCTCTTCCATCTTTGCTTACACTAAGAGACTTTCTTATAGTGTATAAGGGGAAGATGAAATGACGGTCAGGAAATGAAGAAATCAAACCTCACCTAAATTAAAAGCCAAGACTTATTCTTTTCTTGATAGTGAAACTTGATTGATTGACACAAAG
Organism: Capsicum pubescens; assembly: GCA_030864215.1. Lineage (NCBI taxonomy): Eukaryota > Viridiplantae > Streptophyta > Magnoliopsida > Solanales > Solanaceae > Capsicum > Capsicum pubescens. The sequence goes on from CM061546.1 coordinate 39,014,796, forward strand.
AATTGATTCGGAGAAAGAAAATTCACTATTTAGGTTTGGATTTTGGCCTTTTAACCATTCAACTTAGTGCGACAAAACAATAATATAAACTCAATGAAATTGTTTTCCTCCTCTTTGGTTTATCCCGATAGACATAAGCTAGAAAAGATCAGATAAACTTAAAAATATGAATACCAAGATAACTAAAATTTAACTTAGTTACCATAAGAGAGTATATCTCATCAAAGTAAAGTGTCTGTTTTCATTTAATAAAAATTAGTAAGATAATCTGCAACTAATTATTCTTCCTCTTCTTGAGTAACTCCCCACTATGTGTATACACACATTGTTTTAATTAGTGTTTTATCCAATCATTTTATATCGATTTGCCTCAAAACTAATTTAAATTTTTTCAATATGAGTCGAGTGACATTGGTGAGTATCAAATAATAACAAATTAAATTTAAGGAGGAATTAATTTTTAATGCAACATAAAATTTCTATCAAATATGTTCTTTTTCCAAAATTGAAGTACTGCAATAACTATAGCCATACACATATCACCATTTGAAATTTGATAAATATTTTTACCTTTCAAAAAAAAAAAAATCATTACTTCATTTTTTTGTGCATATTCGAATATTATCGAATAGATATATAAAAAATTCTTAGTTAATATTTAAAATGTTCGCTTGCTCTATCTTTAATTTTGTATGCATTGCACTAAGAAAATAGTTTTATACATAAATTAAAATATACAATCTTTTTAACTCTCTTAACGACTAAAATGAGTAAGCAAAACACATTTGTTATTACTCGATAACCATCTTTTGTAGATACTACTTACTTAGAGTTAAAATACACTAAATTATTCTCGGATTATGAGAAGTTTGACTTAAAAAATTGGTCAGGTCAAGACCAAAATCATAAACTAAATATATATTTCAAGAATGATAACATCTAACTTGGTATCTAATTAAACCTTCATTTAGTTTCATGGCAAATAGTTACTACTGACAACTAAGAAATTTAATTTAAACTAATCCAAAATTTACAAAATCTGATTTTCCCCTACAAATAGGAGTCAATCCTAGGCGCAGAAACGCACAACAATGCCATTTGATCCCCATTCAAACAAACCCATTTCTCCTCCTCCATTGACCCCTGTTAGCCGTCCAGCATCGATGGCTCCTCTAGTGGATCCATCGGTGCTTCCTGACCAACTTCGATGGGCTAACAGCTCCTCTATTGGTCCCTGGTGTGGCTCCAGTATGGGTGGTCCCTACGATGGCTCCACCAATAGTTCCTTCATCAACTACTACTGAGGTTTGAAGACTCCTCAAATGGTTCCTCTTGTGGACTCCTCTCCTCCTCTATTGACCCCTGTTGGCCGTCCAGCATCGATGGCTTCTCTAGTGGATCCATCGATGCTTCCTGGTGGGACCAACTTTGAGGGGCTAAGAGCTCCTCTATTGGTCCCTGATGTGGCTCCAGTATGGGTGGTCCCTACGATGGCTTCATCAACTCCTACTGAGGTACCCCAACAATTGTCTCATATGGCAGCTCATTTGAGGACTCATCAAATGGTTCCTCTTGTGGGTTCCTTATGTTTCATCGTTATCTTCACAAATGTTTCCAAAAGTATATTATTTAAAACCTCAACATTTGTCCAATGCCTTCATTACCGATGGCTTTCCCAGATTCTACTCCATCTTTTCCTCCAACACCAAAAATGGAACCTTCATCGAATGACATTGGTAGTTGTTCAGTGTCAATGAATAACTATCAAAGCCAACAGGGTCCAGCATTGTCTGAAGAGATAGACTGGAATAATGCTAATGTAATGGCATTATTTGATGATTCATATTTACTTCTAACAATGGTTCCTCCATTGTCTCCAGTAATCTCTTCTTCAATGTCTCCTCTAGTGTTTCCGCCAGTGACACCACAAGAGGACCATGTAATGAATATGGGTGCATCAATGCCGATGAATCATCATCTAAACTACTCCATTGGCTTGCCACAAGATTCAACATTGTCTGAGCCTGTAGAGTGGACTGATGATGATATAATGGGTTTATTTGATGATTCTCCTTTCGATATTATTGTTCAAGATCCAAAACACAACAATAATATCCAAGGATCTAGGACCAATGTCTCTCTCTTTTAATTAGTAATGTTTTGTATGTCCATGTTGTCCCATGTATTTTCTCTGTTTTTTACTGTTTCGCATGTCTAAGTTGTGTCATAGGACTCTCCTCCCTTTTTCCCTTTGTCCTCATTTTAAGTGTCCGTTTGTTGTGTTTCGTTTTTTCCCCCAAAATTTCGTGTTTCATTCACTTTTTGACTATGCTTAGTTTTTATTTCAATGTTTATTAGATACTTTTATATTTATTTGCGCCTTCATTACTGTTGTTATTCTTATTCATATTGTTATTGAAAATGTTATTGTTATTAGTATGGTTTTTGAAAATGACATCTTACAATTGAAAAATCTAACAAATCAGTTAGGAATGGCAATGGGGCGGGGCGGGTTGAAATAATTTTTTTAAAACTAATCTGTGGTGGGGCGGGTTGTGGGTCTAAGCGGGTTTAAACTTAATTTAATCTCTTTACATGTTATGAGATTGATAGAATACCCCTCGCGGGTAAGAAAAAATATAGACACACCCAGGGATATCCCATGCCGTGTACCAAACGACTCCTTAAACTACTACTATCATATAATTTATGGTGTATAACTACCAACTGGAATTTGGAGTACAATTTCCTTATATTTGATTTTCTTTTTGCGGAAAAAATTTATTTACTCGTGCATGTAAAGTTAAGTCGTACTTAAATACTTGTATCTCTATGACTGGCCATCGAAAGGCTAATGTATAGACTTCTTCTACGCTTCTACTTAATATTGTAAGTGTAGAAACATGGTGTTCTTTCATTTAAATAAGTGTTCGCTTTCAACTATTCGTGTTAATAAGTGGTCATCTGAATCCAAGATGTTTCTACACTGTATGATCACTAGCTTTTTGTGAAAATCTTCATCAGCATGAAGGGACTGAACTGGGCGATGCCAAAGAGGATAGTACAGACCCTGAAAATCTGGAGCAGCTATGCTAGTATCGCTGGTCATAAAGAAAGATGGAAAATCATACCTGCATGCATTTGGTAGTCCGTGTGGAAAGAAAGAAATCTCAGATGCTTTCAGAACAATTGCAACAACATTTAGAAGATGAAGATGGATTGCATAGTTTTATTTCCTTTTTGGTGTAAACAGGAGTACATGGAAGATCTAGAATCAGTTATGGATGTTTTAGGCTCATTATAAGTTTTTGCTATAGGGTTGAAGATCTTCCTGTTACTCTCTTACAATAGTAATAATGAAAGCCTGTAACATGTCGTGGCAGGTTTGATTGTTGGAATAGAGAACGAATTGTTACCTTCTCAAAAAAAATAAAAAATAATCACGTAATGACTCTTCTGTTTTTACATGATCAGGAAATCTTATCATCTCTGAGGAACTTACTGAAAGAATGTTGGATCCTATTAAAGGATTAAAGGTGAGTTGTCGTGGTGATTCTTTCCTTCCAAGAGAAATTTCATTCTTGAGATTTTTGATAAGATGATATTTCATTCTTTTGACATTATGCAGGTTATTGTAAAATATACGGAGTCTGCTTCCAGAGTTGCCTCCAAACCTTCTCGACTTCCCTTGGTGCCAAAGACCATCCATGACTAGTTAGAAGAGCGAAAAGAAGCCAATAGGAACCTTGCTAGTTGCTATGGCCTATGGGGACTAACCAGGGTGAGAAGACAACTATTCTTCTAGCTACCCATTGGGCACAGACAACTCGTTATTTGCTTACGTACTTGAACCTGTCTTTTTTCTGGTGAGCTCTATTCCAAGTGAGAAGTTCGTCTTAATGGTTTCATCTGATTGCAGGCAGGTTGAAAAGGCTTTTGAAGTTAGTATTAGTGCATGTATTTTAGTTCAATTTGTTCCCATCCAAAGCCTAGAGATCCCAAGGGACTTGATCACCATTTTTGTATTGCTCAATCTTTCTTGCCTATTATAGGTCCATGTGTTTTAACCCCAAAAAAGGGTAGTAGATGTATGAGGATCACCATTGTAATTTGTATCTGTCAAGGGTCAACATGGATTGCCATAACAGAAGTTTTGAGGTTTGCTGATTTTGATTATACCCCTACCCTCAAGAGCTGTTGATCTTTTTAGAAATAGTCTCTTTCCAAAGCCAATAGCATTAGCAAGAAGTAAAAAACTAATACTAAAGCTTTAAATGTTCACCCAATACTAACAACATCCTTTGAAATTATATACCAATGAGTTTTGAACCATCTGTTCTGCCACTGGTTGCGCCGCCCGAACCCTTGGAGCCGCCTGACCAAATCATCAACATGGAGGAAGACCTAATCGAAAAAACACAATCCTTTAAAGATGCATTACTAAACAAAGAGGCATCACTCAACCAAAACCACGCCTACCAATTAAACACAAATTCTACAAAGGAAAACCCAGACAGTGATATCATCACCCTCTCGGGAGAGGAAAAACAAAGAATCTACCAACCATGGAAATACTCCATAATTATTTGGGAAGAAATGCGCAGAAAGTGCTACACGGAGGGCCATGGTTTGTCACGGGAGGATTCCTATTAGTGAAAAGATGGGAGCCCAACTTTGTCCTTGAAAAAGCAACACTCACTTACACCCTGACCAAATAACATCCAATAATAAATACAAAACCTACTACATCGTTAATTTTGAAGGAGCTAATGAGGCCCGTGCCCACCCCCTCCTCCGGGGAACCTACGGAGAACAACATACCAATCTCTCCGAAAGGGATTAATTTCTCTTCCTCATGAGATAATCATCACACTGGAGCAATTGAAATGACCCAAGGAGTCAAATCAATTAACTCCCAAATTAACCCTCCCTTAATTAACCCTCAATGGCCGGAAAAGTTCTCCTACCAAACACATTACCATTGTCGAAGCTCTCAAAAATGGAGATTCCACCCAGCAGCTCAACCAACCAAAATCCTACCAAACCTTTCTACTTCGTCACCATCCCGATGCAGTCTGACATCCTACTTCGTGGATGGAGAAGACGCTAGAGGGCAAGTGGATCCAGTTCTGGCTAACGGTTAACACGCAAACAATAGTCATATTGCTACAAGACCCAACCTATCTAGCCCAACTAGCGCACGAAATAACAGACCAAGCGGTAGAAGGGCTAGGAAGGCATGCCTGGCAGCAAGCCCGCCAAGAGTCAATGAGGCCGGAACTCCCAAACGTGAGCTCAATGTAAGACTTGAGCTCATTAATAAGGACAACCTTACAACCATGCCATTTTTCCAACCTCGCCATATCTCCGGGATAATCAGTCCCAAATATTTGTCCAATGGATACCACCAAACCCCCTCAACACTGGGGCCAACTCTAATGGACGATGGTCACGCCGCAGGAAGAACCTCACTGTTGGATACATTGAAGCAAAGCAATAAGGAAATGGAATCTTTTCTAAATACTCTTGGAGAGCCAATTCAAGAACCTTTCTTGCTAGAAAAGACCCTCCACAAAAGCTTCGACGAGCCTTACAGCTCAGTTATTATAAAGTACTGGCCGGAGAAGATGAAGATTTTCTCACTGATGGTGAGGAATGCAACGGACAGAACTCCAGTTGCGGTAATACTGAGCCCCCAAGTACCACCCAACGGGAAGGGGAAGGGGAAGGGGAAGTGCCCGCTACGTCAGCCAACCTCCCAATCGAAAATGACAAAGTTCATAATTTGGAACACCAGGGGAGCAAACAATGCTAGCTTTCATCGCCAGTGTCAGGCCTTGTTGAATATCCACAGGACAGCTATGCTGGTCCTTCTGAAAACCAAAATGAGGAACATAAGGCGCTCAGTGATGCCTTAGGCTTTGACGTCCATATCCAGTCTAATGTTGTAGGTTTGGCTGGTGGTATAGCTGTTATGTGGAAGGATGATATGTTTCATCTGGATAACTTCACCACTTCTGCACAAGGCATCCATGTCATGATTAAGGTATGTACCGATCACCCCCCTTGGCTCTTGTTGGTTATTTATGCTAGTCCCGACTATTACACATGCACTCAACTTTGGGGGGAACTCTGTAATATATCCCAAACTTACAAGAGAGAATGGTTCATAGGGGGAGACTTTAACGAAGTCCTTCAAGCCAAGGAGAAATTAGGTGGAGCCCCCATAAACCTGAATAAGGCCAACGCTTTTAGACAATGCCTTAACCAATGTAACATGATAGATTTAGACTTTAAAGAGGGTAAATATACTTGGACCAATTAGCGCTATAGAAATAGAAAATAACTCATTTTTTAAAGACTTGATAGTTGTCTGGCAAATAACCTTTGGATAAATCACTATTCAGAGGTCACTGTCACTAACCTACCAAGGACCAAATCGGACCATTCGTCTATGCTCATTGATGTCATGGGTAACATACATCACAATTTTTCCAAACCATTTAGATTTGCACCCATGTGGTGTAACCACCAATCCTTCCAAGGACTGGTGGACCAATGCTTCAATAATCACCACACTCTCCTCCTTAACATTAATAATTTTTGGATGCTGCTAAAAGTTGGACCACCAATGTTTTTGGCAACATCTTCCATAAAATCAAAAGGCTTTTGGCCAGATTGGATGATATCCAAAAATTCAGACATTACCATCACAGTACCTTCTTTCAAAACTTAAAAAATGAGTTTCTCGAGGAATATAATCTGACCTTTAAGTGTGAGGAGGATTACTGGAAAATCAAATCTAGAATTAACTAGCTTAGTGAGATGATGCCAACACCAGATTCTTCCACACTTTCACCCTCAATAGAAGGAGGAGGAACAAAATTCTCTTCCTACAGGATGATGCTGGTAACCCTGTCCAAGGCGATGAGGCAATCACCAAGAACATCACTCTCTTCTTTAGCAATCTCTACACCACCGAACACTCCAAATCAGGGAGGTGCAAATCCCACCCTAGAAACCATCATCCCACCTTGCCCGAGGAGGTTAAAAGCAACTTAGCTGCCCCGCTAAGGGACATTGAAGTTATCAAAGCCCTCAAACTCCTTTCACCCCATGAAGGCCCCTGGGCCGGATGGCCTTTACCCCTTATTCTTCCAAAAGTACTGGACCACCGTAGGAGGTAAAACCATGGAGTACTGAAATAGTCTTTAAGGATAGGTGCATTCCCAAAGAGGCCAACACCACCTTCCTTTGTCTCATCCCCAAATCCCCTAATGCCAATTCCATTAGGAACTTCAAACCCATTGGACTCTGTAACTTCTCTTACAAACTTATCACAAAAATCATTGTGAATAGGATCAAACCTCACCTAGACCTCCTAATTGGACCCAACCAAGCTAGTTTCCTAGCTAACAGAAGAGCAACAGATAATGTTATCATTGTACAGAAATTCATAAGCCATTTTAGGAAGATGAAAGGTAAAAAAGACCAATATGATTCTAAACATTTATCTTGAAAAGGCCTTTGACGGGATTGAGTGGTCCTTCATCAATGACACTCTTCTCCACTTCAATTTTCCTCAGAATCTCATTGATCTTATCATGTCCTATATCACTACCTCTTCCATCTCCATCTTAATCAATGGGAAACCCTCCCCCTATTTTGAACCCAGTAGAGGAATAAGACAAGGTGACCTCATCTTACCTTACCTCTTCATTCTTTGTATGGAGAGGCTCTCAAGAAACATAGCTGATGTTGTACTCCAAAAATCCTGGAACCCCATCAAAATTACCACCAATGGCCCGAGAATCTCCCATCTCTTTTTTGTGGATGACCTCACTCTCTTTGCCCAAGCTAATTCTAAAAACCGCAGCACCATCTTACAAATCCTAAATGACTTTAGGAAGCATCCTGGCCAGAAAGTCAACAATTTTAAATCTAAAGTCATTTATTCTAGCAACTGTCGGTCCACCACTGCAGAGGAATACTCCACTATTCTCAGCATCAAGAGGGGGGAGAACTTCGATAAATATCTTGGTTTTCCCATCCTAAATTCTAGACCGACTCATGCTGACTTCCAATATATTTTGGATAACATGAACAATAAGTTGGCTGGATGGGAAATTCATATGCTCAACATGACTGGTAGGACTATCCTAACCAAATCCACTCTTAGCAGTATGCCTACCCACGCCATGCAATTCATTAAGCTTCCTCAAAAAACTATTGAACCCATTAATAGGATTCAGAGGAACTTTGTTTGGGGCAGCACCAATGATAAAAAAAAAAAATCCATCTTGTGAGGGGGACTGCGAATCCATAAGGTGGACTGTAGGAATAGAGCCTTGCATGCTAGTCTAGCCTGGAGATTATTCAAGAACCCTACATCCCTGTGGACAAGAATCTTTACCACTAAGTACCAACGAAGAGGTAGGGAGAATAATAGGGGTACCTATGTCTCTAGGACCTGGAAAAATATTCAGGAAGATTGGAAAGATTGCTCCATGGGACTAGCCTAGTCCATCCACAAAGGTAACAAGGCTAGCTTCTACTATGACTCCTGGATACCCCACATGGACCCTATCAGGAAATATATTCAAGGGCCTCTAACTCTCGGAGAGGAAACCCTGAAAGTGGAAGGAGTCACCACAAATGGCGCCTGGGACATGTCCAAGCTATCCCTAGAACTCCCAGAGAAACTAATCCAGGTCATAACCCATTCGCCTCCTCCCCCCAAGGGACCGAGAGGATTACCCATACCGGAAACTCACCAGTGATGGTGTGTTTACAACTGCCAGCATTTATGATGTTATCACCCGAAATTGTAGTGACTCGCACAATGAGGCCCCCATTACCTTCAATGACATCTGAAGGCAAATTCTCTCAATACAATCAAAACTTTCTTGTGGCCTCTCACGCATAGTAAACTCCCCACTAATGGTTACCTACACCAAATCGGCCTAGATATTAATCCCAATTGTGCTTACTGTGGGCAGAACCTAGAAACTCTAACTCATATCTTCATTTACTGCCCTAACGTTGTGAAATTATGAATGAAAATTCAAGAGAAATCTGGTGCCCCTATCCTGTCTGCGCTGCAAAGTTTGGACAATGCTAGCTGGGTAGAAACTTGGAGGAATATTAGGAACAAAACCTTCAATAACTACACTTGGGGTACCCTGCTCCCTCAATGCCTATGGACCATTTGGACTACAAGAAACCACAATCAGTTCAACAACAAAAAAGACAACATTCCTGTTGAACTTCCCATTAATCAGGCTATAGAATATAGCATGATCATCCAAAAGCAATAAAAGCAAACGGAGGAAAAAATCCAACTCCATGTTAAATGGGAGCCTCCACCACCTCGCACCTTTAAGCTTAACACGAATGGCTCTTGTAGGAATAGAATGGGTAAGGCAGGACTAAAGGGGGGTAATAAGGGACAATGAAGGGAATTGGTCATGAGATTCTACGATACCTTGCTGTATGCTACCCCAATCCAGGCAGAACTTATTGCTCTTAAAAGAGGTCTTACTCTAGCCGTTGTTAACAATATCCGACCCTTGCAGATAAATGTAGATTTACTGGAAGTTATCCAATTGCTTCAGAAAACTGACTTCCATTATCATATCCAAGCTACTCCATCCAGCCACATAGTTAGAGAGCAGAACGGAGTGGCAGATGCGCTCGCTAAGATAGGTCTCAATGCAGAAGATCTTAACAATATCCATATTTTGTCTACCCCTCCCCCTGTTATTTCAGAACTGGTCCAAAGACGACATGTCAGGATCAACTGCTATAGGAACAATTAGCGTACACTATTTTAGCCTAGTATGCCGGGATGTGGCTACTATTATATACTATTTGTACCATACTTGGTTAACCCCTAATCGAAGCATCCCTTTAACCAAAAAAAAAAAAAGAAAAACTAATACTAGCATAATTACCTATTTATTATCAAAAAGAAGAATGGGTAAATGTATAAAATGCTATATTTCCTTGACAAATATGTACAGAAGTGGTCAATGAAGCTGTTAACCCCCCCACCCCACACCCCTTTCTTTTGGAGCTAAAAGCCTTAGATTTACAGCATATCATGTAAGGTATGAGGCATTACATGGAACTTGCCCAATGATTAAATTCTCAAGGTCAGTATTTTGTCATTCATGTTCTGCTGCTCCTGCAGCGCGGTTCTGCATCTTAGTTTTCTTCCCTCAGTTGTACAAACAACCACCAACATGCTTTGTGCAGTGTCATGATTCAAGAACAGTTTAATCAAACAAGCTCTTTTTCTGATTCATTTTGATGTACATACTGCAACTGTCTTTCTGGATGTGTAGTGTCATCTGAATCATTACTACGATTGACAACATCGTTATCACTGTCATAAACCTCTATGTATGCCTCATCCCCTTCCTCCTGTTAATGAACCGAGTTAGGTGATTTCACAATAAAAACAAAGGGTTAAAATCAAGAAAGGCACCATCTTTATTATGCACATTGTGAAGCAGGAAGTTGAACTGTCAGGGCATTTTCATGGTGTTCTTGCATTGTGTTGACATGCAATTAAAATCGTCAATGGACAAGAAAATCTGCATCTATTCGTTGACAAAGGCGTCCTTTTGTGCAAGTTTCTCCTGATACCTGACAGTTTCTATTGATGGTACAGTATCAAAGACAGTAGCAATCCACCTCCTAGCATTGTCAGGATCGGGGATTCTACAAACTTTGTTTGGAAGTACTATGCAATTTACAATGATGTCGTATTGCTTTATATGTACTGCCACTAAAAGGAATTACATTTTGGAAACTAGATTCTGAAAGTTCTGAGTAATTTACAACTTGAATTGTTGCTATAATTTATGCTTAACGAGATACATGTGCCTATACAAAAGATCAAAGCTCAAAGGAGATGGAATGCACCTCCACATCAGTCAGTTTTCATGCAATTTGAAGTCTCTTCTTCTCTTTATATTTTTATTTTGTGCACAGTTTCTACATCTAATTTAACTATCACTTCTTCTTTGATTTTCGATAAGGCCTTCACTAATTAACTTTATCAATTTTGCAACTTCCATTTCGGAATTCATCTACATGGATTGATAGAGATCCATATAGCTCATCCTAACTAATTTGGAATTGAGGTGTAACTGAGGGACTTAAAAAGGAACGTATGCCACTATTTTTTTCAGTAAGGAACATATGGCACTTATCTAATGGGTCTCGTAAGATCCAACAAGGCCAAAACATTCCTCAATACTTGATTAAGCCAGGGTGGCACCAACTTAACGCATTGTTTTGGCGTTCGCCAGAGTAGTGCATCAACAGAAAAAATCTGGGTTTAACTGCTCCTTGACAACGAGAAACAGAAATGATATTCCGTGTACAATCTAAAGAAAAAAGAAACTGAACAATCAAGTAAAGCTAAAATGCCAGATGGAGATACTAACCTCACTATCCTCATCTTCAGAAGAGTAAGCAGAATCTAGCTTATCATATAGTTCATCGTTTCCCGAGTCTTTCACACTGGCAAGTTGTTCCTAGAATCATAAACAAATGGGAGGAAAGGTTTAACTCAAATCCAAATGAGACAAGAAATGACCAACTAATGTAAGAATCTATTTAAGTTAACAAAAAAAGTTACATATGGATGTAGAGTAGCAAAGAGATCATACGATTTCAGCTGTAAGCTGTCGAACTCTTGTTTGAACTGTTGATATATGTTGCAGAAGAGCCTGTTTAAAAAAGAGCAGCAAAGCCTTGACATCAGCACAAAATCTCTTCAAAGCTTACAACCTATAAGTTATATGTACATAGCAAGTCTTACAGAAGCAGATTCAAGCAATATAAACCGAATATGCTGATGATTGCTTTTCAATCATAGGAAAATGACGTGTACTTGGCACATGAAAGAGAGAACATTATCAAAGACTAGGGAATTAGGTCAAAGAAGGTACCTCACGTCTCTGAAGCTCTATTGAACGTGCCAGTGCCTTTCTTTTGGTTAAAAGATTTTTGGGCCTCAGGGTAGGTGGACGACTGTATTCCTTACCACGGAATACGATTATAGCATATCCTTTGGACACTTTGTCCACTGAAACCAAGACGCCCCCACTCTCTGCTTCAAGGGCTAATGCAATTTTTGATACTTGCTCAAAATTCTTGGCCTTTACCGTGATTTTGACCAATTCACGGTACTTCCAATGCAAGTGCATATTCTCCACTGTACCATCAAAAACTCCACGCCTACCTGGAAAATGAGCTTTCCATGTCATTTTCTGGTTGTTAAAGCACAAAAAGATGAGTCCGAGAAAGAATGTTACCCAAAAGTAAGAAAGCTTTCATCCTCAGTCCTAGCTTCCGAAACATAAATCTCTCCTCATCTGTTAAGCTGTCAGGCTCTGCACGCCTATCCAACGGATTTAAAGTTTCCTCCACCTTTGACAAGACACGCTCAGCTCTCATCAACTTCCTTTCAGCCTGAAAAGTACATTTGCTTTAATGACTCACACTGAACTCTTGAATCTCCAAGATATTATACACTGAAGACGTTACTGACACTACTCATATCTGAAATGAGCTATTCTGACAATATTACAAAGAAAACTGGAACACCTAAAATCACGAAAATGCTTAGGCTTTTAATAAAAGTAACCCGACTTTTGCAGAACTTACAAATGCAAGCTTCTTTTCAAGCTTCCTGACCAGGTTAGCATGCCTTAATATTTCTGCTTCTCGCATCACATTTTCCTTGTCCTTATCATCCAGCCTTTTCCCCCATCTAGCATCAGCATCCAAAGTTTCACCTAGTGTGCCAGCAGCCCCTGGAGAGTTAATTGTTGCAACGCCTGCTGCGAGTGAGACTGACGCTCGCAGCCTAGCTTTCTCTTCTTCATCTTGCAAGGCCTTTGCCAATCTCTCCTTCTCCAACAAGGCTTCTGCAACCTCTGGTGACAAAAAATCTTTCCCTCTGTAGAATACCAAGAAGTCCTTGTTTCTAGAGAGTAGCATACCCCCTGTTAATTTCTGGACCAAAACCAAATAATACGTAGATATTATTAAGCTACATTACAATGGTATTAACATTCAGTTAATACAAAATATATTGGTCTGTGACAGAAAATATCTGACTCTGAATTAGTAGAGGAAAACGCCACGCTCAGTATGAATAAAACATTCTGATAATAGTGGGATGGTTTCAACGTGAAATGAAACTTGTGAAGATCTTTCCATGTGTAATATATATTTCCAGTCAACCCTGTGTTACTTTCTTCTTCCAGCAACCATGGTTCACTACAGAGGTGACAAAGAACTAAATCCTAGATTTACACAAGTATACTAGAAAGCAGAAATGTCATATAGAAAACTTTCTAGTGGGATTTGAGAAAACTATAATCTCCGTATCATCTTCCAGGTTTGCTTGTCTCATTTTTTGTTGGACAAACACACAATTCCATAGCAATATGTTCTTCTGAGGTAATATCATTGCAATATGTACTTTTGAGACATTGAGATTTTGGTAAATTGCATAATTCATTCATTCTATATGCATTTCAAGCTTCTTTATTTACTTCTAATCGTTTGCCTATTCTTTTGGAATGAAATTGTGTCGTGACTGTTTGATTCAGAAACTGTCCGTAGACCTAAATTGGATCAAACATACCGCAACTTGAAAGTAAATTACTGCTCTATGGAAGTAGAATACCAACTAGAAGGCATGGTATTGACATCACCTTTTTGTGAATAACGCTTAGAATTACACCAAAACTATCTTTTATTACCTTAATATCCTCAGCCATTCTCTCACTTGTAGTAAGCTGAACGCCGCGTTTTATAGCAATCTTTGCAATTGAACTTCTTTGCCACAGCTTAACCATGGCTGATGCCAAGCCTTGATGCTGCCTGCTTCTACCTGAATACTTGAACTACATAATATTTAGAGTATATTTTGAGACAGTTAAATGACTTTGATAAGTCCAGCAATGCCTACCTAAAGCAAAATGTGGAGGTAGAACTCTGGCAAGCCTTCTTAAAGCAGTTGCTTCTTTTGTCCCGAGAGTAGATCTCACCCCATATGGAAGAATTCTGAAAGGAGGTTGAAAACCAGGGACTATACCAGGAAGTAAATCTGCATCTACAGGAAGTGGATTGGATCCTGGCCAATCTGTATATCTAGGCCCCAAGCCATCCAACAGTTTGTCTACGACATCTTCATAGTTCACTTCTTGTTGTCTAACGATATTTTTGTTCTCTTCAGAAGTATTTGCAGAGTCTGCTTGAAGGGAATCCACATCATTGCAAAGACTGCTTTCTGAAGGACTTTGATTACCTTCGTCATCAACTATTGGAGAGTTCTTATGACGAATCTCATCTCTTCTCATTATCCTCTTCTTCATTCGCTCAGATGGAGTCTCATAACTGACACCTCGGTAAAGAGCCACAGAAGTGCCAGATCTCCAAATTACTAGCCCACCAGTTTTTCTCTGAATCGTGGGAAAAAATGAATCAGCGAAAACCAAAAGCTGAATAAGGACAATATTCATTCTGAATTATATGAAGACAATGCTTCAAAAACTAAACTCTTCGCTCATCAAAAGACCGCTAATATTGTCAATATACACTCAGGAGTTTTTATCTCAAAGATGCTGCAAAATTAAAGAGAGAGCCATCCATAAAGGCTCTTACAAGAACGCTTCCACACATTTTGCTCCGAAGAAAATCAATACAAGATAAAAGACTATGATTAAGCAAAGTGAATACAAGATAAATCAAATAACTAAACACCGGTACTTCGTATGCTTAGTATGGTATAGCCTTTGAACTGTATAGCAAAAACTAAAAATACACTTGAAATACTTCCTTTTTCCCTTTACTAAAACCAAAAAGCACCCTCAATTGGCTCAGTTGGAATGCAGACATGAACATTTTTTCTACTCCCGTTACCAGGAGAAAAGGGTGGAATTTGGGCTCATGGTTTACACTTCATTTGAGACAGGAATAGGAGCTAAATGCTCCAAAAAGAACAGACTAGCAAAACATCACAGACAAACTGAAGCAAATAACACTTATAACAAGCAGTATATAAGAAAAGTTTAATAAGAAGCTCTGCGGGTTACCTCTAGAATCTCATGCATTCTCTTCATATTTAGTGCAGGAGCACCTTCCACTTTCAACCGGACAACCTCGGATGTATTCCACTTCTCGCGAATGGTTTCTACAATTTGCTGTGTAACACCAGCACCGGTAATTCTTGTCTTATTCTTTATCCGAAGAGCCAAATTCGTCAACCGTCTGAGCTCAGAAGCAGGAAGTGTCAGCTCAGCCAAATGAGTCCTACTCCTACTACTCATTGAACTCTCCTCCTTCTTCACCGGTGGCTTTTCCCATGGAAATCTAACTACACCATCTCTGGCAACCACATTCTCATCCCCAAATGGGAATTCTTCAGAAAATCCACCTCTTACATTTGGCAGTATTCCTTCTTCAACAAAAAACATATCCTCAATAGACCCTTTCTCAACATCTCTCTTTACCTTCCTCTCCTTCTCTGTAGCCTCATCAGCATACCCAAATTTCTTCAATTTCTCAACAATTCTATCCATTGTACTACCACTACTACTTTCTTCACAATCAGAACCAGATGTATAACCATTACTATTCCTATAATTCAACACAATCTGGGGACTTTTCAGCTTAATCTCATCACGGGTTTCGCTCCATTTACCTAACCAAGAACTACTACATACACTAGTACCACTGTCTTTAGGCTTCAAATTGGATGATATTGTACCAGAACACCATCTTTTGCTACTGTTTTTCACCACAAAATTTGATCTTTTTGGTGGGGTTCTCATAAAAATACAATATTGATTGACAACATCAAGTGGGGCTTCATTCCATTTACCTAACCAAGAACTACTCAATACACTAGTACCACTATCTTTATCCAAATTCAATTTTTTCCTACTGTTTTTCACCAAAAAAATTGAACTTTTTTGTGGGTTTTTCATAAAATTGCAATCTCGATTGAAAACACCATGTGGGGTATGAAAATTGGGTGATATTGTAGCTAAATAACATGTTTTGCTACTGTTTTTCACCACAAAATTTGATCTTTTTGGTGGGTTTTTCATACAAATGCAATCTTGATTGGAAACACCATGTGGGGTGTGAAAAAAAATTGGTTTCTTGAAGGGAGTGGATGAAGTGTAGCTGAGGTATGATAGTATTGTGGTTCTTGGGTATAGTTGGTGGCTAGGAACAAGAGCCATGTTCAAATTATATGCATCCACATACAAAGAGATGCACCAAAATGCATATGTATATAGAGAAAAAACTGTAAAACAGATGGAATGGAAGTGAATACAAGAGGAGGGTGTTGAGGGTTTTGGTTGGGGGTTTGTTCTCTCCTTCAAAATATCAACTAAGGGGACTGATTGTGATAACAGATAAACAAGATTTCAATACTTACTGGAAATATTTAGTAGGAAGGAAATGTTTTTGTGGGAAAATATTTTCAAGGGAAAAACTTGGGTAGCTCAATTATTAGTTGGGTATATGAACTTTTACGTTGTTGGTGAAGTTTAATCATCGATTTTATAATTTATTTATTATTTTCTTCGTTTTATTTTACTTATCTCAATTTAACCTGTCATATTGATTAAAATAATAATTTATTTATTTTTTTAATTTCCCAAAATATTCCCACGGCCGACAGTCATACGACTAATTCTCCATTCCTATTGTCAGCGCACTAAGTAGTAGGGAACTAATCACAGAGTTTTTTTCATTCACCACAGGTAACAATAATTAATAATATAACTAATTTACTATAATACTCCTATTAAATAGTATTTATATTTTAATTTGGAAAAAAAAATTAATGGGTAAAACATGAAAAAATATTATCTCTTCTTAATTTGTGAAAAATAACAAGTAAAATGAAAATCAAATTAGAAAATTTGGGATAAGTAAAATGGAAAGGAAGAAAAAAAAAAGTAGATGATTTCTTATTTATATTCCTTCCATTTATTTTTATTTATTTATTTATTATTTTAAAATATTTAATAATATTTATTCGGTTTATAAAATTAATCATTAATTTTATCTATTTTTATTCATTTTATTTTTTATTTTAAAAAAAAATGATAAAGTTGTATTCCTCAGCATTAAGGGTATGTTGGTCACCTCCTAAAAGTGTGATTACAAATTTTCTATTTATTCTACAATCTGATCTACTTCTTCTATACAAGGTTGTTTACACCAAAAAAATAAAGATACTAAACAATTTCATTTAACCCTTGAATGGAATTGAATCTATCTTTAAAACATCTATCATTTCTTTCTATCCAAACTGACCATCATATACATGATTCTCAATGTATTCTTAATAAGTGTAGGTCAAGTGTCAAAATGAAGGCATGCATGCATTTGTAATTACGCTCCTTTCTCTGTGGTCAGTTTCCTACCGCTTAATGCACTGACAGAGAAACGAAGGATTAGTCTCACGACTACCGGCTGTGGGAAACCAAAAAAAAAACAAAAAAAAAATATATATATATATATATATATATATATATATATATGAATCCTTTTTTTTTTCTCTTTTTATAAAATTCATGACTTCCCAAATACTCTTTTATAATGAATTTTCAAATACATAATAAATTATTTTGAAATAAATAAATAATTTTTCTATAATCCCCACATTATTTCGAAATAATTTATAGAAAAAAATGTTTTAACTTGTTGGATTTGCATGGACAAAATGCAGTAGATTTGGTGTCTTCTGGACTATGAATCAAACTTAAATCAATAAAATTTAACTTAAAGAAATACCGGTGAAATTTAATATTTCTATGAACCAAATAATTCTTGTTGTAAGCCAAAGATTTTATCAATCACATTTTGACCATGATTGTATCGTTTAATGTGTTTTTGTGTCAATAGGTTATGCGTGTGTCTGGTATTCATGAGAACTCTAGAGACTAAGGCCACTTCTCATATAGGCGAATTCATCAAGTGTACACTGCTTTAAATACATCATCTATAAGTATTATGAATTCATTAAGAGTTAGTAACTCATCTCTCCATTTTAGTAGCAGTTCAAGCACTCTCAGTTAGTGCGCAGAGTCAATATCGACTTATTATTACTCATATGAACCTACCTCATGAGATCTCCAATCACATAGGTTGGATTACCATCTCTATTGACAATCATATTGACCTTAATCCCATCTCTTTTAAAGTTTGAAGAATTAATTTTCTTTTCACAGATTTAGTCAGTGAATCGGCCGAATTCAATTCTGACTTCACATAATTAATGAAAATTATTCCATCTCTCAACAATTGCTTAATAACATCATGCCTCAATTTCACATGTCTACTCTTACTATTGTAAGATTTATTCTTCGCAATAACAATTGTAGCTTGACAACCACAGTGTATATACATAAGAGGCACCAGATCATCCTTTTTAAAAGAATATTAGGCGACAGATCATCCTTTTTAAAGGAATATTCGCTAAGAAATTTCTTAGTCATTCAGCCTCAGTACCAGCTAACTCCAGAGCCACAAACTCTGATTCCATAGTTGATCTGGCAATGATCGTCTACTTAGCTGATCTCCATGATACTGCACCACCATCAAGGGTGAACACACAACCACTAGTGGATTTTGTCTTATTTGAATCAGAGCTCCGATTTGCATCACCATGCCCTTCTAAAGTTGAAGGAAATCCACTATACGAGATACCATAATTCACGGTTCATCTCAAATATTTCATCAGTCGCATTAATGCAAACCAATGCTCGTTATTGGGATTATGAGTATATCTACTCAGTCTACACACAACATATGTTATATCATGCATAGTAAAATTCATTAAATGCATCAAGACTCTCAATAATCTATGCATATTTAGACTAAGCTACTGGGTCACCATTATTTTTTAAAAATTTAGAATTAGCATCATAAGGAGTGGCTATAGGAGTTACCTCCCAACATTCAAATTTTTTAAGAAGTCTTTCCACATAATGTTCAGATAATTGTATATCATCTTCACTCCTTATGACTTTAATTCTCAATATCATATTCACTTCACTCAGATCTTTCATATTAAAGTAGTAGACAAAAATAATTTGGTACGTTCTATAATATTTAAACATGTACCAAATATAAGAATATCATCAACATATAAGCAAATTATCACATAATTATCGTTTACCATTTTTGTATAAACGTATTTATCCACCTCAACAGAAGAAAAATCATCTTTTATTAAGACTTGATCAAATTTCTCATGTCACTATTTAGGAGCTTGTTTAAGGCCATAAAGATATTTAATTAATTTACAAACTTTATTTTCTTTTTTAGAAATTACATATCCTTCAGGTTGAACCATATAAATTTCATCTTCTAAATTGCCATTTAAGAAAGCTGTTTTTACATCCATTTGAGGGATAAAAAACTTATGAATTGATGTCAAAATAATTAATAATTGAATAGAAGAAATTCTTGTTACTGGTGCAAATGTATCAAAATAATCAATATTTTGCATTTGAAAAAATCCTTTAGCTACTAACCGGGCTTTATATTTATCTATAGATCCATTCAGATTAAATTACTTTTTGAAAATTCATTTACAACTAATCAGTTTTGCACCAGGAGGTAAATCAGTTAAAACCCATGTATTATTTTTCATAATTGAATCAAGTTTAATTTTTATTGTCTCCTTTTAAAATTTAGCATTAGAAGAAGATACAGTTTCAAAATTATTTTATGGTTCATTATCAACAAGAATAGTTTGAAAATCATTTTCATAAGAAAAATATTTTTTTCTAGGTCGTGTAATCCTTCTCAGTTCCTCAATATTAGAGGTAGATTCATTTTCTCATTCAATAGGTGCATGAGAGATTTTATCACATAATAAAAAAATATGTTCAAAGAATTTAGCATTCTTTGTTTCAATTATAGTATTACCTTCAACTACGTCACTTTTCAATACAAGAAATTTATATGCAGCTCTATGTTCAGCATAACCAACAAGCATGCAATCAGCGTTTTAGAACCTATTTTCCTCTTTTTAGGTTCAGAAAGAAGAATTTTAGCAAAACAACAATCCACACTTTTAAATATTTGAAATTAGGTTTATAATCTTTCCACAATTCATAAGGAGTTTTCTAGTTCTTTTATGAGGAATTCTATTTTGTAAATAACACGCAGATAAAATAGTTTCACCCCACAAATTACCAGGTGCATTAAAGCTAATTAATATAGAGTTCATCATTTCTTCCAATGTGCTATTTTTTCTTCTAGCTACACCATTAGACTTAGGTGAATAAAACGGAGTTACTTCATGAATAATTTCATTTTTTTCACAAAAAAATATTTAAAGATACATATTCTCCACCTCTATCAGATCTAATTTTCTTGATTTTTCTACGAAACTGATTTTCAACTTCAGATTTATAAGACACAAAAGCATCAAACACATCATCTTTATTTCTAAGCAAATACAACTTAGTAAATCTAGAGTAATCATCAATAAAAGTCACATAATATATTTTACCACCTTTAGTCATAGTTTGTTTTAAATTACCCAAATCAGTGTGAATCAAAGATAACAATTCAGTTTCTCTATTAACTAAAAAAACATGACTTTTTAGTAATTTTAGCTTAAGCACATATTTCACATTTATCATAATTATTGAGTTTAAATCAGATATTAAACCAAGTGATTGAATATTCTTTATATAAGAGAAATTAACATGTCCTAATCTAGCATGCTATAAAGAAATAGACTAATCTAGCATGCTATAAAGTAATAGACTTAGTCAAATACATAAAAGTAGATACATTTTTAGAAATATCATTATGAGTATTAAGCATATATAATCCATGATTACAACGTCCATTTCCAATAAGAATATTACCTTTATTTAGTATGACCTCATTATTTTCAAATATAACCTTTATTCCAACTTTTCCTAATAATGCCACAGAAATCAAATTAATTCTGATATTAGGAACATGAGTAGTTCTCGAGGTCCTAAGATAAAAATTTCTTCTTCTTTCTCAACTATGGTGTATGATACAAAATCATTTTTATTTATACAAATATGTCTAGCAGCACCAGAGTCTACCACTCAATTTCTCACATTGGTCTCAATATTCATTTCTGAAATGACCGCAATAATTATATCATCTATTTCAGTCAAATTTAATTTTGACTTAACGAGATTATCATTTCTTTCGCGTATTCTCTTGCATTGAGGTGCATTTTCTATGAAGATTTTATTATTAACATTAGGCATCTAACCAAATTCATTTTCATACATATATTCTGTAGTACCATAATCTTCTAACAAACTGGCTGAAATGGAAGCAGCCAGAGCAACACTAGCATTAGTATTATCAACAATTTTACAGCCAATATTATATGTCATAGTTTCTTAGATTGTTGTGGAACAACAGTAAAACACCAATAATAATATTATTAAATTGTTAGCAAAATAATAATATAACAATAATAATATTAGCAGTATAATAACATAATACTGTATAGTAATATTATTGCTTCAATTATAATATTATAATCAATAATAGGGGTGTACAAATCGAACCGTTAAGTCAAACCGAACCGATGAATCAAACCAAACTGAGAAAAAAACCCGACTTATGATTTGGTTTGATTAGTTTGATGTTGGCAAAAAAAAAAACGATCATTCTTGGTTTGGTATTAGAAAAAATAAAATCAAACCGAACCCAAACCGAACCGACGTAATACATATATAATTTTAATTTTTTATACGTAAAAAAATATTAATTATAATCTACTTTCTAATTACTTTTATTAATTTTTATATTCAGAAAATAGATATATATTCTTGGACCTTTAATTATAGTATTTTTTTATTAATAACAAATTAATACAAAGCCCAATATCTATATCTATATCTATATCTATATCTATATCTATATCTATATCTATATCTATATCTATATCTATATCTATATCTATATCTATATCTATATCTTTATCTATATCTATATCTATATCTTTATCTATATCTATATCTATATCTATATCTATATCTATATCTATATCTATATCTATATCTATATCTATATCTATATCTATATCTATATCTATATCTATATCTATATCTATATCTATATCTATATCTATATCTATATCTATATCTATATCTATATCTATATCTATATCTATATCTATATCTATATCTATATCTATATCTATATCTATATCTATAATCTATATCTATAATCTATCTATAATCTATAATATATTAAAAGTGTGAAGGGCCTTAGAAATGTTGTTTGAACTTTTTGTCCTTCATTAAAAGTTTTCGCTTTAGACAAAATCATTTTTTCACTATTTTTTTCTAATTTTTAAAAGTTAATAATTAATTAATATATATTTATGGTAAAACCTTTACTTATTAGAAGTCGTTAGAATTAATGACAACTAATACTTTTTTCATTAGTTTAAAAATTATAAAACAACTAAATTTGATTTTAATAAGATTTGAAAAATCTAGAAACAAATATAAAAGCCTTAGAATAAGAAATTTTAATAAGTATTAAATTTTAAAAAGTTTTAAATACGTAATAAGAAACGTCTTTTTATTATTTTATCAAATTATTATTTAACTATTTTTACTAAAAAAAATACGTCCCACCTCAAAAAGAAAAAAAAATAAGTAGTGCCAGATTGTAGTTAGCATACGACCTAATTTCTTTCTTTTAACTATGGTTTTTGATTTAATTAGGAGTCCTTAATTTTCTTTTCTTTTAAGTTTCGTTTGTCTTGATTTTCTATAATAATTAATTTTTTATGAAAAAAGTTTCTCAAATTAGATTAGATTTCTTCCATGTTTCATCAACTCTTTCTTAAAAGGAAAAAAATTGTACATCTATATATTGAGCATTCTTTTTTCCCAATAAATTGTAGAATAACATTCACAATTTAATTGTTAAAGAGTATGTTTAAGAGAAGATTAGTTTTATGTTCTTTAATATTAGTTTTTAATTTGTAGGTCAACAATATTAAATATTATGCATCTTTTATTAACCTTTTTTTATCGTATGATTTATTATAATTTCAATTGTTAGCTTTCGCATGATGTGCTGGTAAAGAAAAATTATGTGAGTGTGTGGTTGAGACTTCATGCCGATTACGAGAGGATTTAAAGGTATATTTTTTTTTGAAAGAATTATTTCTCATTCATATCAGTATGATTTATGTTGTTAAGGCGTTGATTAGAAGTGCACGTTCTGCTCTTTGATTCGATTTTATCAAATTTCAATTCAATTCTTTGATTTACAATTTTAAAAAGTAGACATCGAACACCAAATCGAACTATTTCAGTTTGGTTCGTTTTCTTTCAACTTTTTTTTTATTTGATTCGGTGTTCAGAAATATTTGAACTTTTTGTCCTTCGTTAAAAGTGTTTGCTTTAGACAAAATTATTTCTTCAATATTTAAGAATTAAAAATTTATTAAATATTTTAATAAAATATATGTTATGTTTGCGCTATTTTATTAAAGTGTGAAGGATCTTTGAGAAGTGATTTAAATTTTTTGCTCCTCATTAAAAAAATTTGCAATAGACAAAATCATCTAATTTTAAATAATCAAATGTTACACGTGCGGCCTCGGGAGTGTTGTGTGATAAGAAGGTGCCGCCCAAACTTAAAGGCAAATTCTATAGAGTGGCAGTCCGTCCGGCCATGCTGTATGTAGCGGAGTGTTGGCCAGTCAAGAACTCCCATATTCAAAAACTGAAGGTGGCGGAAATGCAGATGTTGCATTGGATGTGTGGGCTCACTAGGGGTGATAGGGTTAGGAATGAGACTGTCCGAGAGAAGGTTGGTGGGGCTTCGGTGGAGGAAAAGATGCGGGTAGTTCGGTTGAGATGGTTCGGGCATGTGATGAGGAGGGGCACGGATGTCCCAGTTCGTAGATGTGAGATGTTAGCTTTGAATGGTTTCAGGTGGGTAGGGGTAGCCCGAAGAAATATTGGAGAGAGGTGATTAGACGTGACATGGAGCAGTTACAACTTACTGAGGACATGACCTTATATAGGAAGGTTTGGAGGACGCGAATTAGGATAGAAAACTAGTGCATGCGGGAGGGTCATAGTTAGTAATTAGGGGAGCGTCGGAGTGGGAGGTGCCTTTGGTTCGTTAGCGTAGGGTATTACTTTATGGGTGTCTTATTTCTGTTGTTCCATCTTGTTTTGTATTTTTATTATGAATTTGTTTATTACTCATTGTTTTGAGCCGGGGGTCTATCGAAAACAACCTTGCTACTTCTCCGGAGGTAGTGGTATGGACTGCGTACATCTTACCCTCCCCAGACCCCACTGTGTAGGAATACACTGGGTTTGTTGTTGCTGCTGTTGAAATGTTACAGGTGCGAGACACGTGGGGTTTAACTAGTTAATATAAAAACCTAAAACTCTTTAATTGCTTCACTTTTTACATTTTACTTTCCAAGTTTTCAGAGAGTTCTCATGATTTTCTCATCTTACTTTTCTCATTC
The DNA here is from genome assembly GCA_030864215.1 of Capsicum pubescens. NCBI lineage: Eukaryota > Viridiplantae > Streptophyta > Magnoliopsida > Solanales > Solanaceae > Capsicum > Capsicum pubescens. Next base: position 39,039,370 of record CM061546.1, read on the forward strand.
GTCAAGTTGTGATTTAGGTTTGTTTGTCTTTTTTTTTTTTTTTTTTTTTTAATGAAATTATGTTATAATGAATTACTTTATGGAGTTAAGTTTTTAATAAGTTGTCTCCAATTCTTCATTCTTTTATGTGCTCATATTTTATGTGAAGGAAACTTTCAGACAAACTACCGTGACTAGTGACTTAGAAATTGAACTGCTTAGGTATCCACATATTACTTTGAGAGATAGTAGTTTAGACATCTTAGTAATTTGCCAACTTAATGTTTATTGGAACTACACTGTGACCATTGTTTTTTTTTTTTTATCCTTTTAGTGGAAACATTTAATTTTTTTCTTCAATCACATTATAATAGTAAAAAAACAGAGAAAATCGAGAAATCGAAAAACCCCGACTAAAACCGAAATAAAAAAAATGATTGTATATTGGTTTGATTTGGTTTATAGATTTAGAAAACATACATTATTGATTTGGTTATATGTTAATAAAAAATCGAACCAACCCGACCTATGTACACCCCTAATAATAACTATAACAGTAATATAATTTCTTCTTAACGAGTTAATGATACTGAATATTAAACAAATATTATAACGACACGATTTTAAGTAATATATTAATTATACTTGAGTCGTGCTAGACACTGTTCTAAGAAACTATTTTAGCAGTGTGAAATGTTTCTTCAGGATTAAACAAACACTTTCCTGATTAATTAAAGGATATTCTGAGTTAAATAAGTCTTCCCTATTAACCAGAGGATACAAAAATCAATAAAATTATTAATACAAATATCAACAAGTTAATTTAGATAGTGATATAACTAATAAAGGCCTTGAGTTAAATATACAATAATATATAGAAGGGGTGAAAGAGGAGGAGAAAAAAGGAGGAGTAAGAAATTAAAGTAAAGCAAAATTGGAAGTTGGTTACTACACTAAGGGGTCGTTTGGTAGAGTCTATTGAAAAACTAATGCATGTATTAATTTAATGTGTATTATTAATACCTTGTTTGATATACTTTTGCATCCTATGTATAACTAATGCTTGCACTAGTTATACACTCTACTGTGTATTGAGGTGTGTATTACTAATACCTCAAAATTCATGGTATTAGCAATGTAATGGATCCAATACATGCATTAACATGATTAAAGATACTATTATCCCTAAAAAAAAATCACATCGTTTCCAACATATATATGAAGGATATTTTTGATTTTTTTTTTAGAAATTATTTAATTAATATTATTTTTAATACATCAAACCAAACACTGCATAAGAAAAATACAAGCATAACTAGTGCAAGCATAACTAACACAAGCATTACTAATACAAGTATTACTAACATATCATATTTTGCATTATTTTTATACGCTCTACCAAACGACCCCTAATAGGCTAAAGTGAAGCCTCTCCTCATGTAAAGTGTATTAACACTTGTCCTTTAGCTATTTGATAAGACGTAATGTATTCTTGACAAGTGTAGGTCAAGTGTCAAGATGAAGGCATGCACGCATTTGCAATTACCCTCCTTTTCAAGTAAAATAATATGACTCCTTTTTTTTTTTCTCTTTTTATAAAATTCATGACTTTCCAAATACTTTTTTATAATGAATTTTTAAATACATAATAAATTATTTTGAAACAAATAAATAATTTTCCTACAATTATTGATGTGCTATGTAATTTTTTTCTTATATTACTCTATATTTAAAGGTAATATAATATCTCACCCAAAAAAGTTAATTTAATAATTTTTTTACTATATGAAGAATTTTGACTTTTTATTTTTGTAAAAGTTTTGATTTGGTACAACTAATTTTTAACATCAATTACTTTTGTTCAACTCAAAAAGGAAAAGGTGTAACTATTTGATTTGTCTGATGGCAATTTGCATTTATTACCTTCATTGTAAACTTTATCTTAATGTTTCAAGCAAGCAAAAATGATTATTAGATAAAATTAAGTTTATTAATGTGAATGATTTTCATTATTGCTCAATGCATTTAAGAACACGTAATTAATAGTTAAGGCCACTTTGTTATATATTCTCTTACTTATCCTTACTCAAAAACAATGAATACGTAACCCATATACACACTCATATAAAGTTTTCGATAAATAAATAATTTCTTTACATCAGAACTTTTTACTTACAATTTAATTTAATTGTTAGTAGTTAAATTTTGATATATGGAGCTACATATTTATTCCTCATATTTGTAGCAATCCTCACAAATAAAATGAAAGCACTATTTAAACAAGCATTTTTCTTAATAGAATTTTCATAATAACCTAGAATATGCAAGTATTTGGTTTTAAAATAAAGTGGATGTATCTGTAACCAAGTCAATATTATAGGGATGTTCAATGCAATTTATCCAAAAATTTGTCAGTATTCTAATTTGAAAAATACAAAGAGGTTGCAGAGTTTGCAAATGGCAAAAATGGACAGGAGCACCCACTAATCAAATCCTTGTACTCCCCCCACCCCCCCTCAAGTTTGCTATATAACCCATGCTACATCTCTATAACTCCTTTTTCAGTTCATCTATACTTCATAAATCTCATCACACAAAAAAGCTAGTGCAGAGTTTTCATCTTTACAGGTTAGAATTTTATACCAATCTTTTTTTTATTAATGAATTTATGTTCTGTTGTTTTCTGTTGATTTGTTGTTGATTTTGAAAGATGGGTTTTTGATTTTAGTCCATTTTAAAATGATTTGTTTTTGGAATTTTGATTTTTGATGCTTCTCTTTGTGAGGTTTAATTGTCGAGTCTTGATTTACCCTGGATCAATGTAGCTTTTTGTTTGTTCTTTGGGTTTCGTTTTTTAATCCATTCCCCCCCCCCCCCCCCCCCACACACACACACAAAAAAAAAAAAAAAAAAAAAAAAAAGGTCAGGGCAAAGTTTTGATCTTTACAGGTAAGAGTTTTATACTAATCTTTTTTTAGTAATGAAATTGCATTCTGTTGATTTTTGATGGATTTTGGATGATGGGTTTGTTTTTAGTCCATTTGAAACTATTTGCTTTTGGAATTCTGTGTTTTGCTGCTTCCCTTTGAAAGATTTAATGGTTGTCTCTTGAATTACCTGGATTAATGTAAGCTTTTATACTCTTTTCGTTATGGGAATTTCTTATGGGGTTTGATTCAATAGCAAATGCAGTACAACACATGAATATGTCGTAGACACTAAAGGCAAATCCAAGATTTAAAGTTTATGGGTATGGACAAAAGCTATTGGGTTAGTTAAGACACATGTCATGAGCTTGAATCTTGTAGGTGAAAGTAGAGAAGGATGGAGGGGTGTTCCTATTATCCATGGAGCATTCAAACTGAAGACACTAGATTTATAGACTATAAAAAATAATCTGTGGATGATCGGTGCAATTTCCATGATATTCCATCAACCCAAGGTTAGGAATAAATGAAGAGATCTCCAAATTAATGTCTTGTCTTAAATAATTCCAATTCTCATGTCTGATGGGATTATCAAATTATGTCGAATTGGTTGGCGAAAAATTGAAATATAGAAACTAAGTTGGGATGGAGAATCATTCGAATGCAAGGCTAGGTGGTCCTTAGTTACATTTCTGTTTAAAGTTTTAGGAATTCCTTTTACTTGATAAAGTTTAATATGAATATATAGTCTGTGACTGTAGGAGTGTTACTAATGTGTTGTAACTCTGCTTTTATGTGTTCTGCTTCTGTCATCGAAGTATTTTAAAGGGTGCAAAGTATACAAAAGAAAATGGTAGGTTTATTATGCAGAAGATGTCGTCTCCAATTATACCAGAGAACATAAGAATATATAAATTCCATCCTGCAAACAAGGTACTGATCAAAATACCCCCCCCCAAAAAAAAAGAAATCTATACGATATTATATTCAATGATGAAACGCATGAGATTGTCGTGGAAATGAGGCTTGATACACAGGTCATCCCAAAGAGAGGGAGTTCCAAGAATATTAGATCTATCAACCGAGGAAATGGAGATTGACAATGCTGTCACACACCATATTGATGCAGGGCGGACGAAATGGAGATTTGCATCCGTATCTTGTGCGATAAGGAAGTGCTATTAAAACTTAAAGACAAGTTCTACATGGTGTTGGTTAGACCAACTATTGGGTGGAGTGTTGGCTAGTCAAGAACTCTCACATTTAGAAGATGGAAGTTGCGGAAATATGGATGCTGTGATGGATGTAAGGGCATATTAGGAAGCATAGAATTGGAAATGAAGATATCTGGGGCATGTTGGGAGTGACTTCGCTGGAGGACAAGATGCGGGAAAGAAGAGATGAACGGATGTCCCAGTGCGGAGGTGTGAGAGGTTGGCTATGGATGGTTTCAGGAGAGGTGGAGGTAGGCCGAAGAGGTATTGAGGAGAAATGAGATCTTGAAGTTATCTCCAATTTCTTACATCTTCCATTTGAAGATATTTTTGTTTTTATTGATTATTTTTGTCTCAAAGTATACATACCCTCTCCATAGTAGTTGGGTACTTTGGAGAAATAGGTTTACTCATTTCTTTCCTTAACCACTATTTTCTTTCTCTTTTCATCATCATGTTCATTATCTTTCATCATCCATCCGTTGATTGGTTATCTTTCTTAACTAGCAGATAAATGGTAGAAATTCATTATGTTGAATATGGGTCTCGTTGAGCAACAATTATAGCTTTAATCTACATGATTTATGGTGGGCTTAATCAAGCAGGTTTGGTAAGGAAAATAGGTACGAAACACCCCAAATCCACGTGACTGGCATCAGCACACTACCCGACCCGTGCGAACTAAAAGCCATATGATGTCCCTCGACTATATGCATTAAAACCAACCGCGGAAGCCATTTGAAAATTTATTTATTTTTAAATCCCCGAAACACGTTCAACTTCAAAAACCATTCATGAATCATTTCATAAATATAAAAGGGCTCTCGAGGTACTAAAGCTCCCGCTATGCGTCGGGTCCAGGGAAGGGCCGGACTACAAAGGTCTATTGAATGCATCCTCACCTTACATATCTACAAGGGATTGTTACTAGGGTTTGAATCCGTGACCTACTGGTCACATGAAAACAACTTTACAGTTACTCCAAGGCTATAATAAACTCAGAATAAAATAAATGTGTTTACATGTATGTCATGTACACTCCCATTGTTACAACCCACGACTCATGAAGCTTATCGCAATTCTTGATACAAAAGTGTAGCTTTGCGGACCATGTTCCACGAGTAACAAAATGATCCGTGCTTTAGTTTTATGAATCGTGAAGTTGGTCATGGAAACCTGGAACAAAAAGGCCAAAAGATCATTTATCCACGAGCCATGGTATGAATAATGATTCTCATTCACGATTCATGGCTTACTTATCATGGATCCCAAGTAATTTCTCAAAATTCCCACTCGTAAAGTGCTATCACAACTCGTGGTCTCAAACCACTAGTCGTAGAACGAGTCGTGGTCAGTTGAATCAAAATTTTTATAAAAATTTCCGACTCGACCTGGTTTTCTTTTCCCCTTTTGCTCGATAACCCTAACCTACTACCCAATGGAGTCCAAGTAAAATAAACATATTGTTTTCTCCCTCCATTTCTTTTAAACTTCAAATCCACTATAGCCCAACGCAACTATTTATGGAGCCTCTATATAACAAAATTGAATTTAACTCTTTGGACACAAAAGAAAAGAAAGAACATACTAGCTACCACGAAATAAAAGTGGTGTCTTAATAAACCTTAGGAAGAAAGTCACACTAGCCCTATCCGCTAATCACGTGCCACACCTTTTCCTGAAATATGGAAAATAGAGGGGTTTTAAAGAGGTTGAGTACACAGTCGCATTACTCAATAAGTATCATTAACTCACTTTCGCAAAGTTAGGACAATACTTTATTAGGAAATCAATGCTAGTATCACTTGAGGTAAAACATAATGCATAATATTAAATCGCAATTTAAACTTTGAACTGAAACGTCGAGTGTACTTCCATTTCAAAATCTTATGAACCTTCAATATTAAATTCCGAGTCATGCTCAAACATGATTTAAATAAAATAAAAAATTTCTGTTTCTATTGAATTGACTCTTTGAAATCACTTTCGGCTCCTTAGACCTAACTGTATTCAAATCCTTTATTTATATTTCACCGGGAGTACTATACCGACACTGGCATAAATAGAAAAAACACTTGGTGATCAACCTAGTCATAAGTATTTGACCCTTACTTGTTGGAACGGCTTCCGGTAGTGTCGTACTAGTCGACTTAACCTCATTACATTAAGTAATGATCATTTTCCCTCTTAAAGAGAGATGTTTTCCCACAAACCTTGGCCTAGCCTTGGAATGTGTCCCTACACCGGCACGTGTAGTTCCAGGGTAAGGGATATAACATTCGAACCAATCTCGGTGGTTTCCACTAGTAACTCCCAAATCATTTGACATTTCATAAAAAATAGATTTGTTAAGAGTCCCACATCATAACAAGGATGAGTACTTGGTCTCCTTATATGGACTTAGGCAATCTCCTCGCATGAGCTAGCTTTTGAGGTTGAGTTAGGCCCAAGATCCATTCTTTACATAGTATCAGAGCCAGTTCCATCCAGATTCTTTGGTCATCGATGTTGGGCTCCCATATTATATTGTTCACGCTCTAGTTAACAAGGTCTGGGCGTGCGGAGGAGTGTTAAGAGTTTCACATTGGAAAAAGGATGGGTACTTGATCTCCTTATATGGACTTGGGCAATCTCCCCCTCATGAGCTAGCTTTTGAGGTTGAGTTAGACCCAAGATCCATTCTTTACAAGATTCATAGCCCAAAAACCTCAAAGAAATCTATTTTTATCGGATCACAGTGTCCATAGCCAATACAAGCCATTTGAAAAAAAAAACCTTTTCTCAAATATATTGCAATATTCATCAAAAGAGAATTTAAGACTCGAAGTATTCAATAAGTGTTATTTCAAACCATTTAGCTCTTAAAGCATAAATACAAATGAGTAAAAATCACTTGAAGCAAATAGCACTTTCATGTAATACCTTGTCAAAACAAATTTCAAAATCTTTATTTAAATTCCTTTTTCGTGCCTCTAGCATCAATGCAAGTTTTTCTTTTATAAACTTAGAGCATTGCATTTTAAGTACCGTTTCTACAATTAGCTTCAAAGACAATTCATTTATGAATCAATGGTAGTTCATATGCGATTCAGTTATAAAACATAGAGATACCTGGAGTTGGTTTAATTCAAGAAATTACCTTATGGAAGAAAACCCAATAAATCCTCTTCTTGAAGTTCTTGGTTGAATCCTTGAAATAAAAGCTAAGGTGATTCACAATCCTTGTGGTTGTGCATTTTAATTTGCAAGAGAACTTCACTTGGGCAAAGTTTCCATTCCACATTGCATAAGAGATTCACACCCTGTTTCTATGTTCTCAAACCAAAATGACCAAGCAAAGATTGATTTCTCTTTCCATGGATAAACATTTAAGATCCTTGAGATTGGTTGCAAAATCTCTAATATATTCCCCACAATTTACACCCCACACAACTTTAGTAGGAAGGAGAAGAAAGTTGCTCATTGTAATTCATCTAAAGTGACCAAGAATGATTGGTCTTTCAAGTGTAAGTCTTATCTTTGACCCTTTAAGGCTCAGTAATAAATGCTTGGCTCTTTTCTATGAAAATCACATGCCAAGCTCTTGTGTACTCAGTTATCTCTAATTAATTTTTTTAATCAATATTACATTTTTCAAAAGTGTTTAATACGCTTCCAAACCTTGATTTTGTACATCATACCATTTTCCAATTAATTCACCAACTTAACTTACCCTTAGGCTCTCCTTAGACCCTAAATCATTTGTACTAAATCTCCGATACTTATCATCTTGTACACCATGGAAGTTAAGGTAGTTAGCACGCGTAGAACTTCGTAATGGCCTTTATACATCTCAAAATTTTCCTGGGTGCTACAATGTAAAACTATAGAGAGTTGGAATTCTATCAGGCTAGAGTTCTTCTTCTTCTTCTTCTGCTGCTGCTCCTCCTTCTCCTTATTCCTTAGACGCTAAATCATTTGTAGTACTTCTCCTATACTTATCATGTTCTCATGATATCGTTCATATCATTTGCCCTTGTTCATGAGCAAGTCAAGGTAGTTAGCACGCGTAGAACTTCTTAATGGCCTTTCGACATCTCAAAATATTCCGGGGTGCTTCAATGTAAAAATATAGAGAGTTGAAATTCTATCAGGCTAGAGTTCTTTTTCTTCTTCTTGGACAAAAGATAATTCCTGCAGTGTTGCATCTAGGATCGACAAATTCTTGTCTGCCAGGTGGGGTGATCTCTTTGGTGTAATGACACAATCTATTCTCCTACGTATTATCTTGGATCACAGTCCACTATTTCTTGCCTGTGGGCATTGGACTAATAATATCTCCTATTTTAAGTTCGAAAATATGTGGTTGGAACATGGGGGAATGGATAGCAACTGGTGGAGTTCTTTCAAATACTTTGGCAGCCCGGATTTTTTTTTTTGGAAAGAAACTTAAGTCGAAAGAATGGAACAAATCCTCTTTTTGGACATTTGGAGAATAGAAAATTGTGTATTCTGAATAGAATTCTGGAAATTGACCAGTATGCAGAAGAAACACCGCCCTTTGATGACCTACTTCTGTCCAAAGCAAGCTTGCAAATGGAGCTTGAGGAGATTTTTATAAATTGGTAGAAATTTCACGGAGACAGAACTCTAGATGCCTCTGGTTGAAGCAAGGAGATAACAACACTGTGTTTTCCACAAAATGGTTGATTCTCATAGGAGCTTCAATCAACTTGCCAAGCTAGAAGTTGGGGGTATTAGCATTGATAACATGGATATCATTTCTAATGAGATTCTTAGTTTTTATGAATCATTATACAAAGAGAATGAGACTCGAAGACCAGAATGGGACTACACAAATGTTCACTGCTTAACGAGTGAGGAAAAATAAGGGCTACATCGTCCATTTCAAAAAGAGAAAATTCTTGAGGCAATAAAAAGTTGTGAAAGCGACAAAGCTCGGGGTCCGGATGCGTTCGCCATGGTTTCTACAAGAAGTTTTTTGGAGTATTAGAAGTGGATCAGCTGAATGCTTTTAATCACTTTAACAATCTCGATTTTTTTGAGAGAAGTTCAAATGCTTCTTCTATTGCTCTTGTCCCCAAGATGATTGGTGCTAAGGAACTTAAAGATTAGAGACCTATCAGTTTGATTGGTAGTTTCTGTAAGATTTTCTCCAAAGATTTGGCAGGTAACTCTAAAAAGTGCTTCGCGGTCGAGTTAGTGCTTCTCAAACAAGTTTTCTTAGCGACAGAAACATCACAATGCGGCATTGACTGCTAATGAATGTTTGGATTCGAGAATGAAGTTTGGAAAGTCGGGAATCCTTTGCAAGTTAGAGTGTTGGACATTGAAAAAGCATTTGATCATGTCAATTGGGGATTCTTACTGAACCTATTAAGGCAGATGGGTTTCAGCCGCAAATGGATTAATTGGATAAAATTTTGTATCTCTTTAGTAAAATTCTCAGCTCTCATCAATGGTAGTCCCTAAGGTTTCTTTCTTCACAAGAGGACTTAAACAAGGAGATCCTCTTTCTCCTTTTCTCTCCATTCTTTTCATGGAGGTCCTCAGCAAGATGCTATATAGTTCAACACAAACAAATTGAGTCTCAGGTTTCATGCAGACCACAGAGGCATCAACAATCTCCAAGTCATCCATATTTTATATGCAGATGACACTTTGATCATGTGTGATGCTAAGGAACATCAGGTTTTGATTTGAGGATGATCCTAATCTTTTTCGAAGTTGTCTCAGGATTACACATCTACTTCACCGAAAGTTCTCTCTTTCCGGTTAATGATGTGCCAAATATAAGTTGGCTTGCCAATATTTTGCAGTGCAACATAGGAGCAGGTCCTACTAAGTATTTGTGCTTACCTCTGGGAGACAAATATAAATCAGTGACAATTTGGAAAGAGGTAATTGAGAAGATGGAAAAGAAGTTGGCGAACTGGAAGAGACAATATCTTTCATTAGGGGAGAGTCGCTTTGATCAACAATGAGGTCAGTGCACTTCCTACTTACACCATGCCTCTTTTTTAGGCTCCCTCCTTGGTTCTGCAAAAGATTGGATGGACTGAGATTTAAGACGAGACTATCTTTGGCAAAAAAATAAACAATCTAATCCTTTCCGCCTTGTGAATTGGAAAGCAGTCACCCAGGACAAAAGAAAAGGCCATCTTGGTATTAAGAACTTAAAAGAGTCATAACAATAGCGTGTTGATGAAATGAGATTGGCGATTCGACAAGGAGGTAGGTGCACTTTGGAGGAGGGTTTTGGTGGAAAATTCACACTTGAGAGTCCCTGGATTGAGGTACTGGATTATGGAAGCATATCTGAGGCTATTGGAACAAATTCAAGTCAAATATGGGCTTTATTCTTGGTAATGGGAGGAAATCAGACTTTGGGAAAACGCATGGTTGGGTCATGCTCCCCTGAACGATCAATTCATGGATATCTTCAACTTATCTTCTCAACAAAATGGAGAAATTGCAGTATTCTGGTCAACACAAGAATAAAATATTTTTCTTAGAAGGAATATTAATCGTTGGTAAGTGGAAAGACTATGCCTATTGCTCCAGAGGTTGACCAACATAACATTGGACCACAGTAAAACAGACTCCATTTTCCTAAGGAGGCTTGTCTCTCACAATCGAACCTACAAAAGAGGGTGATCCGACTGTGCAGCAGATGTCATCTATGTGAAGAGCATTCAGAAGAAGTTCACCTCTTCCTGCATTGTAGGGTCATTAGCCAGCTATGGGATATGTTTTTTGTAATTCTAGGCATAAGTTGGACTGTGCGTAATTCCATGATTGAGTTCTTGCTAGGCTGGAACTGAAAGGGGCTTACTAAGAAATCCCTAAGAACTTGGAACATCATACCTCTGGTCATTTCGTGGACCATCAACTCGGAAGAAATAATATAATTTTTGAAGGCAAGAGTAACATTCACAACCTTAAACAAAGATGTCTCTTTGGTAGTCTTTTTGGTGCAATCTGGTTATTGTAGATGGAATGATGTACACAATAGAGTGATTGCATAACCTATAATTATGCCTGTTGCACTGGCTTAGTGCACAGATTTATAAAACCTTTAATTACTTATCAAAAGAAAGAACTGAGAAGGGATAGGTCACAAGACCATTGGTGGCCACTTTATTTGTTGGTGAGGCTGAGGCATGAAAACAGTGGTAGCATTTTTGTAGTTCAGCTGTGAGGTCCAAAAGACCTAGAATTTGGTAATAGTTACGCCAAGGAACTCTTAATTTAGAAGCGCCAAAAGATCTCTCAGTAATTGGTGTTAAGCAGAATTTTCTGCTCGACTCTCGTAAGCTATGTTTGCCCGTCCGTCTACTGCTCTAGTTGCTTGTATTGAACCATGCTGTATAGTATTCCCAGTCTCTATTGAGCAGAGTCCCACTGTCTTCAAGACTTCCCTTTCATTGGTAAATTAAGTATTTTTGATGTAAGAAGCAACATAAAGAAAATGCTGTTACAGATGACACCCAAAAAGGAGTGAGGACTTTACAGGAAGTGTAGTGAACCAATGAAATCAATAAGGCTTCAAGTAAAGCTTCCGTTTGAAGCCTCTTTTGAGCATGCTGGTTGGGTGATTGGTGTCTCAATTCAACAATTTGATTAGTTCCGATATCTTATTTATGTCTCTACACTGCAATCTGCAATTCTATATATTTTAAGGAGTTGGTTGGTTCAGAGACAAGTTATGCATGGATTAGTAATACGTGGATTGTAATATAGGTATTAGTAATACATGGATTAGTGCCCATCGTATTTTCACCAGTAGAGTCGTTTAAATAATAGTTGTGCCCATTGTATTAACTATGTTCATCGTGTGATCACCAATAGAGTCGTTTTAATAATAGTTGTGCCCATAGTATCAGCTAAGTACAGTGTTATCTTAGGTAATTGTTGGCTCAAATATACGATATAGGCATTGGGTTATGCATTAGGCGACTCTATCTGTTGGTCTTGGATTTCCGTTCTGTTTTATTAGCTATTGATCTGCATTTTGTCTTTTTTAATCTTTTCCAGTTTTCATAGACATGTGTGGTGCACTTATTGACTCAAGCTAACAAATATGGGTAAATTTTACTTCTCTCAGACAGAGCCCGGGGCTCGATTTGATCTAGAGATAATCTCTTCCCTGAGCCACTGTCCATTCACATCATTTTAGATATGATTCTGTTTGGTGCGCCCATACCTGGGGATGGGGGAGCACAAAAATGTTTAAAGCAGAATAAAAGGGAAAACATGAGGATGTGGTTGATTTATTGTAGCATTGTCACTGTCCAAGTAATCTTATTTTGTGTTTGAAATGTAGGGACTCAATGCTGTGTGACGTTGAAGCTTGCTTATTTGTGTGGGTTCCCGTGAAAGAAGTAAAAGAAAGTGGAGAACACCCTGGAAGTATTGTCATCAAGCATTTCTTTAACGAGCTCACATTTATTTGTGCTACCGAAGATTATGGGTACTTTCTCAAAGTAACGAAAGTGAAGAGCGTAGGCAATGGAAAGTTGTCAAAATACTCAACACACCTCATGTTCCCTGTAACTTTCTTCTGTCGCACCTTCTTACCTAAAACCGGGGAAGTCTTGGTTGGGATTGTCATCAAAGTTTGCATGCAAGGAGTCTTTCTGAAATGTGGACCTATGAACTCTATCTATCTCGGTCGTCGCAAGATGCCAAATTACAACTATGTTCCAGGTGAAAACCCTTTCTTCTTATCAGATGATCAGTCGAGGATTGAGAACGAAGTGGCTGTCCGATTTGTTGTGTTCGCTGTGAGATGGAGTACAACCAATGTGAGGAAATTTGACCTTCTTGCAAGCATTGAAGGTGATTCCCTTGGGCCAGTTTCACTGAATGGATTTGATGGACTAGAGCTGTAAAATTCTTAATAGGAAAGGAAAAGGAAAGTGCATTTTAGAGTATAGTTTCTCTTGCCAGATCAAAAATAGGAAAGAAAGAGCATATGTGGGTTTACTTATAGGATGTGAAATGTGTTATCAGTGAAATTATTACTGTAAATGGTTCTGTTAAAAGTTTTTGTTGATACAGTGTTTGGAGAAGTGAAAATGGCTGAGGTACAAATTTAGAAACTTTACAGTTGGTGCTGGAGTTGAAATAGTGAAAAATTCTGAACCTTTGAACTGTATTTTGTTTGTGTTGTGTTTTTATCAGTAGTTCAGATTTCGTTTTATTGTTGTTTGCTTGTGAAGTATTTGTGGTTCGCCTTTCCCGGGCGTCGACTATAGCGAGAGCTTTAGTGCTCCCGATTGCTCTTTTAAAAAGACTGGTTTGTTTGTGTTGTGTTTTTATCAGTAGTTCAGATTTCGTTTATCGTTGTTTGCTTGTGATGTCTTTGTGGTTCGCCTTTCCCAAGATGGACTATAGCGGGAGCTTTAGTGCATCCAATTGTCCTTTTGAAAGGACTGGTTTTCAGATTTTTTTCAAAAAAGTTTAATGGGGTAGATTATGAGTTGGTGTTTAGAAAACTTTTGTTTTGTTAGCCAAACAGGCAGGGTAAATGCAAATATTGTCTTTAAATTTGAAGAGGGGTTGATGAAAATTGTTTTTTTTCAGTGTTCTTTCTAAATGTGTATAATTTATCAAAATTAAATAGTATAGTAATTTAATTCATGTCCACAACATAATTGATAAATTTTTATTTACATGATAATGTAAAAACCGTGTTTAATGAAATACACTTAAATAGAATATCGGTGGTGGTTGTTGATAGTGATATTTGACGTATGATTATGATGTGTTGGCGGTTTGGTTATACATGTGCGCTGATAATTGTTGGTGGACAATGGTGATTGTGGAGGAATTTTGATGACCATGCGTGGTTGATGCGCGGCGATTATTGGACGGGGTTGACATTGCTAGTTGCATAGTGATGGTTGATAGTGGTGATGACAAAATATAAACAAAGTGGTGGTAAAATATCACATGCGAATGATGATTATATACTACACCGTTGTGGATTAGAGAAGTTTCTTCGCTATCTCTTCATTCAAATAATATATACAAGTTGGCTTTTTAAATGAGATTTATCTTAAAAATAAAACAGATTACCTTTTACAAAACGTAAATATAACGTGATTATTTACATGATATTAGTATATATGACATGACACTCTGGATTTAGCTATTGGAAGCTAGCTATATACTAAGGAAAAGAAATTCATTTTGAATATTAACCATTGATTACAAGAAGTTTTTATTAGTTTGTGAACCATTAAAAGTCAAATTAAGTTAATTAATATGAACTCAAGGAGCAAAATCAATGATGTGAATAAAAGATATCACTGAAACATTTTTATCTTTTATCTGAGTAGACCATCCATTATTCTTAAAGAAAAAAAATTAATAATTTTAAGAGCATATATATTAATCATCAAAACGACCGTGACTAATGAGACTCTTTTTTCTTAATTAGAAGTTTTCATTTTGAATGGAAAAAATATGTATAAATAACATAAATACCAATATTTTTGGAAGTAATTACACTCTTTCCCACTTTTTTAATTGTTTTACTCTCTCTCCCTATTAATATACATAACATAGCCGACATATACATTGCATTCTAGGTGTATGTTGGGATTTTTGTAATATATTTAGGGAGTTGAGATTTTTTGTAATATTGAAAACATAAGTTATGTATTTTTGTAATTTTTAGAAAAAAACGAGCTCCAAAAAAAAGACCAATAGATAAGAAGTTAAAAAGACTAATCTTAAAAAAAAAACCCAGATATTTAATAACTTAATATTTCAAAAAAAATCTAAATTACTCTTTATGAATTAAATATATTCTTTTATTTTTTGACTGTGAAATGTCTTCCTCATCTGCATGTACCCTATGATTCAAATCTTCATTTAATGCGTGATAACTTTTTATTAATTGAGATTTTAATTAATCAAAATTCCATTAACCCACCAATCAAACCCGAATCCTAATAACTTTGGGAAACTCCTAAACACCCACTAAACAAATTTCCAGATTAACAAATTCCATCCATTTTATTACTTATTGCATTAGTTGATTTTGCTGTAGTGTTTTTTTATAAAATAACATAGGATATTTATGGCTGAAATTAATGGGCAGAGACAGGTATGATCTCTTTAATTTCTCCTCACTACACAACATTTTCAATTTTTCTTTTGAGATTTGTTTTGGAGGTATTTTTTGATGGTTGAGGTAGACCCTTTGTATTAAAGAGTATTTTGTTGCTATTTTTTTTTATTTGCAACAACAACAACAACATACTCGGTATATTCCCACAAGTGGGGTCTGGGGAGGGTAAGTGTACGCAGTCCATACCACTACCTCAAATGTGAGATAAAGAGGTTGTTTTCGATAGACTCCGGCTTAAAATAAAGCAATCTAAGATAAGATAAAGAATAGTAAGCTATTTTTTTTTTCTATTTGGAATTGTTAAAAATGTTGCTTTTGATAATCCAGATTCAATTTTTTTATTTGATTAGGTTCATGAGTTATTGAATTTTTTAGCTGGTTTTCTTGGGTGAGGTTCATAAACGTTTGAACTTTCAGTTGTATTTTTTTTCTAAAAAAATAATTGTGGTGTCCGGTCCAGCTTTTACACACCTTGACTAATTCCACCTGCCACCCCCCAAGGGTCATCTCTCACGTAACCGTGTTTATTAAGGCTGGATGGGTGGGAAGAAATCACCTAGTGTTTTGTCTTTACTGAGATTAAAGCCACTTGACTGTTAGGAGAGGACAACCTCTTGTTCCTGCACCTTTTTCTTCGCTTCGGGGACGGAGGTTCTATGGTAAGTAACAACGGGTACAAGCAAGTTGACCGAAGGGGACCACCAAAACTTTTACTCCTGCATCGAGGAGCCGTTCGTACGAGAAGCAAGGGATGTCGTGAACGGTGGGATGCATAGAGAATTCGAGTCGTCTTCACTTCTTCAATCCTGCTGCTCTTCTCCCTCTATAGAGCGTGAGTAGCTTGCTTCCAAGTCCTAAGAACTCATGATTCTCAACTCACTTCATTGAGCCACACCAGCTTTTAGTTGTCATTAGATGCCAATGCACCTTCTTTGTATTTAATGTGCAGTTCTTGAACAGAGCTGCATTTTCGAAGACAAGAGGGAGTGGTTCGGATGGTAAACACCTCTCAGTTTTAATCCCAAGGTTGTGACTTCGAGTCACTTTGGGAGCAAAAAGGACGGGAACTCCTAGGGAGGTGTAAAGAAAGTTGCATATTCAAATGGTATTTTAAAATTAAATTGTTACTAAATATCGAAATATGTCATTCTTTTTGGGATTGACTAAAAAGGAAAGCGGGAAAAGTGGTCATATAAATTGGGATAGAGGGAATAATAATTATTAGAGTGACGTACCAATTACCAAAAGGATGTGGTTTGGTAAAGGAGGCTGTTTCTTTCTTGATTAGAAGTTTCGATTTTGATTTCTAGGTATGGAAAAAATATTGACAGAGAGAGTTTTCCCTAAATGGCCCACGAGTCACAAATTCACATTAGTTGGGCTCCAATAATACCGGATACTGGATAGAAAATATAAAGACTAACCTTAAAGAAAAAAAATCAGATATTTATTGAATTAATATTTTAGCAGGGAGCTTAAATTACCCCTTAAGTATTGAAAATAGTACAAATATACCCTCCTTCCTTTTTTTTGAACTCTAAATTATCCTTAACATCCATTGGTAACTCTATTTTCCCCTTTTCCCTTAACTAACCCTTTAGGAAAATGATTATAAATCAAATCCAGATTACGCTTAAAATCTACTCGACCCAACATAAAACCCAACCCAAATCCTAATAGTGGGGGAAAAACCTTCTAAACCAATTCATTGAAATCATGTAAGCTGATTCATTCATGAAATAGCATCAATCTTTTCTCTTTTCTTCTACGATTAGGTGTGTTTGGATTGACTTTTTTAAGTAGCTGTAGCTTATAAGCTAAAAACCATAAGTTGAGAGTACCCGACTTTTAGCTTTTGACTTATTTTTGTACCTTTTCAACCTAAAATCAAGTGCTTAAACATACTTTTTTCTTTTCCGAACACCTCCAAAAATAAAAAAGAGCTTAAAAGCTGAAAACACAATAAGTCAGTGCAAACACCTTGTTACTCTTGGAGCTATATTTCTTGGTTTAGCCCTGAATTAGCAGTCATCTTCATCTGTATCAACAAATTCTATCCAAATTCATACTTATTGCAGCAGTTGATTTTTGTTGTTGTGTTTTTTATAAAATAAAATAGGATATTTATGGCTGAAAATACTGGGTAGCGACAGGTATGATCTCTTTAGTTTCTCCTCTCATCATAATATGTTCAATTTTTTTAAAGATATTTATTTATTTAAAAGAATTTAAGTGTCTTTGTTTTGGAGGTATTTTTTGATGGTTGAGGACTTGAGGTAGACCCTTTGTATAAAAGAGTATTCTGTTGCTATTTTTTTATTGGAATTGTAGAAAATGTTGCTTTTGATAATCAAAATTCAATTTTTTGCTATGTTTGGGTGTTTTTCTACTTGTTTAATTAGGGTTCATGGATTCTTGAAATATTTAGTTGATTTTCTTGTGTGGGGTTTCAGTTTTGTTTTTGATAATAAAATTGTGTTTCCAGTCTAGCTTTCACGCACCTCGACTAATTCCACGTGATACAACCACTCCATGAGCAATACGTGTAAGGTAATTGTGTCCATTAAGGCTAGACGGGTGGGAAGAAATCACCTAGTGTTTTTGTATCTGTTGAGATTTGTTGAACCCGAGAGCTCATGATTCTCAACTCATTTCATTGAGCCACACCCTTGGGTGTATCTTTCAGTTGTCGTTAGATGGCAACACACCTTCTTTGTATTTAATGTGCACTTCTTTAACTGAGCTGTATTTTCAAAGACAAAAGGGAGTTGTTCGGATGGTAAGCATACCTCGCTTCCAATCTCAAGGTTGTGTGTTCGAGTCACTGTGGGAGTAGAAAGGGTGGGAACTCCTATGGAGGGGTAAAGAGAGTTGCATTTTTAATTTGTGCAACTGAAATTTTGTTGTGTATTTGTATCCTTGAGCCTCGTTTATATCCTTAATTTATGTATTGTTCTTGGTAAATCCCATGAATTTGTTTGAGCCATTTTTAACTATTTTAGATTCTATTTATTTATGTTTTAAAATTTTCTAGGTGGTTTTAAGTATTTATGCATTAGTAGTGGAGTAAGGATTTGATACTGAAGCTATGCAAATGGATAGTAATTCTGGTGTACCAGGAACACCTTCGCCACAATTACGTCGTTGCAAAGGATCAAATGAGGTGAACCATTTTCTCTCAGTGTTTTTAGTGACTTTTTAGTGACTGATACCATTCTCTGCTTTGTTGTCCCTGGTTGCTCCTTGTGGGTTTTAATCACTTTAGTTTGAAAATGAAAGAGTACACAGGGAACTGAACAGCATATAGAGTTTATGTGCCTTTTGACAAAAGTAGTGTATTACTTCCTCTGTTCCATTTTATTTTATGGTGTTGACTGAATACTGCATTAAGATGTTGACTTACAACAATAACAACATACCCAATGTATTCCCCTAAAGTGGGGTCTGGGAGGGTGGGAGGGTAGAGTGTACACAATCCATACCTCTGAGGTGAAATAGAGAGACTGTTTTCAATAGATCTTCGGTTCAAGGCAATACCAGTCCAGAAAAAGACGTAATATAAGAACAAGAAGCAATAGATAGTCACAACAACAGATAGTAACCAAAACAAGACTACCACAAATAATACTATCCTCGATCTACCCAAAGTAACAAACATTATCAAAACTCCAAGAACAAGAAATTACAAGCATAGCACGATGACTACTAGTACGGATAACAAAACAAAGCATACCTTCCTACTAACCAACAACAATAATATACCCAATATATTATTCCTACAAAGTGGGGTCTGGGGAGGGTAGAGTGTAAGCAGTCTATACTACTACCTCTGAAGTGAGGTAGAGAGGTTGTTTCCAATAGACCTCTAGCTCCATGCAAAACAGTCTAGAAAAAGACATAATGTTAGAATGGGATACAATAGGTAGTTACAGAAACAAGACTACCACAAAATAATACTATAATCGATCTATCTGAAACAACATACAACACCAAAACTCCAAGAACAAACACTAGTAGTCGTAGCACTACGACTACTAGCATGGACAACAAAACAAAGCACTCCCACCTACTAGCATGGACACACTTCTTCCTACTAACCTTCTACCCTAATTCGCGTCCTCCACACCTTTCTATTTAGAGTCATGTCCTCGGTAAGCTGTAAATAATTCATGTCAGGTCTAATCACCTCCCTCCAATATACGCCTTCTTACTATCCTTCTATCCTAATTCACATCCTACATACCTTCCTACCTAGGGTCATGTTTTCGGTAAGAAATTTGCTCCATCTCCTCGTTTAAGAAACTGACTTGATTTTTGTATTGTATAAGTAGTAGTGAAAAAAAATACGGTGAAGTGGTACAAAATTTGTTCGATAGAGAAAATATTTCATTAACCTTTAAAATAGTTAAATATTTTTCAATTCTTTAAAGTTGTGGAAGTGGTATAGAGGGTGTCAAACACATTTGAATGTCTCAAAATGGGAAGAGTGTCATGTAAATTGGAATAAAAAATACTAGGTTTTGGTTCAGAACATAATTTTTTTTGAAGTTCTATTCTCCCTCTTCCTGAAATTTCAGATTCCTGGGGAGTTTGTCAAAGCAAATGGCCCATTTGCTTGTTGACGACAGGAACAAGTATAAGTCAATGTTGATCAGTCTATATTCAACTCTGTGGATGATAGGTGGTTTTACTTTCATCATTTACATGGTACATCTTTATATTTGGGCCATGGTAGTAATGCAAATCTTTATGGTAAATGAGTTGTTCAATCTACTTACGAAAGCGCATGAAGACAAGCAACTTCCTTGTTTCAGGTTATTAAATTGGTGACCAAAATCATACTTGCATTTACCTTGTCAAAAAATCATTCTTGTAGTTGTAATTACTCTCCTGCTAAATTTCTTTTGACACTGACTTCTTCGAAACGCCACATATTTTGTTCCATATTTTCTTCTTTTTAAGACAAATTTCGTAGTGGACGGCAGATTGTAGTCAGAATACCTTTCAATTCAGTTTATTTTTTCCAAGTTTTGTTCCTAAAAAATACAAGTTCCTTAAATATCTTGGAACTTTGAGGATCCTGTGTGCACTCTTTTACACAATCCTCAAAATCTCAATATATTTCCTTTTGGTTTATTCAGACTTTATTACATGAAATTCTATCTATGCAAGTACTTTGAATTTCTCAGTTAAATTCTTCTCTGTGTAGGAATTTTAGGCATTTAATACCGTAAGATTTACTATCATTTTCGAGACCTCAGGTAATAATAGGCTATGCTGCTCGGACTCTTAAAAAATGTCAGCGGGTGCATGTCGGATTCGCCAAAAGTAGTGTATTTTTGGATAATCTGACACGGGTGCGGCATCAAAAGTGAAGAGTCCGCGCAACTTAGGTAATAGGTACTCTAGGTTGTGAAAAAAATGTTGCCTTACTAATATGAGAAATCTAAAAATGCAGTTGACTAATATATGAACCTTGAGGTACGCACAAGCTGGCTCGGACACCACAGTTATCGAAAACCGAAGTGTAAATATGAGATTTGAGTATCAGGTCTATAGAGGTTGAGTTTTCACTAAATAAAGGATACAATCATAGGTTGTATGGTTTCTGCATATACCCCAATTATTTGTACCATGTTTTGTTTTATTTATCAAAAACTTTGATAGCCGTTGTTGTTAGGTAGACTTGTCAAATTAACTTTTGTATAGTCTGGATGGACTAACACATATCTTGGAACTCGATCACTAACACGTTCTTGCTTTTAATGAAACTAGTCTGTACATTACTCATCTACTAGAAAAAAATAAAATATAAAGAAATAAAGTCCTAAATATAAGGTAGAGTTGTGTGTTTATTTGGAAATCTCATTATGATTAAGGTCCAAAAATTTTTCCAACTCAAAGAGTGACAATCTAAATTGGGTGTTTTCATATTTATTATCGAAAATTTTGAATATGAAACTCCGACTATTACCCAACAAAAGGAACATTGCTTGAATTTAACTTGATCTCTAAATAATAGATGAGCTCTTCTAACCCTAATAGAATTTTATTTCTTTCTTCATGATTAGAAATAGGATTGACACCAAAATTTAGTTGTATTTAATTATAATTCTATTTCTTAAAAAAAGTTTTTTTTAAAAAAATAATTATTTTTAAAGTTGTTTCAAATGTTATCCTTCAAAACATATAATTGTGCATTTGACATAATTTTGATTTTAGGCTCCTTTGATATTTTAACTAATTGACTCAAATGTGTTAACCTTTTTTTTCTACAATAATTCATCCTATTAATTAAGTGTTTATTAATTAAGTGTTTGTTATTGTATAGGAGTACAAATTGGTATGGTAGTTTGTAATGCTCGGAAAAGGAGCAACAAAAATTGTTATTCAACTCAACTCAATCCTAATTTTAATTAATCGTAGCTGACATTGACATTTTAATAACAATTTACCCCTTTATAAAGTTACTTTTTAAAACTTTTAAAGGGGCAAACAATCAATCAATATTTTAAGGCTATTTTGATCGTTCAACATTATTATTCATGCTTTTAATATAACTAGTTTAGTTTACGTGCTTTGCACGTGTGTCTCGCGTCAATCAATAAAATTATACTCCCTCCATTTAAAAAAGAATGACCTACTTTGATTTGACACAAAATTTAAGAAAATAAAGAAGACTTTTGAATCTTGTGGCCTTAAATTAAAGTTATGTCAAATGCACTAAAATGCCCTTTAATCTTGTGGTCCTAAACATGCCATGTGGAAAGTTGAAATTAAGGAATTGCCAAAAAAGGAAAGGGGTCATTCTTTTGAAACGGACTAAAAAGGAAAGTAGGTCATTCTTTTTGAAACGGAGGGAGTATATAAAAAAGAAACTTATTAAAAAAATACAAATATTTGTTAACACGTCAATTAATAAAGTTATATATAAAAAAGAAACTTATTAAAAAAATACAAATAGATGTTAATGCGTCAATCAATAAAATTATAACAATAACAATAACAATAACAAACCCAGTGTATTCCCACATAGTGGGGTCTGAGAGGGGTAAGATGTACGCAGTTCATACCACTACTTCAGGAGAAGTAGAAAGACTGTTTTCGATAGACCCCTGGAATCAATAAAATTATATATATATTAAAAAATAACTTATTAAAAAAAAAGTACAGATAGATGTTAACATAAATGTTATAACTCTTTAAATGATATGAATAAATATTGTACGAAAATAACAAATTATATGAACATTTATAGCAATTGACATTAATACAAATGCAAGCTTCATTTAAGTGATAAAAATAAACACAATAAATGTTACAAAAAGTCTCTTCATAAACAAAATTATTGATGTATGTATATCTTATAAATATCTTTGTAGGAAAGGGGGAATGTTTCCGATAGACCCTCGGCTAACTTACAAAATTAGGATTCAATAGTTATGTCTTCATTCTAAAGATAATTTTCAATATAATCTCATATATGGAGTCTTTGGAGGATAGAATACATATTTTATCACTGCCTCTGAAGGGTAGAAAGACTGTTCTCAATAGATATTCATAATCTAGACTGAGATAGCATTATTAGATATGGATTAGAAGTAAAAGATACTTACATATGTTTTAAGTTGGTGAATGAAACTGAAGAAACTACTGTGCTTGAAAAATCTAAGCAACAATGTGGTGGAGGATTTATGAGAATTCCTAACAATAAAGCAATTCTTTGTTCTGCTTCAAGAAATCACTGCAATGAAGATATCAACGTTAATACCCTATATATGTAAACAGAGACTAAAATGTCAAAATAAACTACTCCAGTAAACGAGACAAAAAAAGGCACGAAAGACAATATTATGAGCTTGAGGATATAGATATTATATATAATATTTGACATCACAAACGTCGTGTAATTAGAATTTGATTTCTATTGAAAAAGAGAATTTGATTTGTTGTTAAAGAAAGTAAAATTCTATATAAGGTAAAGTAATAAGTCGATATGAATTTGATATTTAAAAAGATTCTGCACTTAAAAGAAAAATTAATTATTTTCCTAATATTAAAAATAGACATTTAATTTTCTCCTATAAATTAGACTTTTGTCTTAAGTTTTTTTCATGACTGTTTAGTGATTCTTTTTTATGGGGGTGGGGGTGGGGGGGGTGTCCACTTTCAAGTTTTTCATTAGGATTTTGGACTCTTCTTTCCTTTTCTAGTTGTTTTTGCTTTTGTTTTTTCCCATACATTTTTATGCTTTTCTTTTTCTAATTAACCTTTACTTCTCTTTATTTAGTATAATATGAGAATAAAAAAATATCTTAGAATTTAGGACTCTTTGCCCTTTTCTAGATGTTTTGTTTTCACGTTTTATGCTTTTCTTTTTTTAATTGACCTTTACTTCCCTTTATTTAATAAGAATAAGAAAATATCCTTAAATAAAACATAAGTGACATGACGATTTTATCTATTGCGAAAACTTTTAATGAAGAGCAAAAAGTTCAAATCACTTTTCTAAGGGGTTTCACACTTTTAATATATTATAGATATAGATGTAGATTATAAATTATAGATATAAATAGATTTTTGAAGGAATGAGCCATATGATGCCTCCCAAGCATATGTATTAAAACCCATCGTGGAGGCCGTTTGAAAATTTTATTCATCTTCCAATCAATCATGAATCATTTTCAACTTCAAAAACCATACATGAACCGTTTCATTAGAATAATCAGCTCAAAAGTAAAGATATGTCCTTCCAATTAGAATAATCAGCTCAAAAGTAAAGATTTGTCCTTCCATGTATGTCATGTACACTTCCATTATTACAAACCAACACAACTATCTATGGAGCCTCTATATAATGAAGTATAATATAACTCTTTGGACAATTCCTGACTAAAGAAAAGAAGAAGATACTAGCTACCACGAAATAAAAGTGGCGTCTCAATATACCCTAGGAAGAAAGTCACACTAGTCCTATCCGCTAATCACGTGCCACGCCTCTTTCTAAAATATGGAAAACAGAGGGGTTCCAAAGAGGGTTGAGTACACCGCCACAAAACTCAATAAGTATAGTTGACTCTCTCTCGCTCAAAATTAGGACAAGACTTTATTAGGAAATTAATGTAAAACATAATGCGTAATATTAAATCGCAATTTAAACTTTGAACTTAAAAATCGAGTGTAATTCCATTTCAAAATCTTATGAACCTTCAATAATAAATGCACAAGTCATATGTTCAAACATGATTTAGATAAATCATAAATTTTCATTTCAGTTGAATTGACTCTTTGAAATTACTTTCGGCTCCTTAGTCCTAATTGAGTTCAAATCCTTTGTTTACATTTCGCCAGGAGTATTATACCGACACTAACATAAATAGAAACAACACTAGGTGATTAACCTAGTCAAAAATATTTGTACCTACTTGTTCGGACGGCTTCATGTAGTGCCGTACTAGTCGAGTTAATCTCATTACTTTTAAGTAATGATCATTTGCCCTCTCAACTGGGGATTTTATCCCACAAACCTTGGCCTATCCTTGGAATGAATCCATACACCGGCATGTGTAGTTCCAAGGTAAGGAATATACATTCTAACCAATCTTGGTGGTTTCCACTAGTAACTCCCATATCACATTTCCTATAACCTAGATTCATAGCCTAAAAACCTTAAAGAAATCTATTTTTATCAGATCACAATGTCCATAGCTAATCCAAACCATTTGGAAAAAATATATAAAACCTTTTCTCAAACATATTGCAATATTTATCAAAAGAGAATTTAAGACCTGAAGTATCCATTAAGTGTTATTTCAAATCATATCTTAAAGCATAAATAGAAATGAGTTTAAATCACTTAGAACGAAATAGCACTTAATGTAATACCTTACGACAACAACAACATACCCAGTATATTCCCACCAAGTGAGGTCTAAGGAGGGTAAGTGTACGCAGTCCATACAACTACTTAATGTAATACCTTATCAAAACAAATTTCAAAATCTTCATTCAAATTCCTTTTCATGCCTGCAACATCTATGCGACTTTTTCTTTTATAAACTTATTAACATTTCATTTCAAAGTACCCTTTCAACAATTAGCTTCAAGGACAATTCATTTATGAATCAATGGCACTTCATATGCAATTCAGTTATAAGACATGGAGAGAGCCTCACTCCATGTTTGCAATTCAATTGTTTGCTTTTATGTGTTTTGTTTGTTGTATTGTTATCTGTCCTGAGTCGGGGGTCTATCGGAAACAACCTCTCTACTTTATGTTATGGACTGCGCGTACACTTTACCCTCTCCAGACCCCACTTGATGGGAATACATTGAGTATGTTGTTGTTGTAGAGAGCCTCACTCGCTCGCCCCCATAAGTACGAACTCACATTTACACATTATTTATTTGTAAATATGTAGAGTGTTACAAAATCAATATAATAATGTATATAGATAATGCAGATGATTTTTTAGTATTTGAATAACAATGCACCAAGTTGCCCCCTCTTTCGGGATTTGAATATTTAGTTTCCATTGTTAGCTTATTCTTTTTGTGTATTTATATCATTGTAATCTTTGAGTAAGATATAGATTATTATTTATACCTTATGAATTACATGGTATTAGAGCCATATTTGTTGCTTCGTTAGAGTAACTTTGTTTCGCTAGAGGTCAGCTTTGGCTCGTCGGAGTTGAGTCTTGTCTCGTCAGAATCCTTGTCACGTCATGAAATACTCGTTCCAGCATCTTCTTTGAAATCGCCTTGAGATTTCCAATCCATTTATGGTGGTTCTCTGATAACAAAACCACTTTTGAAGGAGAGTCAACTTCGGATCAGATTTTCATCTGTGTTTGGTCTGGTTTGTGTTTCTCTACAGATTTTGTATTCCATTTTTTGGATTTGAAGGCTTCCTGTGTGAGAAGCTTGTAATTTTGAATATTTCTTTTAACGAAAGTTCTTGGTAAGATCAGTTTGATCGAAAAGAATTTTTGTTGCAATCCCACAAGTGGGATCAAGGGAGGGTATGACTTACACTTACCTTACCCCTACCTTTATGGATGCAATCTTATTAAGCCTCGATCAAACAAAAGATTTGTTTTGATTTTTCTTTTAGTTTTATGTATAGGTTGTAGCCTTAGAGTTCGTACCATTACCATTACCATTACTGCAGAATAAGAGAGACCATTTCTGCTAGACCCTCAACTCAAGACAAAATACAATTTTGGAAAAGATGTAATAAAGGTACTAGAGACAATAGGGAGTAACACAACAACAGATGATAACATAACAATATTACTACAAGCGATCTACCCGAAACCAACATATATCAACAAAAATTCAAGAACAAGAAACTACAGGTGTAGCACTACGACTACTAATAAGGACATCACAACTACCTACTAGCATGGATGCACTCCTACCTTCTATTGTAATTTGGATTCGCCACACCTTTCTAAGGTTGTCCTCGTTCAACTGCAACTGTGACATCATGTCTAATTACCTCTCCCTAATATTTCTTTGGTCTACCTCGACCTCTCTTGAATCAATCCATAGTCGATCTCTCACACCTTTGTACTCGGGCATTCATGTATCTATTCATCACACGCCTGAATCATCTCATCCTCACTTCTCGTATCTTGTCTACCACCAAAGTCACTCCCACTTTTTCTCGGATATCCTTATTTCTAATCCTATCCCTCCTAGTAAACCCAACATCCTTACTCCTCCACCTTCGTCCTTTGGATGTGAGAATTCTTGACTGGCCAACACTTCGTCACATACAATATAACTAGTCTAACCACCACTCTATAGAACTTACTCTTAAGTTTAGGAGACCCCTTCTTACCACACAAGGCTCTAGGAGCGAGCCTTCATTTCATCCATTCTATACCAGCACATGAGTGCCATTCTCGTCAATCTCTCCATTTTCGTGGATAATAGACCCAAGATATTTGAAAATACCTCTCTTTTGGAAGGCTTGTGTATCAAGCCACACTTCCACGTCAGCCTCATATGACACCTCATTGAACTTGCACTTCAAATATTCAGTTTTGGTCCTGCTCAACCTAAACGCTTCAGACACCAGGGTCTGCTTCCGAACCTCCAACTTAGTGTTAACACCTCCTCGAGTCTCGTCATTCAAATCTACGTCATCCACAAATAACATACACCATGGCACCTCACCTCAAATATGTCACGTCAATACATCCATCACCGAGACAAATAAAAATGGGCTAAGGGTTGATCCTTAGTGCAACCCTATCAGCACCAGAATAGGCTCCTAGTCTCTTTCCTCTGTTCTTACTCGAGTCTTGACTCCCCCGTACATGTCTTTAATCGATCTAGTGTACGCCATAGGTACCCCTCTAGCCTCCAGCACCTCTATAGAACCTCTCTAAGTACTTTGTTATAAGTCTTTTCTAGATCGATAAACACCATGTGTAAGTCCTTCTTCCTCTCCCTATACTGCTTATCTAGTCTCCTCACAAATATGAATGATGTGTCCTGACATAAATTTGTCATGTTTCTCGGAAATAGTCACTATCTTCCTCGACTTGATTCCACCACCTTCCAAACCTTCATAGTGTGGCTTAGCAACTTGATACCCCTATGATTGTTGTAATTCTGAATGTCACCCTTGTTCTTGTATAATGAAATCATCATACTCTCCAAGCTTCGGGAATTCTGGTCGTCCTGAAAAAGACATTAAATAACTCAGTTAGCCACTCTGTACCACTCTGTACCTGCCCTGCCTATGCACTTCCAAAAAACCATCGGAATCTTGTCTGGTCCAATCGCTCTACTCCTATATATCCTACAAATAACGCCCTTAACCTCCTTAGATTTATATGCCTACCATACCACTACCTAAAGTAGTAGTATGGTCTGCGTACACTTTTACCCTCCCCAGCCCCTACTATGTGGGAATACACTGGGTATGCTGTTGTTGTTGTTGAAAATGAAAAGATGAAATACAACATTGTTCTCTACTTCCCTTCTCATTTTTTTTTTGTGATAATTATTTGCTAGGCTGTGGAAGAGATTTTCTTGAGTTGGCCCAAATGGGTGCTTGATGATTGATGTTATGTCAGCTGCTTTGTTTCTATGTTTAATATTTTCTTTTGTTTTTTTTTCTCAGAAAATTTATGTTTAATATTGTCTTCTCCTGTAACCGAGGCAACTCTACCTTGTGCCGAATATCTGCATTCGTAATCTATATCCCTGCTTGCAAACTGTTTGTCATGCTTTATTTAAGTTGAAGGGTCTAGCGGAAACAACCTCTCTATTTCTACGAGGTAGGGTTAAGGTTTGCGTACACGCTACCCTCCCCACCCCAAACCCCATTTGTAGGATTACACTGGGTATTTTGTTGTATTGTCCTCTCCCGTAACTATGTAAACAGAAGTAGATAAAGAAGTTTATATATTAAGGTACAACTAGAGTTTGCAGTTTGCAAAAGCTGGTTTTTAACCAAATGAATACAAACAAAGCATGTAAATACCTTTTTTTACTGGTGATCTGGATTTTCTTGAAATTTTTTCCAAGTTAGCTTTCTCAATAATCAAGAACTGAAATACTCCCAAGGTATGTAAAATGATGGGTATCAATTATCAAATATGTTGGGGTAGAGGAAGATATAGTGGAGATGCCGCAACCAATTTTGGAAGAAGGAAGGAGGCCTACAGGAAGTCAAATTGTTCAAAGAAGCAACCGATTCAGAAACACAAATTTTGTCCATGAGCTTGATAGATTGGTATTCCATGTGTTATGATAAGGGATTTCAGGTGAACAAGGGTAATGGGGGATGGTTTCGGCCATCAACTTCTCAATGATGAATTTAAAATTGTCTCTTGGAATGTAAGGGGTTTGAATAATGCCGACAAACAAAATTTGGTGAAAGGTCTTCTTTTCAAACGGAACCGATTCAGAAACACAAATTTTGTCCATGAGCTTGATAGATTGGTATTTCGTGTGTTATGATAAGGGATTTCAGGTGAACAAGGGTAATGGGGGATGGTTTCTGCCATCAACTTCTCAATGATGAATTTAAAATTGTCTCTTGGAATGTAAGGGGTTTGAATAATGCCGACAAACAAAATTTGGTGAAAGGCCTTCTTTTCAAACGAAAAGCTAACATTGTTTGTCTTCAAGAAGCTAAGCTTGAATTTTGGTCTCGCAAGCTGGCAGGTCATCTTAAATTTGGAAGATGGATGGATTGTGCTTTGTGGAAGCTGAGGGGACAAGGGAGGTATAATCATTCTCTGGGACAAAAGAGAGTGGGAGGGGTTTGTTATTCTCCACGGTGTTCATTCCATCTCTTGAACTTGTACTCTGATTTTTCTTGGTGTATGTCCGGAATTTATGCACCCATCAACAGGGAGGAAAAGAACCATTTATGGATGGAACTCTCAGCTGTCAAAGGTCTTTGGGAGGGACCTTGGGTGATTGTTGGAGACTTTAATACCACAAGGTTTCCTTGTGAGAGAACACTGATCCAGGTTTGACAGAGGTATGAAGGAATTTTCAAATTTCATCGATACCCCCTTTTATCTGAGGAATGGACCAAAGATAATTCTTGTAGTGTAGCATCTAGGACCGACAGATTCTTGTTTTCTGCCGAGTGGATGATCTCTTTAGTGTAATGAACAGTCTATTCTCCCTCGTATTGTCTTGGATCACAGTTCACTGTTTCTTGAGTGTGGGCATTGGGCTAATAATGTCTCCTATTTTAAGTTCGAAAATGTGCAGTTGGAACATCCTGAGTTTAAGGAAATGGTTAGCAACTGGTGTACTCTAAATAGGATTCTGGAATTGACCAGTGTGCTGAAGAAACACCCCGCTTCGATGACCTTTTTCTTTCCAAAGCAAGCTTGCAAATACAGCTTGAGGAGATACTTAAATTGGAAGAAATTTCATGGAGACAGAATTCTAGATGCCTCTAGTTGAAGCAAGGAGATAACAACACTGTTTCCACAAAAAGGCTAATTCTCGCAGGAGATTCAATCAAATTGGCAAGCTAGAAGTTGGTCGTATTATCACTGATAACATTGATATCATTTCTAACTAGATTCTTAGTTTCTTTTGAATCATTATATAGTGAGAATGAGAAGGGTGTGACTTAGTGGTCAATGAAGTGGGTTTAGAACCTAAGGTCTCAGGTTCAAATCCCAGTAGAGACAAAAACACTAGGTGATTCTTTCCTTCTGTCCTAGATGGAACTGAACAAAGTTACCTAATATCTGTTCTGGTGGGAAGTGGCAGGTATCCCATTGATTTAGTCGAGGTGCACGAAAGTTGGCCCGGACACTAAAGTTATCAAAAAAAAAAAAGAATGACACTTGAAGACCAAAATGGGAATACATAAACCTCCCCTGCATAACTAGTGTGGAAAAGAAGGGATGCATTGTCCATTTCAAGAAGAGGAAATTCTTGAGGTCATAAAAAGTTGTGAAAGCAACAAAGCGCAAGGTCTGGATGGGTTCACCATGGGTTTCTATAAAAAATGTTCTGGAGTATTAAAGTGGATATGCTGAATTTAATCACTTTCACAATCTCTAATTTTTTATGAGAAGTTTAAATGCTTCATATATTGCTCTTATCCTGAAAATGATTGGTGCAAAGGAGCTTAAAGTTTTCAGACCTATTAGTTTGATAGGTAGTTTCTATAAGATTCTCTCCAAAGCTTTGGCAGGTAGATTTTAAAAAGTGCTTCCAGTCTAGACAGTGCTACTCAAATGGCTTTTCATAGCGACAGAAACATCACAAATGTGGCATTGATTGCTAATGAATTTTTGGATTCGAGAATGAATTTAGGAAAGTCGGGAATCCTTTGCAAGTTAGACATCGAACAAGCATTTGATCATGTCAATTGGGGATTCTTACTGAACCTAGAAAGGCAGATGGGCTTCATGAAGCATTTGATTATGGTTTGATGCACGAAGGGTTGAAAATAACTCACTTTGAAGTTGTTAAGGGGTATATAAATGCCCGTTAAGTTTAAGTGCTTAAGTAAGTTGTCGTGACAAGTTTAGGGAGACTTTTATGCATTTTCTCTTTTCATAATAACCTAGAATATGCAAGTATTTGGTTTTAAAATAAAGTGGATGTATCTATAACCAAGTCAATATTATGGGGATGTTCAATGCAATTTATCCAAAAATTTGTCAGTATTCTAGTTTGGAAAGTACAAAGAGGTCACAGAGTTTGCAAATGGCAAATATGGACAGTAGTATCCACTAAGCAAAACCTTGTAAACCCCGCAACACCCCCCCCCCCTCTCCTCAAAGCCCCCAGTTATATAACCCATTTTACATCTCTATAACTCCTTTTCCGTTCCTCTATAATTTACATAAATCTCCTCACACAAAAAAGCTAGTGCAAAGTTTTCAGCATCACAGGTTAGAATTTTAGACCAATCTTTTTTTATTAATGAATTTATGTTCTGTTGTTTTCTGTTGATTTGGTGTTGATTTTGAAAGATGGCTTCTTGTTTTTAGTTGATTTAAAATTATTTGTTTTTGGAATTTTGATTTTTGATGCTTCCCTTTGAGATGTTTAATGGTTGAGTCTTGAATTACCCTGGATAAATGTAGCTGTTGTTCTGTAGCTTCTGTTGATTCTGTAAGAGTTTTATATTAATCTTTTTTTATTAATGAAATTGTATTTTGTTGCTTTTTGATAATTTTTGATGGATTTTGGATGATGGGTTTTTGTTTTTAGTCCATTTGAAAATATTTGCTTTTGGAATTTTGATTTTTGCTGCTTTAATGGTTGATTCTTGAATACTAATCATTGGTTATCAATGAAACACTATTTTTTAGTTTATGTTGATTTTTGGTAGGTTTTGAATGATGGACTTTTGTTTTTAATCCATTTATAAACTGCCCTCACAAAAGAGCTAATGCAAAGTTTTCATCTTTCCAGGTAAGAATTTAATACTAAATCTTTATTTATCAATGATGGGTTTTCATCTGTTGATTTTTGGAGGTTTTGAACGATGGGTTTTTGTTTTTAATCCATTTGAAAATGATGTGCTTTTGGAATTTTGTGTTTTGCTGCTTCTCTTTGAGAGGTTTAATGGTTGATTCTTGAATTTCATACTAATCTTTGGTGATCAATGAGACTTTATTCTGTTGTTTTCTGTCGATTTTTCGTAGCTTTTAAATGATGGGTTTCTGTCCATTTGAAACGATGTGCTTTTAGAATTCTGTGTTTTGCTGCTTCCCTTTGAAAGGTTTAATGGTTGAGTCTTGAATTACCTGGATTAATGTAGCTTTTATACTCTTTTTGTTATGGGTATTTCTTATGGATGTATTCCTCATGGGGTTTGATTCAATAGCAAATGCAGTACAACACAGGAATGTCTCGTAGACACTAAAAGTAGATCCAGGATTTGAAGTAAAATATTTATAGATAGTAAGTAATTTTTTATATATAGAGTATGTATAAAAGCTATTGGGTTAGTTAAGACACATGTCATGAGTTTGAATCTTGTAGGTGAACCAAATATGATATTTAGATAGAGAAGGATGGAGGGGTGTTCCTATTATCCATGGAGCATCCAAACTGAAAATACTGGATTTATCGACTATAAAAAGATAGCGGATTATTGGTGCAATTTCCATGATATTCCATCAACCCAAGTTTAGGAATAAATGAAGAGATCTCCGAATTAATGTCTTGTGTTCTAATTTACTAAAGTAGTTTCTTAAATAATTCCAGTTCCAATTATCATGTGTGATGGGATTATCAAATTATGTCGAATTGGTTGGCGAAAAATTGAAACATAGAAACTAAGTTGGGATGGAGAATCATTTGAATGCAAGGCTAAGTGGTCCTCAGTTAAATTTCTGTTTAAAGTTTTAGGAATTCCTTTTACTCAATAAAGTTTAATATGAATATATAGTCTGTGACTGTAAGAGTGTTACTAATGTGTTGCAACTCTTGATTTATGTGTTCTGCTTCCGTCATCGAAGTATTTTAAAGCGTGCAAAGTATACAAAAGAAAATGGCAGGTTTATTATGCAAAAGATGTTGTCTTTCCAATTTTACCAGAGAACAATGAGAATATATAAATTCCTCTTGCAAACAAGGTACTGATCAAAATACCAAAAAGAAAAAAAAAGAAATCTATAGACGATATTACATTCAGTGATGAAATGCATGAGACTGTCATGAAAGTGGGGCTTAATACACAGGTCCTCTAAAAGAGAGGGAGTTTGGGTCTATCAACCAAGGAAATGGAGATTGATGATGATGTCACACACCGTATTGATGCAGCTCGGACAAAATGGAGTCTTGCATCCGTGTCTTGTGTGATAAGGAAGTGCTACTAAAACTTAAAGACAAGTTCTTCATGGTGTTGGTTGGACCAACTATTGGGTGGAGTGTTGGTCCATCAAGAACTCTCACATTTAGAAGATGGAAGTTGCAGAAATGAGGATGCTGCGATGGACGTAAGGGCATATGAGGAATGATAGAATTAGAAATGAAGATATTCGGGGCATGTTGGGAGTGACTTCGGTGGAGAACAAGATGCGGGAAACGAGACGGAGATGGTTTGAACACGTGAGGAAGAGATGCACGGATGTACCAGTGTGGAGGTGTGAGAGGATGACAATAGATGGTTTGAGGAGAGGTAGGGGTAGGCCGAAGAAGTATTGATGAGAAATGAGATCTCGAAGTTATCTCCAATTTCTTACATCTTCCATTGAAGATTTTTTTTTTATTGATTATTTTTGTCTCAGAGATCTATACCCTCTCCATAGTAGTAGGGTACTTTGGAGAAATAAGTTTGCTCATTTCTTTCCTTAACCACTATTTTTTTTTCTCTTTCATCATCATATTCATTATCTTTCATCATCCATCTGTAAATTGGTTATCTTTCTAAACTGGAAGAAAAATGATGGAAATTCATTATGTTGAATGTGGGTCTCGTTGAGCAACAATTATAGCTTTAATCTACATAATTTATGGTGGGCTTAATTAAGCCAGTTTGGTAAGGAAAACATGTACGTCACACCCCAAATCCACGTGACTGGCATCCGACACACTACCCGACCTGAGCGAACCAAAGCCATATGATGTCCCCCGACCATATGCATTAAAACCAACCGCGGTAGCTATTTGAAAATTT
The DNA here is from genome assembly GCA_030864215.1 of Capsicum pubescens. Classification (NCBI taxonomy): domain Eukaryota; kingdom Viridiplantae; phylum Streptophyta; class Magnoliopsida; order Solanales; family Solanaceae; genus Capsicum; species Capsicum pubescens. The sequence continues at coordinate 39,073,771 of CM061546.1, forward strand.
TATTCATTTTTAAATCAATCATGAGACACTTTCAACTTCAACAACCATACTTGAATTTCATAAAAATAAAAAGGCTCTCGGGGCACTAAATCTCCCGCTATGTGCGGGGTTCGGGGAAGGGCCGAACCACAATGGTCCATTGTAAGCATCCTCACCTTACATTTCTGCAAGGAATTGTTATCGGGGGTTGTATATGTTACCTCCTGGTCATATGGAAACAACTTTACGGTTACTTCAAGGTTATAATAAGCTCACAATAAAATAAATGTGTTTACATGTACGTCATGTACACTCCCATTATTACAATCCACGACTGATGAACCTTATCATAATTCCTGATCCAAAAGTGTACCTTTGCTGACCATGTTCCACGAGTAACAAAACATTCCGTGCGTTAGTTTCATGGATCGTGAAGTTGGTCGTGGAAACCTTAAAGAGAGGCCAAAAGATCATTTATCCACGAGCCATGGTATGTATAATGATTCTCATTCACGACTCGTGGCTTGCTTATCATGGATAAGTTCTCAAAATTCCCACTCGTAAAATGCTATCACAGCTCGTGGTCTCAAACCACTAGTCGTGGTCAGCTAGATCAAAATTTTTGTAAAAAGTTTCTGCTCGGCCTAGTTTTCTTTTCCCCTTTAGCCTGATAACCCTAACCTACTACCCAATGGAGTATAAGTAGAATAAAACATATTATTCCCTCCCTCCATTTCTTGCAAACTTCAAATCCACTATAATCCAACACTATTTATGGAGCCTCTATATAAGAAAATAGAATTTAACTCTTTGGACAATTCCCAACCAAAGAAAAGAAAGAAGAATATAGTAGCTACCACAAAATAAAAGTGGTGTCTCAATAAACCTTACGAAGAAAGTCACACAAGCCCTATCCGCTAATCACGTGCCACACCTCTTCTTGAAATAAGGAAAATAGAGGGGGTTCAAAGAGGTTGAGTACACACTACACAGTCACATTACTCAATAAGTATCATTGACTCTCTCTCGCAAAGTTAGGACAAGGCTTTATTAGGAAATCAATGCTAGTACACGATGTAAAACGTAATATATAATATTAAATTGCAATTCAACGAGTTTAACTCCATTTCAAAATCTTATGAGCCTTCAATAATAAATGCACAAGTCATGCTTGAACATGATTTAAATAAAATCGAAAATTTCCATTTCGGTTGAATTGACTCTTTGAGATCACTTTCGGCTCCTTGGGCCTAATTGTATTCAAATCCTTTATTTACATTTCACCGGGAGTACTATACTGACACTGGCATAAATAGAAACTACACTTGATGATCAACCTAGGCACAAGTATTTGACCCTTCCTTGTTCGAACGCTTCCCATAGTACTAGTCGACTTAACCTCATTACATTAAGTAATGATCATTTGCCCTCTTAAAGGGTGATGTTATCCCACAAACCTTGGCCTAGCCTTGGAATGTGTCCCTACACTGACATGTGTAGTTCTAGGGCAAGGGATATAACATTCGAACCAATGTCGATGGTTTCCAGTAGTAACTCTCAAATCTTTTGAAATTTCCTAAAAAATAGATTCATTGCCTAAAAACCTCAAAAGAAATCTATTTTTATCAGATCACAGTGTCCAAAGCCAATACAAGCCATTTGGAAAAAAATAAATATAAAACCTTTTCTCGAATATATTGCAATATTCATCAAAAGAGAATTTCAGACTCGAAGTATTCATTAAGTGTTGTTTCAAACCATTTAGCTCTTAAAGCATAAATACAAATGAGTGAAAAACACTTGAACCAAATCGCACTTTAACGTAATACCTTACCAAAACAAATTCAAAATCTTTATTTAAATTCCTTTTTCGTGCCTCTAGCATCAAATGCAAGTTTTTCTTTTATAAACTTTAGCATTGCATTTCAAGTACCGTTTCTACAATTAGCTTCAAAGACAATTCATTTATGAATCAATGGTAATTCATATGTAATTCAATTATAAAACATGGAGATACCTGCACTCACTTTAATTCAAGAAATTACCTCATTGAAGAAAACCCTATAAATCCTCTTCTTGATGTTCTTGGTTGAATCTTTGAAATAAAAGCTAAGGTGATTCACAGTCCTTGCGGTTGTGCATTTTAATTTGCAAGAGAACTTCACTTGGTCAAAGCTTCCATTCCACATTGCATAAGAGGTACACACCCTGTTTCTATGTTGTTCTCAAACCAAAATGACCGACCAAAGATTGATTTCTCTTTCCATGGATAAACATTTACGATCCTTGAGATTGTTTGCAAAATCTCTAATATATTCCCCACAATTTATACCCCACACAGCTTTAGTAGGAAGGAGAAGAAAGTTGCTCATTGTAATTCATCTAAAGTGACCAAGAATGATTGGTCTTTTAAGTTTAAAGTCTTATCTTTGACCCTTTAAGGCTTAGATGTAAATGCTTGGCCCTTTTTCTATGGAAAGCACGTGCCAAGCTCTTGTTTACTCAGTTATCTCTATTTTTTTTTGGTTTATCAATATTACACTTTTCAGAAGTGTATAATACTCTTCCAAACCTTGATTTTCTACATCCCACGATTTTCCAATTAATTCATCAACTTAACTTTGCCTTAGGCTCTCTTTAGACCCTGAATCATTTGTAGTACATCTCCTATACTTATCATCATGTCCACATGATATCCATCATATTGTTTTCCCTTGTTCACATGCAAGTTAAGGTAGTTAGCACGCTTAGAACTTCTTAATGGCCTTTAGACATCTCAAAATTTTCCGGGGTGCTACAATGTAAAACTATAGAGTTGGAATTCCATCGGGCTAGAGTTCTTCTTCTTCTTCTCCTCCTCCTTATACCCTAAATCATTTGTAGTACATCTCCTATACTTATCATCATGTCCACATGATATCCTTCATTTCATTTGCCTTTGTTCACATGCAAGTTAAGGTAGTTAGAACGCGTAGAACTTCTTAATGGCCTTTCGACATGTGGAGTTTTGGAATTCTATCAGGCTAGAGTCTTTTTCTTCTTCTGGGACAGAAGATAATTCCTGCAGTGTAGCATCTAGGATCGACGAATTCTTGTCTGCCTGGTGGAGTGATCTCTTTGGTGTAATGAAACAATCTATTCTCCTACATATTGTTTTGGATCACAGTCCACTATTTCTCGAGTGTGTGGGCATTGGACTAATAATATCTCCTATTTTAAGTTCGAAAAGATGTGATTTGAACATTCTGAATAGTGGGGGAATGGATAGCAACTGGTGGAGTTCTTTCAAATACATGGCAGCCCGGATTTTATTTTTGGAAAGAAACTTACGTTGAAAGGAATGAACAAATCCTCTTTTTGGACATTTGGAGAATAGAAAATTGTGTATTCTGAATAGGGTTCTGGAAATTGACCAGTATGCTGAAGAAACACCACCTTTTGATGACCTACTTCTGTCCAAAGCAAGCTTGCAAATGGAGCTTGAGGAGATTCTTATAATTTGGAAGAAATTTCAGGGAGACAGAAGTCTTGATGCCTCTGGTTGAAGCACGGAGATAACAGCACTGTTTTCCGTAAAATAGCTGATTCTCATAGGAGATTCAATCTAGAAGTTGGGGGTATTATCATTGATAACATGGATATCATTTCTAATGAGATTCTTAGTTTTTATGAATCATTTATACAAAGAGAATGAAACTCGAAGACCAGAATGGGACTACACAAATGTTCACTGCTTAACGAGTGAGGAAAAATAAGGGCTACATCGTTCATTTCAAAAAGAGAAAATTCTTGAGGCAATAAAAAGTTGTGAAAGCGACAAAGCTTGGGGTCCGGATGTGTTCTCCATGGTTTCTACAAGAAGTTTTTTGGAGTATTAGAAGTGGATCAGCTGAATGCTTTTAATCACTTTAACAATCTCGATTTTTTTGAGAGAAGTTCAAATGCTTCTTATATTGCTCTTGTCCCCAAGATGATTGGTGCGAAGGAACTTAAAGATTAGAGACCTATCAGTTTGATTGGTAGTTTCTATAGGATTCTCTCCAAAGCTTTGGCAGGTAGACTTAAAAAAGTGCTTCCAGTCTAGTCAGTGCTACTCAAATGGCTTTTCTTTGTGACAGAAACATCACAAATGTGGCATTGATTGCTAATGAATTTTTGGATTCGAGAATGAACTTAGGAAAGTCGGGAATCCTTTGCAAGTTAGACATCGAAAAAGTATTTGATCTTGTCAATTGGGGATTCTTACTGAACCTAGAAAGGCAGATGGGCTTCAGCCGCAAATAGATTAATTGGATCAAATTTTGTATCTCTTCAGTAAAACTTTCGCTTCTTATCAATGGTAGCCCCCAGGGTTTCTTTTCTTCACAAAGAGAACTTAAACAAGGTGATCCTCTTTCTCCTTTTCTCTCCATTCTTGTCATTGAGGGCCTCAGAAAGATGCTATCTAGTGCCACACAAACCAATGGGTCTCATGATTTCTTGCAGACCACAGAGGCATCGACAATCTCAAAATCATCCATATTTTATATGCAGATGAGACTTTGATTATGTATGATGCTAAGGAACATCAGGTTTTGATTTGAGGATGATCCTAACCTTTTTTGAAGTTGTCTCGGGATTACACATCAACTTCACCAAAAGTTCTCTTTTTCGGTTAATGATGTGTCAAATATAAGTTAGCCTGCCAATATTTTGCAGTGAAACATTGGGACGCTTCCTACTAAGTATTTGTGCTTACTTCCGAGAGACAAATATAAATCAGTGACAATTTGGAATGAGGTAATTGAGAAGATGGAAAAGAAGTTGGCAAACTGGAAGAGACAATTCTTTCATTAGGGGAGAAAGCCACTTTGATCAACAGTGTGCTCAGTGCACTTTCTACATACTCCATGCCTCTTTTTCCGACTCCGTCCTGGGTTCTGAAAAAGATTGGACAGACTGAGATTTGAGAGGAAACTTTATTTGGAAGGAAATAAACAATCTAATCCTTTTCACCTTGTGAATTGGAAAGCAGTCACCCAGGATAAAAGTAAAGCCCGTCTTGGTATTAAGAACTTTAAGAGTCATAACAATAGCATGTTGATGAAATGTCATTGGCGATTCAACAAGGAGGTAAATGCACTTTGGATGAGGGTTTTGGTGGAAAATTTCACACTTGAGAGTCACTGGATTATGGAAGCATATCTGAGGCTATTGGGATAAATTCAAGTCAAATATGGACTTTATTCTCGGTAATGGGAGGAAATCAGATTTTCAGAAGATGCATGGTTGGGTCATGCTCCCCTGAAAGACCAATATCATGGATATCTTCAACTTATCTTCTCAGCAAAATGGAGAAATTGCAGTAGTCTGGTCAACACAAGGATGAAATTTTTTCGTAGAAGGAATATTAATGATTGGAGAGTGGAAAGACTGCCTATTGCTCCAGGGGTTAAGCGACATAACAGTGGACAACAACAAACCAGACTCCATCAGTTGGAAAAGCCATAAGGGTCTCTTTTCAGTCAGAAATTGTTACCACATCTAGACTCTAGCTTCAATAGAGTTTTATGGCCTTGGCATAAGATTTGAGAAATAAAGCACCATTGAAGGTGTCTTGTTTCTCTTGGATTGTTGCTAAGGAGGCTTGTCTCACACAATCGAACCTACAAAAGAGGGGGATTCAACTGTGCAGCAGATGTCCACTGTTTGAAGAGCACTTCTTCAGGGATTCAATTGTGTAGCAGATGTCCACTGTGTGAAGAGCATTTGGAAGAAGTTTGGCACCTCGGCCTGCATTGTCGGGTCACTTGCCAGCTATGGAACATGTCCTTTGTAATTCTAGGCATTAGTTGGACCATGCCTAATTCCATGGCTGAGTTCTTGCTAGGCTGGAGCAGAGAGGGGGTTTGTAAGACATCTAAAAACTTGGAACACCGTACCTCAGGTTATTTGATGGCCTGTTGTCTCGAAAGAACCTATATATTTTTTGAAGGCAAAAGGAGTAACATTCACAACTTTAAACAGAGATGTGATATAGAAGGAAATAGAACAGAAAAAATGGAATATCCAGGCGGTTAAGTCTGTTAAGGAAAGGAGGGACCACTGATGTAGTTAATTTTATTTTAGTCCATAATCCATTTATTATGTCTCGATATTTACACATTCGTCCTTACAGTTTCTAGATTGAGCAGGATTAGCCCTTACTCAGAATTAGTTAGCTGTATCAGTAGGGGAAGAGGGAGAAGGATACGTGTCCAGGTTTGGTCCCAATATATTGTACTGATATTTCCATCAGAATCATGAATTGGATGTTATCTTACTTTTGCCCTAGCTTCTTCTCTAGCATAATTCCTTTCTAGCATAATTTTCCTTTGATTCCTGTAAGTTGTGATTCGACCCGTATCAGTGGTATCAAAGCACTTTTCTGGCTCTGTGGTGTACCAATGGTGAACGAGATGCAAGCAGTACTCGGTGTGTTGGAAAAAATGTCACTCGATATGGCACGGTTTGCTGAGAGGCAAGATCAATTGGAGGCCAATCAAGAAATTACTTCTCGCAATCAGATGAAGGCTCTGAAAGCTATGGAGGATGCATTGCAAGGTGGAAGACGACCCGAGCGAGGTAAGGAAACACTTCACTTAGAAGGGGAACTCTATTCTCTTTTAGATTCACCTCTTCAGCTGGGGAGTTCTCCAACTCGAATGAGGATGCCTTCTTCTTCCCAGATGGTTGCCCCTAACCAGCAAAGCCTTCCTTCATCCGTGGGTGGAGCTCCGATACCGCATTCAGCTGGAGCAGCTATACCAGCCCATTATAACCATGTTTCCGTACCACCCCAAAACCCATCCTACCCTGTTCAAATGCAGACCACTGCTGTGTCTGCAATTCCATCCCAATTTATTCCTATCCCATCAATCCAGTTGACGAGACCACGTATCCAAACCCCCTTCTCACAAATTCCATACCCAAACTCCTCCAACAATCAATATCAGCCTTACCCTCCTTGTTACAACCAGAATATCCAAATTCTTCAACCAATTTATCATCATGCACCATATGTCGGTTGCACACCTCCATTTTCACAACAATTCCAACCCTTCCCTTATATGCCTAACCCTACTCATGCCCAACCCACTCTAAACCTGTCCACATTTACCAAATACACCAAAATTGAATTCCCAAAGTTTGATGGGGGGACTTGAGGTCCTGGCTATATAAGGTAGAACAATTTTTCTCCGTAGAGGAAATACCCATCCATTATAGAGTGAAACTTGTAGCTATTCACTTTGATGGTGATGCCCTGCAATGGCATCAAAGATATATGCGAAGTAGGGGTCAGACACCACTTCCTAGCTGGGAAGAGTATGTATATGCTTTGGAGCTGAGTACTCTGATCCAATGACTGAGCTTATGAATGTGAAACACACTGGTACAGTTAAAGAGTACCAGAAGGCTTTTGATAGTGTCATGACTAGAATTAATCTTCCTGTGGAGCATGCTATTAGCATTTATCTCAATAATTTGAAACCTGAAATTAGAGATGCAGTACGAATTGGGAACCCTGGAACCTTACCCCAAGCTTACTATCTATCAAGACTTCAAGAGTCAAATTTTGCTGCTCAGAGTAAGGCGTTGAAGAGCTCAAATGTTGCTCATAATAGTCACAATTATTCAAACATGAGGAGTATGCAGAGTTATAACGTCAACAACAAGACCATGGGGGGATCATCTAATTTAAAAAGGGGAAATGTGGTGAACACTGATACTACTAGAAGGAGAAGGTTGACCCCAGCTGAGATGGATGAGAAGAGATCCAAGGTGTTGTGTTTTTTCTGTGATGAGAAGTACTTTATGGGGCACAAATGTAATGCTAAGAGGCAGCTGTATTGCTTGGAATTAGAAGAAGGGGACCAAGATGTCTTAGCATCTGGTGGAGAGAATGATGTAATGGATAAGGAGCCGGATTTCGATGAAGAAGAGATTTTAGAGAATTGTGAAATCTCTCTTCAAGCCTTGAATGGGACTAACGGGTATAGAACCTTGAGGATCCAAGGGTTTACTGAGAAAAAACCTATTACCATTCTTATTGATTGTGGTTCCACCCATAATTTTATTAATGAGAAGGCTGCTCAGAGGATTGGTTGCCAGTTTCATGATATTAACCCTCAAGATGTGTCTGTAGCTGATGGTAGAGTCATACAATCTGTTAAGGGAACCAAAAGGTTTCAATGGATCATGCAGGGAACCTTGTTTCAAGATGACTTCTTAGTGCTACCAATAGGAAGTTGTGATATGGTACTGGGGGTTCAATGGCTATGTAAGTTGGGGGACATACATATGAACTTTGGGAAGTTGTTTATGCAATTTGTATATCTAGGAAAGTCTGTAACATTGCAGGGGGCTTGTCCAACGTTTAAAACAGTGGACGCTAAAGCTTTGAACAAAATTTCTGTGGATACTGCTCAGATTTTCATGATCAAAGTGTGTACTGCTGGAGTTCCAAAAGAAAGGGTAACACCAGCTGAAGAAAGCATTCCCAAGGTAGTACAGTCCCTAATACAGGACTATCATAAGTTGTTCAGAGAGCCCAAACAACTACCTCCTTCCAGAGGTGTGTTCGACCACCATATTCCCTTAAAAGATGGTAGTCAACCAGTAAATTCTAGGCCTTACAGGTACTCACCCATTCAGAAGGATGTGATTGAGAAGATGATCCAAGAAATGTTGGATCAAGGTATTATTCAATACAGTTCCAGCTCTTATGCTTCCCCTGTAGTGCTAGTAGGTAAGAAAGATGGCTCTTGGAGGCTTTGTGTAGATTATAGAGCCTTGAATAAGGTGACTATTAAGGATAAATTCCCAATACTTATCATTGAAGAATTATTGGAGGAGCTAGGAGGGTCACAGGTGTACTCTAAAATTGACTTGAGAGCAGGATATCATCAAATCAAGATGTCTACTGGTGATGTGCAAAAAACTGCATTTAAAACACATTCTGGGCACTATGAGTACTTGGTCATGCCATTTGGATTGACTAATGCTCCTTCCAGCTTCCAAGGACTCATGAATCATGTGTTTAAGGCACACTTTAGAAAATTTATACTAGTGTTTTTTGATGACATACTAGTTTATAGCAAAAGTTTAGAGGAGCATGTGGAACACTTGAGGATAACCTTCGAATTACTGGTTCAACTCCAGCTTTTTGTAAAAAGGAGCAAATGTGTCTTTGCAACTAAAATATTGGAGTACTTAGGCCATTGTATATCAGCTGAAGGAGTGTCTACAGACCCCAAAAAGATAGAAGCTGTGCAGTCATGGCCTGAACTTGTGAACGTCAAACAGTTGAGAGGTTTTTTGGGGTTAGCAGGATATTATCGGAGGTTTATAAGGGGTTATGGAGTGATTAGTAAACCATTAACAGACTTGCTGAAAAAAGATAATTTCAAATGGTCTAGCAACGCCACAGAAGCTTTTGAAAAATTGAAACAACTGCTCACATCAGCCCCAGTTTTGGTGTTGCCAGACTTCTCAATTTCTTTTGCGGTGGAAACTGATGCTTGTAGTGTGGGCATTGGGGCAGTATTGATGCAAAGGGGTCAACCAATTGCTTACCTAAGCAAGGGGTTATCTCTTAGACACCAAACATTGTCAGTTTATGACAAGGAACTATTAGCTCTAGTTATGGCTGTAAACAAGTGGAATCAATATTTGATTGGTAATACTTTTACAGTTAAAACTGATCAAAAGGCCTTGAAATTTTTGTTAGAACAAAAACTGCACACTGGATCCCAGCTTAAATGGATTACTAAGCTCATGCAATATGACTTCACTATTGAATACAAGAAGGGACAGAAGAATAAGGTGGCAGATGCACTATCAAGACTACTTCTCACCCTGTCAATAATTAAGTCTGATTTGTTACAATTGATTAGGCAAAGTTGGGACTTGGACATCGAGCTAGTCAAGAACATTCAAGAGCTAAAAAAGGGAAGATCTGAGAGTTCAGGGTGGTCTTTTATTCATGATCAGCTGAGAAAAAATGGAAAATTGGTGGTTGGACCTGATGGGAAGTTAAGAGAAGAGATTATTAAAATAAGGCACAATTCTGCAGTAGGGGGGGGGGGGGGCACTCTGGTATTGAAACAACTTACAGGAGAATAGCTGCATTATTTTATTGGAAGGGCATGAAAGATGATATACACAAACATATTAAAACATGTGATGTTTGCCAAAGACACAAATATGATACCATTCCCTACCCTGGCCTAATACAACCCCTTAAGATTCCTACAACAACTTGGAGTAGTATTAGCATGGATTTAATAGAAGGATTACCTAAATCGAGGGGAAAAAATGTGATATGGGTAGTAGTTGATAGACTCACTAAATATGCACATTTCATTGGCATGGCTCACCCATATTCAGCTACTGATATTGCCAAATTATTTATGGAGCATGTTTATAAGTTGCATGGTATTCCTGAAGAAATAGTGAGTGATAGGGATCCTATTTTTACAAGCAAAATGTGGCAAGAATTGTTCTCTATGTTGGGTGTAACCCTGAATACATCTACTGCATACCACCCTCAGAGTGATGGCCAAACTGAGGTGGTGAATAGATGTCTTGAGACCTATCTCAGATGTTTTTGCTCTGACTCTCAAGCAGATTGGTTCTCTTATTTAGCTGCAGCCGAGTGGTGGCACAACACCACATTTCACACGTCCATACAAACTACCCCGTATGAAGCCTTATATGGACAACCCCCACCCTTACACTTACCTTATGCAGCTGGTGACTTGGGAATGGAAGAGGTAGATAGAAGTCTATTGACCAGAGAATTCAAGTTTCAGTTGTTACAATACCATTTGCAAAGGGCTCAACGTAGGATGATCACTCAAGCTAACAAACACAGGTCAGATGTGCAGTATAAGGAAGGAGATTGGGTGTATCTAAAGATCCAACCATACAGACAAGTCACTCTCTCAGGCTCCCCTTTTTGCAAACTGTCAGCTAAGTATTATGGTCCATATCAGATTTTACAAAAAATAGGGAAGGTGGCTTAAGGCTCTCTTTACCTGCTCAGTTGATGTTACACCCCAACTTCCATGTATCCCAACTCAAGATGTGCCACAAAGTGCCCGACAATATTAATCATCCTCCAGTTGCTGATATTGCCAGCCCATTTTGCCCTCAACCACTGAAAATTATGGATAGACGTATGATACAGAAGGGGAGCAAAGCAGTTGCACAAGTGTTGATTCAATGGGATCAACTTCCAGCTGATCAAGCAACTTGGGAAGATTACCATGCTCTCAAGATCAGATTCCCTTCATTTCTTCCTTGAGGTCAAGGAAATTTTCAACAGGGGAGATCTGATATAGAAGGAAATAGAACAGAAAAAATGGAATATCCAGGCGGTTAAGTCGGTTAAGGAAAGGAGGGACCACTGATGTAGTTAGTTCTATTTTAGTCCATAATCCATTTATTAAAAGTCTCGATATTTACACATTCGTCCTTACAGTTTCTAGATTGAGCAGGATTAGCCCTTACTCAGAATTAGTTAGCTGTATCAGTAGGGGAAGAGGGAGAAGGACACGTGTCCAGGTCTGGTCCCAATATATTGTACTGATATTTCCATCAGAATCATGAATTGGATGTTATCTTACTTTTGCCCTAGCTTCTTCTCTAGCATAATTCCTTTCTAGCATAATTTTCCTTTGATTCCTGTAAGTTGTGATTCGACCCGTATCAAGATGTCTCTTTGGTAGTTTTTTGGTGCAATCTGGTTATTGGACATAGTATAGATGGAGCGATAAACACAATAGAGGGATTGCACAACCTGTAACTATGCCTATTGTACTAGCTGAATGCACAACTAATAAAAACTTTTATTACTTATAAAAAAAGAATTGAGAAGGGACAGGTCACAAGGACCATGGTGACCACTTTATATGTTGGTGAGGCTTAGGCATGAAAATAGTGGTAGCATTTTTCTAGTTAAGCTGTGAGGTCAAAAGACCTAGAATTTGGTAATAGTTACACTAGGGAACTCTTATTTAGAAGTGCCAAAAGATGTCTCAGCAATTGATGTTAAGCAGAATTTTCTGCTCAACTCTCGTGAGCTATGGTTGCCCAGCCGTGCTGCTCCATTTGCTTATATCTTGCGATGCTGTATTTTTAAATTCTCGGTTCCAGCGGAACTCAAAAAATGGGGGGTGGGGGTGGGGTTAGATCGGTCTTTAAGCATTCAGGTCGTCGGGTCCAGAAAAACCAGGGTCTTGTGCCATCAAGCTCGGTGAGTTTCAGACCAGATTTTTTTTCCGGCGATCAATTTCTGCTCCAATTTTGCCGGAAACCAACAAAGCAAGCAACAGAAGAGCCCTTTGTCTCCTGGTGACTTCTAACCTGTAATCTTTATTCGATTTCTTGTCTCCATACTTCTTTTACTGGTGCTTGATTTTGTGTGCTTTGTGTGTATCTGTTGTTTCCTTTTCTCTATTTCTTTGTGTGTAGTGGCTTTGGGGGTTAATAGTAGGCTAGGGTCACGTTAGAGGGGTTGGGGTTGGGGTCTGTTGCAGGGGTAAGGAAGAGGGCGGGGTTAGGGTAAGAATTTTGCGACTCAACATAGTCTTCTAGTGATGGACTTGGATATCAAGAAGGGCAAGACGAGAATGGGTGGGGAGGGTCGATCCAGGATTAAGTGGGGTGACTTGACTTCGGTTAGTGCTCTAGAGATGGGAGATAAGTTGGCGGCGTTGAGGTTGTGGGAAGGTAGGGGGACGTGGATTGTATGTGGGACAGGGCTGCCAGTTGCATCAAAGAAACAACTAAGGAGATGTTGGGTGTCTCGAGGGGGAGGTCTAGCCATCACCAGGGGGATTGGTAGTGGAACGGAGAAGTTAAAAAGAAGATGGAGACGAAAAAGGCGGTGTATGCTAAATTGATCAAGAGTAAGGATGAAAAGGAGAAGCGGGCGAACAGAGAGGAGTACAAGTTATAGCTAGAAAAAAGGCTAAGTTAGCGGTTACGACATTTTAGAAAGCCGCTTTTGAAAGCTTGTATGCGGGATTAGAGGAGAGGCGGGGAAAGAGGTTGTATAGGCTTGCTAAGGCTAGGGAGCGAAAGGCCCGTGACTTTGACCAGTGAAGTGCATCAAAGGGGAGGATGGTAGAGTATTGGAGGATATTGACATTAAGAGAAGGTGACAGTCGTATTTCTATAGACTCTTGAATGACGAGAGGGATAAAAACATTGTGTTAGGGGAGTTGGAGCAAACAGAGGGGTGTCATGATTTCGATTATTGTAGGCGTATAAAGGTGGAGGAGGTAAAAAAGGCTATTCGTGGGGTGTGTAGAGGTAGAGAGACGGGGTCTGACAAGATCTTAGTGGATTTTTGGAAGTATACGGGTGGGGCAGGTTTAAGGTGGCTGACCAGTCTGTTTAATGGCATTTTTAGGACGACGAAGATGCCCGGGCTTGGAGATGGAGTATGATGATTTCGTTATACAAGAACAAAGGTGACATTCAGAGTTGCAACAACTACAGGGGTATTAAGTTGTTGAGTCACACTATGAAGATTTGGGAGAGGGTGGTCGAGCGAAGATTGAGGAGGATCGTGTCTATTTCGTAGAATCAATTCGGTTTTATGCCTAGTCGCTCAATGACAGAGGCAAATCACCTCGTATGGAGACTTATGGAGCGGTAGAGGGAGAGGAAGAGGGACTTACACATGGTTTTCATTGACCTGTAGAAGGCGTACGACAAAATCCCTTGGGAGGTCCTTTGGAGATGATTGGAGGCTAGAGGGGTTCTTGTGGCATACATCAGATCGATTAAGGACATGTATGATGGAGCGAAGACTCGGGTGAGAACGGTGAGAGGAGATTCAGAGCATTTTCTTGTTTTGACAGGGTTGCATCAGGGATCTACTCTTAGCCCGTTTTTATTTGCATTGGTGATGGATGTTTTGATGCAGCTTATTTAAGGAGAGACGCCTTGGTGTATGCTATTTGTGGATGATGTAGTTTTGATTGATGAGACTCGGCGGGTTGTTAATGATAAGTTGGAGGTTTGGAGACAAACCCTGGAGTTTAAAAGGTTCAGGTTGAGTAGGACCAAGACGGAGTACTTGGAATGCAAGTTCAGACGCTGAAGACGAGTTGGTAGTGAAAATGGATTCCCAGGTTGTCTGTAAGAGGGATAGTTTTAAGTACCTTGGGTTTATGATTCAAGGAATAGAGAGATTAAGGAGGATGTCACTTATTGTATTTGGGCAGGGTGGATGAAATGAAGGCTCACATTGGGAGTTTTGTGTGATAAGAAGGTGTCTCCCAAGCTTAAAGGTAAATTTTATGGGGTGGCAATCCGTTCGGCCATGTTGTATGGAGCAGAGTGTTGGCCAGTTAAGAACTCTCATATTTAGAAGTTGAAGGTGACGGAAATGAGGATGTTGTGTTGGATGTGTGGGCTTACTAGGGGAGATATGGTTAGGAGTGAGATTATTAGGGAGAATGTGGGTGTGGCTTAGGTGGAGGACAAGTTGCAATAAGTGAGGTTGAGATAGTTTGGGCATATGATGAGGAGGGACACTAATGCCCCAGTTCGTAGATTTGAGAGGTTAGCTTTGGATGGTTTTAGGTGGGGTAGAGGTAGGCCAAAAAAATACTGAAGGGAGGTAATTAGACGTGATATGGATCAGTTACAGCTTGCTGAGGACATGACCTAGATAGGAAGTTGTGGAAGAAGCAAATTAGGTTAGAGAGCTTGTGCGGGTGGGTGAGGTGTAGCTAGTAGACAGGTGTGCTTTGGTGTAGCCTTGCTAGTAGTCATAGGAGGGTTGGGGTGAGGAGTGTGCTCCCGGTTTGATAGTGTAGAGTACTACTTTGTGGGTGTTATTTTCTATTATTCCATCTTGTTTCATGTTTTATTTCGACTTTGTTTACTGTCTTTGGTCCTGAGCCGGGGGTAGTGGTATGGACTGCGTACATTTACCCTCCCCAAACCCCACTATGTGGAAATACACTGGGTATGTTGTTGTTTTCTCTATGGAGCAGAGTCCCACTGTCTTCAACCGTTTTCAGTAACGTCAACTTTTGTTGAAATTTAAGGAGTTGTTTGGTTGGGACAAGTTATGCATGGATTAGTAATGTGTGGATTGTAATGTAGGTAATAGTAATACATGGATTAGTGCTCATCGTATTATCACCAGTAGAGACGTTTTAATAATAGTTGTGCCCATTGTATTAGTTAACTATGTTCCTCGTATGATCACCACCAGTAGAATAGTTTTAATAATAGTTGTGCCCATTGTATTAGTTAACTATGCTCATGGTATTATTACTAGTAGAGTCGTTTTAATAATAGTTGTGCTCATAGTATTAGTTAAAAGACGGTGTTACCTTAGGTACTTGTTGGATCAAATTACACGATTAAGGCATTGGGTTATGCACTAGATGACTCCATCTATTGGTCTTGGATTTCCCTTCTGTGCTATTACCTATTGATCTGCATTTTGTCTTTCTTTAATCTTTTCCAGTTTTCATAGCCATGTGTGGTGCATTTATTGATTTGACTTACAAAGATGGATAAATTTTATTCATCTCTGAGAGAGCCTGTGACGCAATTCGTCATAGACATTATCTCTTCCCCGTGCATCTGTCCATTCACATTATTTTAGATATGATTCTGTTTGTTGCGTCCATACCAGGGGATGGGGGAGTGCAAAAATGTTTAAAGCAGAATAAAAAGGAAAACATTAGGATGTGGTTGATTTATTGTAGCATTGTCTCTGTCCTAGTTATTTTATTTCGTGTTGGAAATGTAGGTACTCAATGCTGTGCAACTTTGAAATTAGTTTATTTGTGGTAGTTCCCCTGGAAGAAATCAAAGACAGTGGAAAACATGCTGGAAGTATTGTCATCAGGCGTCTTTTTAACCAGCTCAAAAATATTAAGGCTGCAGAAGGTTGCGGATACTTTCTGAAAATAACAAAAGTGAAGAGCGTAGGCCGTGGAAAGTTGTCAAACTCGTCGAAATACCTCATGTTCCCTGTAACTTTCTACAGTTGTACCTTCTTACCTAGAACCGGGGAAGTCTTGGTTGGTATTGTCACCAAGGTTAGCATGGGAGGAGTCTTTCTGAAATGTGGACCTATGAACTCTATTTATCTCACTCGTCGGAAGATGCCGAATTACAACTATGTTTCAGGTGAAAACCCGTTCTTCTTATCCGATGAACAGTCAAGGATTGAGAACGAAGTGGCTGTCCGATTTGTTGTGTTCGGTGTGAGATGGAGTAGAACCCGTGTTAGGGAATTCAATATTCTTGCAAGCATAGATGGTGATTCTCTTGGGCCAGTTTCACTGAATGGATTTGATGGACTAGAGCTCTAAAGTTCTTAACAGGAAAGGAAAAGGAAAGTGCTTTGATAGAGTGTAGTTTCTCTTACCAAATCAGAAAGAGGAAAAGAAAGAAACTTTATATATGCTGGCTTGCTTATAGTATATGAATGAGAGTTATCAGTGAAATTAAACTTGTGGTGGTGATGGAGTTAAAATAGTGAAAACTTTGAACCTTTGAACAATTTTTCATTTTCTTTAAGTTTGTGTTTTTATCAGAGACTTTGTAAAAACAATTTATGTTTGTCTAGATTTCCTTTTTGTTTGTTTAGTTGCTTGTGATGGATTTGTGGTCCGGCCTTTTCTCACATGCCGAGCGTAGTGGGACCTTTTACCATCACTTTGGTAAACTGATAATAAACAAAAAAAAACTACATACCCAGTATATTCTCACCTACTGGGGTCTGGGGAGGGTAAAGTGAACGCAGACCATACCGATAGATCCCTGGCTCAAGACATTAGCAATATAACAAACATAAAGTCATTAAAGCATATAAACTAATGCACTATGCAAAATAAACTAACACTGCTAGCTAATACAGGCAACAATACAACCTCAAGACAGTACTATAAACTATCTATTCGAAATCGTAGACATCACTCAAACACCACGAATAGGAAATTTCAGACACAAACAAAGTACTCTTCCCTAATGTTACAGGCACGCTCCTATCCCCTATCCCTCTACCCTAATCAGCGTCCTTCATATCTTTCTATCAAGGGTCATGTCCTCCGTAAGCTGTAACTGCTCCATATCATACCTAATCACCTCTCTCTAATATTTCCTCGGTCTATCTCTACCCCGCCTAAAACTATCCATAGCCAGATTCTCACACCTCCGTACTGGAGCATCTGAGCCCCTCCTTGTCACGTGTCCGAACCAACGTAACCTTACTTCTCGCATCTTGTCCTCCATCGAAGCCACTTGCATCGCTGATAATAAACAAAGTGATGGTAAAATATCATTCGTATGAATCGTTAAGCGAATAATGTTTTAATAATTTTAGCATGTTATGTAAGATTCGAATCAACCATGCCAGACGTGTCTGTAAACCTACTTAAATAAAAAAAAAAAATTGGTTTCCCAAGGTATCCCTACAGCCGGCAGCCGTGAGACTAATCCTCTGTTCCTTCGGTCAGTGCATTAAGCGGTAGAAAACTGGCCACAGAGTTTGCTCCATTCGCCAGAGGTGGGAATCGAACCCCCAACCTCTTGCTTAAGGGGTGAGGTGCTGAACCACCACACCAACCCTTGTGGTTTACTTAAATAAATTGAGATCACATCAAGATGATTCAATGTCAAACCTATTAATTGAAGAGAAAAAATGATCTTATATATCACATAGTAATAAATTAGAGAATTTTCTGCACTATTAAGTCATTCAGATAACACATACAATTTTTTTGGGATAATACTCACGAAAATACCTAACTTTGATCGAATTTTCAGTTGAGCATACTGAACTTTGCGAGAGTCCTATTACCCCCCTAGACTTTTTTAAAGTAGAATTAATTCCCCTCCAGAACGCTATTTCCAATTTTGGAGTAGAAAATATAATACACGTGCCAATCTCGCATTGACACGTGTATTTTTATTTAAAATTAATTTTTATTTATTTTCTTCTCCATTTAAAATTAATTCTTCTCCATTTTGGTCCACAACAGTAGTATCTCCATTAGAATTTTAAAATTCTACATTCTTCTCCATTCACGATGGTTTGTAAGCCCATGTTTTTAATACATTCATATTTGGGTTTGTAAACATGATTTGTAAACCCATGTTTTTAATATATTTTGTCCTTGCATTTTTTACAGAAAGCAAAGTTTGAAATTTATTGTCGGAAAAGCTCAAAATTTCGGTGACTTGCAAGGTTCCGATGAAATCGCAAATTCTCAACGCAAATTAATAGCTGGGGATGCAGGGAATAATTCTATGGCAAAATCCCCAATTATTACAACTCCCACTGATTCCAATCTCAAAATTCTAATTTGGCGAATTCAAAGGTAATTGATAATTTGCCGGCTTTGATTCAAAATTTCCAACAAGTTTTAATCGAAAATGATGTTGGAAATGTTGGTAAGTCAAAAGCCCCTTTAGAAAATGATCATAATTCATCCAATTGCGATTTTTTGATTACTACTTCAATTAATTTGGTCGGAGATGATGCTTGGGTGATCGTAAATCAAATTGGTCAAAGGAATTCGATTGAAAATGAGATGAGAAAATTGAGGACCGACCTGTTTTCCTTTCTTGTTTTCTCTCAATTTGTCACTGTCTCTCTTGATTCTCTCTCCCTCTCTTGATTCTCCCCACTTTCGATTCTCTCTTATAGTGTGTGTATCACTGTGTGTGTAGTGTTCTCCGGTATGTGAGTGTGTGCGTTCGTTTTTCGATGACAGTGTGTGTGTATGATCAGTGTTTTCCGATGGCAGTGTGTGTATGGCAATGTGTGTGTATGGCAATGTGTGTGTATGGAAGAGTGTGTGTATGTATATGATTATGTGAGTATTTTAATGAAAATAAAATAAAATAAAGGTTTATAATGAAAATTGAGGGGCTATTTGACAAAAAAAGAAGGTTTATAATGTTTTTTTTAACACTTTCATGCGCCCAATGCGCGTGACTTACACGCAATGGTTCAAGTGGGCAGATGTATGCCACTAAAATACAAAAAAAAAAGTCTAGGGGGTAATAGGACCCCCGCAAAGTTCAGTATGCTCAACTAAAAATTCGGTCAAAGTTCAGATATTTTCGTGGGTATTATCCTTTTTTTTTTATGTGATTCTATTTATAACTTGAACTCTTTTTGATTTAGCGATGGTAATTTAATACTCAGGGGAAGGAAGTTCATATTTTTTTACTATATATATGTGTTAGTGGCAGGCGGCTGGAAGCAGACAGCTGGATGCGTGATTGCTTGCTCCGTAATTTTACTATATTATCCCTAATTAATTATTATATGTCATTTACGTATTAAAAAATTAATAATATTTAATTAAAAAATAAAATAGATATTTATGACATGTTTGTTTCAGCTTTTATTAGTTGTGTGAACCATTAAAAGTCAAATTAAGTTAATTTATGTGAAATCAAAGAGCATATTTAATTATGTGGACTAAGGATATCTTGTGAAAGAGTCGGGGGTCTATCGAAAACAGCCTCTCTACTTCTTCGGAGGTAGCGATATGGTCTGCGTACATCTTTCCCTTCCTAGATCCCTCTTTGTGGGAATACACTGGGTTTATTGTTGTTGTTGAAGGGTATCTTGTGAAACATTATCTCTTGTGTGCATCGGTAATCCATCCAATGCTATTCTTAAAAGGAAAATATTAATAATTTTAAGAGCATATAACTTAGAGCCTACCTTTAAAATAATGAAGTGTAACGTATGAAATTGCTCCTTTGTTAATTAAAAGTTTTGAATTTAAATTTTAGATATAGAAAAATCATTGATATGGAGCCTTTTCTCCGAACGAACCTCATGAGTTACGAATTTTGATTAATCAAATTGTAATACGTGTATCTAATATCAGATAAAAAGCAGAAGAGTCATTAAAAAAATAATCCGATATTGTTTTCTCCACTCCAACATCTTCTTTTTCCTCACCTTTACAATATTCTAAACTTGTGTTTACAACAAAATAAATTCTTTAAACGAGCATAAAAGAATATTGACACTGTGATATTTTTTTACAAAAAATAATATTATCCGGTGAAATATCTTCTAGAATCTTAATAAAATAATACTAAACTTCTCTCTTTCTTAGTGCTATTTAAGTCATATTAAGTGAACTACTTTAGCCATGAATCTTATACTTAGCTTTAATAAATATGGAGAAAAAGAAGATGTCATTGCCATCTAAAAGAACTTAATGCCTCCACTAAAAGAATATAATTATAATGGTATTTGTCCTTTGAAAATTCAATAAAAAGAAACGAACCAAAACGAGGAAGGAAAAAGAATAAGAGAAAATAATGAATAAAAATAAGAAGGAAAAAAAAATAGAATGCTAAAAAAAAAAAAATTCCAACTCTGTCAAATGTAGGATGTGTTCGGTAGGGAAGAAAATAAGTTGTTTCTTATTTATTTAACAAAATTTGTCGATCGCCCTTTGAAATTATACCAACTTTCATCTAAACATATCAATTAGACTGTGCTTATTTTAAACACTTCACATAGGGTTTAAGTAGGTGTTTGATCATGGAAATTATTTCACTTTAGTGAAAAAGTGAAAATACTGATGTTTCACCATAAAAATTATTTCACTTTAGTGAAAATTGTTTTTGAAAAAGTGGAAACAAGTTTCTCTCATAAAATTTCAAAAAACAACTGCAATTTATATTAATGGCTAAAAACAACATCAACTCTAACTTCAACTTCAAAAATTGTTATTTTCATAATCAAACGGGGCCTCAATATTGTAGACACGTAATTTTGTCCCTCCAAAAGATTAATTTTCACCTATTTACCTTCTTCTATCGTGTACCACAAACCGTGTAACTATCCCTCACAAAAGAACAAAAAATAACAACCCTTAACAAGATTTATCTTATCCTAACAACCACACCTACCCCACCCCACACCCTACCTTACCTCACCTCCTACCCCTTACCCTACTTACCCCCTCACGTTTTTTATCCCTTGGAGAAGAAAACAACAAAAAATGGAGTGGTCCACATGATATCTTCTTGACCATCATTTACACATCACCTTCACAATATACATATATTCCATACACACCCAGAATATAGAGGGAGGGGACCACAACAATAAAAAGGGGAAAGGGAAAATACAATACCGAACTAGGACAAACCATATATATACATCCATTCACAGAAGAGACTGAGGGATACAGTGGAAGGAGGGAACAAAAACACGCCATTTTTTTTCTCAACAAGCTCACACGCACGCACCATAACATGGGCAGCATACCATCTTCACCTGGCCCTCACTGAGTACACACACCAGAGAATTCCCCACTGACCTTCACTCAAAAAATATCGTGACATCACACAAGCACACAGTGAGAGTAAATCTGAGTGAGCGAAACAGAGATAAGGGAGGGAGATCAAGAAAATTGAGCTGAAAGATTGAGAGAGGAGAGAAAACCGAGTCGGGAATTGAGAGAAAGAGGACAGAAAATAGGCGAGGCCTCATTGTCCCGGCGAATTTTCGCCGAAAAATGCTACTGTTGCACCAATTCAACCCGTCTTCTCCGGTTCTCGTCACAATCGGAGCTCATCGGGCTCTGACAAGCTGAAAAAAGCAAATCCCATCGCTATTCCGGCCAAATCGATTTAGCCCGAAACACCACCGTCTGATTCCAGCGAGAATCGCCGGAGAACAAGCAAAACAGTAACGGTACATATACGAATTGGGTACGAGTCTCCTCTGTTTTGGGATTTCGTTTGGTTCGCGCTGGGAAGAAAATAGAACAAAAGGGTGAAATCAAAGCTTGGGAGGTTCGAATTGAGGTTCCGATGCGGACTCTATCCCGTTTAATCGAATAATACACCGAGTTTGAAAGCGGCATTGAGGTCCAATTCTATCTTATCTCCCTTTACTTTTTGTTTACGTGAATGTGAATGATTTGTTTGAGATGTTTGAATCCTTGGTGTGTTGGTTGATGTTGGTTTTGGATTTTGAAAGGTGAATAGATAATCGAAGCATGTGTTAATCATTGATTGAGAATAAATTTGGGGTGGAACTAGAAATTGACAAAAGGGGTGAATTTTTGGTTAGTTTGATTCATTGGTTGTTAGACTTGAAATGGATGTTAATCGAACTCGATAGTATTGTGTTTTAGGTCGAAGAAAAAATAGGCAAATGTAAGTTGGGAAGGCAAGGTTTAGGATTTGTGATTGTTGAATGATGAAATGTTTGTGTAATGGTTTTGATTTATGCATTGACATCTAAATGTACTCATTGGACCGGGGAATGCCCCGAGATATCTGTATTGCTTTATCCGGGGAATGCCCTGAGAAAGTTGTACTTGAAGACGACGCACGGTCAAGGCCCGGAACGTCGGGTGGAGAAAACAATGTAGTGTAGTTTAGAATTAGCATAGAATAGAGTAGGTTTATATTTTCACACTTTTCTATTTCGGGATTGTAATAATCGGACTGGACATTATAATTTTGGATTTGTTTTGTTTGTTTGTTTGATTGATTGTTTTGTGTAATTTTGTGTGGTTTATATATTCATAATGTCAAATTAGCCGATACACTCCACCGAGCGACCGTGGTCAAACCACAGGATCGAGGGGTGCCTAACTCCTTCCCCTCGGTCAACAAAATTTCTTAGTCGGAATCTCTGTTCGCGGATCAGTTTTACAGAGTCAAAAATCATTTTGAAAAGGGCTTTCCAAAGGTGACTTGGCACACCGGATTATGTCAAGTGGCGACTCTGAGTTTTGAATAAAATGAATCCTTTTCGAAACAAATCGTTTTCTTTTGTCACTTAATAATAAATCTCTTTCGAACTTAAAACGAATCTTTTGGAGTACGAAAAAAGGTGTGTGAGAGCTCTGGCGACTTTGCTGGGGACAATCCTTTTCAGAATTCGAGCTATTTTTGGAGTCGTATCAGCTTTGTTTGGCATTATGAGTGTATAAGCGTTGTTTGTGATTTTTGTTTGTGTTATTGTTATCACTTTTGTGCGATTTCGTGCTCTTTGTTTACAGTATTTATCCTGTGTGTTACCACTTTTATATCTGGTATCATGTGTCTACCCCCAGGCCTTCTTTCTGCAACAAGTCCGTAGTACACGTGTTGTACACGACCTCTAGTTGAGTCACCCTTATTTTAGGGGGGGAGCCGTCGGTGTTATGGAGTAGGTGGAAAGCTGTCGCAACCACTATCGACCATACGCTCCCCCGAACAGCCTTGTTAGTGAACTCCAACGTAGGTCAGCCTTTAGGTCATGCTTATGTGCATCATATTGAGACCTAGCGGGGCCCACTTGGTCCTTTGTAGGAGACTCACCTCTAACGCATCCCTACGTGCTAAATGTTGCATCTTTGAGGGTAATGGGGTCATTTGACGGACTGATTTGGTGAAAACATATGTTAGAAGTAAGGTGCGTAGGCAAGAACTGTTGAAAAAAATAGAGAAAAAAGTGAAGTGAGTCGAAAAGAAGAAAAAAAAAAAGAGTGTCGTAGCTTTTAGTGTTCTTTATGGCTTTTGTTTTTCACAATTCAAAAATTCAAAAAGATTTCTTTAGTTTTTGCACTCATTCGTTTTAAAACCAAAACATCAAAAGATTTCTCACTTCGTCTCCTTTAGCATGCATTCATAATTCAAAATTTTCAAAAAAGATTTTTTTTAGTGGTTTTTATAAAAAAAATAAAAAATGGTAGAAGTTTTGTTCATTTCATATAATGAAAATACCAAAAAGATTTTCCTTCATAATTGTTGGTGTCAGTTTAGTTGAAGTGTCTAATTAAAAAAAATAAAATATTTTATTCGTTTGTCTTTGGTTGTGTCCCTTAAGTTAGGGTCAATCTGTTAGTTAATCGTTAATTGTCCAATCTGGACGAACTACGCACCCCTGACACCCCCTTTTTCGTACTCCAAAAGATTCGTTTTAAGTTCGAAAGGGATTTTATTATTAAGTGACAAAAGAAAATAATTTGTTTCGAAAAGGATTCATTTTATTCAAAACTCAGAGTCGCCACTTGGCATAATTCGGTGTGCCAAGTCACCTTTGGAAAGCCCTTTTCAAAATGATTTTTGACTCTGTAAAACTGATCCGCGAACAGAGATCCGACTAAGGAATTCTATTGACCGAGGGGAAGGTGTTAGACACCTCTCGATCCCATGGTTTGACCACGGTCGCTCGGTGGAGTGTATCGGCTAATTTGACATTATGAATATATAAACCACACAAAATCACACAAAACAATCAATCAAACAAACAAACAAAACAAATCCAAAATTATAATGTCCAGTCCGATTATTACAATCCCGAAATAGAAAAGTGTGAAAATATAAACCTACTCTATTCTATGCTAATTCTAAACTACACTACATTGCTTTCTCCACCCGACGTTCCGGGCCTTGACCGTGCGCCGTCTTCAAGTACAACTTTCTCGGGGCATTCCCCGGATAAAGCAATACAGATACCTCGGGGCATTCCCTGGTCCAATGAGTACATTTAGATGTCAATGCATAAATCAAAACCATTACACAAACATTCCATCATTCAACAATCACAAATCCTAAACTTTGCCTACCCAACTTACGTTTGCCTATTTTTGCTTCGACCTAAAACACAATACTATCGAGTTCGATTAACATCCATTTCAAGTCTAACAGTCAATGAATCAAACTAACAAAAAATTCACCCCTTTTGTCAATTTCTAGTTCCACCCCAAATTTATTCTCAATCAATGATTAACACATGCTTCGATTATCTATTCACCTTTCAAAATCCAAAACCAACATCAACCAACACACCAAGGATTCAAACATCTCAAACAAATCATTCACATTCACGTAAACAAAAAGTAAAGGGAGATAAGATAGAATTGGACCTCAATGTCGCTTTCAAACTCGATGTATTATTCGATTAAACGGGATAGAGTTCGCATCGGAACCTCAATTCGAACCTCCCAAGCTTTGATTTCACCCTTTTGTTCTATTTTCTTCCCAGCGCGAACCAAACGAAATCCCAAAACAGAGGAGACTCGTACCCAATTCGTATATGTACCGTTACTGTTTTGCTTGTTCTCCGGCGATTCTCGCTGGAATCAGACGGTGGTGTTTCGGGCTAAATCGATTTGGCCGGAATAACGATGGGATTTGCTCTTTTTAGCTTGTCAGAGCCCGATGAGCTCCGATTGTGACGAGAACCGGAGAAGACGGGTTGAATTGGTGCAACAGTAGCATTTTTCGACGAAAATTCACCGGGACAGTGAGGCCTCGCCTATTTTCTGTCCTCTTTCTCTCAATTCCCGACTCGGTTTTCTCTCCTCTCTCAATCTTTCAGCTCAATTTTCTCGATCTCCCTCCCTTATCTCTGTTTCGCTCACTCAGATTTACTCTCACTGTGTGCTTGTGTGATGTCACGGTATTTTTTGAGTAAAGGTCAGTGGGGAATTCTCTGGTGTGTGTACTCAGTGAGGGCCAGGTGAAGATGGTATGTTGCCCATGTTATGGTGCGTGCGTGTGAGCTTGTTGAGAAAAAAAAATGGCATATTTTTGTTCCCCCCTTCCACTGTATCCCTCAGTCTCTTCTGTGAATGAATGTGTATATATGACTTGTCCTAGTCCGGTATTGTATTTTCCCTTTCCCATTTTTATTGTTGTGGTCCCCTCCCTCTATATTTTGGGTGTGTATGGAATATATGTATATTGTGAAGGTGATGTGTAAATGATGGTCAAGAAGATATCACGTGGACCCCATCATTTTTTGTTGTTTTCTTCTCCAAAGGATAAAAAACGTGAGGGGGTAAGGGGGGTAAGGGGTAGGAGGTGAGGTAAGGTAGGGTGTGGGGTGGGGTAGGTGTGGTTGTTAGGATAAGATAAATCTTGTTAAGGGTTGTTATTTTTTGTTCTTTTGTGAGGGATAATTACACGGTTTGTGGTACACGATAGAAGAAGGTAAATAGGTAAAAATTAATCTTTTGAAGGGATAAAATTACGTGTCTATAAATATTAATTAAGCTAAATTTTTAAGATTAAATATTGATTAAGTTAAATTTCAAGATTTTCAATTCCAACTCATTTCTCTCTATTATTGGTTGAATTTTGTTAGTTTTAAACTGATTAAGCTTTAGCTGGAAAATATAACAACCCAAAAGCTCCTAAACTGACAAGTGGCCAATGTCTAATCATTAATCTTTTTTTTTTGTTTCTGTAGCTAATCATTAATATATAGTACTCTGTAAAGTGTTTGACATTTTGACCCATGATTTTCCTATTATCAATTTTTAGCATATTAAGCTAATGACTCAATAATACTTTATCAAATATTATATTTTTCCAAGTTTACTTAAAAATATCTATCCGAAATAACCTCTTCATCTACAAATCAAAATAAATAAATTCAGTATATACATAATTTTTTTCAGACTTTACTTAAATAATTATATTAAATATATCATCATTATTATTATTATTATTGCTGTTAACTCCCATTTGACCATAATATTTAAAAGATCAAGTTTTTAAAATTATATTTTTTAAAATTCAAAGTTATTTTTGGACCATACATTTTATTTGAGTTTTATTAAAAAATTTGTGAGTGAAAATTCAAATATTTAAAAACTAGTCCAAACCCTTTTTTGAAAACATAAAATATTTAAATATCAAAATTTTAAAATTTAATGAAATATCATGATTAATTAAATATTTATAAATAAAATTTTAAATTATATTATATTAAAATTTATAACTAAACGCTAGCTTATTTTACTTACCAATTTTTTTTTTTTTGCCACATAGAGTGCAATATAATAACACCAACTTTTTTGATATTCTTTGTTTTTGTTGTTATCTAAAGCATGAGAATAAAGACAGCGGTGTCACTACTTTTGGAATTTATATTTTTTGGTACTTATCAATTCTCTTGCTATAATAAATCTCAAAAATATTTTAATTTACCCTCCAAATGTAACCAAAAAAAACAAAAATAAATAAAGCCTTCATTCCTAAAACTCAGAAACCTCCACCCGGGTCTAGGAGTTCATATTTTTGTCATCACACATACACAGGTTGGATCTTTTTAATTGTTCCTCTCTATAGAATAATTTTTATAATTGTCTGTTGTATTTTTATTATTGTTGTTATTGTATTTGTATAATTGGCTGTTCTATTTTTTTATATTTTTTTTTGTTGTTGTAGTTGTATAATTACCTGTTTTATTTTGCCACTGTTTTTTTTTGTAAAGGTTTATTTATTTCAAAGAATTTAAGTTTGTTTATTTTGGAGGTTCTTTTTTTGATGGTTGAGGTGACCCTTTGTGCAATACAGTATTTTGTTGCTATTTCTTGATTGGAACAGTCTAAAATTGTTCTTTTGCTAATCAAGATTCACTTTTTTTGGCTATGTTTGAGTTGTTTTGGATGGTTGAGGAAGACCCTTTGCATAAAAGAGTATGTTGTTGCTATTTCTTGATTGAAACTGTCTAAAATTGTTGTTTTTGCTAATCAAGATTCAATTTTTTTTTGCTATGTTTGGGTTGGTTGAGGAAGACCCTTGCATAAAAGAGTATGTTGTTGCTATTTCTTGATTGAAACCGTCTAAAATGTTGCTTTTGCTAATCAGGATTCAATTTGTTTGCTCTGTTTGAGCTGTTTAGGAGGCTTTTTGGATGGTTGAGGTAGACCATTTGTGAAAAATAGTATTTTGCAGCTATTTCTTGATTGAAACTGTCTAAAATTGTTGTTTTTGCTAATCAAGATTCATTTTTTTTGCTATGTTTGAGTTGTTTTGGATGGTTGAGGAAGACCCTTTGCATAAAAGAGTATATTGTTGCTATTTCTTGATTGAAACTGTCTAAAATGTTGCCTTTGCTAATCAGGGTTCAATTTGTTTTGCTATGTTTGAGCTGTTTAGGAGGTTTTTTGGAAGGTTAAGGTAGACCCTTTGTGAAAAATAGTATTTTGCAGCTATTTCTTGATTGAAGCTGTCTAAAATTGTTGTTTTTGCTAATCAAGATTCAGTCGTTTTGTTATGTTTGAGTTGTTTTGGAGGTTTTTTTGATGGTAGAGAAAGATCCTTTGCATAAACAGTATTTTGTAGCTATTTCTTGATTGAAAACTGTTTGAATTGTTGTTTTTGCTAATCAAGATCCATTATTTTTTGCTATGTTTGAGGTGTTTTGGTCTCTACTTCTTTAGAGGTAGTGGTATGGACTGCGTACAATCTACCCTCCCCAGACCCCACTTATGTGGGAATATACTGGGTTTGTTGTTGTTGTTGTTGAGGTGTTTTGGAGGTTTTCTTTATGGTTGAGGAAGACCCTTTGCATAAAATAGTATTTTGTAGTTATTTGTTGATTGAGGCTGTCAAAAATTGTTGCTTTTTCTAATCAAGATTCATTTATTTTGCTATGTTTGAGTTGTTTTGGAGGTCTTTTTAATGGTAGAGGAAGACCCTTTGCAGGAAACAGTAGTTTGTTGCTTTTTCTTGATTAGAACTATCTAAATTGTTGCTTTTGATAATCAAGATTAAATTTTCTTGCTATGCTTAATTTGTTTTGGAGGTTTTTTTGATGGTAGAGGAAGACCCGTATAGCACAAAATAGTATTTTCTAGCTGTTTATTAATTGGAACTGTCTAAATTGTTGCTTTTGAATTTTGATAATCAAGATTCAACTTTTTCGCGATGTTTAAGTTGTTTTGGAGGTTTTTTTGATGGTTGAGGAAGACCTTTTGCGCAAAAGCATATTTTGTAGCTTTTTGCTAATCAATATTCAATTTTTTTGCCATGTTTTGAGTTGTTTTGGAAGTTGTTTTGATGACTGAGGAAGACCCTTTGCATGAAAGAATATTCTGTAGCTATTTGTTCATTAAAACTGTCTAAGTTGTTGCTTTTGATAATCAAGATTCAATTTTTTTGTATCCTTGAGCTTCATGCATATCCTTAATTTATATACTGTTGTTGGTATCCCATGAATTTGTTTGAATTTTGGCCATTTATAACTACTTTAAGCTTCTATTTATTTATTTTGTTAAAAAAAATTCTAGGTGGTTTTAAGTCTTCATGTGTAAGTAGTGGAGTAAGGATTTGATACTGAAGCTATGCAAAAGGATAGTAATTCTGGTGCCCCAGGGACGCCTTCGCCACGATTACGTCGTCGCAGAGGATCTAATGAGGTGACTTTCATTTTCTTTCAGTGTTTTTTAGTGACTGACTCCATTTTCTGCTTTGTTTTCCTGGTTGACTGAATAATGCGTTTAAGATATTAAATTGATTTTTATATTGTATTAGTAGCAGCAAAAAATAAATAATGAAATCGTGGTCTAAAATTTGTTCTACCGAGAAAACATCTGACTAACCTTTAAAATTTGAATAGTTATTTATTACAATTCTTTAAAATTGTGAAAGTGGTATAGACTATAAAATAAAGTTATTTGGTGTCAAACCAGTTGGATTGTCTCAAAATAGAAAGAGTGTCATATAAATTGGAAATAAAACTAGGTTTTGGTTCTGAATCTTGTAGATGCTATGGGTCTGAGATTTTTCTGAAGTTCTTGTTTTCCCTCTTCCTGAATTTTCAGGTTCCCGGAGAGGTTGTCAAAGCAAATGGAGCCCATTTGCTTGTTGACGATAGGAACAAGTATAAGTCAATGTTGATCCGTTTTTATTCAACTCTCTGGATGATAGGTGGTTTTGCTTTCATCATTTACATGGGACATCTTTATATTTGGGCCATGGTTGTAGTTATACAAATCTTTATGGTAAAGGAGTTGTTCAATCTACTTAGGAGAGCGCAAGAAGACAAGCAACTTCCTGGTTTCAGGATATTAAATTGGTGAGAAGAATCATACTTGTATTTACCTTGTCAGAAAATCATTCTTGTATTTACTATCCTGCTAAATTCCTTTTGACATTGAACTTCTTCTAAAGGCCATATATTTTGTTCCATATATAAGGATTTTTGGCAATTAACACTGTAAGAACTACCATCATTTGAGACCTCAGGTAATAGGTATGGTAAATCTAAAAATGCAGTTGACTAATATATGAAACTTGAGTATCAGGTCTATAGAGGTTGTGCCTTCACTAAATAAAGGATACAATCATAGGTTGGATAGCATCAGCATATACCCTAATTATTTGTACCATGAGTTGTTTTATTTATCAAAAACTTTGATAACTGTTGCTACATTGTAAGGTAGACACGTCAAATTAACTTTTGTATAGTCTGGATGAATTAACTCACCTGTGGGAACTCGATTATTAACACGTTCTTGCTTTTATTGAAATTTGCATTTGGCTTTTTGTTCAGTTTTCCCTTTTTTTTTCTTTTTTTTTTTCTTTCACGTACTTCTGATTTTAAAGGAACCTTAATGTATGTTTATATACACACACATACAACACATTTATAACATTTATAATGTATGTATTGCAATGCACTATTCATCTGTTCTTATTCTAAAGTGATTTTTTCTCTGTGGAATCAAATAAGCTTTGGTTAAATAAACATCGGTCTGTATGCTAAAGTGTTATTCTTTTTGGAATCCAATAAACCTTGCTTGGAATCTGGATGAACTACAATCATTCTGATGCTTGCTGAAATAATGTTGAAATGCTAATAAAGATCTCTAACATGATTTAGGAAATGGAGTGACAAACTTCGATACATTTCTTGAAATATTAAATGTGAAGGTGCCTGCAAACTTAACATTTAGTGAGAGAAGCTTTAGTGTATCCACTCCAACCAAGAACACAGTCAAAATGTGATCTCCAACTCCGTCTGACCACAATCTTAGTTTCAACTTTTAGAATTTTCGTTAAGGACTTTTATTGAAAAAGGATCAACACTAAGCTAGTGCATCAAAACATAGTCATGTGCAATTTGCCGATTGTACCTAACATGGCATCTATGTGCGGTACAAAAAACACCAGGTTGCACCAAAAAGTTAGCTAAAAGAAAGCTCTGAACTTAAGGCTAAAAATGTATTTCTTGCTGCCTTCAAAAAATGCTAATATTCCTTTCTGTCTAGATTGTCTACCAAATAACTTGTGGTATGGTATTCCAAAATTGTAAGGGACTTTTTGTTGAGTCCGTCTCTGTTCCAACATGAACGAAGCTCACAAGTTTGTATTATCCAGCATACACGGAGTGCAGCTATAAATACAATCCGGAGCTGAAAGCTGACCTCGTAGCGAATAAAAAAGTTTATGGCATCTCCAGACTGGTTTTGACATAGATAACATCGACTGCAAACCTTAAAGCTTCTTTTGTGGAGGTTGTTCTGGGGGAGGTATGCCTCCCTAGAGGCTGAGATCTAGAGTTTCTGTCTAGATTTCCTCAAAATGAAGTAACCTGATTTCTGTTAATCTTGAGCGAAGTTGTTGAGCAATGTTAACAACTTATCGTCTTTAATACTTTTTTCCGAGAATGGTAATAGTTCTTATTGTCTATTATACTTTCTTATCATTTAAATTCCTTCTGAGGAAGAGATCCAGTCTAGTGAGCTGGAAAAATCGGCTATCACGGCATTGTAAAGAGAAGAAATACTAGAGATATCATGAAGCTGATCTTTGACAGACGAGAAACCCAATGTCAATCCAAAATCTAATTTTCAAGCCATTGCCATGTAGAAAACCATAATTTTAGGAGAATTTGCCGTCATGAAACTGATGTTTGACAGATGAGAAACCCAATGTCAATCCAAAATCTAATTTTTAAGCCATTGCCATGTAGAAAACCATAATTTTAGGAGAATTTGCCTCCATAAGAACAAATATGCTTCCAAACACTCATGCCACAAAGTGGTATTGACTCTTTGGTGTACCGAGAATTCCACAAACTGAAAATTCCAATGGGTAATCTTATCCACATGTTCTACTTGTTGAATTTCCAATGCCATTTCAAAACAAAACTTTCATTATGGCACTTCAAGTTCTTAATCCCAGGACTCCCGTTCTTCCTGTTTCTGATAGCATTGTCCCACTTATGAGACATAAAGAGCTGCCTTATTTGTTTCCGTTTCATAGAGTATCTCTTCTCAACTTATCAACACGCTTTAAGATTGACAAAAGTGTATGAAAGAGGAACATTCTGTAGGTGTGAGCAGCATGAAGACCACTGGTTAACAGTGACACTTTCCCCTAAGGATAGGTACTGCCATTTCTTTCTAGTTTGCCCAATTTCCCCCCAAAAGAGGTAATACCAGATATATCATGGGAAGAGAACGAATGTTGTAATGTAGGACAGTAGCTAGTTAATGAATGTTTGCAACCCGATTCACCGAAAAGACAACTCTTTGTGAAGTTGATGTGAAGCTCAGCAAAGTCCGTGAAAGGTTTTGTCATTACAACAAGTCTGAGTACTAAGTAAAGAAATCCATGTTTAAGTATTAACCACTAACTACGACAAGTTCTATTAGTTGTTTGAACCATTAAAAGTCAAATTAACTTATATGAAATCAAGGAGCATAGTTAATGATGTGGACAAAAGATATCTTTGAGGCATTTATCTCTTATGTGCATGAGTAGGCCATCCATTATTCTTAAAGGGAAAAAATAATAATTTTAAGAGCATTTAGCTTAGACTGATACCGAAGGGGAGCCTTGGAGTAAACTGGTAAAGTTGCTGCCATGTGACCAAGAGGTCACGGGTTCAAGCCTTGGAAACAACCTCTGGCAGAAATGCAAGGTAAGGCTGCGTACGATACACCCTTGTGGTGGGGCCCTTCCCCGGACACCGCGCATAGCGGTAGCTTTAGTGCACCGGGTTGCTCTTTTTTTTAGCTTAGATTGACACCAAAAGGATGTGGTGCAGTGGATGGCTGCTCCTCCCTTAACTAGAAGTCTATTGGTGGATGGAAAGAGAAAACAAATTTGTCAAAAGATTATAGCTAAGACCGCATATGCTTCTGTAAGCTTGTCAACTTGAGGGCACCAGAGAGTTATGCAGAAAAAAGGTAGAAATAAGGCCATCTATACAAGTGCTGCTCACTCTAAACCTTCAATAAATTTGGTAGATTCATTCGGATACTCACACTTTAGGTAAAATGAGAAATGTGATTATCATCCCTGATTGTCCTGAGTGCAGCTTTCTAAAATTTGGATGTTCAAAAGTTCATGAAGAATGTACGCCTGACTGACCGCCCCTCCAACAAAATCCAGCCATACTTAAGTGGTTTCCTCTGTTGAGTGGCTTCATGAGTGATATGTATATGCACAATGTAGTTTGAGAAGCTTGGAAATTTATTTTACTAGATTGGATACAATATCTTAGTATTTACAGGTTCCCCTTTCTGTTTTTGCTTATTCTGCTATTGTCTCCAGGCACTTTTTCTTTACAGCAATGTTGTTTGTATATGGACGCATCCTAAGCCAGAGGCTTGTCAACACAGTTACTTCAGACAAATTTTTATACAAGCTTGTTAGCAGATTTATCAAGTATCACATGGTCACGTGTTATTTCTTGTATATTGCAGGTGCGTACTTTTATCGAGCTCTTCGATTTAATGTTGCAAACTGGACAATGACCTTTCCATTTTAAAACACCCAAGACATATCAAAATAACATATTGTTCAGTGTAGAGTTGTCTTGCAAATATTTCCTGCCTTATTTTTTTCATTAGATGCATGATTTTGTGATACTGACTGCTGGATCACTACCTTTTTCGCTGGTTGAGTTTTACTCTTTTCCCTCTCATTTGAGATCAGGTTTTGTGTGGTTCATTCTGACGCTGAAGAAGAAGAGGTACAAGTATCAATTTGGCCAGTTTGCTTGGACCCATATGATTCTGATTGTGGTGTTTACTCAGTCCTCTTTCACAGTAGCCAATATTTTCGAGGGAATTTTCTGGTAAGCAGCTTGAATCTATTTCTTCCATTTTGAATAGATTTTCTGTCTTTTTTCTTTCACTTGTCGAACTTTATGTCATTTTGCTGCTGAAACTATTCTTTGGAGCCTCTACTCTGCCCTCCGCTTTTTCTCATTGCTGTGTTCCCTTTTTGGCCAGCATCCTTGGTGTGTCTAACTTCAGGTTTCTTAGGTAAAGTAAGCAAATTGCATTAGAAAGACATCAAGATGCAAGATTACATAGAAAAAGAAAGTAACAGCTTCAGAACATAGCTACATGAAGCTATGATAATAAGCAAAAACCTGTGGAATTTTCGAAAGAATACTACCTTGGAACTCTTCTAAATTAGAGTCGAGGAGCTAACAAATTCCAAAAAGTTATCGACACTGTTTATGGGGCATCAACTAACTAAGGTAACTAATTAAATAGCCTTTAAAGAGCTAATGGGAGTTGAGTTACCATCAAAACATCTGCGGTTTCTTTCTTTCCAAATACACCAAAATATAGCTGCTGCAATCATATTCCGGATCCTTTTAACAGATTTGTCAACTCTCCATGATATCCAGTTTCAAAGGCATAACCCAATTGAGATCAAACATTGAGAAGAAGTGCCAAACTTCAGCTGTCAGTGGGCAGAGCGAAAAAAGGTGATTCACAGTTCCATTGGTTTGTCGGCATAGGTAGCATCTGTTGATAAGAATGATGCCTCTTTCTGAAGTATTCTTGGGTAGGAAGGCACCTTTTAGGGCTGTCCAGGTAAAAAGACTAACTTGATGCGGTTGCCTAGTCCTCCAAACATGTTTCCAGGGTCACTCCTTGAAAATACCATTCACAGATAATCCAAGTTTGTAGCATTCTTTCACAGTATAATCACCCTTCTTTGAGTTTCCCCATAGGAGCCCGTCTGGGGCATGAGCCAGATTATACTCCTCTAGATAAACCAGGTGATTGAGTAGCTCATTGACTTCCCATTCCTGAAGATTCCTCTAAAAGTAAGGCTCCAAATATTGCATTCCCTGTAATGAGCAATGGATGCCTCTCTATTGTTTGCTATTTGGAATAGTCGTGGGTAAACAATCTTTAAAGTAGTGTCCCCTATCCATAAATCTTCCCAGAATTTGATGCATGGTCTATTACCAACCTTGAAAGAGACTTTTAGGAAGAATTCCTCTTGTAGGCTGTTAATGACAATGTGTTCCCAAACCCCCACCCCATGGGGTTCTCTGCTTCTGACAGAACTTCAGTGATTCTGGGCAACATATATGGCTAGTATGATGTCTTTCCAGTAGCCAGAGCCTCAGGTTGACCATATCTCCATAACCACTTCATTAGCAGACCTTTATTGTGCAAGTTCAAATCTTTGATCCCCAAACCTCCTAGAGTCTAGGAAGGGTCATTATTTGAAATTTGACTGTTTCCTTCCCAAAGGAACTTCCTTCCATGGTGTTATCAATCTGCTTTGTGAATGAACTTGGCATAGGAAAGAGGGACATGATACAGGTGGGAATACTGTCCAGAACAATTATAGAGAGAGTCTACCTCCATGAGAGAGGTACTGAATCTGCCATGTTACAAGTCTCTTCGCCGTTCTTTCAATGTTTCCATTTATCTCAGTTGACTTGAACTTAGCTCCAAGAGGTAATCCCAAATAAGTAGTAGGTAAAGCTTCAGTTTTGCAGCTTAAGATTTTTGCCATCTTCTAGGTTGGGAACTTCATTTTCTGGGTAAATTTAACTCTTGAGCATGTTAATGTGCAAACAGAATCAAAGACTATCAAAGTCATTTTGAGATAATTTACTTGCTGGCTGTCTGCCCAACAAAAATCATATTATTATTATCTGCATAAAGCAGATGAGAAACAGTGACAGAGGTGTTGAGATTTCTGCACACCTGAAATCCTTGGATCCGTTGAATCTTTCTGTCTCTGGCAAATAACTGCGTGAGACCCTCCATTGCCAAAATAAATAGGAAAGCGGAGAGTGGATCTCCTTGGCTGAGACCCTTTTGAGGAGAGAAAAATCCAACTGGACTTCTGATTACTAGAACTGAGAATTTTACAGTTGAGATACAAAAGAATATCCACCTTCTTGACCTATTCCCAAAGCCTATCTTCTTTTGTAACTCAATTAAAATATGACCAATTTAATTGATCAAAAGCCTTCTCTATATCCATCTTACATAGAATGCCAGTCCCCACTATTTTTATCTTCCGGTCAAACACCTCATTTGCAATCAAAGATGCATCAGGGATTTGCCTATTCTTGATAAAAGCACTTTGTTTTCCAGAGACGAATTTTCTCACCACCATTTTTGGCCTCTCAGCTAAAACTTTAGCCACCAGTCTGTAAGCACTGCCTATCAGTCTCATTGGTCTGAAATCCCTAAGCTCTAATGCATCTTTCTTCTTTAGTATGGAAGCAATGTATGTGGCATTGTGCGACCGAACCATTTGACAATTTTGGTGAGAGAAGTTGAAAGCTCCCATCATATCTGTTTTGATAAAACACCAGGAGTTTTGAAAGACAGGCATCAGGACCCTGATGCTTTGTCTGGAGCACTGGATTTGAGGGCTGTGAATACTTCAAGTTCACTGGAGGGTGCTTCCAGTTCCAGCAACTCCTCAGTGCTAAGGGTAGAAAGATTTCCAAAGTCAGCTTAATTTTCTTTCCTTAACATGCATATGTCTAGTCGAAAGATAGAGTTATGTTTTTGGGAACCAACACACAATACCACATCTTTTTTGGCCATTTTCACAAGTCTGTGTTCCATTATTTCTTCCTCCTTTTTTTTCTTCGCTGAAGCTTGCAACAAAATTTTACGGGAATGTGGAACTTCTTCCGCTTCTTTTTTCCTTTTCTTTTTTTGGGTAGTTAAAATTGAAATAGTGCAACAAAATTTGACATGGATATAGAATTTCAATTAAAGGGTTACTTTAATGCAGGTTCCTTCTCCCAGCATCGCTCATTGTCATCAATGATATAGCTGCTTATATATTTGGATTCTTCTTTGGAAAAACTCCTTTGATCAAGTTGTCTCCAAAGAAAACTTGGGAGGGCTTTATTGGGGGATCAGTAACAACCATTATCTCCGCATTTCTGGTGAGTGGCTGTGTATTTTGCGAAAAACTCTTAAGGGATTTGTCTCTAGTTTGGAACTGATGACAGGGCACACTGGTCCTATTCATATGTTATGTAGGCTTATCAATATAAACTCTATCAACACATCTGTTACCTACCTGTTCAAAAAACAAGTATCTACTAATA
Organism: Capsicum pubescens; assembly: GCA_030864215.1. Classification (NCBI taxonomy): domain Eukaryota; kingdom Viridiplantae; phylum Streptophyta; class Magnoliopsida; order Solanales; family Solanaceae; genus Capsicum; species Capsicum pubescens. Next base: position 39,110,885 of record CM061546.1, read on the forward strand.
CAACATGCTCTAATGCTCAAATCTGTTCTGGTTTCTGCAAATATTTATTTATGCAACTGTTCAAATGTCAGGTTGTTTTGATGTTGTTAGTTCTAAGTGCTATTTATTATTGTTAAGTTAGTTTCATTGGTCAAAGAAAAACAGGTTAATTATATGAGTTTCAAACTGAAATTTGGATGAATAATGTTTATTTAGCTTATCCTTTTCCCACCCTCAGAAGAAAAAAGCACAGACACATCTGTACTAGTGTATTAATTTTATTTAGTATAAGACGTGGAGAGTACCTCACACCCATAAAAGGGTGTCTTCCGTCTATTGTCTCTACTTATCTTTCCCTCCTCTTAATTTTACCACATGATATCAGGAGCCTATACAATGTTGGCAGAGACATGAGTAGCTTCGCGTATCAGCAAATGGCATTATACTGTCGGTTCTGTCAGCTTTTTTCTTCTCCGCTATAATTCAATATTCTTGCTTCTTTTCAATGACTTAGCACCACCCTTATTTGCGGGTAATTATTCCTGTGGCATTGCGTCCCTTGTTGGTAACAGTTTTGGTAAACAGCCTCGATATAGCACTTCGGATATTGTTACGACAACAACTTTTCCACAGAGATTCTGATGACCAAACTTCACGAAGTTCACGTGCAACCAACCATTCAAACAACTATTTGCTTTTTCTGTTTCGAGTAAGCTTAACTCAAAGTTGATTTTCTCACCCTTTTTTTGAGGGTCGTGTTAGTGTGAATGAATTAGAATGTTAGATATAGTGTTACATGTTCGTATTTAGTTACTCTCTCTTAAGATAACTTATGAATGGTATGTCGTGTACTGTGTTGTCATCAAACTATCTGTGTACTCTCTCCCTTTCACTTGTTTTCCCTGCACCTACTAAAGGTTTGTTTCAACAGTGATCTGAGAGGGGTGTATGCTTTTCTCATATTCTACTAACTACTTTCTGTTATGTGCATATGTGCAGCTTGCCAATATATTTGGTCGCTTCAGATGGCTAACATGCCCTAGGAAGGTAATATTTTAGATCTCTCTCCCTGTTGTCTTGTGGATTTTCTCCTCGGTTTTGGAAAGCATAAATCCCATATGGGTTAATGCAGGATTTATCAGTCGGGTGGCTTAATTGTGATCCTGGTCCACTGTTTAAGCCAGATTACTTTACTGTACCAGAGTGGTTTCCTTCATGGGTAAGTGAATTTCCGTCAAACCTGGACTTTTGAAGTTTCTCTTTTGCTTTGTCACTACTTGAATATTTTACTATTCTAGTGACTTCGGTAAATCCTTGTATCTTTTCAAGTGATGAGCTATGTCCTCCCCCCTTCCAACTATATATTGTTGATTTTCAAGTTCTTTCCTTACCTATTGAAGGACGGAGTGTCGGTTTAGGCAATGTTCTCTTTCTCAAAGTATGTTGATGGTAGTGTGAAATAACTATCTGTCCCATTTTGCATCCTACTTTGATGGTTGTAGACTAGAATTGATGGTTTTTATTTAATGTAATGTGGGTTTAAATTTGGTGAATGCTTTACTTTCTGAAAAGTGTTAAACCAATTTTTTCGTAATCTATGGTGTCTGGGTTACAGATTGCGCATATCTCAACTAATCATCGAACTGTCTTCCACTCTACTAGGACATATTACCAAGATAATTTTGCTCCCAAGGTTGATCAGATGGGCACATGCCAAGTGTTGTAGTTGAGATGCTCAACTGAGAATTGAGATCTCCATGTTGTTAGTGCGGCGCCCTGAGTCATCATGCCATTACTTTGGAAACCTGAAAAGTGTGCATCTCTCGTAAAATCAATCTAGTGATTTCATTTAAATTATAAGAAATAATAAAAGTACAGGAGAGCATAAGGATATTGGATTTGTTTTTTAACTGCTGCTACTTAAATATCTGGAAGACCATAAAACTACTAAAAAGGGCAGCCATAAGGCATCCCGCGTTAGCAGGTCAGGGGAAGGGCCGCACCCCAAGAGGTGTGATGTGAAATTACCTATGTGAACCAAACCATAAAATTGTATGATACTTTCCCAATTAGCCATAAAAATTATTTTGAACTTCAACTTGGAATATTATTTTCAAATCAATGTTTGTTCTACGATTTGGTATATTATCTCAACTTCAACTTGAAATGGAGAATTTGAAGTTGAAAAACTGTTCTGAGAAGAGTATTTCAAGTGATATTATGGTTTTCACTCACTCAACTTCAAGACTTTTAACTTTTTCCAATACATGTCCTAACACAAATACTCTTTTTCAACTTCAAACGGATACTGTCTGAACCCAAAATTTCTCAAAGTATCGAGTTTTGAAATAGTTGTTTTTCTCTTGGTGATGTGTTGAATAGTACTGTTCATGAGATACAACTGCAAGTGGTTCTTTTTGATTGTCCTAAATTCGACATTATATTATCCAGTGATTCACACTTCATAAAAAAATAGAAATCAAGTCATTTTCACCTTCTTCTTTATGCTTGTGTTGTTTTTCAGCTTTCTGAAGTCTATTCAAATCCTTGTAAGTTTTGAACCAGCATTGACTTTATAATCTTCGGTCCTTAACTAATTCTTATTACTGCAGTTACCTTGGAGAGAGATCTCTGTTTTGCCTGTGCAATGGCATGCTATGTGGCTTGGCTTGTTTGCTTCAATCATAGCGCCTTTTGGAGGCTTTTTTGCGAGTGGCTTTAAGAGGGCCTTCAAGATCAAGGTTCAATGTTTTCCCGGTCTTGTCTTATAGGTGCCTTAGTGGGATCAAGAATGCTGTTGTAGTTTTAAAGTTCTTTTTATTTTTCCTCCATGCTGTAGGATTTTGGTGATAGTATACCTGGACATGGTGGCATGACAGATAGAATGGATTGTCAGGTGAGCTAAATATATCTCTCTATACACATATTGTCGGACACGATTTATGGACTGCAACCCCCATGGGAGATATGAAGTATCATTGTCTTCCAAGTTTCTTTCACTTCAATGGCTTCATGAAATTGGGTCATATAAGTTAATTGAAAAACATATTATTGCGCTGTGCGTGTGTGTGTGTGTTTTGACTGTACCTTGTATATGATTAGTATTTCCTCAGACCGATCGATTTCTCCTCTCATATTCTGGCCTTTTAGTATTGCTTTCTACTAGTTATGTGAACTCAGTTTGTGATTTTTTCTCGTGTGTATGTTCATGCAGATGGTGATGGCTGTCTTCGCATATATCTATCATCAGTCTTTTGTGGCGCCTCAGAACTTGTCAGTTGAGATGATCTTGGATCAGGTATGCATCTCACGTTACATGAAGTCCAGTAAATTCCTCATTGAAGTATACCGTTATAGCTGATACACTTACTCTATACGATGTAGATAATAATGAACCTATCTTTCGAGGAGCAGCAAGTTCTGTACTCAAATCTCGGGCAGATCATCGGGGACAAGATATTTGGTGAATCTTGAGGACATCACATAAGCTTGTATGATTATTGTAGCTTTTAGATAAGCATATCTTGTAAATGTTTTCTTTTTTGGTTAGTGTTGCTGCTCTTGGCTTTTCGCGCGTTGTACAGTCTGTCGCCCTTCTCCTATCTCTTTGTTTTATATTCTTGGTTATTATATTCTTTAGTAGTTCAGTGCATCCCTATTGTATTGACCAAATTATAGGCATGGTGAGGCATTAGCTATGAAACTGCATGTGCAATGACATATAGTTAACTGATTGATTATAAAAATGCATATGAGATTGGTTCATCTGTTTACTTTTTCTTCTCTTGTATAAAAGGAGACATGCCAGAAGTTCTGCATTTATTTGCCCAAGCTACAAAGGCTCACGTTGTATGAGGAAATCTCACTTTGTCATTATCATATCATAAATAAGTTGTTACTATCTCGCTCTCGACTCCCGAGGATGCGACCTAATGATTAATGAAGTGGATCGAGAACCGCGAGGTTTCAGGTTCAAATTTCGTACTTAATTGTGGTGGGAGCTGATAGGTATCGTATGGGCATATCACCATTCCTCACAAATAACTTTTAAAGTGTCTTTAACACACATTACTTTGGTGTTTGACCACTTTTGCAGTTGGTTTTTTGGTAGTGAAAGTAGGCAAGTGTTTTTTTTATATATACTCTAATTAAGCAATCTAACATGAGACGAATCTGTCATGACTCAATTTTTTTTTGGTGGTGAAGTAGACAAGTCTCGAATATATACTCTAATTAAGCAATCTATTAGCGATTACTAATTATTTCCCGAAGGGAATTACTCCCTTCATTTCTTTTTATTTGCTCCCTTTTCTTTTTGAGTCGAACAATACAAATTTTGATTAATAGTTTTAGATGTATTTTTTAATTAAAATAAAAAAAGGAAAATTGTAATTTATAGTATTTTTCGTATAGTTTTTGAATATCTAAATTTTAATTTTAAAAAATTAAACTCATCTAATCTAATTTAATTTTCAAACTTAAATTGACTCTAGGAAAACGAAAAAAACATGTAAAGAGAAATGGAGAGATTAGTAAACTCCTCAGACTAGACTGCTCAGACCAGACTGGGACCAATCATAGAGAGTGACCACATTGCTCAGTCACTATACTGAAACCAATCATAGAGAGTGACTAGACTACTGAAACCAATAATAGAGAGTGACTAGACTGCTCAGACCAGACTGGTCTCATCCTCAGACTAGACTGCTCAGACCTTGGGACCAATCATAGAGAGTGACCAGACTGCTCAGACCAGACTGGGACTCCTTAGTTCCCACTCCGACTAGACTGCTCAGACCAGGCTGGGACCAATCATAGAGAGTGACTAGACTGCTCAGACCAGACTGGGACCAATCATAGAGAGTGACTAGACTGCTTAGTCACTAGACTGGGACCAATCATAGAGAGTGACTAGACTGCTCAGACCAGACTGGGACCATAGAGAGTGACTAGACTGCTCAGTCACTAGACTGGGACCAATCATAGAGAGTGACTAGACTGCTCAGACCAGACTGGGACCCAGACGTCTGGGTCTTCACAGTCGACTCCTCTGGGACTGGAACCAATCATCACAGTCCCATTCCTCGCTCCTCCTCAGACTAGACTGGCTGTAGCTTTTACAGTTACACTCTTCCTCTCAGACCAGACTGGGCTGAGAGCAAGAAGTATCTGAACCAGTTTTAACTAATTGATGAGACTAAAGACATCTCAATAAAATTAGTGACTTATAACTAAATTTTAATTTGAGGTCTTAAAATATACATATACACGATAAACAAAAAAGTTAGTGTTATTTTTTTTTTCATAATTGTTGTTTTTAGTATATATTATATTTCACATAGTAATATTATTATTTATAATAGTAAGGATTGCTTCGAGTTAATAATACGTTAGTTATGCGTTTTCAATACATTACCTTGGATGTTATTGTAAACATATTATTTATTATTATAAAGATTAGAGTAATTTAATTCAAAGTTTAAAATATTTCTATTGGTCGATGATAGTTTTTTTTTTTTACTATATTTAATATTGTTAAAATGAAAATAAAATTATAAAATTAACAATTTAAATTTTTTGAGTACTTATGATTTTGGGGCCTAAAACAGTTAAGACTTACAACTAGCTAAATTGCTTAGACTCACAACTAGCTAAATAGACCATCTCTTGTATAACTTGCCTAAGTATTCTTGTACTGCTGCTTGATGTCTTCTGAAAAGCTCTCTCATTCCTCTCTTGTCATATATAGAATATGCAGGCTGTCCTAAAAATGTGTCTGCTGACTTATCCCTATTGTTCTTGTGAATCCATTCCACTTTTTTCAGTCTATGATTGTGCTCTTCTCCTAATATTCATCCACTGCAGAATAACGTTCCATAGTTGTGCAGCAAAATCACACAAGATTGATCAATTGCAATTTTCCATTTTGCAAGTTTGTCCTTAGTGTATAGCTTATTTAGTAAGGCTAGTCTAAGTATGAAGACCCATTTAGGGGCACTATAGTTGTTACACACCCGTCTTGTCCATGTCACATTTTGGAATTCATCAAGCAGTCTCCTATACATTCTACTTATGTGGAACTAATTAATCCATGTCTTGGATCTCTTGCATAGTATAGCTAGCCTCAAAACAGTACTTAGAAGCCTTGAAAATTCTTTGAAAGAGCCAAGAAGCCTTTCACATAATAAGCATGTATCCACATAACCCAAAGCTTATCACTCCTTTAGGAAAAAGTTAGAGGGTGTTTGGAGATCCTACTTTTGGTTTTTAGCTCATTTTTGTATCTTTTTGATGTAAAAGTGACTACTTAAAAACACTTTTTAACTTTATCAAACACTATTAAAACTAAAAAAAAGGATGCTTAAAATAAAAAACAAACTTCTTTTACAAACACCCCCTTAGTATAGGAAACAACACACTCTTTATCAATTTTAGCCTTCCGGAGTAAGACAAATACTTAGTAGTCCATAAACTTTATCCTATTGATGTATATGTTCATAGGATTACAAAGTTTATTCTATTTACTTGAAATCCAACTTTAATTTCAACATACAATTAATTATCTCATGCACTAATAGTGTGGATCTTTAGAGCACAAGATAAAACAAAATAAATGACTTTAGTCTAATTCTAAAGATGATGGACTATTCTGGACTTTTTCTCTAAAGTTCAGGTTCTGAATCAATATTTAGCAATATATTTGGGGTATACAATTGAAACACCATAAATCCGAGTTTTTTCTACCTATAAAACCCAATTTACTTCACTTGTTCTTAGTTCTACATTTACCGAATTAGCTCCGAATTTCCGACCCGAAAAAAAAATTCAAACTTTTCGATGTCTTCTCCGCCGCCGGACGCCGTAACAACCTCCACCACCGCCGTCAAACCTTGGCCATTATTCCTCGACATCGCCGCCCTCAGCCTCCCAATCTCATTCTCCGACGCCACATTCCGGATCAACAAAAACCTCCGTTACTTCACCGGTAATTACGCGCTAATCACTCTCGCAATTCTACTAATCTCCTTAATTGTCCGTCCAATTTTACTGGTGTTATTCCTACTCATCGTCGTTGGTTGGATTTACCTCTACTTCTCACGTAACAATGAGCCGTTGGAGCTATTCGGTTACGATATCGATGATAAGTTCGTGTTAGGATTTTTGAGTTTGGTGACGATTGTTGCGGTGCTTGTTGGGAAGATTTGGATGAATATTTTCGTTTCGATTGGGTTTGGAATTGTGATAACGTGTATTCATGGTGGACTCAGAGCTCCGGAGGATCAGGAGGATTCACCGTATGGTGCGTTGTTATCGGAGAGTCCTAGAGGGAGTTATACTATTGTTTGAGATGATTGATGTAGGTAATTTCTTTTTTCTCATTGAAATGTGGTTGAATTTTAGGGGAATTTGTGTTGGTTATTGTAACTAGTATTGTTGAATTGATGAAATTCTCGAAATGCGGAGAGTTGAATACACGAAATATTCCGGATTTTGTCTTGCTTGATGTAGTTGTGGTAATGTTTTGTATTTTTTGCTAAATAATTCTTATGTGCTAGAGATGAACTGTGAAATTTAGTTTAAATTGGAAGTGGAGCTGTTCCGTTTCGATATCGATGATAAGTTCATGTTAGGGTTTATGAGTTTGGTGATGATTGTAGCGATGCTCTTTGCATGAATGTTTTCGTTTCGATTGGGTTTGGAATTGTGATTTTGTGTGTTCATGGTGGACTTAGGGCTCCTGAATATCAGGAGGATTCGCCGTATTGTTTGAGATGATTGCTGTAGGTAATTTTTTTTTCTTATCGGAATGTGGTTGAATTTTAGTGTAACTAGTATTGTTGAATTGATGAAATTGGTTTTGGTGAAGTCTTTGAAATGAAGAGAGTTGAATATGTGAAAAGTTTTGTGGATTTTATCTTTTTTTTTTTAAATTGGGGGTAGGGGAAGGGGAATGGTGGAGGGGATTACAATGTGGGGAATCGAACCCTCACCAACAAAGTGGAAGTTCAGGTAACTAACCAACTAAGCTACTAAGATTCCCCCTTTATCTTTGTTGAATGTGGTTGTGGTAATGTTTCGTATTTTTGCTAAATGATTCTTATGTGCTATTGATGAACTGTGAAATTTAGTTTTGATTGTAAGTGCTGGCTGCATTGCCAATAATCATCCCGTCTATACTATTAATCTCCTTAATTATCTGTCCAATCTTACTCGTGTTGTTCCTAATCATTGCCGTTGGTTGGATTTACCTCTACTTCTTCTGTAATAATGAACTCTTGGAGTCTTTTGGTTTCGATGTTGATGATAAGTTCGTGTTAGGGTTTTTGACTTTGCTGACGATTGTTGCGTTACTGGTTGCGGAAATTCGGATGAATGTTTTCGTTTCGATTGGGTTTGGGATTGTGATTCTGTGTGTTCATGTCGGACTTAGGGCTCCGGAAAATCAGGAGGATTCGCTGTGCGTTGTTATAGGAGAGTCCGAGAGGAAGTTATACTATTGCTTGAGATGATTGGGGTAGGTAATTTTTTTTTTCCGCATTGGAATGTGGTTGAATTTTAGTGTAACTAGTATTGTTGAATTGATGAAATTGGGTTTGGTGAGTTTTTCAAATGCTGAGAGCTGAATATATGAAAAAGTTTGTGGATTTTGTCTTCGTTGAATGTAGTTGTGGTAATTGTCTTGTATTTTTTGCTAAATGATCCTTATGTGCTAGATATATTGGGAAATTTAGTTTAGATTGGACGTGATAGCTGCATTGCAAATTATGATTTGAGATGGTGAATACTAGACCAATAGGGAATTACGCTATTGTGTTTTTTTTTTTGAGCAAATACCATTAGGATGAATTGCCAAATGGTTAGTAAAAAAAGGGCAGCCCAGTGCACTAAAGCTACCGCTATGTGTGGTGTCCGGGGAAGGGCCCCACCACAAGGGTGTATCGTACGCAGCCTCACCTTGCATTTCTGCTAGAGGCTGTTTCCAAGGCTTGAACCCGTGACCTCCTGATCACATGGCAGCAACTTTACCAGGTACTCCAAGGCTCCAAGAAACTACAAGCATAGCACTAAGACTACTAAGTAATGAGGCTTTTCATCTTTCATTGATAACCAAATATTGAGGATTACTAAGTAAACAGAGTTTTACAAATAAAAGGAGAAAGGAAACAAAAAGAAATATATAACTAAAGCTAAGTAAACTAAAGTGTTAAGAAAATCTAATCAGCTAGTGTAGAATGTCTCTGTAATAGATTAGCAGCATTCAGTTGCCTCCGTTGTGACCATATTAGAAGCACCTCCAAGCCTCACCATGACTATCCAGCCAATCTGAGCACATCTCAAGGACAAACGAATGTTATACTACTATTGTTTGAATCTCAAGGTTGATTTTGTTTTTTCTCATAGGTATATGGCTGAGTTTAGCGAAAATTTGAGTTGGTTGGTGTAATTAGTATCATTTAACTGATGAAAATTGGTAGTTGATACTTTTGAATGCAGACAGTTGAATCGACTACATTTTGTCCTATTCTCGAGTCTTGCATCCTCAATCTTGCAAAGTTGCTTCGTTGTTGCATGCTGATAAATTCTCTTTATTTGTAGCTTGTTCTCGTGTTTAAAAACATTCCCACGTTAAATGCACTGGTCTTTCAATATGAATGGTTCGTCTTTGAACTGGTTTCTTCAGTTGTTTTTTCTCGTCCTTTTCCTTTTTATTTCTGTGGGATAGATAAAGAACATCAAGATGCAAATACCTCTCAACTTGATCCTACTTTATTAGCTTAATATTCTGTGTCACCATGGACTTTGATTTCTGAGTGAAGAACAGAGTTTTAGAAGTAACAGAAAATCCATGTCCGTTTTGCTAATTATAGCTGCTATATTAATTGTACAAAATGTGTAAAGGCATAAAAAACCTTGCAACTGAAGTAAATCTCTTGTGTCATGCTAGTAGAAATTGAAACATTCGCTAAAATTCGCCAAAATATCCTATAAAGGTAAACGACTTAAAATACATTTAAACATATATCTAATGATCAGCAATCACCCTTCCATTTTTTAAAACTGATCAAGCTTCATCCTGTCACATGACCCGAAGAATTGCGTAACTTGTACTATGAAATTCATATGGCAGTAGCATCGTTGTGCCACCCCTTGACCACCAAACTACAGTTCCTTATGCTGCTAGCAGAACACTACTTCCTTGGAGGAGAAATTTGGGTTGATGTTTAAGGGCAAACCTCGAAATTTCACTTGCAACGACAACAAAACCATTATATTTCCACAAAGTGGGTCCGGCGTCGTAAATTGTGAGCAGTACGTACCACTACCTCAGATAAAGTAGAGAGGTTGTCTCCAATAGACCCCCGGCTCAGGGCAATGAAATTTCACTTGCAAGTCCCGTCACTTTTGACATATGGTTTTTGTCTCTTAATGGCGATTAAGGCATCATTTATTTGCACTTAATGAAGATCTGAATCTGAATGGTTCAGACTTCAGTCCTTTAAGTGCATTTGTTTTTTTTTAATAAACTGCCTCTTAATGTAACTGAAAGTCTCTGAATCAGTCAGATATGAAAAAGAGTCTGAATGATGTTCAGACACTTTTTAAAACATAATTTATTCCCTCAAAACTCTCTTTAAATATTTTAATTGTCTTTAAATATTTTAATTATCACTCAAATAATAATTTTGATGTTTAAGTTTTATCTAATATTTTTTTCATATAATATAATATTTTATTACTTTTAAAATTTGAATTACATATTTATTATGAATAAATATATTACGTACATTCAGATGTTAAAAAACAAATAGTCTTAATCATTCAGTATTCAGATCTAGAAACAACATCTTAATCATTCAGATATTCATTTAGATTCAGATATCTTAATCTTAAAAAAAAACAAATTCACCCTAACTAAAGTATGAGAATTGTTCATTTTTTAAAACAGTAATACGGATGATTATTGCTTATAGAAATATATTATGGATATAATATTTAAAATCTCAAACATGTTTGACAATATTTGTCGTCCTAGTCAACTATCATGGTTATGACACAAGATAATGTTGAGATGAATTTGTGATTGATTGATATAAGCAACAAATATTTCATGTTCTTAGTAATAAAAATACCACACACAAGGAAAAATTAGAGAAAATAATATACTTAAGACAATAATTACAATAAATAATAATACTTTTGTGAAATTACAGTTTATAGTAAGAGTAACATTATTTTACTCATTAATTAGGCAAGTATATGTTTTACTCTCACTACTTTACATTTTCCTATTTTCACTCCACTATTTCATCACCCTCAAATATAGCTATATCTTTTACATCTTTTTTTATCATCTAATTTTTTATTATTTTATTTTATTTTATTTTATTTTATTTTATTTTCTCTTTTCTATTTCTCTTCTTTTTTTCCTTTTTCATTTTTTTTTTCTCCTTTTTCACATTTGAAGATAATTATCTCCATCATCTTACTTTTTTATCATTTTATTGTTTATTTTGATTTCTTTTTCTTTTTCATTTTTTCTTTTCACTTTATTTTCTCTCTTCTATTTCTCTTTGTTTTTTCTTGTTCGTTTTTTTTCCTTTCTCATATCTTTTTATTCTTTTTCTATTTTCGTTTTCTTGTTCTTTTTTCTATTTTTTTTTTTTTTTTTTTTTTTTTTTTTTTTACACTTCTATTTCCTTTTCTTCCTTTTTTTTCACTTCTCTTTTTTCGTTTTTTTCTTTTTATATTTTTTTACATTTTTTTACTCTTCTATCTCTAACTTTTATTTTGAAAAAACAAATATGTATATCACATACACATATTCAAAAAACATACAAAATACATAGCCATACAGATCTGGATATGTATTTACAGTACAAAACATACATATGTATTTATGAAATACATATCATATTCATATTAAACAGTAACAAACATAACTATACTACATATCTTCATATGTATTTGCGAAATATAAAGGTGACTCATATAAAATAAGAATATACATATGGATCAGGTATGTATACTGTAAATACATATGCAGAGGTATATGTACTTTTTACGGTGTTGAATTTTTCTTTGAACTGTACATACTATGTCATTTTATATGATAACATATGTACTTATTTGTTTGCTTTTATTGTTTAAGATATGTATCATGTATTTTTTTATTACCTATATGTATATGTATATAATTGTCATTTTTGTTATAAAGATTTTGTGTCCTATATGTTTATATATACATGTGAGTCAGATATGTATTTCTGTAAATACATATGCAGATATATACGTATGTTTTTTTACCGTAAATACATATGCAAATCTGTATGCCTATTTATTTTGTATATTTTTTAAATATGCACATATGATATAGATATTTGTCTTTTAAAAATAAAAGATAGAGATTGAAGAGTAAAAAAAAATAGAAAAAAACAAAAAATAAAAATAAAAATTCAAAAAAAGAAGTGAAAAAGTAAAAAAAAAGAAGAAAGAGAGATAGAAGTGTAAAAACAAAAGCGAAAAAAGAAGAAGAAGAAGAAAACGAAAAAAAAAATGAGAAAAGAAAATGAAAGAAAATAATAAATAAATAAACGAAAAAGAAAAAAAGAAGAAGAGAAGTATAAGAGAGAAAATAAAGTGGAAAGAAAAAATAAAAAAGGAAAAGAAATTAAAATTTAAAAAAAGATAAAAAATGAAAAATCTAATAAGAAAAAATAGTTAGAGATATAAGAGAATGATATTTTGAAATTTTGAAGATCATGGAAATAATAATCTTTCATAATTGAGTTTGATTTGGAAAAGGAATCTACTAATTTAAATAGGAGTAATTTATGAGAATTTAATTAGATGTGATAATTATTCCTTATTTAACTCAACTAATTTGAGTAAAACAAGGACAATAAATCTTGTTGTATATGTATTTGTATAACAACAGTTTACTTAAATACAAAATACAATTTGCTATTTTTCATAATTATGAAACTGTTGCTATAAAAGTTACAATTAAGGCTCTATAGTTGCTATTTCTGAAATTTTCCCAATACAAAATCAATATCTCATTATCCTCGATTAGTACTAAGGGTGTCAAGTGGGTCGGGCTGACCCGGCTCGAACCGGCCCAATAAGCCCAAGGTCTTTAGGGTACCGGGCCAGTTTTTTTTTTAATTTGGGCCCGTCTAACCCGGCCCGGACCAAGCCCGGAATAGTTTTTTTTTTTTTTTTTTTTGAAAATTTGGGATTTTGGGCCAAACTAGCCGTTGGCCCAACGACTATATAGCCGTTTTTGGATCCAAACGGCTAGTTTGGGCCCATTAATTAATTTTTTATTTTTTTTTACTTTTAAAATAATTTTTTAATCCCCAATTTTTTTTTATAAATACCCTACACCTTCAAATCAATTTTTCACACAATTTTTACTCTCTCAAATCTCATTCTCTCTCAAATCTCAATTCTCAATTCTCAAATATTCAATATATTTAATTTCCTAAAGTGCTCACTTTAAATTTTTAATTTTGCGTTTATAAAGTACGAGTGAAAGTTTTTAAATTCGCAACCTTCGGATACTTTCAAAATTTGGTATTGTCGTTCCATCTCTTACGTTTAATTTTTATTTATTGTATTAATTGTTGAATATTTAATTTTATTATATTTGTGTATTTTGAATTTTTTTAGTTTAATTTAATTTATACTATGGATAAATTAAGAAATCTCGCTACTAAAGATGTTAAAATTTTTTATTCCGGAAGCGGTAATGGTAGTAAAAAAATGAATTACTAGTGGTAGAGGTACTTCAAGTAGTAGATATACACGTATATTTGTGTATATATCTTCTATTGACGTGTATATTTAATGTATATATGTGTATATGTTTTATAAATTAGTATATAACTCTATATATTGTAGTATACATGTGTATATATCTTCTATAGACGTATATATTTAATGTATACATGTGTATATGTTATATAAATTAGTATATGAATATATATATATTGTAGTATATACATATATTGTAGTATATGTTTTACTTAAAATAGTACATATATATTGAATGGTGCATATATTTGTGTATATATCTTCTATAGCCGTGTATATTTAATGTATACATGTGTATATGTTTTGTAAATTAGTATATAACTATATATATATATATATATATATATATATATATATTGTAGCATATACATAAATTGTAGTATATGTTTTACTTAAACTAGTACATATATATTGAATGGTGCATATATTTGTGTATATATCTTCTATAGACGTGTATATTTAACGTATACATGTTAACATTCCACGCCTTACAAGCATATTTGAAACATAACAAAGTTTTAACCTGTACTCTAGTAATGATGAGCAATAGGATATCACTAGGAAGATTGTAACCAATATTATCGAAGGCTGAAAATCATTTTTTCCCCGAAGTTTGTCTTAAAAATCAACCTCTCCCCGAACTATCAACAATAATCAACCTCCCCCCTTTATCCCATATAATGTCCATTTTGTCCTTGTAAATGATAATGTTCATGGACATTGCATAAAAACATAAACATTATCTTCATTTAAAAAAAAATTCATATAACAAAATCTTCATAAAAACATAAACATTATCTTCTAGGAAAAAAAAAAAGAAATACTAATTAAGTATATAAGCTAATGATGATCTTTATGAAGTAAATTAGCATGATATAAGAAAATTAGTTTTATTGATAATAATCAAAACTATAATATTTATTTTACAAGTGAAAATAATAAGTAATACTAATTTTATAAACATATTTCAATGCAAAAAATACAAACAATAAATGAAAGAGATAAGCCTCTAGTAAAACCTTTATTATATAAAATGGAGCCAAGTCAAAGGTGTCACGCCATCTAAAATGATTGACAAAGGGTATCACGTTAGCTAAAAATATTGACAAAAATACGTTAAAATTTAGTTTAAGGGGTAATAGGACCCCCGTGAAGTTGACGTGTGTCGTAGAAAATTTGGTCATAGTTCAGGGGTACTAGATGTTTTTCTCGAATAAAAATAAGGTCAAATTTTAAAGATTATATTATTTATATAAATTATAAAATACGTAATACTCTATTAATGAAAATCACATCTTATTTACTGATATAGACAATAGATAATATCGTTTCTTATCACTTGACCCTCATACTAAAAATAGAAGTTTTAATTTATCTGCTCAATTTGTGAAATCAAAAGAATTGTATTATATTTTTTTTCTACCATTAAGTGTTAAATAACTATATAAAGTAATAATATAGACAAATTTAAAGTCTCAAATTATTATTAATAAGGTTAATTTAGCAAAATATACCTCTAAGTAAAATTTTCTTAAGGATTGTGTTATATCAACAAAAAGTTAAGTAATACGAAATGAATTTTGTAAGAGAGTGATAAAACACGAAAATATACGCATATGCATGTACATACATATGTATATATACACATTTAGGGGTGGGTTTTTTGGAAACAAGTTATTCCGGGATTAGTTATTACAAAATAAGTTGTACTAACATGTATGTATGATAATTTATCTTATCACTGTGGTATAAATGGCGCGACAAATAATTTTGAGACTACCTAATATATTTAATTAAACGCAGGATAAATAATCATGAACTTTATCACTGAATTATTATAATTATACCTCACACCAAACGACTTTTTAATAAATATAATACTAAAATAACGATCTTAATAAATAACATTGAATTTTGTGATAAATTTATAAAAAGTATTAATTTGCTTATAAATTTAATAAACTTAAATAAAATACTATAAATATCCAAGTTAAAAAAATATTCATTACATATAATATAAAAAGATATTACATAAATATAAAATTAAAATTATAAGGACAAAATGGACATTGCATGGGACAAAGGGGAGGTTGATTATTGTTGATAGTTCAGGAGGGAGGTTGATTTTTAAGACAAACTTCGGGGGAAAACGATTTTCACCCATTTCTTTTTTGCCATTATAATATGTTATTGGACAATAACGGCTATGCTAGGGATTTTGTAATACCGTGAAGGAGGAATATATATACCAGGAAAAAGGCTTTATGTTAGGGTTTAGTCCCAAAAATATCTTTTTTGACCATATATATACCAACTCAAAAAATAAAATTTGATTAAATTAATTCAATATTTTAAAATTAGAATGGTAATATTCAAAAACTAATAATAAAAGTACTACATTGCAATTCTTTTAACATCTTAATTAAGAAATAATTAATATATTTTATTTAATCTTAGTTTTCACCTTAATTGTTCAAGGCAACAAAAACAAATAGTTCTAAAAAGAAGAGGAAGCTTTTTTTCAGCAAAGAAAGAGATTTATCGTACTAAAGAAATCCTACAATTTCTTGTCGAATCATTGACACGGCGCGTCGGTAATCGCGTCGACACCATCAACGCGGCGCGGCGCCTGACGCATCACTAGGCATATTTTGCTCATTTAATTATGACTTTAAAAGGGCAATTAGGTTCTTTTTCCCTCACCCAATTCAACCAAAACACGAAGTTAAGCTTCCAAAATAGCAAATACATTCATTCTTCTCAAAACTTCTCAAGAACAAAACTCTAGGTTCATCAAATTCAAGTCCAAATCTCAAGAATTCACCAACAATTCCCGCGAATTCAACAATCATGGTATGTTAGGTGTTCATCCTTGGGTCCCTTTCACCCTTGGAGTCCAAGAACCTCTTTTAAATTCAAATTATGAGTTCCACATGATTTATATTAGATTATGTCCATGAATGTGTTGTTACTTGAGTTTCAAGTTAGGAAAACATGAGTTTTCATGTAAAATAGATCAATGGGTATGTTGGTTGATGTAGATCTCATGTCAAACCCTTGAATTATGAATTGATTTTTGTAGTCATGATGCATTGACCAGTTGTTCATTCCCACGTACAAGGTTATGCCTCCTAAGTTCTTGACAAAATATCTTTTTTTTTTAAAATTAATCCAGCGATTCGGGTTGTGTTGTATTAGCAAAAAAAGAGCAGAGGGGGGCTAGACCTCACCTCAATACAACACTAAGCCTAGGTGAAACCAACACCTGCAAAAGACTAGAAGGCTTACAAAATCAACTAGTGCCTTCTAGAAGATTAAATAAACATGAAACTAACTTACAAAGAAATTAGCTCTATCATATTTACATCTAATGCTTGGCAGTTACCATTTATCTAGCAAGAAAGTTCCTATAGCTTGTCTTGGAAGAATGTTGTAAGAGTCTGCTACTTGATTTCCTTCTCTATAACAGTGTCGAACTTGCATTTGGACTTTGTTTTTGATGTTGTTGATAGAGTCTATCATCGGTTTGAGCTTCATATTTGTTACCTCACTATTGTTGAGCATGTTAACTAAGTTCATAGAGTCGAGTTCTAGAGTAAAATTGGTATGCCCGAATTGATAGGACCATTTTATGCCAAACTCGGCCTCCATGGCCTCAGCCATGTTGCTGCTACTGGAATAGATAGGAATAGAGAATGTCATGATAAGATCTCTATGACTATCTCTAACTCCTCCTCCAATTCCAGCTCTCCCATTTTCACAAATGTAGCTGCCATCCGAGTTAATATTTAACGTCCCGGCAGAAGGCATTTGCCATGTGACTTGTCTAATCCTCTGTATTGGCCTGAGACATTCAATTTCAAGACAAAAGTCTAGCCAATTGTTGTTCCTATGGAAGCTAGTAAGATTTCTTGTCAAAACGGCTTGGATATTTCCAATTGCCTAATAACACATCTTATTCCTATGGAAGTATCTTTGCCCTCCACATTTGCAGGTGCACCATTGCTTCCAAATCTCCCAGTATATTATTGAGGAGGTAATCTTCAGAATCATTTTGTGAATTTCATTGATTGGTTTTATGCCCCACCATGCCTTGAAAATTTGGGTCGTAGGTTGATTAGTATGTTGAATGCCTAAAGGATTCCCTAGGGTGCTCCACAGATGTGTTGATACTTCGCCTTCTCCAAAAACATGATACATTGTATCACTTTGTGCATTCCTACAACAAAAACAATCATTCTGTGAGGTAATATTCATTCTAGTAATTATGTCATTGAAAGGAAGTTTATTTTTAAACATTCTCCAAGTTAAGAAGGATATTTTAAAAGGCAACCTATTATCCCATAGATTATTTAGAAGACTATTTTTTGGTCTTTGTTTTCTAACTAGCTGCCATGCAGAATAGTTATCAAATAGACCATTTTCAGTATTATTCCAAATGGGATAATCCTTCTCAGTGTTGTTACCAATTGCTATGTTGGATATGATATCCACAATATAATTGGGAACAACACTATTTAACTTGATGAAGTTCCAAGAATTATTCAGGATAAAAGATTTAACGGGAGTTTTGAAAGACTTACCCGGGCCTTGGCAAATCTTAGCCAAGGCCCCTATACCTGTTCAGTTGTCCCACCAAAAACTTGAACTGCCTTGTTGTACTTTCCAAATAATGTGAGGTTCTGCTTGCTCTTTGATTTTCATCAAGCTTTTCCAATTATGTGAATCCCCAAAAGTTAGCACTTTTCCAACTAGATGGGATCTTTTGCAGTACTTGTTGATTAAGAATTGAACCCAGAGAGAAGTTTGAGTTTTGAACCTCCACCATCTCTTTACAATCAAGGAGTTACAAATATCTCTCATGCTTCTAATACCAATACCTCCTCCATCTTTTGGGATACACAAGTTTTCCCACTTAGACCAGTGGTACTTATTTTTACCATCACTAGCTCCCCAAAAAAAGTTAGCGAGATGTTTTTTAATTAGATTAAGAGTTCCAATGGGAGGGTTAAGGGCCGACAAGGTATATATAAGAACATATTGAAGCACATGATTAATGAGAGTGACCTTACTTCCATGTGATAACATGTTACTTTGCCATCCACTTATCCTTTTAACAATTTTAGCAACCATGTTATCAAAATAGCTAAGCTTCTTTCTACCATGGTAGATTGGATAACCCAAATAGTAGAAGGGGAAAGATTTATCCATGTAGCCAGTCACTCTCCTAAGCCTGTTAATTCTATGAGGAGCCGTATTAGGAGTAGTAATAAAGAAACTCTTAGCATCATTAACTAGTTGACCAGAGGCATTCTCATATCTTCTAATTTGATGCTTAATGAGTTTGATAGTCCTATTATTACCCCCGCTGAAAATAACTATGTCATCAGCATAAGCAAGATGATTAATGATGATGCCGTTAGTGTTCATGCTAAAAGGAGTAAGATAATCATGAGAATTCAATCTATTTAGCATTCTAAACAACAATTCGGAACCAATTATAAATAGAGAACGGGAAAGAGGATCTCCTTGTTTAAGACCATGACATGAACTGAAAAAACTCACTCTCTCACCATTGATAAGGATGGAATACCAAACCTTGGAGATGGTTCTCCATATCATGTCAAGCCAGATACCAGAAAAAATAAATTGTTTCATGACACTCATTAAGAAGTACCAGGACATTCTGTCATATGCCTTGGTCATGTCCAATTTCGTAATGACGTTGCCCCCTCTGTTATATTGTTTATTACCATGGGCAATTTCTTGAGCTAGTAAAATGTTTTCATTGATTAGCCTTCCTTTAACGAAGACACTTTGATTTTGAGAAATAAGTTTCCCTAGTAGGGGATTAAGTCTACCAGAAAGTATTTTAGAAATTATTTTGCAAGTGAAATTGCTTAAACTGATTGGTCTAAATTCAGAAAAATTATTTGGTGAATCAGTTTTAGGAATCAACATTAAGCAAGTATGAGTATAAAACTTGGACAGGTTGTTTCCTAAAAAAAAAATCCTGAATATATTCCATAATATCATACTGAATGATATCCCAACATTTATGGAAGAAGATACCCGAATAACCATCAGGGACTGCAACACTCATTGCACTAATAGTGAAAACGGCTTCCTTGATCTTGTCTATCTCCGGAACTGCAATAAGAACGTTATTTTCCTCATCAGTAATGCGAGGATCAATATAATTCACAATGTTAAAATCGTTAAAAGTATGAGAAAAATTAAAAAGTTTCTCAAAGTGATGAACTGCAGCCTTGGCTATCTTGTCGTCTCCTTGAATCCATCTATTTCTGTGATTCTTGATTCTGTATATTTGCACCCTTCTTCGTCCTCTGACAACACTATGAAAGTATTTGTTGTTTGAGTCTCCTTCTTCCCACCATCTGATTTGAGCTTTTGTTTCAGAATACTATCTTGATGGTTCATCCATTTAAAGTATTTTGTCTGTCCTCTATTCAGATTTTCCCTGCTTTTATCACTGGGATTGTTGAGATCCTCTTCTTCCAGTCCTTCATCTTGATCTCTCACTTATTCACTTGATCAAAGACATTACCAACAACCTCTCTTGACCAAGTGCAAAGATTCTTACTAATAAGTTTAAGCTTCTGTTGAAGTCTCCATTGAGCATTACCGGATATGTTAGTACTCCAGGTTTCTTTTACCGGCTGCAAAAAAGTAGGTTGATCAGCCCAAAAATCTAAAAACCTAAAGTATTTGATTCTACTATGTTGGTTGTCAAAGCATTCAACTAAAAGAGGACTGTGATCTGATCCAGCTCTTGGAAGGTGTTTGACAACATTATTTTGATATGAGTCGGCCCATTCTTCGTTAATGAACACTCTATCTAGCCTCTTCCAAATTCTCTTTTTTAGAATTCTGTCATTGTACCAAGTAAATTTTGGGAAACCCACATCCGCAACTTCACAAGCATCCATGCAGCTACTAAAGTCAAGGCTCTTAGACATTCCGTGAGGTCTGCCACCTATCTTCTCCTCTGGATCAAGAATGACATTAAAATCCCCACTAACACACCATGGTCCTTGAATAAGTCAATGCACTCTTTCCAGGTCATCCCATAGGATTTTTATTTCGGCAGAAGTAATCATAAATAGTTAATGCGAGTGGAAGCTACACCAATGGAGCCGCTGGCATCAGTGGTATTACCATAAATTGTGTTGGAGAATTCATTGGGGCCTTCTCAAAACCTATCCAGAGTACTAGCAGCACTATACCGAAAATGATCTTTAGCGTTAATTAATTAACAGCATGTAACACCCAAACTTAGGATAAGAAGTTCCACATAGGCAAAAACACAAGAGAGATGTTGGATATATAAGTAAACATGCCTTTCACTCTAGGGACACATTTTAAAGTCGTGCAAGTCTACGCCCAAAGTGGACAATATCATACAAATGGTATCAAAGTCACTCTTGTGTCAACCTTGTCGATGTGGGCTAAAGTTCAAACTGAGTTTAGGAAAATCCGATCAGGCCATGCAAACCTCTGCCCTGAGTCTATGCAAATCTTATTCAATAGGGCAAACCTCAGCGAGGACGCTGTGTCCATAAGAGGGGGTGTATATAACACCCCAAGTTAGGAAAACGACTCCCACATCAGCAAAACATAGGAGAGATGCTGGGTATATAAATAAATAGGCCGTTCACTTTAGTGACAAGCTTCCCTCCTGCTCGAAAGACAATTTCACCAATTCTTGTGCAGCCCAAAAGTATAATATCCCTTCCAAATCGATATCCAAAGTCTGCAGTCTCACAATTAATTTCCATTACCGGCAGAGGCAGACCCACGTGGCACTGTGAGGGTGCACGTACACACGGTAACTTTTTTAAAAAATTATATATATATATGTATGTATAGATACCCTAATAACGTTAATATATTAAGTTGTGCACCCTTAATAACAAAACTTGTTTGGGTGCACTGGTTTGACACTCAGCTTTAAGCTTTCATTGGAAGCTACGTCGCTAGTTCGATTCCCACGTGGGTGCTCTAATTTTTAAGACTTTTTTACCCTTTATATTAGGGCTGTGCTAAAACCGAACCTACTGATAAACCAAACCGATAAAAATGTTATTGGGTTATTGGTATTGGGTTATCGGGTTAACAGTTTTTTATTGGTTTTATAAATTTTTTTATAAACGGTTTGATATCGGTTTTAGCTTATTGGGTTATCGGTTAAACCGATAACCCAATATGTATACACTAAGTTATTGTTTTATCTCAATTTATGTTATATATTTAAATCTCTCTCTCTCTCTCTCTCTATATATATATATAAATAGATATAGATATAGATATGTGTATGTATATAGATTATATGCACTACTAATTCATAATTCAGTGATTCACAAAGTATTAACCTATTCAGGGCAACAAAGGTACAATATAAAGTTCAGCTATTATTGTAATAAAAAGCTTGAAGCATTTATAGCTTCCAACAATTAGGATTCAATTTTTTTCCTAACTAACATTCAGTTCAAGTTTGAAGATTCTTGTAAACTAAAATGCATTGTGTAGGTTTTGGCGGTAATTAAGATTTCATTTTTTTATGTTAGTTGTTACTATTTCTATTTTACAAGAATTTTCTTATTGGTTAAATCGAAAACCGAACCGTTAAGGATAAAAAACCGCTAAACCGAAACCGATAAGAAAATATCTTATTGGTTGGTTATTGGTTTTACATATTTAAAAACCGAAAATCGATAAACCGAACCAATAACACGTAAAACCGAACCGACCGATGCACACCCCTACTTTATATGTTCCACCTCAGCTGGCCCAACCTTAATTTAAAAATAAATATTAATATAATTCCCCAATCCCCATATTCAATATTCTCAACTCACCCACCCCCAATCCTAAATATTTTTCCCAAATCCAAAAGTCCCTCCAAACAAATTTTTCTTTCTCCCATTCCTACAATCTATCTTTTTCCTTCATAACTTTGTGGCTCTTGGCGACAACATACGGTAAATTTATTACATTGAGAAGAATATATTTATAAATATAAGCAACGATTCAATCATTGACCATTTTAAGAATATGAAAACGCATCGATGTCTAGTATGAAAGGATGGTCTATTTTTGTTATATTAGTACTAAATTAATGATATTTGATCATTTTGAAATTTATACTTTGCTAGTAATTGTTTTGTAATTTTTAAGTTTGACAGAGTTGTATGCCAAATTATGTAGTTGATAATAATGGTGCACCCGCTATCTTCAAATCCTGGGTTCGCCTCTGATTACCGGACTCCAACATCCTTGATTCATGATCCAAATGACCAATTCAGATCTGCAAACACATACAAACCAACACAACCTCTGAAACAAGTCAAACGATACGATTGATATTTACCTATACAATAGGGTTTTGGAAGCTCCCTCAGTGTCATGTAGTCAAAGTATATACAAATCAACTGATTGACTAATTCCTGAAGAATTCAAGGACCAATACACAACACCATTAGCCGTAATCCCTGGACTGCACTCCTGTTGTGACCTTTCATCGAGTGCTATTTCTCGACTAACAACAATTGTTTTCTTCATCCAGTAATTCCTCTTTACTTAATAGAACACACAAAAAGATGTAAAGATCAATATAACCTTGTGTTCACTGCTACGAGAATCAAAACACAATCCACAACCATGTGGAGTACTCATCCCATTCGAATATGGACATATGAAGGTTCGATGTTCATTGGTACAATGATTCCACAAAGCATATTCGATATCATCAATTGGTATCTTCATTAATACCAAACAATGGCACTAGGATTTCGAAATCTCTTTAGAGGAAAGACTTGTTTTCCCATTGCAATTCGAGGATTTTCCAAATTTCTGAACTCGAATACACCATCATTCGTGTGTAACAAGAAAAAAAGAATAAATCGAATTGTTTAAATCATTTTTCTGAACTCGAATACACCAAATTTCTGAACTCGAATAAATCATTTTTCTTTAATTGTTTGTCTAGGAGAAAAACATGTTTTTAGGCCAAAAAAAAAGAAAAAAAGAAAAGAATAAAAAACTTATAGATTTGTGTTATGTACTCTGGTTTTGTTAGGGTTTATTTTATATTAATCATGTTTTTAGGCAAAAAAAATAAAAAAAAATAAAAAACGTATAGATTTGTGTTCCATACTCCCAAAGTCTGTTAGGGATTATTTTACACTTCAAACTTCAGATCTTTGGAAATCTCCGTCAAGCTGCTTCTCGAAAGAAAAATTAGAAAGAAGTTGTTTTACACGAGGAGGAGGAGCAACTTGGATGGGCATGTCCCTCTTTCTTGGTACCGCAGTAGTATTATGGGAATGTTGTCGTGTTCATTGCTTATCAATATCCATTTGCTTGTCGACCAAATCAGTCTCGGATTTTTTCTTCAACTCTTCCATTGCATTAACTGTTGTGTTTTGCCAGAGAAGCAACTTGTAAACACTTCGTAGAAGATGGAAGGTTGTTGCAGAAAAAATGGTGAAGTTCAAATTGATGTTTCTCAATTAAGTTGTATTCTGTCAAAAAGTAGATATAAAAAGAATTGCAATATAGTACTTTTGTTATTAGTTTTTTAATATCTATGGGACTACAAACCTAACATAAAGCCTTTTTCCTAGTATATATACATTCTCCTCCTTCACGATATTACTAAAACCCTAGCGTAGACATTATTGTCCAATTACATATTATAATGCCATAATGGTAAAAAAGAAATGAGCCTTTGATGATATTGCTTACAATCTTCCTAGTGATATCCTATTTCGAAAAGTAGATATAAAATGAACTGCAAATTTATGGGTGTCAAACGGGTCGAGCCGAGCCAACTCGGATCCGGCCCTTCTATTTTAACTGGGTTGAGGGCCGGTTAAGGGCCGGTTTTGGCGCTAGACGGGCCGGGCCAAACAGTAAACAAATTTAAACTCACCCTAACCCGGTCCACTTAACTCAACCCGGTCAAACCCACCAAAACCCGATCAAACCCGGTTAAAAAATCGGTCAAACCCGGTCAAAAATATATATTTTTTTTCTTTCAATATACATTACATATACCCACCTATATACATTATAAATACGTTAAATAATATATATACACTATATGTATAGTATATACTACATTAGAATTTAAAAAATATATACACATATACACAATTAGTCATTTACTCATATATACGCACCATTCAATGTATATATACTACTACTTATAAAATATACTACAATATATATAAATTACAATATATATATATATATACTTATATACTAATTCATAAAACATATACACATGTATACGTTAAATATACAAGATATATACACGTGTATATGCACCATACAATGCATATATACTACTACTTATAAAATATACTACAATATATATACATTACAATATATATAGATATAGTTATATACTAATTTATAAAACATATATACATGTATACGTTAAATATACACTTCTATAGAAGATATATACATGTGTATACACACTATTCAATGTATATATACTACTACTTATAAAATATACTACAATATATATACATTACAATATATATAGATATACTTATATACTAATTTATAAAACATATACACATGTATACGTTAAATATACACTTCTATAGAAGATATATACACGTGTATACACACCATTCAATGTATATATACTACTACTTATAAAATATACTACAATATATATACATTACAATATATATAGATATACTTATATACTAATTTATAAAACATATACACATTAATTTATACACGTGTATACGCATTAAGCACCATTGCATTGCTTCCCAATGACACTCATATATATGTATACATTGAATGGTGCGTATACACGTGTATATATCTTCTATAGAAGTGTATATTTAACGTATACATGTGTATATGTTTTATAAATTGGATATCTTCTATAGAAGTGTATATTTAACGTATACATGTGTATATATTTTATAAATTAGTATATAAGTATATCTATATATATTGTAATGTATATATAATGTAGTATATTTTATAAGTAGTAGTATATATACATTGAATGGTGCGTATACACGTGTATATATCTTCTATAGAAGTGTATATTTAATGTGTATATGTTTTATAAATTAGTATATAAGTATATCTATATATATATATTGTAATGTATATATATTGTAGTATATTTTATAAGTAGTAGTATATATACATTGAATGGTGCGTATACACGTGCATATATCTTCTATAGAAGTGTATATTTAACGTATACATGTGTATATGTTTTATAAATTAGTATATAAGTATATCTATATATATTGTAATGTATATATATTATAGTATATTTTATAAGTAGTAGTATATATACATTGAATGGTGCGTATACACGTGTATATATCTTCTATAGAAGTGTATATTTAACGTATACATGTGTATATGTTTTATAAATTAGTATATAAGTATATTTATATATATTGTAATGTATATATATTGTAGTATATTTTATAAGTAGTAGTATATATACATTGAATGGTGCGTATACACGTGTATATATCTTCAATAGAAGTGTATATTTAACATATACATGTGTATATGTTTTATAAATTAGTATATAAGTATATCTATATATATTGTAATGTATATATATTGTAGTATATTTTATAAGTAGTAGTATATATACATTGAATAGTGAGTATACACATGTATATATCTTCTATAGAAGTGTATATTTAATGTATACATGTGTATATGATTTATAAAATAGTACATAACTATATCTATATATATTGTAATGTATATATATTGTAGTATATTTTATAAGTAGTAGTATATATACATTGTATGGTGCATATACACGTGTATATATCTTGTATATTTAACGTATACATGTGTATATGTTTTATGAATTAGTATATAAGTATATCTATATATATTGTAATGTATATGTATTGTAGTATATTTTATAAGTTGTAGTATATATACATTGAATGGTGCGTATATATGAGTAATTGACTAGTTGTGTATATGTGTATATATTTTTTAAATTCTAATGTAGTATATACTATATATATAGTGTATATATATATTATTTAACGTATTTATAATGTATATAGGTGGGTTCTATAGAAGATATATACATGTGTATACTCACTATTCAATGTATATATACTACTACTTATAAAATATACTACAATATATATACATTACAATATATATAGATATACTTATATACTAATTTATAAAACATATACACATGTATATGTTAAATATACACTTCTATTGAAGATATATACACCCAAAATCGGCCCTTAACCGGCCCTCAACTCGGTTAAAATAGAAGGGCCGGTTCTGGGTTGGCCCGGCCCGGCCCGTTTGACACCCATAATCTAGAGGCAATCCAAGGCCTAGTGCAACAGCCTTTTGTGTGAGAGATAATTATGGAGAATTATTGGGAGCAAAAGGTATAAAGTTAGCTGATTCTACTAATTTAGTATCTGAAGCCATAGCCATTAGAGAATGAATTCAGTATTGCTGGGAGAAGGGGTACTCAAATGTGATTGTAGAAACAGATTCTTTGGCGATGGTGAATATTATAAATGATGTTTGAGAAATTCCTTGGAGTGTGACAATGGAGGTCAACTCCATTAGAAGGCTAAAGACTTTATTGACAGTAAGAGTACAACACTCCTTCAGGGAGGGAAATGCTCTTGCTGATTATTTTGCTAATCTAGTTTTTGATTTTGCAGGTACCTATGAATTTTATAATTTTCAGGAAGTTTCATTAAAAGGCAAGAAAATCATTCTTCTTGATAAGCCGAGTTGTCCTAATTTGAGGATCAGACAAATAATGGATGTTGGTGAAACATCGTAGAGTTATTGGTACAATTTAACAATGACTATAATGGACGATAATCAGGCAAATAAGAAAACACATACTAATATACTTGTGATGTCTGAATGATTTCCAATTGATAACTATACCATGCACCTGGTGAGGGCTTGAGGTGTTAAATATATTATGTTACCAGGACTCATGGGTATTAGTAATGTGTTTACTTGTCTTAATGATTAGTGTCCATTCACAAAAGTGACATGGATAATTCGAAGTGATTTTAGATTTCGAGAATATCAACTTAAGATGGTGGTATTAACCTATTTTAGGTTCAATCCATTAAAGATGATATTTAAAGAATCTAAACGATCTTAAAATCTGCAGTTTTCAAAGATCTCAAATCCAATATTAAGAACTTCTCCTGGGATTGAATGGTACCTGGAAGTAACGGTAGCTCGTCGATAGCTGAGAGAAGATTCCAGTAGCTTGTTTTCTCTGTCAAAATCAGGAACTTGGGTCAATAAAAGCACAAGAAGAATGAAATTGAAGATCTGGGTGGTAAAATGAAATAATTACCCAGTTTGGAGTATCCTTTCTAGGGAGTTTTAGAAAGGATGGAGAAGATCAACTCAAATATTTATGGAACGGAGCAGCAGTTCATGTAGACCAGATTGAATATTTGGAGATTGATGGAACTTTCCTAATTTGGCTAATCTTATGAGCATATATTGTACTTGGTTGTTTTGTAAATTGGGCCATTTTTAGACCCTGATCTATATATTTTATTTGGATTTTAATAAATGGGCTGAAGAGCCCAACTTTGAATTTTAAAAAAACATTAGGAGGGGCTGATCTGCGTTTGGTGACTAGCTTTAGAAGATGGGGAGCAGGTTTAAGACAGACTGAACGTAGGTGCCCCTGGTTTGAGGTGTTGCAGTACCTTGGGTGCAGCTCAAGGGCATTTCAAAGGCAGATCAGCCACCCCCCTTTCTTGAAATAGCCGAAATGCCCTTCTAATAATCCTTTGTGTCCTCTTTTGTTAGAATATCCTTAGATGCCCAAGTACAAATACTTTTTCACTACTTTTCTTCCTTATTTTTGGATCAAACAATCAAATTTTCTGAAAAATTCAACTAAGATAGCAACTTCTTCAAGAACACACCAAAAACATCAATCTTTCTAACTTTTTCTCCGAAGCTCGGAATGAGTAGAAATTTTGAATGTATGCACTTTTCAAGGTTCTAAACTCATTCCAAATGTCCTTTTGTCCAAATCCTACATCAAACTCTTCATATTTCAATTCACATCAATTTTCTTTAACCCAAGCTTCTAACAAGGATAGAACACTCAAATAAGCTCTAATTTGCCTCAATTTTTTTTATAGAGTCGTATAGTGTTAGATAACACAATTCTAAGACTAGAAACACAAGAAAACATAAAAATAAAAAACTCAAAATTTGACCTAAGATCTAAAATGTGAATAGCAATTTTTGTGATTTTTTATTTTGACTACTTTTTTTTGTTGATTTTCAAGATAACAAATCTAAGATTGAATTTGTAGGAATGAAATCAAGCTCGGCTCTGATACCAAATAATAAGAGAGTAATCTACAGCAATGATAACAAACACAAAAGAAAAAATAAAATTGACAAACGAAAGGTAAAAAGATAAAAAGGGATAGATGATAGAAAGATAGACACAAAAAGATAACAAAAGGGCAACCAAAAGGTGTATCAACCTCCTCCCCCCCAACACCCCCCTAAAGATTATCAAATAGCACCTAACTCTTACGTGATCGCAAAGAGGATTGAATATCCCTTACAAACGACATCTCAAATCAAAGATTAACATTCGCTTTTCCAAGCTCTCAAACACACACCCAATGGAGGTTTATGAATTTATCTTTATCAATCAACCAAAACTAATGCAATAAGCCTAGCTACCTAGTAATTAGAGTTTGTATAAATGTTATATAATTAGGGCCAAAAGTGATCCAGATGCAAGAAAAGGCCCACTAGGGGCTGTTTTGACCTGCACTTGAAATGCTAGAGCTGATCAAAAGCGCCTTGAGAGCATGACCCTTCCAAGGAGTTTTTGAGCCCCATTTTGCACTCTTTCGACCTCGTCAAAGTCCTTTTATCCTCCTTAATGGTAATCTTCATTCATGTGGCATCTTTTAATAGTACTAAGGATTCATCAATCACCTCAATCATCTAACGTATCTCATCCAAAGGTCCGGTGGTAATTTGGCTTGTATCAACACCCCTTCATAAATGTGCAACTCTTCGAAAAAGGTGCAACTCTTCAAAAAAGTCACAACCCTTTGGAAATGTCATAACCATCCAATTCGAAAAGGTGCCTATTCAAATTACATTCTTTTTCTTGGTGTCTTTCTGAAAAAAAAAATCTATTCATTTTTCATTCACACCTCTTAAAAACCCAACAGTCGAGGTCTCATATCCTTTCTTTCTTTCTTTCTTTCTTTCTTTCTTCCTTTGATATCAAATCGTGATAGTGAAATGAATATGATGATGATGGTGAATATGAATCTATAAATATAAAATGAAGAAGAATGAATACCACCTAAAAATCATAATATCAGTCTTACAATGTGAAGTGCATTACACATGAATCACGTCATTGTCACGTCAGCAACACGTCAAAAGTTATCAAAATTTTGATCTTTTTTATTTTTCATCTCCTTTTATTTCTTATTGATTTGTCCTTTTTCCTATATTTTTATACAATAATTAATTTTTAATTCCTAATAGATTAAAGTAAAATAGGTCATTCGCAATGAATTACACAAAGTTTTTCCCTTCCACAACTCACAGCTTGCACCATCATTGCCGATTGTCGAGTAACTCATCCTTATATTTTTATATACACTAAATAATTTCTAATTCCCAATTAATTAAAAAAAAATAAAGATCATTTAAAATGAATTTCACAAAGTTTTTCCCCTTTCACTATCCGCTACTTGCACCACCATCACAAGCCGTAGATTCTGTTACACCGGAGATCCTTTAGCAAAACTTATTTTCCTACCTTAAAAGTCTTTATTTTCTAAGATAATATAAAACTTCTGAGAAACATTACTTCTTGAGAGTATGAAATAAAGAAAATTAGGTGGATATCGAGGGAGATTTTGCTACTTATTGTTTGTGTGTTTGTATTAGATCAGAAATTGATAGAGAGGTGTACTTTGTGTGTGGTGTGCGGTTCGAAGAAGGAAAAATCGAATGTGTGGGTTGGGGTGGGGGGTTGAAGAAGGAGAAAGAAGGCGGAGAGTTTGAAAAAGGAGATAGGGACAAATATGGTGGTTGAAAATTCATATTTTTTTATTTCATTATTATACCAAGTGAAGAAATTTAGCTGTAGCCTTGGTCATTTTTTCTCTATTGAGTTAAGTGTTTCAATGATGAGCATTTTGTATGGTTTCCTAACATTTCATGACAAGTTACTCTACAAAGTTTTCCTAATTAGTAAATTGAGAAATTTGTGTATTTGGATACACTGTTGCTTTGAAAGTATATCGAAGTAATTGTTATTCATTTTGATGTTCATTGTAGAATGGACATGGACTGGGTTTTATCAAGTGCCCCAATATCAAAGGGGGTGAGACAACTCATATTGCGGCCCGAGTATCCTCCAATTTAGTACAAACTCAGTTGTTATACTGAATTAGAGGATACTCGGGCCGCAATATGAGTTACCTCATATCCTCCGACTTGCCCCTTTGATATCGGGGCACTTGATAAAACTCAGTCCATGTCCATTATACAATGACGATCAAAATAAATAACAAGTACATTGATATACTTTTAGAGCAATAGTGTATCTAAATACACAAATTTCTCAATTTACTAATTAGGAAAACTCTAAAGAGTAACTTGACATGACATATTAGGAAACCATACAAAATGCTCATCATTGAAACACTGAACTCAATAGAGCAAAAATGACCAGGGCTATAGCTAACTTTCTTCACTTGGTATAATAATGTATATGATTAACCCTTTTAATAGATTTTCCCTAACTTCTATGTGCTAAACACTCGTAATTTGACTATTTCAATGAATATTTTTTGCTACCTCTCATTATTATATCTATCAAATAACTCTTATAATTTACCCTTCTTACATTGTCTTCTTTCTTGTAGTTCAATTAAATATGACTTATCATGAATTGATGGAAAGCTGAAGTTTCAGGAACAGCTAGAGCCTACTATCAATCTATTCCCAGCATGATATTGTGGGAATTGTGGAGGAGAAGGAATATCTCTAAGCATGAAGGTAAAAATTTGTCAACTCACAGGGTAATATTCAGAATTAATAGAAATATTGGATTATTACTCAAGGTGAGAAATCCAAGACAATTTTTTCCAACTATGTGGCCAGATATACAATATGAATTAGAACACAGAAGATCCAGAGTGAAGATCATAAAGGTGGAATGGAAGTTTCTAGAGGAGGGATGGATGAAATACAACACGGATGGGGCTTTTAGAGGTAATCCTGGTGTGAGTTCTTATGCTTTTTGCCTAAGGGATGAAAGAGGAGATCTAATTTATGAACAAGGAACTAAGATTGCTGATACTACAAATATGGAAGCAGAAGCTTATGCTATTCTTAAACCAACAATTCACTGTGGATAGTCCAAATTCAATTAGGTCATTTTTCAAACGAATTCTCTTATCATGTTGAATATACTGACTAATGAATGGGGATGTACATGGAACTTGCTAGATTCTATAGAGTATATTAGAGAAACACTGAAAGACAAACAGGTACAATTCCAACACATAATGAGGGAAGGGAATCAATTGGCTGTTCATTTAACAAATATAGCATAGACAAAGGGGATTTCAGCATAACATCATTTCAATAATTAAAAGTTAAAGGAAAGAAGATCCTCAACAGTGAAAAGCTACAATGTCCATACATTAGATTATCATCAACAAAATGATGATAAGGCTGAAGGTTACACCTAAAAGTACTACCAGACATCACAAGCAAACATTTACAATCCAGGAGGGCAACAACAAAACCCAACAGCTGACTAGCCTATACAAATTCAGCCATAAAAAAAGACTCTTAGTAAAGGGCAAGGGTCAAGTGACATCTATGCATCTAATACACCTGAGAAGAAGAAGGCAGTTCAAATATTTGCAAGCTAGATTATCCCGTTATCTCTCTCCCGGCTACATCTGTAAGCAAATGGGAAGCTATAACTAAAGTAGAAGGACAAAAAGAAGAAATCAAAGCTTACTTTGACATGAAATCAGTCTCAAGGACCTACGACTCTCAATTCAGCACCAAAAAAGAAGAAACATCCCATCCACTAGAGAACTCAACTATATACAAGTAGAAATGGAGGAAAAGAGTTTAAAAGCGAAGAAGTTGAGCTGAATAGTAATATTCAAAGGCAACAAAGGGACAAATACTTACTTCTGAGAGCTGAAGATAGTACAAGAATCTATGATCCAGGGCAAAGTGTCGATGACCCGAAGCACAAGCAAGATAAATTGAAGATTCAGGGGAGGGCACATCATTTTTCACCTGGAAATGAGCTTAATCGACGGAGAAGAAGACGAAAAATGAATTAGAAAAACCCTAGGGGAGCTTATATATATCTTAATCAATTAGGTTTGGGCCGAGTATTTTATCCGAAATTGTATATGCCCAATTTACATTTTTTGGATTTTATGATGGATTGGTCCATCAAAGTAGGAACAATTTATTTTGTTTTGTTTTGGTATTAATAAAATCTGAATATTAAATTAAAAAAAAGAGGATTTATGTGTGTTTAAAGATAAAAATGCATATATCATCATAAATCATACAATTTAAAACATACCCTATTAAGTAGATTTTCAAGATTGAGATAATTGAATTATGATATACTCCTTCATTAAAAAGCTACATTTCTGACAATGCGATATAAAGAAATGAATAATAAACTTATTGTATATATCAACTAAACATGAGTTTACGTGTGAGCATTATTTTGCATCATGCGTGTCATAATTGGCTAGAATAATGTAAATTGATAAAATATCCTTATATATATAGACAACTTAAATTACACTCTTATGATATCACTATAAGCAATAGATATCACAAATATCTTTTGAAGTGAACTCTCACACTTCAGCCATGTAATATTACTAAGCTTCTCCAAAATATCTCTATTCTTCACGTCAATTTAAAATTACTTAATTTGACAGTAAATATATGTAGGTATATTTTTACTAAAGGTGAGAGAAATTATATTTTGATGGAAAAAGGATGGCATAACTCGAATCAGTTAAATGTACTTTAAAATATTAATCTCATCATGCAAAAATAACATAATTTTTTAATTCTGTGAATTTCATCATACAAGTTACCTAATTTTTTACTTTTGCAACTATGAATATATGGTTCTCTAACACATAATACACAAGTTATATGGATCTTCATTTTGGAACTCTGAAAAATAGAAGGATGAAACTTGCTCAGTTTTAAAATTTTTAAGGATGATTTAAATTATTCGGATATAACTTACTTATACATCATAACTTTATGGACGTTTATTTATACCCTAATTTGTTTGAAGAAAAATATATATAACCTTTTATTATAGTATTAGTCTTATAATGTAAAGAGCATTACATATGTGTCACACCACTGGCACGACAGCATCGCATCATCACCGCGTTAGAACGACATCGAGAATTACCTAAACTTTAATTTATTTTTTTGTTTCTGTTTGTTTTTGTTCACGATTTTTCCTTTTTCTTATATTTTTATACACTAATTAATTCCTAATTTATTATTAATTAAATAAAAATAGAGGTCATTGCAATGAACTTCACAAAGTTTTTTTCATTTCACTACTCACCATTTTCACCGCCATTATCGGTTGTCGGTGTAACTCATCCTTATATTTTTATACACTAATTAATTTCAAACTCCTAATCAATTCATGAAATATGCGATCATTTGCCACAAATTTCACAAAGTTTTTCTCTTTCACTACTCGCCGCTTACACTACCCAATGCCGACTGTCAATTTTATTATATTGGCGATCGTCCGACAAAGCTTCATTTTCCTACATTGTGTATTTGTGTTTGATATGAAATTGATAGTTAAATATATTTTGTGTATGGTGTGGGGTTCTGAGAAGGAGAAATGCGGTGCGGGTGTGTGTGTTGGGGGGGTGAGGGTTGAAGAAATATAAAGAGGGTTGGGGTTTTTATATGATTTTCCTACCTTTATTTGTGTTAAACTTGCTTGTAACTTGACTATTTCAATAAACATTTTCGCTACCTCTCAGTATTATATGTTTGAAATAAGTCTTCTCATGTGATTTACCTTCTTACATATTGTTTACTCTTATAATTCAATTAAGTTCAAGAATTTATGTGTCTAAACATGAAAATGCATACACCATCATCGACCTTTACAATTGATGAAATATCTTGCAAGTATATTTTTTTCAAAGTGGAGATAATAAAGTCATGAAATAAATATTTTTTAGATTACCTTCTGACAATGTGAGATACGAAAATGGATTATAGACTTATCGCGTATATCAACCAAACATGAATTTGCATATGAGCATTTTTAATGCCCCGAAAATGGGTCTCGAGACATCACGCGGTGCTCAAGACTATGAGTAATCTCAAGCTAACCCTGTAAGCCTTCTTCTAAATCTGAAACTCATATTAAGAAAATTTAAGCATGCATTCAATACTGAAATACAGAATTTACTGTCTGAACTAGACTGAATTCAAATGAGCATGATATCCGGAAACATTTAAACTAGGAACTCTGAACAACCAATGCTGTAAGTTTGAAACATATCTAATAGTCGGAAAAGCCTCTAATACTAGTGACTGGAGAGTCACTGGGACAGACCCCCAGCTGACTCGGACTGTCTGAAAATAATTGAATCAAACTGCTTTAATAGGCTAAAAATTGAATGACTGAGTCCCCAAACTAAGAGGACTCACCAACTTTCGGGATGTAGATAGAGATGCTTATGGTCAATCACACTACTGGAATTGAGCACCTGAACCTACATTATTAAACAATGTATCACATAGACATATATGTGGATCAGTACTTTTGAAATGCACCGAGCATATGGGGGTGAATGCATTAATAAGACAATATCTTATAAAAGGATGCATGCTAAATGCAAATGACTCACAATGGCTTGAATAACAGAAAGTTGAAAGCACAAATCATAATAATAAATCATGCTGTGTAAATCTTGTGAGCCATCATATTTAGTTCTAAAAAATGTACTTGTATTCTATCTTTAAACTATGTAGGCTAAGTGTAGAAAGGGCTCACCTTTATATCTGTAAACCGAAAGCTAAATTGTCATGACTAATATCTAATGTAAATTAATATATGAATGAAACTATGAGCCTTCACACTTAGTTTCTAAAACTTTTTTGTAATTCTTTTATGTTAAGGGTTGAGGAGTTTCTTTTAAAAGCTTTTTTTTAAGGGAGGTTCTTCTAACCGCCATACACTATGTGAGCTATCATAGTGTCCACCATCTAGTTTCCCTAAGGAGAAAATCTCACGTTGGGAAAAGGTGTCATACTCTTTCCAAGGAGAATAACCTGAGCTAAGTCATCACAATCTATATCTGTATCCATATATGAATGGAACATAATCTGAATCTGTACCTATGTTGGCTCGTAGTTCTGGGGCATGTAAACTGGGGCACATACCCAACTCGGTGATAAATACTACTCCCTTTAATTTGTATACTCATTCTGTAGGAAATCCACTTTAAATTAGCATAAGAGTTTATACTGAAACTAGTTGTGCATCTGTTTATTTTAAACTATAATTCAAAACTTAAAAGTAGATTCCATATCTTAGCTGGGGATCAAAAGATCAAATTTTATTCAAAATTTGAATATAAACTAATCATAGGGTGCTTAAAGCATAATCTTCTTGGAATATCAATATTCAAACTAGGGCTTAATAACCCATGTTTCAAACTCATATCAAATCATCACAAAGTTCATGCTCAATAATAAAATCTTGAAATTCTTTAATAATTCTAGTCAATCTTAAAATTCTTTAATAATTCTAGTCAAGATAATGAAATTCAATTCTCAATCCGTAAAATCATGCCACACGCATAAATATGTGAAAGGAAACATGCAACTCAACATTTAAATCACTTGTAACATCAACATCTTTGAGCAATGATAATTGGGTATGAACCCTAAACTGAAATTCATATAATTTCATGTAAAATTCAATTCTAAAACTAGTTTTTGGCACAAGGATAAAAGGAGTATCCTTGTTCTTAACCCCACATACCTTATTTGATTATTTGAATACAAATGCTTGAACTTTGAATTCCTAATGATGTTCTTGAAGCTTCTTCTTGAACCCGAAAACTTGAATTCTTAGTTATCTTGAAGAAGGAATGGTGAAACCTTGGATTTCTTGAACTCAAGGTTTAAGCTTTAGGGTTTTCTTGGAGAGGAAATGTAATACCACTATTTCCCTGGCATAATTTAAATCTCAGTACATGAGCATTCATATATAAATTTTTTGAAATACTCATTATTTTTTAGTTTAGAGCTTACCATTTCATAAGAAATTCAGTCAGATTTTCAACGATATAATGTTTGCCCAAATCCGATATCCGAGCGAAGAGTTAGAGCCATTTTTGTAAAACAATGTACCATTTGGTACACAAACGCGTCGTGGAGGTATGCCAAATGGCAATTGTCCAAAATCAGTGAGCTAATGCGATAAGGTCGCATTGCAGTGAACTTCTAGGTCTCAACTAGTGGGAGGCCACGATTCCACCACATCGCACCAAAGGCCAAAATGGTACTCATCAATTTCTAGTAAGACTCACGATCTTGGCGCGTCCCACCAGGGCCAAAAATTGGGATTTCAGATTTCAGTTCCAAGTTTTTAACTTTCTTTAGGGTATTTGGGTCTTTTTTCAGGGCCCTAATTAGCCTAAAACATGAGATTTAACCCCTAAACAACCTAAGTAGTCATCATTTATTCAATTCCTCTCAAAAGTTAAGATCCATTTCTCAAGAACAAAAGCCCTAGCTCTCAAATTCAAGATTAAATCCCAAGAGCTCGCCGCCAATTCTCATGAATTCGTCAACCCGGGTATGTTAAGTGTTCATCCATGGGTTCCTTTCATCCATAGAGTCCAAGTATCCATTTTTAATTCCAAAATTATGATCTTTTCAAGTTATCTTGGTTTTAAATTATGATTTTAACCATGAATCTCTATGAACTTTGATTCTACACTATGTTTAAATGGAATTATTGTTGTTGATGAGTCCCATATGTTTTATTGATATTATTCATAGAATTAAATCATGAGTTGGTGTCATTGATCTTGAAATTATTCTATTACTTCAAGTTTAATACTATTCCCATGATTTGCTTAAGTTATGAACCCTAAGTGTTTGATAAAATGCCTATATGAATGAATAATTGATAAAGGCTTGCATGTTATGTCCTCTAAGCTTAAATATCATTTTTACTATTATTGTTTATGAGTCCTGGGGTTTTTGAATACCCGAAAACTATAGCTGTTTACATAGTCTCGTCTCAGTATCTTCAGAATAACTTCAGATTATATTATGAGCATTAATAGATCAGTCAGTTAAACTCAAAATAGTCAGTAACCCAGTGTCATTCAGTTGGGAGTAGGATTTAGCACCGAGTGAGTGTAGGGATGACAGCTTTCCCGCCAGATAGGCAGAGTCATTAGTAGCAGTCCCTATACTCCAGAACTATGTAGCCAACATAGGATATGAGAAGTCACCCGTTAGTTTCAGCTTGACTTTCTCGCAGGGGTCACCCGTTAGATCAGGCTTGACACCCTTAGTCCTTTGGGACAACACAGTATACCAGATTAGTGGATCTATATAGCCAACATTAGTACCCGTGGCACGGTACTGACACCCTTCCAACTGGGGTTATAGGTTGGACCCCAATTAGCTCAGATTGGGGCATGTCAGTTAGATGATAATTTGTCTAGAAAATCTGTCTAGGAGATGCCATAGATGAAAACTCTTCAACAAACCAAAGATAATAGCCAACCAAACCCAAGAAACTCCTGATGTTTGAAAGAAAGATGGGTTGGGGCAAGTTTCTCACTGCTTCGGTCTTTTGAGGATCAACTCTAATGCCATTACCAGAGATAATATGGCCAAGAAAATCTACTGACCTTAGCCAGAATTCATACTTACTGAATTTGGCGAACAACTGATGAGCTCTAATAGTCTGCCATACTATTCTGAGATGGTTTGCATGATCGTTTACTTAGTCTCGTCTCAGTATCTTCAGAATAACTTTAGATTATATTATGAGCATTACTAGATCAGTCAGCTAAACTCAAAATAGTCAGTAATCCAGTGTCATTTAGTTGGGAGTAGGATTTGGCACCGAGTGAGTATAGGGATGGCGACTTTCCCGCCAGATAGACAGAGTGGTTAGTAGCAGTCCTTATATCCAGAACTACGTAGCCAACGTAGAATATGATAAGTCACCCGTTAGTTTAGGCTTGACTTTCTCACAGGGGTCACCCGTCAGATCAGGCTTACTTTCTCACAGGGGTCACCCATTAGATCAGGCTTGACACCCTTAGTCCTTCGGGATAACACGGTATACCAGATTAGTGGATCCACATAGCCAATGTTAGTACTCGTGGCACGGTACTAACACCCTTCCAACTAGGGTTATAGGTTGGACCCCGATTAAGTTAGACTGGTACTAACACCCTCCCATGGTCTCAGTTACAGTTTCAGTCCTGTAATCAGTTCAGATACTCAGTCTCAGTGTCGTTCATCCAAAGCAAACAAATATCAGTTATTCCAGTATTTTCGTATTTTAGTTTACAGATTTTATTCAATTTATGTTGTATGCTTGGTCATGCATCCCAGTATCTACAGATTTTACATATCTTTAGTATTTACTGTTTTCATACATTCTCAGTAATTACAAACTCCATGTATTCTTAGTATCTATAGATTTTAATCACTCTATTTTGTACCTTATGTTATGCATACATACTCAGACGATTACTTATCTATGTTCATGAAACCATACATATTAGCCTACCTCATTTAGCATACTAGTACATTCAAAGTACAGATCGCATACCCTTTCTTTTGCGCTATGATGTATTATATCATAAGTTCGGATGTCCAGTTCCTGGATCGCACATAGACTTCTCAAATCCTCAGCAATAGCAGTGGTGAGTCCTCATATTTTGCGGACAAACTATTTTGCATTATATTTTTAGATTTCAGTAGTTAGTCGGAGTTAGTTAGGGCCTATCCCATCAACTCATATTCAGTTAGTTTAGAGGCTTTCGGACATGTTAGTTATTCAGTTTATTAATATTTTATCAGATTTAGATAGTTGTTTTCTTCAGATTTATAATTCAGTATTTTTCCCAGTTGTTAAAACCTTATAGCTTATCAGTTGTTCTTCCGCATATATTATATTATTATTTAGTGCTCATATATAACGCCCTGATTTTTCTGAACCAGAACACTACACGGTGCTCATGACCCCGAAAGACCACAAGCTAACCCATGACTGATATCTGTACCTGTATACTACATAATATAACATGAAAATGCGGAAACATGTACTAAACGGCCATAAGGTTCAAATCTGAATTAACATCTGATAAGAATAATGTTTGAAAACGGTATAACAATACAATTTTTTTTTTGAAATAACTGTCTGACATGCTATAGTCTAAAAGCCTCTGACTGTACTAAATAAGGAGTTGATGGGACATGTCCCCTACTAACTCCATCTAGCAACTGAACTAAAATAATAAATGAAGTAATAATCATATCGTCCTCGAATGAGAAGGACTCACTGCAACTCTGAACACTGAGATGCTACTGCTGATCTAGAGCTTGTGCCTTTGAACTTATGGTGTAACATAAGAGAAAGCACCATAGCGTAAATGTGTCAGTACGTCTGAATGTACTGAGTATACGAGTGAGGTAGGCTAAATGCAAAAGGTTATATGCATGAACAATGCTGACTAATATGAACGTGAGATTACATACATGTATAAGTAACTATAACTGAACTCATGGGGATACTGATGATAACGCTCAAACTACACTCTTGAATGGGTGTAAGCGATCGTCGTCAATATAAAATCCAACTAGGTTGGAGTTTAATCCCACAGGGAATATGGTGTGAACTCAAGTCGTTTGCGATTTAATTCACTGATAGTTTAACGTTTCCTGAAATGAGGGTTTAAGTTTCACAAATGATTGTTTGTCACTTTAATTTCGATGTTTGTAACCAAGATTTTATGAAATAACCAGAATTATGTTCACTAGGGCTTACGGTACATGACATATGCTAAAGGTGACTCAATATTCTCATGATGGTTGAGATAACAAGCTATCTTTATCGATGATATGCTCAAATGTCTCTCGACCTATTTAAGCATCTAATTTCCTAATCCTTTCGGACTTAGAAAATCGCTATTCACTGCCCAGATTTTACCTCAGGTTAATCAACCTTGTTATAGCACTGATTATTAAACGAAGTATTTCTGAGTCTCTGTTGATAATTCACTTCCTACTGTATATGATTTCTTTCTCAAGCAAATCAAAGTAGATGTGTCTACTGTTTGGAACCAACAGACGTTAATTAAAATCTCAAAATTATCAAGAAATCCTAACACCTATTAAATCTTGAGTGTTTAGCACATCATCATGACCTAACCCTAGATCCCATAATTCAGGTTAATGGAGTTTAGCCACTCATGATGCAAAGAACGAAACACGTAATTGAATTTATAATTGAGAAGATTAACTTACAGAGATGAATAGTAATTAGTGAATTGTAGATTAGATCACGAAGGAAAATCCCCAAAATAATTGTATTGTTCAAATTCAAAAAAGATAGAGAAAGAAATATCGAAAAATATTCTCCAAAAATCAAAGTATCGAACTCTTTTTTTTGAATAATGATGATGATGAATGAATGCCTGAATGCCCCATAGAAAACCCTAAAACAAAGATTTAAATAGTTTAACCTAAATAAGGAAATAAAATTAAAGTTGCAGTTTTTTCTCGGAATAGACGACGACATCTGTGACAGCTTATCAGGAGTCTGACGGCTTATCAAGGATGTCGTCCGCTCCTCTGCACTTTTGGCTTCTGCTGTCTAAGGATGA
This sequence comes from Capsicum pubescens, assembly GCA_030864215.1. Lineage (NCBI taxonomy): Eukaryota > Viridiplantae > Streptophyta > Magnoliopsida > Solanales > Solanaceae > Capsicum > Capsicum pubescens. The sequence goes on from CM061546.1 coordinate 39,152,728, forward strand.
CGATGACATTGATACCTTATCACCAACCTGACGGCTTATCACTGATGTCGTCAGCTCCTCTGCAATTTTGGCTCTTGCTGCCTAAGGCTGACGACGACGATGACGACATATCAAGAGTTTGACGGCTTGTCACCAATGTCATTAAAACTTCATCTTAGCTTCCAAGTTCTGCCTAAGTCTGATGGTGCTCCTGACGCCTTATCACCGGTCTGACGAATTATCATGAATGTCGCCACAACTTCTCTTCAACTCTCATTCTCTAGTTAAGGATGACGATAAATGTGATAGCCTATCACAAGGCTGACGACTTATCACAGATGTCGTCAGCCAAACTTTTCTTCAGATTCCTCCAGATTTCAACTCCTTTTCTTCTATTCTTGTTGGTTCTCTATCCCATTAGCTTAAACTATAAAATCATACATAAACCAATAAAAATGACAAAATTTGCTTAAGACTTAGCACTTATTCTTGGTTAAAGGTCTTAAATGTGTTAGCAATTGCTCACACATCCACACCCTCAACTTAAAATAATTGTTTGACCTCAAGCAACTCAGCCCAACTAAGAGAATACATAGCACATTCAGCAACCGATTTTCTCTTTTAAGCTCAAAACATAGTTACCACCTCCAAGGTCAATCCAATTAAAACCAACTGTGTATATCACCGAAGAACAATAAAGTAACACAAAAGACTCAAGCAATGGCATCAATCTTAGCCATAACAACCATTCATATACCAATGCTGCACTATCTAAACAAGCAAGTAGCTAGAAACAATACCAGTGTGCCCTCACAAAAAAGAAATTCCCCTCCTCGCATATAATAAACCAAAAATGTAAATGTGGGGATCATCAAAAGACCCTCACTCTCAAAACGAAGTTCCAATCAGTGTATGCCAAGTACCATAGGCTTGCCCTTATTTTCTTTGCCAAGACCTTCAGATGGGCCAACTAGGATCACTATAGGACTTTTTTTAGGCTTATAATGTAGGCTGGGGCTGGTATGATATTCAAGGACATTTAGAGTGACTATGCCTCCTTGACACTACACTACTCTCTTGGGGCTCACTTATTAACCTCTTTTTTGTTTTCTTTTCTATTGATCGCACATATTTAAGTTGGGTGTCTCTTTTTTTTTTTTAGAATAGCACCCAACTTTTATTCTTTTTCCTTTATTCTACCGTTCTTCATACTCATCTTATACCATGCACTCCTATGATAGCCACCCTCAACTTAGGTTGTTTGCCTAGGTCCAGGTGCACAGTGTCCAAAGAGGACCAGGGCCAAAACAGGTTCATTATGGTATAAATGGAAATGTGAATGGTGTCATAAGAAAGAAATAGGCTAATTAGGCTCATAACAGGGATCAAGGGATATGATGCATATAGGGAAGGCTATTTAGGCTAAAAGTGGGTTAATCAACAAAATGGCCTATGATCCTTTCCTAACCCCTATTCTTTAACCATGGTAAGACTAACCAGGCAAGTTATGGCTTTAGTATACAGAGGGAATGAAGTAGTTGCTCACACACACATGGCACAAAAGTATAGCGCAGACCACCACTTATCTAGTTCATGTAGTTGTTCAGCAATGATAATTAAGCAACTAGAACTAATGCCACAACAAGATTCACAATGGTCACAAGTAAATGTAATTCACATTGTCTTTGCAAACAAAACATTGGAGAGATGTTTAAAAATCAATCAAAAATATGTCAACTGCTTTTTGTACTTGTATTTCTCCAAGTTACCACAAAATATGTTACAACAACAGACTACCCTACACCCTCAACTCAAAATCAAAGCAAAACTAAACTAAGGGTTTGAGTATACCTAGAATGGATCAATCCCGGGGGTCATGGGTTGCCTCTCATACAATGCCTGATTTAACGTCGCAGCACGACTCAGGTATCTTGATTACTTTAGACTTTATCGAGACAGATAATAGTGATACTTTTCACTGATTCTTTCGGGGCAATGTAAAGCTTGACACGTTGCCCATTTATCTTGAAGGTACTGCCGTCTTCGTTTTCGAGTTCCACTACTTCAGATGAGCAGACTTGACTAACTTTAAAAGGGCCTGACCACTTAGATTTTAGCTTACATGGGAACAATTTGAGTCTGGAATTGAACAGAAGCACCAAGTTACCCTTTTGGAATTCTTGTTTCTCTATTCTCCAATCATGGTACTTTTTCATCTTTTCTTTATACAGATCTGCTCGTTCATAGGCCCTGAGATGAAATTCATCCATCTCATTCAGTTGCCCCAGTCTCAGTTCCGCTGCTTCCTTCCAGTTCAGATTCAACCTTTTGAGTGCCCATAAGGCCTTGTGCTCCAGCTCTATTGGTAGGTGGAAAGCTTTTCCATAGACCAGCTGAAATAGTAACATGCCAATAGGTGTCTTGAAAGAAGTCCGATATTCCCACAAGGTATCATCGAGCTTTTGAGACCAATCTTTCCGGCTAGCATTCACCATTTTGGCTAGGATGACTTTAATCTCACGATTTGATACCTCCACTTGCCCACTGGTTTTTGGGTGGTATGGAGTAGCCACTCTGTGCTGTTTCACCCCATATTTTGCCAAAGCTGCTCAAAATATTTTGTTACAAAAATAAGATCCTCCATCGCTTATGATAGTACATGGTACTCTAAAGCGAGAGAAGATGTTCTTCTTGAGAAAAGCAACAACCCTCTTCCCTTCATTATCATACAAGGCCACAACTTCGACCCATTTTGAGACGTAGTCAACAACAACTAAAATATACTTCATCCCGTACGAGCTCACAAAAGGACCCATGAAATCAATGCCCCAGACATCAAATAATTCCACTTCAAGCATCTTAGTCAAGGGCATCTCATGTCTTTTAGAGATTGGCCCCTGCCTCTGGCATTGGTCACATTTCAACACAAACTCGTGGGCATCCTTGAACAATGTTGTCCAATAATAGCCACTCTGCAACACCTTCCTAGCTGTTTGGTCACCTGCGTGGTGACCCTCGACTGAGGAAGCATGACATGCTTCCAATATGCATAATACATCCACTTCCGGCACACATCTCCTTATAATATTGTCTGCACATCGCTGAAAAAGATACGGCTCATCCCAAAAGTAATGCGTCACATCATGCAAGAACTTCTTCCTTTGATGGAAATAAAGGTTTTCTGGGATGACCTCACTCATAACATAATTTGCATAATCCGCATACTGAGGCAATTTTTACATAGAGGCAGCCAGGATCTTCTCATCAGGGAATGCATCATTTATCTTTATTTTCTCACTACTTTCCTGTTCACCTTCCATTCTAGACATATGATCTGCAATCTGTTTTTCACAACCTTTCCTATCCTTGACCTCAAAGTCAAATTCTTGCAGCAACAAAACCCATCTGATAAACTTGGTTTAGAATACTTCTTAGCCATCAAATACCTCAAGGCAACATGGTCGGTGTGGACCACTACTTTGGTCCTAAGCAGATAAGATTTGAACTTCTCGAAAGCATACACTATAGCCAGAAGTTCTTATTCAGTGACGGTATAATTCTTTTGTGCTCCATTCAGTGCTTTGCTAGCATAGTATATCGGATGAAACAGTTTGTCCCTCTTTTGCCCCAATACAGCTCCAAGGGCAACACCACTTGCATCAAACATGATCTCAAATGGTTTTGCCCAGTCAGGTGCAATAACAATAGGGGCCTCAATCAACTTCTTTTTAAGGCATTCAAATGCCTTCAAGCACTCGTCATCGAAGGAAAATTTCATCTCCTTCTTCAAAAGTTTGCAAAGTGGATTTACAATCTTTGAGAAGTCTTTTATAAATCTACGATAGAAACCAACATGTCCAAGAAAACTACGCACTCCTTTCACTGAAATGGGAGGTGGTAGTTTCTCAATAACTTCCACCTTTTCTTGATCAACTTCTATCCCCTTTTTGGAAATTTTGTGGCCGAGAACGATGGCCTTCTTGACCATGAAATGGCATTTTTCCCAGTTAAGCACCAAATTTAATTCAATACATCTTTGCAAGGCTACATTCAGATTTTCCAAACACATCTCAAATGAATCACCCACCACAGGGAAATCATCCATGAATACCTCTATGGTGTCCTCCACCATGTCAGAGAAGATAGACATCATACACCATTAAAAAGTGGTGGGTGCATTACATAGCCCAAATGGCATCCTTTTAAATGCAAAGGTGCCATATGGGCATGTGAACGTCGTCTTCTCCTGATCTTCAAGAGAAATACATATTTGGTTGTATCCAGTATAACCATCCAAGAAGCAATACCACCCCCTGCCAGCTAATCGATCAAGCATTTGGTCCATAAAGGGCATCAGAAAGTGGTCTTTCAGAGTCCAAGAATTTAGCTTGCGGTAGTCCATGCAAACTCTCCACCTAGTTACAGGCCTGAGTGGAATCATCTCATCCTTTTCATTAGCAACCACCATAATACCCCCTTTTTTGGGTACGCATTAAACTGGGCTCACCCACTTGCTGTCAGAAATAGGGTAAACCACTCCTGCATCCAACCACTTAATAATCTCCTTCTTAACCACCTCTTGCATTGGTGGATTAATACGGTGTTGATGCTCTATGGTTGGAATACAATCCTCCTCAAGCTGAATTTTATGCGTGCAGATGCCCGGGGGAATGCCAATAATATTTACGATGGTCCACCCTATAGCTCTCTTATGCCTCTGAAGTACTGAAATAAGTGCATTCACATGTTGTTTACCCAAATCAGCTGCAATAATAACAGGTAGCGTGTTACCATTTCCTAGAAACACGTACTGTAAGTGCCTAGGTAATTACTTCAATTCCAACACCAGAGGCTCCTAAATAGATGGCTTGGCTGGTGGCGTTGGTCGATTAGCCAGGTCAATGTCTAGCTTTTTAAGAGCATAAGGATATGAACCCATGCCTGTCAAGGCACAAACGATCTCTTCATACTCCCCAATGCCTTCACTATTATAATTCATCATGACCGCGACTAAAGGTTCGATAACAAGTTGCTCAACGATGGTCACCTCCTGTTCGTCCTCATAATACACATCATTTGCTGCTTCATTGATTTTCCCACATCAAACCATACCACTTCATCGTTCATCCTGAACAAGAGCTCATTCGCTCTCAAATCAATCAGAACACTTCCGATTACGAGGAAAGGTCGACCCAAGATTATCGGCACCTCAAAGTCCACCTCGCAATCTAGAATGATGAAATCTGCAGGGAATATAAAGTTGGACACCTTCACCAACACATCATACTGAATGCTCACAGGTCTCTTTACTGACCTATCCGCCATCACGAGTCTCATGTTGGTGGGTATGGGATTTCCCAAACCCAACTTTCTATAAATAGTCAGTGGCATCAAATTAACGCTTGCTCCCAGATCACATAGTGCTTTGGTGAATTCCATAGTCCCAATTGTGCAGGGAGTAGTAACTGCACCCAAGTTTGGCTTCTTCTGTACTAAGATCCTTGTAGAAATAATGCTACAAAAGTGGAGATCTACCTCTAATTCGCAGCTCATCGCTCGTTTCTTAGTCACAAGGTCCTTCATGAATTTTGCATATCCTGGCATTTTCTCAAGTGCTTCAACCAGAGGCACATTAGTTGTCAATTACTTGAGCATGGCCATGAATTTGCTGAATTTTGCATCATCAGACTTTTTCTTCAATCGTTGAGGAAAGGGAGGTGGTGGTCTTGGGATAGATTTCAACACCACTTCCTCTTCCTTCTTTTTTTTCTCTTCCTTCTCTTTTTCTTTCTCTGAAGAATCAACAGAACTATCCAGCTTCTCAGACTCCACTGGTTTGCTTTCTTCGGATTCATCAACAACCACCTCACCATCTACAGATTTGCCCACAGAAGGGCCAGGTAAGATCTTACCACTCCTAGTGGTAATCGCCATACATGGGCCATTATTCCACGGATTCTGAATCGTATCACTAGGTAAAAAACCACTTTTTCTTTGGTTTAGTTTTGCGGAAAGTTGGCTCATCTGCTGCTTTAACTTCTTGATAGAAATGGAGTGTGAACTAACCAACTGACTTAGGGTAGAGAATTCACTCTTCATAGTGGTTACCCCCGAGTTGGTAGCCTCAACTCCCTTCAACAATTTTTCCATCATGTCCTCCATGGACATCTTGCCAGATCTAGTTGGTCCAATATCTCGACTTCCAGGAGGAACATACAAACCACTCCTATCATTATTGCTTCTCCAGTTTCCTTGCTTTCTATCTTTATAATCAGGCTTGTCATAAAAGTCCCAACCTTGATTCCCTTGGCTATTGCCTCGGAACCCCCCCTTATTATTAATATAATTTGCTTTCTCATCTGTATCAATAGCAATAGTGCACTAAGATTCCACAACCTTAACCTTTTCAGTCTTTCCTGACAGAAAGTGCTTGGTCAACAAGTCCATCTGAGTTTTTAAGTATGCCATGTCTTGGTATCGCTCCTCATCCCTTCTAGGCTTCTCCGTAGTCATACCACCAGAAGAAGTCGGGCTAGCTACCACAGAATCCCTAGTATGCCAAGCCCGACTCTATTTGGTCATTCTATTCAGCATGTCTGAAGCATCTTGAAAAGAAAGGTCAATGAATAAACCACCTGCAACATTATCTACAATTGTATTTGTCACAGAGTTAAAAGATCTGTACAAAGTCTCCATCAAGTGCAAGCCCATCATGTTGTGGTTCGGATATTGTGCCATCTTCTTCTTGAATCTCTCCCAAGTTTCATGCAATGCTTCAGTCGGGAGCTGTCAGAAGTTACTGATTTCATTCCTCAACTGTATCCTCTTGGAGGGTGGAAAGAACCATTCTAGGAATGCCTCTTTTAACTATCTCCAATTGTTTATAGAATTGGGCTCCAGCTCATTTAACTACATTGTTGCCTCTCTAGACAGAGAATATGGAAACAATCTCAACCAGATCGCATTTTGGCTCACTCCCAGATTATCAAAATATTTACAAATGGTGATAAAGTTCACCAAGTGCATGTTCGAATCATCACCAGGCAAGCCTCCAAACAACCCCTTCAGATTCAGGAGTTGAATCATAGTACTTGTTATGCTAAATTTTGCACCAGGTTTCAATAGTAGAGGAATGATAGCACCCATTTCACCTGCTCCGTACATTCTTTTGTCATCTTCATCAAACTCGTAATGGACAGACTGCTGACCACACATTCCTCTGATTGGACAGTTTCTGTCGAAATTTCATTGCACTGGTGCAACAATTTGCTTAGCTCGCCTTGGGTTTTGAGGATTCCGCAATTCCTCATCACCCAAGTCTTCATCATCATGGTTTGGGTGACGTACTTGTTGACCCTGGTTCTGTACGTTCACCTGAGCCCTAGCCAAGGCTGCCAGTTGTTGCATCTCTACGCATACGCAAGTATACATGATCGTGCAAGTAATATAATGACTTAGACAGTCAGATATCGTTCCCTCGAGGATCAATAAACTAGAAATTTATTCAATATTTAGTTCAAGACAATTGAGTATTAAGTGTTTGATTGTATCAAGATTAAGATGATTCTGCAAGTAAAAGGAAAATTACTAAACAAAAACTAATTTATGATGACTAAAGCAAATTAAGCAACGGTTGTAAACAATAATGAGGACGATTCCAGGGTTGAGGAATAGTGAAAAATCATACCATTCTCTATTCTTTTCACAGTCTAATTGGTTATCGGGTTGATGGTTTGCAAGGTTTATGCCACAATCTTAGTCTCCCGACCTCAGATCTTCTATCTATTGAATGTTGTAACTGCAACTCCTGTAGAGTTACAACAAATCTTCTAGATTTATGAGGTTGTCTTCCTACAAGTGAACCAAGAAAGGCTTCTAGGTATATCCCTATCCTAGATGCTAATTCAAATCCCTTATTTTATAAAAGAATAAGAACCTTGCTCCCTAATTTCTTCGTTTTATCCTATGATTCTCCTCCCGGATTCACATAGAAATATAAATTTATTATAATGGTGGCCAATCATTAAATTAGTAAGCTCAAGAAATTAAGAACAACCCATATGATAATCCAAAGAAAAGACTATGAATAAGAATATTAAAGAGTACTCATGTTCTTAGCCTCAACCCCAGAAAGGGGGTGTTTAGCTACTCATGTTTGAATTAACCATCCAAAATAAGTAAAAAATCATACCCAAATCAATCCTTGAAATAAAGAAATTCCAAAGAATGTTTATGAAACCTAACAGAGAGAAATTTCTGTTTTTCCGTCGCTGCTCCGCTTGACAAAAGTCCTTCACATTATCTTGGATTTTTCCTTTTATAGCTGGGAAAAAATAGTTAAAATATTCCCGATTTATCCATCCGGCTCATCGCGCCATGCCTTCGATTGCTATTTTTCATTAAAATCTGAGAAATTACGGAGCTCAAGTATACCCCAACAATTGTAAAATGCACCCTCGCCGCGATGCACCACTATTTCGGTGAGCCACTGGATTGGGACAATTGCGAAATAATCATCCTCCGTAATGCGCTAAACCTTCAGGTCACCAAATCTGATAAACAAAACTTCTTCGCGATGCAGTGGTTTCACGAACCTTCACTGGAATTCGACCATTGCTATTTTGTTGCTCATTGCGATATGGAGTGTCTTCAAATGAGGATTTCTTTGTTCCAACTTCCCTTTTTCAGCTTAATTTCCGTCCCTTGCATTCCTTTACTGCTTCCATGTCCTCCTTGTATCCAATTATGCACAATTCTTTATGATTTTGATCCTGAAAGTACTAATCATATCCATTAGGCACAAAATGGAATAAAAGCTAAATTATACTTAAGAATTCATACAAAAGTTCTTAAACTAAGTGCAAATGTGTGTGCATATTAGTTCTTTGAGCATATAAATATGCCTAAGATCACCATCCAACACTTAAAACATTGTTCGTCCTCGAACACATTAATTCAAAAACCTAATTCCTTCATCTTTTCATCACAATCTCAAAGTTATGTGGCCACGAGCACTTACACTTTTACAATAATGAATTCTTACATCATCTTGTCAAAACAGTTTTGAGCTCAAGAAACATTTTAGTACAAATTCTTCTCTCTTCAATAATGAATTTCTAACATGTTGGAAAAATCAATTAAAGAAACACAATAAGTAATCTGTCTTTCATCCGCCTGCATCCTCACTCAAGGAAACTTCCCCATATTCACTCACAATGGTAACTATGCAACAATAAGGGAGTATCAAATCAAATCGCTCACTCTCAACAAAGAATTCGTACATGCTAGTGAATGAACCATAAGCTTGCCCTTAGTGTTCTACTCCACTAATAGTCAGATGTTTAAGTGAAGGATCAACTAGGTCTTTTTCGAGTTGTAATAAAGGCTTCAGGATAGGTATGTACTATTTATAGGAATAGTAACTATTGCTCCTAAGCGTTTAAATACAAGAACTATCAATTCACTCTATTTTCCAACACCAATTTATCCTTCTATTTCTCCCCATGTTTTCATTCGTCAATACATTTTTCCATTAGTTTATTTTCTCACACTAGGTTGGGAGTATTAACCATTTCTTCCATATTCTTGTTACACACACCTATTATAACCACCCTTAACTTAAGCTTAAAGGCCTTTATTAAGGTGCACATTATCCAACTGGACCAGGGCCAAAACAGGTTCATTGTAATATTTCTATTTACTAACTCCCAATTAGCCCAACATCATCAAACATCAATAACCTCTATTTTGGGGGCATCAACTAATTATCCTTATTTTCTCCTTTTCGCTTTTAATCTTCTCCTAGTCTTATATTAAAAATGCTCAGGAGCTTATTTGGATCAAATTACAATTCAGCAAAGAAGGGGTAAGGTTTCATAACAGGCTACCAAAGAAAAAGGCTTACGGATCAAAGGGGCTGACTAAGATTATGCACCAAGGGAGGGATTTTAAAATCAAAAACAAGTTTGTCAAAGAATTGCCTACATAACTTCCTGCACCAAACACCCTTTATTTCGCTTTGTAAACACACCAGGCAAGTTTTAGTCATTTCTATTCATGTAGAATATATACTAATCCTCACACTCACAGTGTATGTACGGAATCAGCCAAAAGTTCCCAATCATGTTCTTTATTAAATTCAGAACTAAGCCAACATATCAAATTTCATTTATCAAGATTGAATCCTCAGCACTTAAAACAAAAACACTCTTATGCTAAAATTAGTTTCAATTATTGCAAAAATGGCCCATTTCACACATTCCTCTAAGATAGTGATTAAGTTCTCCTAAATTTCTTTACTTTGTACGACCATTCCCCTTAAGTCGGTTGTCATCCATCTATCATAGGGGATGGAAACTAACTATGACTATTTATTCTTGATTACCAAATAGGGCACAAACAAACGTAACTACTTGAAATTGAACTTGCCAATGAGGGCGAAAATAACAATAACAGAATACTTTGAACTGAAATAGCATGTGATAAATGCCAAAGAGGGAAAATTGCAATCCACAAAATCAAAGTTACTAACTATTACAGACCAATGTTCCGAATAGCTAACACTTCAAACCAACATAGCAAAATAGAAAAATAACATTGTTTAGTGGAATAACAGAAAAATGCAAGAGAATACGAACCCACCACCCCACACTTAAAATAAAGCACTGTCCCAGTGTTTCCAATTAAGCTTATGGTAGGGTGGAAGTATACTTCCTGATCAATCAAAAGGGATTATAGTAGCTATGTCCTCAGCAACCACATCCCCATCATCGTCAAATTCATCATCATCAGATTGCTCCTCCTCATCGGACTCTATGTTGGAATCCCTATACCTGTGTTCTTCATCTGTGGGTATATCATCATCAACAGGCTCCACAAAATATGGGCCAATCCTCAACATGGTCCTAGCATGATGGCCAAGTCGATAATTGAGCTCTACAGTGTGGAGCTTCTCTGGTGTAGCAGGCCTACCTCCAGTCTGCGACATTATTATCATGAGGCTATACAGCCTACCCAGTACCTCATCAGTCCATGTCTGTTGCTCCATCATAGCCAAAATTGGGTCAGATGACCTAAATGTGCTTCGAGCAGTCGTGATATCCATAGGACGAGTGATCACTTCAGGTTTATAATCAAGATCCTCTTCATCTACCCCATGCCTTCTTAAAAATCTAGTCACTAAATCCAAAGCTACGACCCACCTGGTGTCATGCTTTCTTCATAGCAGAAAAAATTACACTTCCCACATTAATTTCCACATCAGCACACATAAGGGCATAAATCAAACATACCCTATCCCTAGTCACCTCAGTCATATGCTTGCCTTATATCAAGTATGAATACACTATATGACCCCACATTTGTGCTTCCTTGTTCATCTGAGAGTAGAGGAAAGAAGAATGCAAACCTGTAACTCGATGCCTCGTCCAACAGGCTAAAGATCGCTGGCCATACAATAAATGCCTGATGTGTTCATAAGGAGGAGAAACAATAAACTGATGCAAGAAATTTGGGTTTGTCTCTGGGATACCCAACAGCTCGTTAACATCAGCAGCAGTGAATCGAATCACCTTTCCTCGAACCTTCAACAAATATTCTGGATGGCTGGGGTCCCAATTGGCATAAAATTCTCTAACAAGATGCAAGTTGCACTCAGTCGGCTGATGAAAAATGAAATTCATATTGAGCTCCTCAATTCGCCATACTATAGAAGGACACTCTCTCATCAAGCTGGCCCGATCGATATAGACCTCCAGAATATACTTAGCATCAGTATGCTTAGTATACCACTGCTTTCCAGCCTTCTTTATATCCTTGAAACAAAATTTTCGAACTTGCCCTCGCTGAAGTGGAGGGGCCCTAGGCAGTCTAGTTAATTGCCCTTTAGATAGTCGGCTTCTCTTCCTCGTAGGGGTAGAAGGCCCTGCCTTTCCCTTGCCCTTGCTTGACTGTGCTTCCATTATGCCTGCAATTAAGAAAATGCAACAAACATGCAAGAAGATTAAACTTGGGATTAGCTGAACTGAACGTGCATTACGAGTGCTTTTGCACCCCACACTTAGTTTATTAGCAAAACACCAACGTTAACAACCAAGGTACTCAGAATTCCCTTTGCGTAGGCCTAAATATCATATTCACATACTTCATATTCCTCTTCAGGACACATCATTCCTTGTCATTTTCTCAGCATAAAACATCATGTAATCGACACCCAATTAATCACACAATGCGAGACTATAAATAAGGCCATGTTACTCTAGCATCACACATTCTATAATTCTAATCAATCAGACAACATCAGACAATAAGGGTTTATTCATAATGGAACAAAATTTCTCCCTAACTTCCTAAAGATTCTACTCTTACACCTCTAGCTACAATACCCTTCACTCCCCATCCTCTCAAGTAGCATGAAAAACTGTTTACCCCCTAATCCCAACTGTAAATACCATTCAATTGTGCTCTCAGTGATTCAAAGTAATGAGAAGCAGGCTAAGATGTCACAAATTGAACTAAATATCATAAGCAATGCTAATATTTACAACTAGTAGGAGAGGGCAAAAAAATTATGCATAAAACACTATCACTACTCACGAATTGTAACAAGAAAGGTAATAAATAAATAAATATTTAAGAACTTACCTCAACAATTTAGAGAAGGATGAGAGAAAGTGAAATATTCTTGAAGTTTAAAGGAGAGGGAATGAGAGGGCGGCACACATGGGAAACAAAATAGTTTAGGGTTGGGGAGGTTATATTTATAGAGGTACTGGTCGAGTTAGGGTAATTAAATTTTTATGTCCGAGTTGAGCCCTCTCCGCGATGTGGTAGGATCGCGTAGACTTACTTGGTAAGGCCAATTACCATTTAACCACCCACCGCGACGCGCTAAGATTGGCGTTTAGTCACTGGAAATTACAATTGTCAAATGTCCAAGTTTTGCGTCGCGCTACAAATCGCGACTACCCACTAGAATTTGACAATTCTCAATTTACACGTCTTCGCGTCGCGGCGATAATCGCGTATCCTTACTGGAATTTGACAATTGTCAAAATTTCCAGTTCCGCATCGCGCTGTTCATTAAACTCAGATTCCTTATGCAAATTTTCACTCTTTTCTTACCTGAGTAAATCCCCACTTACACAAATCATTTTGCAAACCTGATTGCTTTCCTTAATTGTGGTAATCTCCTCATTTCCATTGGAATTCCCTGCAACCTCAAACGAAAACAACAAAAATTGTAAGTAAAAATAGGTTGCCTCCCACTCTGCGCCTTAGTTTTGGTCGTGGCACGACTCATTTTTTTTTGTATTTTTCTTTTCTTTTTGATTTTACAAGCCAAAAATTAAACTACCTATTACAATACATGTATGGGTTGCCTCCCATATAACACCTTATTTTACGTCGTGGCACGACTCAGTTCATCATCACTCATCAACAAAAATGATAGATTCCTTGTGCTTATCCGGATGATCCACCCAATAATACTTTACACGATGTCCATTCACAAGGAACTTCTCCGTCTTCTCTTTATTCCATAACTCCACAGCTCCATGGGGTGTCATGCGCACCACTTCAAAAGGTCCAGACCATTTCAAATGTAATTTACCCAGAAACAACTTAAGCCGTGAATTAAACAACAATATAAGTTGTCCGGGTTCAAATTCCCTAACTTAAATGTTCTTGTCATGCCATCGTTTGATCTTATCCTTTTAAAGCTTGGAATTTTCATATGCGTGGAGTCTAAACTCATCAAGCTCATTCAGTTGTAATAACCTTCTTTCTCCCGCGGCAGGCATCTCAAAATTCAGCCTTTTCACAGCCCAATATGCTTGGTGTTCCAACTCTACAAGAAGATGAAAAGACTTACCATACACTAAGAGATATGGAGATGTACCAATGGGCGTTTTGTACGCTGTTCGATATGCCCACAGTGCATCATCCAGTTTCTTCGCCCAATCTTTTCTCTGCCCATTCACGGTCTTCTGAAGTATTTGCTTAATCTCCCGATTGGATACCTCTACTTGTCCACTCATTTGAGGATGGTATGCAGTGACCACCTTGTGACGAACACCATATTTAGCAAGAAGATTCTTGAACTAGTTGTTGATAAAGTGCGTACCTCCATCACTAATTATTATTCTTGGTGTACCAAATCTGGAAAATATGTTCTTCTTCACAAACTTCAGCACCACTCTTTCATCATTAGTCGGACTTTCCATAGCTTCCACCCATTTAGAGACAACTGCAATAAGAATGTATAAATTACCTTTCGAAAGTGGTAAGGAGCCCATGAAATCAATCCCCCAAACATCAAAGACTTCTACTTTTAAAATATTATTCAGGGGCATCTCATGATGCCTGGTTATAGTACCCAATATTTGGCATTGATCACAACTCTTTACAAACACCACTACATCTCTAAATAGAGTTGGCTAGAAAAAACTTGATTGCAACACTTTTCTCGCAGTCCTCTCACCACCATGATGTCCACCATATGATAATGAGTGGCAATCTTGTAACACCTTTACAAATTCAGCCTCTGGAATACACCTACGAATCACTCCATCTGGATCCTGCTTGAAAAGGTATGGTTCATCCCAAATGTAAGAACAAGAATCATGAAGTAATTTCTTCCTTTGTTGTGAGGTGGTTTCGGGAGGATACACCCCACAAACTATCAGGTTTACAATGTCAGCATACCATGGAAACTCAACTGCTTCTGATAACAATAACTTCTCATCAGGAAAGTCTTCCTTGATACTCTAAAGTCATCTACAATATGGTCTCGATTTTCCAACTGTGACAAGTGATCAGTAACCTAATTTTCAACTCCTTTTCTATCATGCACCTCAAGATCAAATTCTTGAAGTAGTAGAATCCACCTAATTAGTCGTGGTTTTGCATCCTTTTTTGTTCACAAGATACTTAATGGCAGCATGGTCTGTATGAACAATGACCTTGGTACCAATTAAGTAAGATCGAAACTTATCGAATTGATATACCACAACCAATATCTCTTTCTCCATAACTGTGTAGTTAACTTGAGCATCATTCAGTACCTTGATAGCATAGTAGATTGATCGAAATACCTTCTCTTTTCTCTGACCCAACACTGCTCCCACTACAATATCACTAGCATCACACATTATCTCAAAAAGTAACTCCCAATATGGTGCTATCAAAATAGGTGCTTCCGTCAACTTCTTCTTGAGCTTTTCAAAAGCTTCATGGAAATCAGCTCCAAACTTGAAATTGGCTTCTTTCTCTAACAATTTTCATATTGTACTTGCAATCTTTGAGAAATCTTAAATGAATCGTCTATAGAACCCAACATGTCCCTAGAAACTTCACACGCCTTTGACTGTAACTGGATGAGGCAACTTTTCAATTACTTCAACCTTTGCTTTGTCAACTTCCAGCCCTTTGCATGACACTTTATGGCCTAAGAATATTCCTTCCTTAACCATAAAATGACATTTTTCCCAATTCAAAACCAAGTTTGTTTCTTCGCACCTAGCTAGAACTTTGTTGAGATTTTGTAAACATTTTTCAAATGAATTCCCATACACAGAGAAATCGTCCATGAATACCTCCACAAATTCCTCCACCATGTATGAGAATATCACCATCATACACTTTTGAAATGTAGCAGGTGCATTGCATAATCCGAAGGGCATGCGTCTGAAAGCATATGTACCATATGGACAAGCGAATATGGTCTTTTCTTGGTCTTCCGGTGCTATGCTTAACTGATTATAGCCAGAGTACCCATCCAAAAAAACAATAATACTTTTACCCTGCCAATCTATCCAGCATTTGGTCAATGAAAGGAATTGGATAATGATCTTTATGAGTTGCTTCATTCAACATCCGATAATCTATACATATTCTCTATCCAGTAACTGTACATATGGGAACCAACTTGTTATCGTCATTCATCACCACTGTCATTCCTCCCTTCTTTGGTACACAATGCACCGGACTCACCCTTATGCTATCAAAAATTAGGTAGACAATACCACTGTCTAACAACTTGATCACCTCTTTCCGGACCACCTTGTTTATAACAGGATTCAACCTCTTTTGTTGCTGCACTCTAGGTCTGTACCCCTCTTCTATGTAAATATTATGCATGCAAAATGCTGGATTAATTCCTAAAATGTCAGACATCTGCCAACCAATCGCTTTCCTTCTCCTTTTGAGAATAGCTACAACTTCCATACCTGTAAATCGGACAATCCTACAGACAAAATAACAGTCAAGGTATCTTGATCACCAAGAAAAACATATTGTAAGTGAGGAAGAATAACCTTAAGCTCCAATTTAGGAGATTCTTCAACTGAAGGCCTGGGTGATGGACCAATTGGTCTATTCAATGGCTCGATAAACACTTTATTTGTCTCAATTACAACCAAATTCATGATATAGACCAATTCCAATACTTTTGAATCCCCATGCAGATCAGAATCCATCAACGCTCGCTCTAATGGATCATCAGACAAGAGCAACTGCCAATTCGAAGTAAGATCAATAATCGATATTGAGGACAACTCCTCATATATGGCTGGCAATTTCAATGCTCTGTAGACATCAAAAACTTCTACTGTATTGTGTGCTCGCATTGTCATTTTTCCAGCTGCCACATCAATGAGTGACTGCCCTTTTACTAAAAAGGGTCGTCCCAAAATAAATAGAACAATTGGATCGGCCTCAATGTCAAGAATAAGAAAGATTAAAGATCCCACTTGCACCAGTACATCTTCAATAACACCATCTGGTCTAGCAAGGGATCTATCTACCAATTGCAACATAATAGTCATGGGTTTGGGGCTTCCAAGACCCATCTTCTGATACCATGACGTAGGCATGAGATTTATGCTAGCCCCCAAGTCACACAATCCATGTGCACAAATAGTTTGACCAAGAGTAATCTGCAATGTAAAACTCCCCGGATCCTTCAATTTTGTGGGAAGTTTATTTTGAATTTTTTATGTGCACTCTTGAGTAAGTGCAACTGTAGCATATTCAGTCAACCGATTCTTATTGGCAACAATATCCTTTAAGTATTTTACATATTTTGGCACACTCTGTAGAATGTCAACAAGAGGAAAGTTTACTTGAACTTTCTTTAAAAGATCTAGAAACTTCTTAAAACTAGCTTCCTCTTGATGCTTTCTTGCCTTTTGAGGAAAGGGCAAGGGGATAGTCTTCTTCTCTACATGAATCTCTTAACTATCCTCTTTTTCTTTTTCTTTTACTTCTACCTTTTCTTGTAAGCGATCATCAATAACCACGGGATTATCCTGCTCCTTCACCATCTTCTTCATTTGAAGCCCACTCCTCATTGTAACCACATTCACTTGTTTAGGATTAGCCTCAGTGTCGCTAGGCGATGCTCTTTGTGGCCTTGTATTCTATGATCCTGCGATTTGACCTAACTGCAATTCCAAATTTCTTATAAGTAATTGTTGACTCTTCAATTCAGCTGCAAATTATTCCTATTGAGCCTTCATGTCCACTGCAAACTGTGCGTGTTGAGCCATCAACTGCTTAAGCATCTCCTCCATATTACTATTTGAGGTAGTCTCCTGATTATTCTGAACTGGATGTGGATTTGGTTGCACTGATCCCTTAAACTGATTTGTATTCTATGTCTGATTTCCACCCCATGAGAAATTATGGTGGTTCCTCAAATTTGGATTATATGTATTGCCAAAATTCTGTTGACCCTGACGATTTGCATTCCCCATGTAGTTGACTGAATCTAGATTAACAAAACATGCATCTACTTTATGCTCACTGCTTCCACAAACTTCACACCATGCATATACCTATTGAACTACATTTGTTGTGGCTGCTGGTTGAGTTGTACCCAACTTTAAGTTTTTAAGCTGAGTAGTCATATGGTTCTGCATTGCTGCAATCTGTGCTTGTAAGGCAGTGAACTGATCAACCTCCAAAACCCCTACAATTTTCTTGGGAGCATTCCTCGAGTCTGCATGCTAATCCAAATTTCCTTGTGCAATTCGATTCAACAAGGTATACAATTCTTCATATATTTTGTCCAAAGCTTGATCCCCTACTGTTTAATCTAAGAGAATCTTTGTATTAGACTCAAGGCCTTCTATAAATGTATGTACCAAAACATCATTCGATTGGTGGTGATGAGCACAACTTCTGAGCATGCCCTTAAATCTCAGCTTGGTAGAGATTTTCTCCATCTTTCTGTCTGAAACTCAATATCTCACTCCTTAATTGAGCTATTTTTTTTAGATGGAAAAAATCGAATGAGAAACCTTCGAGCACATTCTTCCCATGTAGTAATGGATTGGTGTGGTTCAGTAAGTAGCCATCTCTTTGCTTCCCCCAGTAGAGAAAAGGGAAAGAGTGTCAATCTGACATAATCAACACTCACATCTTCAGAAATATATGTGTCACTTATCTCCAGGAAGGTTCATAAGTGCTGCTGTGGATCCTCGTATGAAAGTCCCTAAAATTCTCCCGCAAATTTCAACAATTGCACCATATTTTGTTTCAATTCCCATCGACCTCCTTGTTCAGGCTTCAGGATATTGTTAGTCACAAGGTGCGTAAGTGGGATTGCCACTTCACGAACAGGTCTTGCGACTGGTTGAATAGGAATAACTGAAGCTGGAACATTTCCAATATTTGGATCAGCAACTATAGGATCGAGTCTTTTTGCCATCGATCCCCATTGATTGTAGTATTGAGATCTTTGTCTCTGATGAAAAATCACTTCTGGTTCTGTAAAGGGCCCTCCTAACTCTTTGTCTCTAGCCAGTCCAATGTTCAGCTAAACCTGCAAAAATTCAGCTGCTAAGATCAAGTTGTTAACACTTAAACTTATGATCAAAAAACAAAAATCAAAGCAATTTACTAATTCTATTTGATTCCCAGCAACGACGCCAAAAACTTATTGCGTCTCTACGCACACACAAGTATACGTGATCGTGTATGTAATATAATGACTTAGACAGTTAGATATCATTCCCTCAAGGATCAATAAACTAGAAATTTATTCAATCTTTAGTTCAAGACAATTGAGGATTAAGTGTTTGATTGTATCAAGATTAAGATGATTCTGCAAATAAAATGAAAATTACTAAACAAAAACTAATTTATGATGACTAAAGAAAATTAAGCAACGGTTGTAAACAATAATGAGGACGATTCCAGGGTTGAGGAATAGTGAAAAATCATACCATTCTCTATTCTTTTCACAATCAAATTGGTTATCGGGTTGATGGTTCACAAGGTTTATGCCACAATCTTAGTCTCTCGACCTCAGATCTTCTATCTATTGAATGTTGTAACTACAACTCCCGTAGAGTTACAACAAATATTCTAGATTCATGAGGTTGTCTTCCTGCAAGTGAACCAAGAAAGGCTTTTAGGTATATCCCTATCCTAGATGCTAATTCAAATCTCTTATTATATAAAAGAATAAGAACCTTGCTCCCTAATTTCTTTGTTCTATCCTACGATTCTCCCCCCGGATTCACATAGAAATATAAATTTATTCTAATGGTGGCCAATCATTAAATTAGTAAGCTCAAGAAATTAAGAACAACCCATATGATAATCCAAAGAAAAGACTATGAATAAGAATATTAAAGTGTACTCATGTTCTTAGCCTCAACCCCAGAAAGGGGGTGTTTAGATACTCATGTTTGAATTAACCATCCAAAATAAGTAACAAATCATACCCAAATAAATCCTTGAAATAAAGAAATTCCAAAGAATGTTTATGAACCCTAAAAGAGAGAAATTTCTATTTTTCCACCGCTACTCCGCTTGACAAAAGTCCTTCACATTATCTTGGATTTTTTCTTTTATAGCTGGGGCTAAATAGTTAAAATATTCCCGATCTATCCATCCGACGTGTCTCGCCATGCCTTCGATTGCTATTTTTCATTAAAATCTGAGAAATTGCAGAGCTCAAGTATACCCCAACAATTGTAAAATGCACCCTCGCCGCGACGCGCCACTATCGCGGTGAGCTACTGGATTGGGACAATTGCGAAATAATCATCCTCCGTAATGCGCTAAACCTTCAGGTCACTAAATCTGATAAACAAAACTTCTCCGCGATGCAGTGGTTTCACGAACCTTCACTGAAATTCGACAATTGCTATTTTATTGCTCATCGCGACGCAGAGTGTCTTCAAATGAGGATTTTTTTGTTCCAACTTCCCCTTTTCAGCTTAATTTCCATCCCTTGCATTCCTTTACTTCTTCCATATCCTCCTTGTATCCAATTATGCACAATTCTTTATGATTTTGATCCTGAAAGTACTAATCATATCCATTAGGCACAAAACGGAATAAAAGCTGAATTATACTTAAGAATTCATACAAAAGTTCTTAAACTAAATGCAAATTTGTGTGCATATTGGTGCGTTGAGCATATAAATATGCCCAAGATCACCAGTTTGTCATCCTCTTGCAATTCTTCCATTCTCCCGATAAGCTGAGGTTCCGAATTAATTGGTAATAACGGTTCTCCGAAACTTCTTATTTTTGGCATAAACAACAAGGAACCTGCAATAAACAAAAACAACAAATAAACGTAAATCTAAGAAACAAATAAACGTAAATCCAAGAAACCTAACTAACAGTCAATTAACGCACACAACTTTCAGTTTACAACCGTATTCTACAACAACGACGCCATTTTTGATAATGCTCAAACTACACTCTTGAATTGGAGTAAGCTATCATCGTTAATATAAAACCCAACTAGGTTGGGGTTGAATCCCACAGGGAATATGGTGTGAACACATGTCATTTGTGATTTAATTCACTGATAGTTTAACGTTTCCTAAAATGAGGGTTTAAGTTTCACAAATAATTGTTTGTCACTTTAATTTCGATGTTTGTAACCAAGATTTTATGAAATAACCAGAATTATGTTTACTAGGGATTATGGTACATAATAGATGCTAAAGGTGACTCAAGATTCTCACGGTGGTTAGGATAACAAGTTATCTTTATTGATGATATGCTCAAATGTCTCTGGACCTATTTAAGCGTCTAATTTCCTAATCCTCTCAGACTTAGGAAATCGTTATTCACTATCCAGATTTTACCTCAGGTTAATCAACCTTGTTACAACGCTGATTATTAAACGAAGAATTTCTGAGTCCCTGTTGATAATTCACTTCCTACTGTATATGATTTCTTTCTCAAGAAAATCAAAGTAGATGTGTCTACTGTTTGCAACCAACAGACATTAATTAAAATCTCAGAATTATCAAGAAATCCTAACACCTATTAAATCTTTAGTGTTTAGCACATCATCATGACCTAACCCTAGATCCCATAATTCAGGTTAACAGAATTTAGCCACTCATGATGCAAAGAATGAAACACATAATTGAATTCATAATATAGAAGATTAACTTACAGAGATTAATAATAATTAGTGAATCATAGATTAGATCACAAAGGAAAATCCCCAAAATAATTGTATTGTTCGAATCCAAAAAGATAGAGAAAGAAATATCGGAAAATATTCTCCAAGACTCAAAGTATCAAACTCTCTTTTTTGAATAATGATGATGATGAATGAATGCCTGAATTCCCTTTAGAAAGCCCTAAAACAAAGCTTTAAATAGTTCAACCTAAATAGGGAAATTAAATTAAAGTTGCAGCTTTTCTCGGAATAGACGACGATATCCGTGATAGCTTATCAGAAGTCTGAAGGCTTATTACACATGTCGTCAGCTCCTCTATACTTTTGCCTTCTGCTATTTAACGCTGAAGACGACGTTGACGCCTTATCACCAACCTGACGGCTTATCACTGATGTCGTCAACTCCTCTACAATTTTGGCTCTTGCTGCCTAAGGCTGATGACGATGATGACGACGTATCAAGAGTTTGAAGTCTTGTCACCAATGTCGTCAAAACTTCATCTCAGCTTCCAAGTTTTGCCTAAGTTTGATGGTGCTCTTGACACCTTATCACCGGTCTGACGACTTATCATGAATATCATCACAACTTCTCTTCAACTCCCATTCTCTAGGTAAGAATGATGACAATTGTGATAGCCTATCACAGGGCTGATGACTTATCACAGATGTCGTCAGCTAAACTTCTCTTCAGATTCCTCCAGATTTCATCTTCTTTGCTTCTATTCTTGTTGGTTCTCTATCCAATTAGCTTAAACTATAAAATCAGACATAAACAAAACAAAAATGACAAAAGTTTCTTAAGACTTCGTAATTATTCTTGGTTAAAGGTCTTAAATGTGTTAGAAATTGCTCACACATCAACTGACTACTGAGTCTGAATACTGACAACTTGAGTGTACTGATACTGAGATACTAAATAGATGAATGAGTAATTCTAACAAATCGAATTATGAAGAACTGGTCTGATTGACTGTGTCTAATAGTCCAAAAACTGAATACTGATAACGTGAGTTATGACGACTGATATAACTGGTATGACTATGATGATTGGCCTAACTGATGTAACTGATACTGAGCGACAGTATCTGACAGTCTAAATCCTCTAATAATGATTAAGAGTGACTAAGGTTGAGATCAGGCCTAACTAACGGGTGATCTCTGTAAGTACTAATACTGAATAACTTAATATGAGACCAAGCCTATCTATCGGGTGGTCTATGAATCTGTGGAACTATCTGAGTTCCTTACTGAGATTGATGATTGTATCTGACAGTCATGATTTTAGATTTCTACTCTGAAGACTAATACTGAAACTGTAACTGTGGGAGTTCTCACTTAACCGACATGCCTCGAATCTGAACTGGTGGGGTCCAACCTATAACCCCAGCTGGAAGGGTGTCAATACCGTGCCATGGGTAGAGACCTCTGCTATGGTCAAGCCTCTCTGACGGGTGACCCTGAACAGAAAGTTAAGCCTAAGGCAATATAATAGTCAAGTCTAGCCTTAATCTGACGGCTTACTCATGATCCTGTGCTGGCTAAGTAGTTTTGGCGTACAGGGATTGCTGTTAACGACTCTGCCTCTCTAATGAGGAAGCCGCCATCCCTATACTTGCTCGGTGCTAGTTCCAACTCCCAACTGAAAGACTCTGAACTGATTAACTGAGCTGAACTGATTGACTAAATTGAATTGATTAGCTGAACTGGACTAGACTGAGTTAACTGAACTGATACTAGTTGTATTATTTAGCGGAGCTAATCTAAATTTACTGAGTTTTTTGACTGACGGAATGTACTAAGTTTTGAGGACTGACTTAGAGTACTGAAATTATTGAGACTGATGAGATTTCTGAGTTTTCCTGAGTCACATGACTGACTGAATTCTATAGATCATGGATTGACTGAGAGTATCATGATAACATGACATGGCTCTAGGCACACAGTTATATTTTTCGGGTACGAGTACCCCCAGGACTCGATGGAAGGAAACTGACACACATGAATTTCTTGAATACATGACCAACATCAATAATCCATAATATCATAACTTGGGTAATTTCATGAAGTACATGGTTATCATACATCTTGTGCATAAGTAGGATTTTGCAAGTAAGCATAGCATAATCTCTAAGACTAGTTCATGAACAATCCAACAACATTTACAAGACACAATATCAACATGACAATCATTGGAACATAGGGGCATATCATAAATCCTTCACTTAGTCACAATTTAGCTATATTGCATGATCTCTAGTTTCTTAGGCATTTCATCAAACACCTTACATGCACAATTTCGGGAATAGGTATATTTATCAACATAACAATCTTAATCTATCCAAAATTTATGGGTTACAACTATCATACTCACATGCTTCATGAAAACACATCAAGATACAACCTTGAAACTCAAACAATAATCATCAACATGAATATAGTCATAACACTACAAGAAAATCACAATTTATAATTTAAAACATGATTCTTGAGATCCATGGATGAAAGGGATCCATGGATGAGCACAATGCATACCTTAGCTCTTGATTTAATGAAGATTGACGGAGGGATTCTTGAAATTTGATGGTAGAATTTGCTTGAACTTGAATCCGATAATTGAAATCCTAGCTTGTTCTTGAGAGGATTTTGAGAAAACAGATTATATTTTGGTGTAATAGAGGCTTAATCTCGTGTTTTTGAATATATATATGAAGGCAAAATGACCAAAATACCCTCCAAGACACGGAGGTGAAATGCTGAAAACTGGGCAAGCACCGGACTTGCAAGGCTATGCCTGGCAATAGTGGTGGAGTTTCCAGGGCGACGCCTGGCAATAACGGTGGAGTTTCCTAGGTGACGCTTGGCAATATCGGTGCTGAAAGCTGGGCGACACGGGCTTATCGCCCTGAGCTACTATTTTGGAAATTCAAACATGCCCTTACGCTATCCGGAAAATTCCAAAACATACCCGAAATGTACTACGACTTTCCCCCATCGCAACATAACTTGAAAATAAAAAATTAGAGGTTGTAAAGGTCACGAAATAATTCATCGAAGTTCACAAGCTTATGGAATGAAGAAAGTTTCAACACTTAGCCAAATTTTTAAGTGCTAAACTTTTCTTGACAAACCCGAAAAGGTTTTAACGACTCGGAAAACTTATGGGGTATTACATTATCTCCCCCTTAGGAACATTCTTCCTCGAATTTCTCTTGATGAGCTAAGAGTACTAGTCAACTGAGCTTACTCAAGGGACGAGGACATCTGAAACATTACTATACAATGGGATCTATCGACATACTGAATCTTATACTTGACTAAGCATAGATGATGCATAGAATACTCGATTGAAATATTAATAAGCTGAATTATCATATGGAACATACATATCTAATGCATGGATCAGTAACTGAGTTGTTCTTATGTACGTATGAATGAATATACTGATAGGCTGGACTTTATCTACAGAACATGCATAACTAATGCATGGAGGTCTGACTGAACTTACTCAGGGAACAATAACATCTGAAACATGACTATGTGATGGGAACTATTGATATACTAAATATTCTATTGAATACGCATATGTAATTATAAGTATATGACTTGACTGATTTTTGAAAGCATGACTGATTATGCGATAATGATTGATGCAAAGCTTGTAATGAGAGTATGAACATAAAACTAAATGGATTTAAGGAATTGATAACTTTGGGGAGTCATGGAGTATCTCCCCCTTGGGACACTATGTCCTGCTAAGCACACTTACCTCACTGATATACTAGGGCGATGCACAGGGCATCTACAAACTAAATTATAACTGAGCCTTGGGAGTCTGAAACTAATGCATGTCATGAAGATAAAAGATTCATACGTACCCAAATCTATGTTAGGAAAACTTTCTAGATCATGGCGAGTCTGAAGTGAATAGAGTCGATTCTGGCGCTGACCACTATTAGTACTAAGAGTGGCGGCCTGCTGACGTGAATCTCTACCTTTTTGAGCTGATACTCTACACTCTTGCACTTTGTGACCTAGCTTACCGAATCCAAAACATACCTGACTACTAGATCTGCACGTACCTAGATGATTCTTGCCACATTCTCCATAAAACGGATAAGTACGCTCACTTCTAACACTACTCTGGGCTTTGGAGCGTGGTGCCTCATCATGAATGAAATCTCTAAAGTTTGGTATGGGTACACTAGCTGAGGATGGAATTGGGACTGAATTTTTCTAATTATGGTGAGAACGATTACCACCCTGTGACCCATCCTGAGAAAAGTTGTAACTACCCGTTCTGAATCTCTTGTTAGATCTCTCTCTCCTTAGACTTATCTTCCTCTATCTGCTGGAAATGCATCATTAACCTAGAAAGATCCATGTCTCTATTAAGCATAGATGTTCTACACTTCTTCAATACCAACCCGGACACACTAGTCACAAACTTACTTATACTCGCTCTGGGGTAAGCTATCAAGTCAGGAGCATACTTAGCTAACTGGTTGAACTTAAGACAATACTCTTTCACTGTCATAGAGCCTTGTATCAGGTTCATAAACCCTTCAACCTTAGCTTCTCTCATCTCTAGTGGGAAAAACTTATCTAAGAAGGCATCCTGAAATATTTGCCAAGTCATGGGAGTTGCATCTTCCCCTCTACTCTTCTTCCACAACACTACCCAATCATGAGCAATATCTTTCAGCCTATAGGATGCTAATTCAACACTTTTCTCCTCTGACACATGCATAATTTGGGTGATCTTCTTCACCTCTTCTAGATACAACTGTGGGTCCTCAACTGCTACAGACCCAAAGAATTCTGGAGGGTTCATTCTCATAAAATTTCTGATTCTGGCTGCGGCTGAATCCCCATCTTGCTGAGGTGGGGCTGCAATTTGACGGTTGCCCTGAACACTAGTGGTCACAGCATGGGCTAGCGCCTGAAAAACTACCTGAAATTCTGCATGTAACACATTCTCATTCAAAGGATCTGCGGGCTGAGGGGCTGACTGATTTCCTGTTCTCTTCTTAAAAGGCATGTTCTGCAAATAGAAGAGGAACAAGGATTAGACTGAGAGTTCAACTTGAGCTTTAGCTCACTGACACGACATGAATACTGAAAGAAGTGAAACTGTTCCTAAAACATATTATAGCCTCTTGTACATAAATGTGGTGCGCAACACACCCATGAACAAGACTCTACTAGATGCGTCTTTCAGACTTCCTAGGACTCTTTTGAACCTTAGGCTTTGATACCAAGTTTGTAATGCCCGGATTTTTCTGAACCAGAATGCTACATAGTGCTCATGATCCCGAAGGACCACAAGCTAACCCATGACTGATATCTATACTTGTATACTACATAATATAACATGAAAATGTGGAAACATGTACTGAAAGGCCATAAGGTTCAAATCCAAATAAATATCTGATAAGAATAATGTCTGAAAATGGTATAACAGTACCAAAACAAATCTGGAATAACTGTCTGACATGCTATAGTCTGAAAGCCTCTAACTATACTGAATAAGGAGTTAATGGGACATGTCCCCAACTAACTCCATCTAGTAACTGAACTGAAATAATAAATGAAGTAATAATCATATCATCCTCGAATGAGAAGGACTCACTGCAATTCTGAACACTAGGATGCTACTGTTGATCTGGAGCTCGTGCCTCTGAACCTATGATGTAACATAAGAGAAAGCACCATAGCACAAATTAGTCAGTACATCTGAATGTACTGAGTATACGAGTGAGGTAGGATAAATGCAAAGGGTTATATGCATGAACAATGCTGACTAATATAAACGTGAGATTACATACATGTATAAGTAACTATAACTGAACTCATGGGGATACTGACTACTGAGTCTGAATACTGACAACATGAGTGTACTGATACTGAGATACTGAATAGTTGAATAACTAATTCTAACAGTTTAAATTATGAAGAACTGGTCTAATAGTCCTGAAACTGAATACTGATAACGTGAGTTATGATGACTTATATAACTGGTATGACTATGATGATCGGCCTAACCGATGTAACTGATACAGAGAGACTATATCTGACAATCTAAATCCTCTAATAATGATTAAGAGTGACTAAGATTGAGATCAGGCCTAACTAATGGGTGATCTCTGTAAGTACTAATACTAAATAACTTAATGTGAGACCAAGCCTATCTAGCGGGTGGTCTATAAATCTGTGGAACTATCTGAGTTCCTTACTAAGAATGATGACTGTATCTGACAGTCCTGATTTTTGATTTCTACTCTGAAGACTGATACTAAAACTGTAACTATGGGAGTTCTCACTTAACCGACATACCTCGAATCTGAACTGGTGGGGTCCAACCTATAACCCCAGCTGGAAGGGTGTCAATACCGTGCCACGGGTAGAGACCTCTGCTATGGTCAAGCCTCTCTAACGGGTGACCCTAAACAGGAAGTCAAGCCTAAGGCAATATAATAGTCAAGTCTAGACTTAATCTGACGGGTGACTCCTGGTCCTACACTAGCTACGCAGTTCTGGAGTACAGATATTGCTGCTAACGACTCTGCCTCTCTAATGGGGAAGCCGCTATCCCCATACTCGCTCGGTGCTAGTTCCAACTCCCAACTAAAAGACTTTGAACTGATTAACTGAGCTGAACTAATTGACTAAACTGGACTGATTAGCTGAACTGGACTGGACTGAGTTAACTGAACTGATACTAGTGGTATTATTTAGCGGATCTAAACTAAATTTACTAAGTTCCTTTG
Organism: Capsicum pubescens; assembly: GCA_030864215.1. NCBI lineage: Eukaryota > Viridiplantae > Streptophyta > Magnoliopsida > Solanales > Solanaceae > Capsicum > Capsicum pubescens. The sequence goes on from CM061546.1 coordinate 39,180,913, forward strand.
ACTGAAGAAACGTACTGACTTCTGAGGACTGACTGAGAGTACTGAAATTACTGAGACTACTGAGATTTCTAAGTTTTCCTGAGTCACATGAGAGTATCATGATAACATGACATGACTCTAGGCACACAACTATATTTTTTTGGTATGAGTACCCCCAGGACTCGATGGAAGGAAACTGACACACATGAATTTCTTGAATACATGACCAACATCAACAATCCATAATATCATAACTTGGGTAATTTCATGAAGTACATGGTTATCATACATCTTGTGCATAAGTAGGATTTTGCAAGTAAGCATAGCATAATCTCTAAGACTAGTTCATGAACAATCCAACAACATTTACAAGACACAATATCAACATGACAATCATTGGAACATAGGGGCATATCATAAATCCTTCACTTAGTCACAATTTAGCTATATTGCATGATCTCTAGTTTCTTAGGCATTTCATCAAACACCTTACATGCACAATTTCGGGCATAGGTATATTTATCAACATAACAATCTTAATCTATCCAAAATTTATGGGTTACAACTATCATACTCACATGCTTCATGAAAACACATCAAGATACAACCTTGAAACTCAAACAATAATCATCAACATGAATATAGTCATAACACTACAAGAAAATCACAATTTATAATTTAAAACATGATTCTTGAGCTCCATGGATGAAAGAGATCCATGGATGAACACAATGCATACCTTAGCTCTTGATTTAATGAAGATTGACGGAGGGATTCTTGAAATTTGATGGTAGAATTTGCTTGAACTTGAATCCGATAATTGAAATCCTAGCTTGTTCTTGAGAGGATTTTGAGAAAACAGATTATATTTTGGTGTAATAGAGGCTTAATCTCGTGTTTTTGAATATATATATGAAGGCAAAATGACCAAAATACCCTCCAAGACACGGAGGTGAAATGCTGAAAACTGGGCAAGCACCGGACTTGCAAGGCTATGCCTGACAATAGTGGTGGAGTTTCCAGGGCGACGCCTGGCAATAACGGTGGAGTTTCCTAGGTGACGCTTGGCAATATCGGTGCTGAAAGCTGGGCGACACGGGCTTATCGCCCTGAGCTACTATTTTGGAAATCCAAACATGCCCTTACGCTATCCGAAAAATTCCAAAACATACCCGAAATGTACTACGACTTTCCCCCATCGCAACATAACTTGAAAATAAAAAATTAGAGGTTGTAAAGGTCACGAAATAATTCATCGAAGTTCACAAACTTATGGAATGAAGAAAGTTTCAACACTTAGCCAAATTTTTAAGTGCTAAACTTTTCTTGACAAGCCCGAAATGGCTTTAACGACTCGGAAAACTTGTGGGGTATTACATCACAACAGGTACTAGCTCATGGGGTAGCTTATGGTCCCTCGGGATTGTAAGCACCCTGTGATGCCTAAGGTGCACTCTCGGAGCGTTATAGGAAATGGGTGAATAAGGAGCATAATATGCTTAAAATAGGGTTAAATCCTCTATTTTCACGAATTAGGGCGTGAGTAAGTAACTTAAATGCCCTTCTGAAACTTAAACTCGCGACTGGAATCCCAATTTTACACCTTGGTGCGACGCGTTGCGTCACTGGAAAATGGATGAGTACGAATTTGCACTCCTCCGCGACACGGTGCTATCACGTTGCATCACTAGAAAATGGACAAGTGCAAATTTGTACTCCTCCGCATCACGGTGCTATTGCATTGCATCACTGGAAACGGACGAGTGCGAATTTACACTCCAACACGCGGTACCTCTTCCACCAAAATTTCTAGCGTGACACTGGACAATCGTGGTGAGCTACTAGAAAGGGACGAGTGTGATTTTGGGGATCACCACGACGCGGCATAATCACGGTGAGCTACGGCCTCTCACGAAAAGTGCCATAACTTCTCACCCGGGTATCAAATTTAGGAAAAATTGGTATCGTTGGAAAGCTGACTCAATTATCTATAATTTGATGGGTCTTAAGAAGGAAATTTTGCCTATATCAATAGTTATATCCTTTCAAAGTTGACCCTTGTAGAATCGAACACCAACCTTTGTACGAATTTAAGGTTCTTTGTTCAACTTGACTCTAGGTGATTTCTATGAACATTCTTCACCTACTAAACACTTCACACACTCAGAGCTGAACTGAATTAGGAAAAGTATGGGGTATTATAACATTATTGTGCGTCATACGTGTCGCGATTGGCTGAAACAACACAAAATGATAAAACAACCCTAAAATATATAGACAACTTAAATTACAATCTTAAGAAATCTCTTTAAGCAATAAATACCGTAAATATCTTTAGAAGTCAATTCTCATACTTCAGTCATGTGACATATTAAAACATCCACTAAACATTCTTCTACTTTAACTCAATTCAAAATTACTAAATTTAATAGTAAATATGTGATAGCTACCTCTTTAATTAATGTCGACGTCTCGGCGAAAGTAATTAAATTTTGATGGTAAAAGGATCCCACAACTCAGATCAATTAAATGTACTTTTGAAATGTAAATTTCATTGTGCAAATCACGTGATTTTTTTATTCCGCAAATCTTTATTTGTTAAGATTTATAAGATATAATTTTAAATACTCCAATTTTTTTCCCTTTTCCGTTATACTACCTTAAAAGATTTTAAACTAAACCTATCAAACTTCAATTAATGATGTTAAACATACAACATAATGATTAAATGCTAGTTTGGAAACTTACAATTCTTCTTCTTGCTAGAAACGTATCATCTATTGTTATACTCCGAGAATCCAAACCAACATTAGAAACCTTCTTCAAGCTCATGAGAAATAAATTATAGGAATTCGGTAGTTTTATAATCGAGTTTGATGTGTATTAAGGCCTCAAATACATCCTAGCTATTAGACGAATCAAAACATCTCTTACCGATTGAATTCTTGAGAAGGATATTGCCATAGTCAATTTCAAATGAGCATATCTTTCATTCAACAAATAAGTTTTGATCTCATGACCCACAAATAGATAGATAATTGAATTAGATTTCCAACAATACTAATTGAGCCAAAATCTGATAATGAAATGAAAAGTTATATCCATTTTACTCCAGAATGTCAGCCTATCAACAAAGTGACGACTTGACCTGACGGGTCGTCACCTATGTTACGACTTATCAGACCAAGTCATTAGCCTTAGGCAAAAAATCATCAATTCCAATTTCTAAGTGACGACCTGGGTTGACGGTCCATCACCGAAGTGACGACTTATCAGCCCAAGTCATCACCCATGAAATTCAGCAATTCCCATACGGATTCAGAATGGTATTTTGGTCTTTTCCCTTACCTCCCACGACTTAAATCATCAAAAATATGTACATGGCCATCATAAATTAGTTTTAAAAACCCTTAATCCTTCCCACTCTCAAGAACAAGAAAATTAGGATTTCCTCTCAAGATCATCTCCCAAGAACATGATTCAAGCCCTCCTTTAAGTAAACCAAGAAAATTATAATTCCCAATCCATGAACGTTCAAGAAAAGTCAATTCACTTTCAAGATTAAAGATCTAAGGTATGTTGGATGTTCATCCATGGGTCCTTTTCACCCATGGAGTCCAAGAACCCAATTTTAAATTCAAAGTTATGATTTTTACGTGATTATTATAATTTTTAACCATAAATTCCCATGAATTTTGATTCTATACCATGTTTACACGTAATTATTGTTGTTATTAAACCCCACATGTTTGAATGGTGTTGTTCATTGATTCTATCCTTAAATGGTGATTTTATTATTGAAATCATACTATTACTATAAGTTTTAAAACTAATCCCATGCTTAGCTTAAACCATGAATTGCAAGTGTTTGATGAAATGCCTACAAGAATGAGTTTAGAATAAATGCTTACATATCATGTCCTCAAAGTTTTAGTATGATATTTCTATTATTTCTATTGAGTCCTGGAGGTTATGAATACCCAAAATTTAGTTGTTTACATAGTTTTAGTATTTTCAGAATGTTTTCAGATAAACCATGAGTCTTTTCATCCAATTAGTCATCATAATCTATTTAAGGTTCATAATTACCTCAGAATCTGTATGCATTGTCATTTTTAACATACCATAACCTGAGTTTATCAGTTATTAGTGCATGCCCCAGTTAGTAATTCAGTGTCTTTCAGTTGGGAGTAGGATTTAGCATCGATTGGAAAGTATGGGTTCAGCGCATCCTTCTTCCCTAGAAACTATGTGCCACCGTAGGTCTAAGGGCCTCGCTAGAGAGTGTTTCCCTTCTCCCAATATGGGATCAATTTAGTTATCACTATAGTTCAGGTTCTATTCTAATAGCAAGTATAGACAACCCTCCTCAACGTGGGTTAGACGTTGGACTCCATGATAGCTCACATGATTTATGTCTGTTACATGATAGCTCCCACAGTCTCAGTCACTATTCAGTTACTTTAGTTCAGGTTTGCATTGACCATAGCATATAGTTATCAGTTATTCAGTTATCAGATTTGAGTATTTTAGTTTTACAGATTATATTCAGAACATGTTATATGCTTGGTCATACATTCTCAGTATTTACAGACTTTATGCATCCGAAGTATTTACAGACTTTATGCATCCTCAGTATTTAGAGACTTCATGCATCCTTAGTATTTATAGACTTCATGCATCCTCAGTTTCTACATATTTCATGCACTCTATTCAGTACTTCACGCTATATGTATCCAGTTAGTCATTATCCATATACATGAGCCCATGCATATCAATCTAACCCCATTTAGCATACAAGTACATTCAAAGTACTGACCACATACTCTTTTCTTGCGCTATGATGTCTCATATCATAGGTTCGGATGCTTAGGTTCCCGACCATACCTAGATATCCCAGCATACCAGTAGCAACAGCCGTGATGAGTCCTCATGTTTTGAGGATCAGTTTGTTCATTTTAGTTTCTCAATTTTAGTAGACAGTCGGAGTTAGCTGGGGGTTTGTCCCATCACCTCCTCAGTTATTTAGTTAGAGGCTTTCAGAATAGTACAAAAAGTTATTTTTAGTTGTTATTATCAGCGTTGTTTTGCAGAGATTATTAAAATTATGACTTAAAATCTTATGGCAATTTTAGTTAAATTCTGCAAAATAAAGCTTTTGTTATCTGTTTTATTCAGTGCTCACAACAGGTTCTAGCTCATGGGTTAGTTTGGGGTCTCTCGAGACCGTAAGCACCGTGTGACGACTAGGGTGTACTCCTGGGTCATTACAAACTTGGTATCAAAGCCTGAGGTTTTAAACTATCCAAGGGAGTCTCAAAGCAACATTAAGTAGAGTCTTGTGCATAGGTGTGAAATGCGCCACACTTATGGACAAAAGGCTACGAGATATTTTAGGAAAAGTTTGCCTTCTTTCATATCTTAGCTCATGCAATAGCAATGTCTTCTAAGAAAGTTATACATATTCTCATCTTGCTCTATTCATTCCAGTTCTACTTTGTTTTGAGGTAATAGAAATAGTCAAGATCAAATCTTTACAGATAGAGCTTTCTCAAAATTCCCCACACACGGTTATGGGATTACATGTGGGATTAACAGGATCCCACCAGTTCCCTTATGTTCTACACTTTGAAAGTATTCATGTCATGTAAAAGAGTGTGAGCTCTATTTAAACTCTCTTTTTAACTCATCCTTCCTTCTGTGTACAGAGAATTCCTTCTAGAAAGAATAATGGAGGGAGGAATGGGAATCATCCCACACCTCCAACTATTTAAGAAGATCCTTTGAACGAGCATATCTCTCATAGAGAATTTAGAGCTGACTCCCCTATCTTATCTCACTTAGTAGCAGCTCAAAACAATCAACAAGTTGTTGTCCTACCTAGGCATATAGTTCATGCTCAACAGATTATGGTGGGGAAGTGGATGGAGAAAGAAAAAAAGAAAGAGTAAGAGGGCTAGGATAGGTAGATTTGATTTTGCTCAGTTAGAGGGTAGTGACCATTATCAGTTCAGCCAGAAGTGTTCAGCCCAAGTTCCGTCTTTAGCTAGTATGCCAATACCAAAGTTCAAGAATGACAGTCGAGATGGGGCACCAGGCTCTGAAACCTTAGGTAGTATGAGTAGCGGTCGTACCTATCTGTTTTTCAGAGAATGTGATAGAAATCACTAGGTGTGTGTAAAACTGGCAGTGAAATATGTTTTGGATGTGGTAAGTTAGGTCACATGATGTGAGAGTGTAGGGTAATGCCACATAGGGGAAGATATTTGAGCTAATAGGGTTAGTTCAACCGTTCTCCAGTCCCATTCGATCACCCGACTCAACAGTGTGCCACTTTCAGCTCAACTAGTAGCTAGTGTCAGAACATGCTATATGTACTTCAGTCCTGATAGGATCAAGAAAGCTCTTTTGATGTGGCTACGAGTACGTTACAAGTCCTTCATCTTCATGTTCATGCTTTGTTATACCCCGGAGCTTCACTTTCTTTTGTAACCCCTATATAGCTATTTATTTCAGAGTTAGTCTTGAAACTTTAACAGAGTCTTTATCAGTGTCTACCCTAGTAGGTAAACCTATTTCGGCCAGACGGGTATACAGAAATTATACGGTTACAGTATTCTAGAAAATCACTTCTGTTGATTTCAGAAATAGAGTCGTTCAATTTCAGTTTCTCGATGAACCAGTCAGTGAATGAAGGGGTAGTAATACCTTAGTTCTTATAAGTCAGACGTGTTTTTAGATTTCTTCTTAGAATCCTATGATAGCATATGATCTAGAATTAGGAGCATGAAACCAGGAGTTTAGCAACAGTAGTAGAGTTGGGATAGTGTCATCTGAATTTGGGCAGATTATATTTCATAGGGATAGTTGTATGAAAGGCGAATCAATAGGTTTGAAGTAGTGTATACAAGAATTTAAATTTGTTGATTCGAAATATATGTTGTGGTTGTGATATTTGTAGGCTATGATGAAAGTAGTATGGTTATTAAAGATTTGAGGGTATTCATGTTATATGTTAGAATCTAAGTTTAACTTATTGAAGGTTGAGCTAATAGAAAGAGAAGTTGAAAATTCTAAGTTAGTTAACTTTAAGTTGCTACATGATGATTGCTGGGGCTAAAAAGGGCTAAGAGTTGTATCTCAGAAGAAAGTACTACTAGCAAGTTTTACATTATTGGGCATAGTCACTAAGGGTGAGTTTACCAATTATGCGTATTATTATCCCCCAGATTCTAAAGTAAGGTGGTGGAAGTTAGTTTAGAGTTGTTGATTAGTTGGTTACAGACTTAGAATGATGGTTTTAAGACATGAGGGAGATGATAGAACAAGTAACCAAGCCAGGCTCTCAGATTCTAGTAGTGATACAATGTATTTTAGAACATCAGTGGGGGGAGACGCCCAAACCAGTCGTATCTCAGTATAAAGTTTTGTACTTCAGTTATCACGCTATCTACTCATGCCTTACATGTAAGCTTTATGATCATAGCTTATATTCGTGCACACTATCAAAAATCATGTATGCTTATAGTTCCTAGTATAAGGAGTTCCAGTTCACCCAGTAGTACGAATCATGTTCCATGAATTTAGAAATTCCAAAACTCAGGTCATGCAACTCATGACTCATGTACTCATGCTTCACGGTATGTTCAGTTCTAGTACTCATGATACACTCTTAGCGATTATTAATATTCAGATTTATGTCATGTATATCCTCAGTTTAGATCTCTTGATGACTCCATAATGTTTGATACTCTATTCCTTATGTCTCAGTTCTATGTCAAGTTATGTATAATGTTTATTCATGCTTTATGTCCTCATGTTTAACCTTTTTGTGACCTCTCCTTATGAAATGATAGTAGTGATAAGCAATTGCTTAGCTGGGGGAGAGTAAACGTTTCTTATTGATGAAAGATTGTGGTATGCTCATTTTATGTAAGGTTGTAAGTGTGAATTAAAATTGAGGCTAAGTTTTTAATACATGTCATGGTTGGTTGAAAACTTCGTGTATATTTTCTTAGGGGTTGATAGAGGTATTAGAGAATATGAGAAAAAAATGCTTTGGTGGGTGGTTGTTTAGAAGTTCACATGTAGTTATGCAAATAGTCTTGAATGTCATGTTGTAACTGGATAAATGCATTGCGCATAGTGGATGTCTAGTAAGAAGTTGAATATGGTTGTTGAAGAGGTAATAAGAATTATTCATGAGATGAGAAGTTGTGAAAATACAGAGTGTGTTGAATTCATGATTTAGACTATCTTTACAGTGTGATGTGTGCATTTTGCAGATTTGAGTTGGCTTGAACATAGTGAGAAAATTCAGTCCAGCTCGGTTTCAGTAGGTAGAGTTATCAGTGCCCATGTGAATATTTTTAGTAGACTCAAGTGAAGTGTGGTATTAAAGTAGAAAGTATAGTTGATAGAGTAGTTGAAAAGTGTGGCTAAGATTGTAAGATAGTAGTTGCAGTGCATAAGGATTAGTAACTCTATCCTAGCTGATGTTTCGTAAGCCTATGTCCCATATTACAAAATTTTAGCCCTGTTGTGATTTATTAGTTAGATGTCTTATTAAGACCATGCCAAGATTCTTTGCTTCCTAAAGTCTTTAGAACTTTATAGAAAGAGTGTCGAAGAAATACTTCAGTTAAGTATGAGCTTTCAGTATGAGTTAGTTGGAATAGCTAGTAATACGGTTTAGTAATCAAGAGGACAAGTTCCTATGGGTTTTATCCCTCCTATTCACGAGGAAATTCCTTCACAACCATGCAAGTCTTAAAATTTAGTTAAGTTCATGCATCAAGCATCAGTTTCAGATTCAAAATAATTAGTTATGATTCAGTTCGTAAGTATTTCGTGCATCATCTCAGTCTTTCCTCAGTACTTCAGCCAAGTCAGTATCTTTCGGGGGACATAATGTCCCAAGGGAGAGATGTACTATAATTTCCCCAAGCTTTCATGTCCTAAACCTTTCATCTTCCCTTCACATAACAAGATCCAACTTGAAATAATGAATACTCATAAGTTGACTCTCTCGTTCTAATCTCAGCCTTAAAACCATTCTCATGTCATTACATGTATTCAAGAAAATCAGTTTAGTTCATGATATTCAGTTCATGTATCATTTTACAAACTCAGTTATGTTCTCATGTTCCTATTCATTCATGTTCAGTATATGATCTTAGATTCTTCAGTACTCTCAGCTTAGCTAGCCGCATTTGAGGACGAATGTTCCCAAGGGGGAGATATTGTAATACCTCGAGAATCCAAACCAATATTAGAACCATGCTTAAAGATCATGAGAAATAAATTATAGTGTTTTGGTAGTTTTATCATCAAGTTTGATGTATATTAAGGCCTCAAATACGTCCTAGCTATTAGATGAATCAAAACATCCCTTACCGATTGAATTCTTGAGAAGGATATTATTATTGTCAACTTCAAACGAGCATATCTTTCTTTCTACAAAGAATTTTTGAGCTCATAATCCACCAACAGATATATAATTAAATTATATTTCCAATGATACCAATTTCGCCAAAATCTGATATCAGAGCGAAAAGTTATACCCATTTTACTCCAGCATGTCAGTTTGTCACCAAAGTGACGACCTGAGCTGACGGGCCGTCACCTATGTGACGACTTATCAGCCCAAGTTGTCAGCCTTAGGCAGAAAATCATCAATTCGAGCTTCTAAGTGACAACCTGGGGTGACGGTCCGTCACCTAAGTGACGACTTATCAGCCCAAGTCGTCACCCATGGAATTCAACAATTCTTATACGGATTCGGAAGGGTATTTTGGTCTTTTTCCTCACCTTCCATGACTTAAATCATCAAAAATACAAACATGGCCATCATAAATCATTTTTAAAAATTCTTAATTCTCTCCACTCTCAAGAACAAGAAAATTAGGATTTTCTCTCAAGATCATCTCCCAAGAACAAGATTCAAGCCCTCCTTCAAAAAAACCAAGCAAATTATAATTCCCAATCCAAGAACATTCAAGAAAAGTCAATTATCTTTTAATATTAAAGATCTAAGGTATGTTAGATGTTCATCCATGGGTCCTTTTTACCTATGGAGTCCAAGAACTCAATTTCAAATTCAAAGTTATGATTATTATAATTTTTAAGCATGAATTCCCATGAATTTTGATTCTATACCATATTTACACGTAATTGTTGTTGTTGTTAAACCCCATATGTTTGAATGGTGTTGTTCATTGATTTTAGCCTTAATTGGTGATTTTATTAGTGAAATCATGCTATTACTACAAGTTTTAAAACTAATCACATGCTTAGCTTAAACCATGCATTGCAAGTGTTTGATGAAATGCCAATAAGAATGAGTTTTGAATAAATGTTTACATATCATGTCCTCAAAGTTTTAGTATGATGTTGCTATTATTTCTATCAAATTCTGGGAGTTATGAATACCCAAAATTTAGCTGTTTACATAGTTTTAGTATTTTTAGAATGTTTTCAGATAAACCATGAGTCTTTTCATCCAATTAGTCACCATAATCTATTTAAGGTTAATAATTACCCCAGAATCTGTTTGCACTGTCGTTTATAACATACCATGACCTGAGCTTATCAGTTATTAGTGCATGCGCTAGTTAGTAATTCAGTGTCTTTCAGTTGGGAGTAGGATTTAGCACCGAGTGGAAAGTATGGGTTCAACGCATCCTACTTCCCCAGAAACTACGTGCCACTGTAGGTCTAAGGGCCTCACCAGAGAGTGTTTCCCTTTGCCCAATATGGGCTCAGTTTAGTGATCACTACAGTTCAGGTTTTATTTTGATGGCAATGATAGAACAACCCTCCTCAACGTGGGTCAGACGTTGGACTCCATGATAGCTCACATGGTTTATGTCGGTTACATGATAGCTCCCATAATCTTAGTCAGTATTCAGTTACTTCAATTCAGGTTTGCATTGATCATAGCATACAATTGTCAGTTATTCAGTTATCAGATTTCAGTATTTTAGTTTTATAGATTATATTCAAAACATGTTATATTTCTGGTCATGCATCCTCAGTATTTACAGACTTTATGCATCCTCAACATTTACAAACTTTATGCATCCTTATTATTTATAGACTTCATGCATCCTCAGTATTTACAGACTTCATGCATCCTCAGTATCTACAGATTTCATGCACTCTATTCAGTACTTCATGCTATATGTATTCAGTCAGTCATTATCCATGTATATAAGCCCATGCATATCAACCTAACCCCATTTAGCATACCAGTACATTCAAAGTACTTACCGCATACTTTTTTCTTGCGCTATGTTGTCTCATATCATAGGTTCGAACTATCAGGTTTCCGACCGTACCTAGATATCTTAGCATACCAGTAGCAACAGCCATGGTGAGTCCTCATGTTTTAAGGATCAGTTATGTTCATTTCAATTTCTAAATTTTAGAAGATAGGCAGAGTTAGTTGGGGGTTTGTCTCATCACCTCCTCAGTTATTCAGTTAGAGGCTTTCAGACTAGCAAAACCTATTTTCCTACAATAAAAGTCTTTATTTTCTAAGATAATATAAAACTTCTGAGAAACATTACTTCTTGAGAGTATGAAATAAAGAAAATTAGGTGGGTATCGAGGAAGATTTTGCTACTTATTGTTTGTGTGTTTGTATTAGATGAGAAATTGATCGAGAGGTGTACTTTGTATGTGGTATAGGGTTCAAAGAAGGAAAAACAGGATGTGTGGGTTGGGGGTGTGGGGTTGAAGAAGGAGAAAGAAGGTGGAGAGTTCAAAAAGGAGATAGGGCCAAATATAGTGGTAGAAAATTCATTTTTTTTGTTTCATTAATATACCAAGGGAAGAAATTTAGTTGTAGCCCTGGTCATTTTTTATCTATTGAGTTTAATGTTTCAATGGTGAGCATTTTTTATGGCTTCCGAACATGTACTGACAAGTTACTCTTCAAAGTTTTCCTAATTAGTAAATTGAGAAATTTGTGTATTTGGATACACTATTGGTTTGAAAGTATATCAAAGTTATTGTTATTCATTTTGATTGTCATTGTAGAATGGACATGGACTGTATTTTATCAAGTTCCCCGATATCAAAGGAGGGAAGTCGGAAGAGATAAGGCCACTCATACTGCGGCCCGAGTATCCTCCAATTCAGTATAAACTCAGTTGATATACTAAATTGGAGGATACTCGGGCCACAGTATGAGTTGCCTCTTATCCTCCGACTTCTCCCTTTGATATCGGGGCACTTGATAAAACTCAGTACATGTCCATTATACAATGACGATCAAAATGAATAACAATTACATTGATATACTTTTAGAGTAACAGTGTATCCAAATACACAAATTTCTCAATTTACTAATTAGGAAATCTCTGAAGAGTAACTTTTCATGACTTGTTAGTAAACCATACAAAATGCTCATCATTGAAACGCTGAACTCAATAGAGCAAAAATGACCAGGGCTACAACTAACTTTCTTCACTTAGGATAATAATGTATATGATTAACTCTTTTAATAGATTTTCTCTAACTTCTATGTGTTAAACACTTGTAATTTGACTATTTCAATGAATATTTTTTGCTACCTCTCATTATTATATCTAAGAAATAACTCTTATAATTTACCCTTCTTACATTGTGTTCTCTCTTGTAGTTCAATTAAATATGACTTATCATGAATTGGTGGAAAGCTGAAGTTTTAGGAACAGTTAGAGCCTACTATCAATCTATTCCCAGCATGATATTGTGGGAATTGTGAAGGAGAAGGAATAGCTCTAAGCATGAAGGTAAAAATTTGTCAACTCACAGGGTAATATTCAGTATTAATAGAAATATTGGATTATTAATCAAGGTGAGAAATCCAAGACAAATTTTTCCATCTATGTGGCCAAATATACAGCATGAATTAGAACAAAGAAGATCTAGAGTGAAGATCACAAAGGTGGAATGGAAGTTTCCAGAGGAGGGATGGATGAAATACATCATGGATGAGGCTTCTAGAGGTAATCCTGGTGTGAGTTCTTATGCTTTTTTGCCTAAGGGATGAAAGAGAAGATCTAATTTATGCACAAGGAGCTAAGATTGCTGATACTACAAACATGGAAGCAGAAACATATGCTATTCTTAAAGCAACAATTCACTCTGGACAATCTGAATTCAATAAAGTCATTTTTCAAACGGATTCTCTTATCATGTTGAAGATACTGATTAATGAATGGGGATGTCTATGGAACTTACTAGATTCTATCGAGCATATTGGAGAAACACTGAAAGACAAACAGGTACAATTCCAACACATAATGAGGAAAGGGAATCAGTTGGCTGATCTTTTAACAAATATATCAATAGACAAAGAGGATTTCAGCATAACATCATTTCACCAATTAGAAGTTAAAGGGAAGAAGATCCTTAATAGTAACAAGCTATGGTGTCCATACATTAGATTATCATTAATAAAATCATGATAAGGCTGAAGGCTATACCTAAAAGTACTACCAGGCATCACAAGCAAACATTTACAATCCAGGAGGGCAACAACAAAACCAACAGCTGACTAGCCTATACAGATTCAGCCATAAAAAATGACTCTTAGTAAAGGGCAAGGGTCAAGTGACATCTATGCATCTAATACACCTGAGAAGAAGAAGGAAGTTCAAATATTTGCGGGTCCGAGCATCCCGTTATCTCCCTCCCAGCCACATCTGTAAGCAAATGGAAAGCTACAACTAAAGAAGAAGGACAGAAAGAAGAAATCAAAGCTTACTTGGACATGAAATCTGTCTCAAGGACCTACGACCCTAATTCAGCACCAAAAGAGAAAAAACATTCAATCCACCAGAGAACTCGGCTATATACAAGCAGAAATGGAGGAAAAGAGTTTAAAAGCAGAAAAATTGAGCTGAATAGTAAGATTTAAAGGAAACAAAGGGACAAATACTTACTTCTGAGAGCTGAAGGTAGCACAAGCATCGACGATCCAGGGCAAAGTGTTGATGACCCAAAGTACAAGCAAAATAAAATGAAGATTTAGGGAAAGGCACATCATTTTTCACATGGAAATGAGCTCAATCGGCGGAGTAGAAGATAACAAAATGAATTAGGAAACCCTAGGAGAGCTTATATATGTCTTAATCAATTAGGTTTGGGCCGAATATTTTATCCAAAATTGTATAAGCCCAATTTACATTTTCGGATTTTATGATGGGTTGGTCCATCAAAGTAGGAACAATTTATTTTGTTTTGTTTTGGTATTAATAAAATCCAAATATTAAATAATAAAAAAAAGAGGATTTATATGTGTTTAAAGATAAAAATGCACATATCATCATAAATCATACAATTTAAAAAATACCCTATTAAGTAGATTTTCAAGATTGAGATAATTGAATTATGAAATACTCCTTCATAAAAAAGTTACATTTCTGACAATGCTATATAAAGAAATCAATAATAAACTTGATGTATATATCAACTAAACGTGAATTTACATGTGAGCATTATTTTGCGTCATACGTGTCATAATTGGCTAGAATAATGTAAATTGATAAAATATCTCTCTATATATAGACAACTTAAATTACACTCTTATGATATCACTATAAGCAATAGATATCACAAATATCTTTAGAAGTGAACTCTCACACTTCAGCCATGTAATATTTCTAAACTTCTCCAAAATATCTTTATTCTTCACGTCAATTTAAAATTACTTAATTTGACAATAAATATATGTTGCTATATTTTTACTAAAGGTGAGAGAAATTATATTTTGATGGAAAAAGGATGGCATAACTAGAATCAGTTAAATGTACTTTAAAATATTAATCTCATCATGCAAAAATAACATAATTTTTTAATTTTGCAAATTTCATCATACAAGTTACCTAATTTTTTTACTTTTGCAACTATGAATATATGGTTCTCTAACACATAATACACAAGTTATGTGGATCTTGATTTTGGAACTATGAAAAATAGAAGGATGAATCTTGCTTAGTTTTGAAAATTTTAAGGATGATTGGAATAATTCGAATATAACTTACTTATACATTGTAATTTATGGTTGTTTATTTAACCGCTATTTTTGTTTGAAGAAGAATATAAATCAACTTAAAATTATAGTATTAGTCTCATAATGTAAAGTGCATTACATATGCATCACGTCATTGGCACGTCAGCATCACATCAGCACCATGTTTGAACAACATCGAGAACTACATTTTTTTTCCGTTTCTCTTTGTTTGTTCACGATTTTTCCTTTTCTTATAGTTTTTACACTAATTAATTCCTAATTCCTTATTAATTAAAAAAAAATTGATCATTTGCAATGAATTTAAAAAAGAAAACATTGGAAAGAACCCAAAAGAAAAATCAAAAGTAGCACAAATAATTTATCAAAATCACTGCAATAAAATAAAAATAAAAATAAAAGTGAAAGATCTAGCCAATTATTCTTCTATCGATTATTCAAGCTCGATATGATGTAAGTTCCAAGGTCATATCGAAATGAAAGGTCCTTTACAAAGAGGTTGAAGTCATCGATTCTAATCTGGTAACACTTCATTTTAATAAATCACAAGTAAATTTAGCCGCGCTTCGCGCGATGTTAATTTATTTAAATAATACTTTCATAACATAAAAAATAAATAATAAATTTAGTCTGATCAAATTTATACATTAGCTTTCAAGTTTTATTCTAATTTATTGTTAACACTACTTTTCCTCTAATTTTTCTTCCTTTAAAAGCATGGTTTTCCTTGGCACATTTAATATATGTATATAAATATTTAAATAAACTTTATTAGATATTAAAATTTTCTAATATCCAAGTTAAAAATACGTTAAGATTTCTATTCAGTTTAAAATTTAAATAAATTTAATTTAATTTTTAGTCCATTATATTATTTATAATTTATTCAAAGTTTTCACTATTTAAGAGTTTCTGGACTTTTAGGAATATTTGTGTGAGGAATAGGAAAGGATTAATAAGTTACTAATAGTGGTAATTGAGGAATTAAGTCGTACATTAAATACATATCAATATCTTCATTGGATATCCATGTCACAATAATATAAAAGAATATTAATTTTTTAAATTAATCATTCTACTATTATCCTTTTATTTCTTTAATAATCTATAAAAAAAATTCAATGACAGAATAAATAAATAAATAAATAAGGTAAAAAAATGATTTGTTATAAATGTATTTACATTATAGTGAATGTCTATCAAGATCTAATAAGATCTAGTTGATATCTATCAGGATTTGAAGTATCTGACCTTTAGTCAGACACTAGGAGTATTTTCCCCTATAAATAAAGAAGTTTTGTTCATTGTATTCTCAATTTGATGATCTCTCATCCCTCAAGAGAAGAAATAAGAATCACTCTCTCTATTCTCTCTACTCTTCTTCTTGTTCTTTATAATTTTATAACACGTTATCAACACAAGACTCTGCCAAACAAGGTGAGATTATAAATCTGAAGGATTTCAAGGTTAGTAATTCTTTATGTTATCTTTCTTTTGCTACTACTAATATAATTATTATTGGATTTGATCAAAAATAATTTATTTGGAACCATTTATATTTTAAATTTATTCCTCAAGAACAATATTATAAAAAAGAATGATAATATGTTGGGTTCAAGTCTCATCGATTCATGCCTAAGATGCCTTTATATGGATAAGATGTTGAGTTTGAATCTCAATACACCATATTGATGATATTATGATGGTTAAGGCAAAATAATGGGTGTTTAATAAAAGGTCATGAAACATATCCCATTAATACGATCTATTCCATGAAGTGAATATGTGGTAGCATAAATCGGAAAGTTGACTACTTGCTTCATTGTTGAAAGAAGACAAGTGATTGAATGCACGAATATAAGCGTGGAGAGACAATATGATAATAGTCATCAAAAGTGATAATATTTTCACATGCTTATTATGATTATAAGATATGCTAGAGAAATATTCTCTACATCATATGTATGCCTCAATTTGCTCCTGAAGTAGCAATATGATGAAAGAGGTTATAAGATATACTAAGCTATCATAATTTGATAGGCTTAAGACACAATTATATTTCATTCTTGGTGAATGAGAATTTTAATTATTATAAGCACAGATCCATTTCCTGGGGTGAATGTGATAATATTTAGTGAAGCTTATTAATATAAAAGTATACTTGATTGTGATGGTATGACAACTCACCTCTGAAAAAGGCAGAATAGCTGAGATGAGTTATTTTGAAATCTACTTCTAAAGCAGTAAGTCTGAAATTTATTCATATAATAGTAAATTTAAAATTTAGTAAAGAAAAAACACATATCATGATAAACTTGGCGTTTACTAGATTAAAAGTTCATAAGTTGACATGAACGATTGTGATATCCCGAAGATGTGCATACTGAGTATTGAAGAATTAGAAAATTCTTCATGAACTTTAATGTTGCTTGTTCTCATGATAAGTTGGTTGGACCAACTATTTTTGGGATTGAATCCCCCAAAATCTGAAAAGAATAAAAGGTGAATAAGGGCTTGTTTACCTATCATGTGATATGTTGAAAAGATGCATCAATAAGATGATCACATGTACATTCATGGTCAATCTAAGTTTGACATTCATAAAGTTACTTGTTCAATATAAATTTAGCATAATTTTTAGATTGTGTAATCAAGATAATTTATCTTGATGATGATGGGTTAGCATTGAATGTCTTCCATAAATAACTGAACTATTACTAATGAGAACAAAGTTTCATGTATTGGTATGAAATATGATATATTGCATACAATATCACTTGTATGCATTAGACCAATATATTATGATTATTTTTTCCATCTCAATTGGTTCAAGGTCAGGAACCAACTATTCCAACTAATAGTTTTGATGTGCGGTATACGATTAATAAATATACCATGATGCACAAAGATGGATTCCTCAAAGAAGATGGAGGATGTATGTTAGTTTTTCTAACATAAGGGGGAGATTATAAGCAGCTATGAAATATGTTAGGAATTATCATCATATCCTCATTCAAAAGATAATTCAAGTCAAATGCCGAAAGCATCTCATATTTAGCTGCAAGTACTCCTATTTTTGTCCTTAAAGGATAAAGTCTATGAATGCGTGAAGCATGATAGACCAATCGGTTCCAAATAAAATAATTCTTGAAAAGGATAAGGAGCAACTAATCATGATAAGAAGGCAATGTGCTTTTGAAGAGCCTACGACATAACACTTCATGAAACCTTATGAGAGGTTTAGGTACCTGAAAATAATGAAGTGATAAGATCTCAAAATATTATGTCGCATTGTGAACCGATACAAAATAAGAAAGCGTCGACGATATCTTTGATACAATATTGGTGCAATATTGTAAAAGATTATGAGGATCTGAATTCTACGTTAATTTAAGCATACTGGCGTAGAAACATTTATCAAGTGACCTGAAAGGATGCATTTTGATAAGCATAAAACTTATTTGATTTGCAGTCCAGACACTTGAAGATGTCATACTTGACATGTTGGATATTGTTACTTGACAAACATCCGTATGAAAATCCCTAAAGTATTCAAAATGCATGAAGCATATAAAGATATAAAGTTTCTGGAAAACTTTTTATTATCCTCATAAGATATATTTTGATGATTTGAGTATCATTGAAACTCTTGGAGAGTTTTCAAAAGCAATAGAGTATTTTCTTCAATGAGAAACATGCAAAAATTGAATAAGGATCCATTCCGACCTAAAGAAAAGAATGAGGAATTCCTTGGTTATGAAGTACCATATCTTAGTGCAATTGATGCACTAATGTATCTTGCAAATACTACAAGTCCTGATATAGCCTTTTTTTTAGTTTATTTGTTAGCAAGTTTGCAGTCCCGATATTATTGGTCATGTTGATTTTGGGTACTTATCTAACCTACATAAATCTCGATATCAAATAGGCTATGTGTTTATATGTGGTGGTACTGCAATATCTTAGAGATATACAAAGCAGTCTATCGTAGCCACTTCATCTAATCATGCTAAAATAACAGCTATTCATGAAGCAAGCCGAGAATGTGTATGGTTGAGTTCCATGATACATCTCATTCGAGAAAAATATGGTGTGAAATATGACAATCTACCCACAATTTTATACAGAGATAATGAATCATGCATAACACATCTTAATGGAGGATTCATAAAAGGAGATAGAACGAAGCACACTTCATCAAAGTTTTTCTACATACATGGGCTACAAAAGAATGGTGATATCAACGTGCAACAGGTTCGTTCAAGTAAAAATGTGGCTGATTTATTCACCAAGTCTTCTCCAATCACAACTTTTAAGAAGATGGTGCACAAGATCGGGATGCAACGGTTCAATGATGTTCTCATTAGGAGGAGTTAATACGTGCTTTACTCTTTTTCCCTTACGAGGTTTTGTCCCACTGGGTTTTCCTTGTAAGATTTTTAATGAGGCGGTCGATATGCGTATTGTAAGAGATGTGTACTCTTTTTTCTTCACTAGATTTTTTTCCTATTGGGTTTTTTCTAGTAAGGTTTTAACGAGACACATTATCTATCTAGACATTCAAGGGGGTATGTTATAAATGTATTTATATTATAGTAAATGTCTATCAAGATCTAATAAGATCTAGTTTATATCTATCAAGATTTGAAGTATCTGACTTTTAATCAGAAACTAGAAGTATTTTTCCCTAAAAATAAAGGGGTTTTATTCATTGTATTCTCAATCTGATGATCTCTCATCCCTCAAGAGAAGAAATAAGAATCACTGTTTCTATTCTCTCTACTCTTCTTCTTGTTCTTTATTGTTTTATAACAAGATTATATATGCATTCCGTTATTGATGAAGTCAAATTCCCTAATTTTTTCAGTACTTGTAAATTATTTAGCAAGTATTTCTTCTTATTACATTTAGGGTTTGTTCTCATTTCATTTCCTAGAAAAATAAAAATTTTAGAAAATTGATTAGTTATGTATATTGTTGAAGAATAGAGAAAATATCTCATGTTGATGGTTAAGGAGATGATTGGTCTCTTTACAAAATTTGGCAAACCCTTCTCCATTTGAGCTAAGCTTTGAGGTATGATATATCCATATATATACATATACATATATATATATATATATATATATATATATATGAGTAAAAAACATGCTAAAATTTTATATCTTATGCAACTTGTCTTTCGTGTGAAGGAAAAATATATCTTGGCACCTGTAACGCCCTGAAATCTGATTTCCAAGATGCCACATGGTGCTCCGAACTACAAGTAGTCTTGAGCTAACTCTGACTGCTTTCTACTAAGTCTGAATCTCAAAATAGGGGAATATGCATATAAAAACATAATAAATGCAAAAATCTTATTTGAAAAATACTAATCTCACAAGTCTTGGTTAAACAATACTGAAAATCTGAATACTACATCAAAATTCTAAAGTTGAATCTAGTAGTTCGATAAGCCTCTACTGACTGAATCTAGACAGTCACTGGGACAGGCCCCAGTTGACTCAAACTGTCTGAAATGAATACTGAAATATCTACTAATAAACTGAAAATATGAATAGCTAAGTCCTCAAAGTATGAGGACTTACCAACTGCAGGAATGTAGATGTGATGCTCAAAAATCACTCACAGTGCTGAGACTAAGCACGTGAACCTACATTATGAGACAATGTAGCACATTGACGTATATGTGGATCAGTACTTTGATGATGTACTAAGTATACGGGGTTGAATGCAACAAGTAAACAATATCATCACAATTTATAAAAATCATGCATGCTGAATGTAAATTACTCACACAGGCTTGAGTAATCTAAAATCTGAAGATCATAAATCATAAATAGTAATGCATATAATTTAAATCTTGTGAGCCATTACACTTAGTTCTGAAATTTGTATTCTGTTCTTGTTCTCAAATCATATAGACTAAGTGAAATCTGAAAACTTATTCTACACGGGAAAATACTTTATTCGGAGAGAAAATACTTTCTAAAGGCTTTAGGGAGGTTCTTCTAACCGGCATAAACCATGTGAGCATTCATAGAGTCCAACGTTATTGTCCCCCTATGGAGGAATCCTCACGTTGGAGAGATGAGTCATACTCTTGCTAGGGAGTATAACCTATCTGAGTGATCACGTATCTCTCATCCACGTAGAAGTGGGAATAATCTAAATCCTATGTTAGCATGTAGTTCTGGGGGTATGAAATCGTAGTAACGTACCCATCTCGGTGCTAAATACTACCCCCATTAAATTTGTATGCGCATTCAGAAGAAATCCACTTTAAAATAGTCTAATAGTTTATAACGAAAACCAACTGTATATCTGTAAAGCTAAATCTGTAATCTAAATCTGTAAAGTAGATTTCACATCTATTCTGAGATCAAAGGGTCAAATCTTTATAACATATCTAAAAGAAATCTAGTCATAGGGTGCTTTTAGCACAACAATGCTTGAAATAGCTATCTTAAATTAGGGCTTAATGACCCATATATCAATCTCATGTTAAAATATCAAAATATTCATGCTTGATAATGTAAACATTGATAATTTAATTCAAAATCTGGAAATTACTGCAATATTCAAGAAATTATGAACATAATCATATAATTCAACTTCTAAATCATTGAAAATCTCATAACCTTGTAAATAACAATAATGGGTATAAACCCTCATTTCAATTTCATGGGAAAACACATAAGAATTCAATAAATTTGTAATTAAAATAAGTTTTGGGCACAAAGACGAAAGGATTGTCCTTGTTCATAACCCCACATACCTCAATTGATGATCTTTGATGAAAAGCTTGAATCTTGAATTCCTATTGATGCTTTGGAGATGAATTCTTAGAGTTCTTGTATTGGGAATCCTTAATCTTGAATTACTTTGGAGAATTACTGGAGGAATTTAAATTTCTTGGGAAGAAAGTTTGATGAGCTAGGATTTTCTTTTGAGCAAAAAGTGATGAAATAAGCATAAAGTGTTTTGGTATATGCTTGATGATATGTTTTGGACGGATTGGGACCCTGGGAATTGACTAAAATACCTTTTTTGACTTTTTAAACAAAACTAAAAAAGATCAAAAATTCCCAATTTGGTGGGCCACCGCGACGCACCACTATCGCGGTAGCTCACTAGAAATTGACAACTGAGAAATGAGGGTCCTCTGCGACGCGGAGCTATCACGTTGTCCCCCTGAATTTTGACAATTAGGACCTGGAACTTCAACGCGACGTGCCACTATCGTGGTGCCCTATAGAAATGCCAATTTGACCATCGGCGCGACACACCAATATCATGTAGGTCCACTGGAATGGGACAATTGGGAAATGGGATTCTCCGCGATGCGGGGCTATCGCGGAGGGCCACTGAAATTTGACAATCACCATTTCAAATGTTTCCGCGATGCGCTAGGTGCCCAGGTGGCACACTATCAACTTAAAAAGGTCATAACTCCTTCACTGAGTGTCGGATTTGGGAGAATCTTATATCGTTGGAAAGCTTATTAAATTTTTCACAGAATGGAAAGTCTAAATCTGGAAAATTCCACACGAAATAATTATTATTCATTTTAAAAGCTATCTCTTAACATTCTAGGGACAGATTTTAGCTAGAAAAAGATACAGGGTATTACAACACCAAAAATAAAATAATTCAACAGCACCACCCCACACCCTAAAAGTTAAAATTGATAATTTAAAAAACATAAGAATTTGAAAACGAAAACTTATTCCTAAATAGAACTACATATATGGTATAAGTGCTCTCTTAAGAAAATTCCTGAGCAACTTGCGAACTCATGAGTCATAACTAAAAAGTGGACTGTGGGACCTCTGCTACTCTGGGATCCTCCCGCATCCATAAAGGATATTTTGCAAATGAATATATTTGGAGGACCAGCTATCAGACGGATCAGGAATAAAACAAAGGCAGAGGCTTTGTATAATAGTGTGTGTAATAGTACGGATAGGAATGTAACTATTGCTGCCATCGCTTGTGCAGTGGCTCCGCCACAAAGTACCTCTTTGTAAACTATGGATGCTTATATCTTAATATAATATCATTTGCCAACCAAAAAAAAAAAGAGTAGTTGATTTCCATTTCATCTTTCACTGTCATTTTCTTTTAAATTCCCTCAATTTTTTTCTACTTTTCTATCTTCCTCGGTTTCTTCATCCCTAAAAGCACAAATGAAGAATATATTCACCAGAAATTGCTAGTTACGATGAAAAATTAATATGAACTTTCTATCTTAAACACCTAAAATCAAATAACTTTTAAGTGACAAAAAATATTTTTAAAGTTTAAACAATCATACCTTAATTGAGCAAGTCTTAGCCAGCTATTTAACTCTATTTTTTTAAGATTTCACCATAACTAACTCAATGAAAAATATGGAAGAACTTCACTAAAAATATTAGGAAAGGGAAGGTAGAAAAGACAACCTTTCTCCACAGGAACAATATAAATTTCCCAAACTTCTTTTCAACTATTTTTCCTGTGAGAAGTTTTTTTGCGAAATTGACAACGCCTTCTTTCTATGAGTTCTCAAGAACTGAAATTACATTAATAAAATTATACGCTCTTTTATACTGAACGCATATATCAAAAGTTCTCTAATAAGGTGCAATTGAATATTTCCAATGAGTAATGAAATTTGTGTGCTTTACAAAACAGTTTAATCAGGGACAAAGCAAGGGAGTTCGTAGTCGAAAACCTACACTATACATTGTAAACACCTAATTTTTGACCCAAACCTAATATTTTTTTACCAGTTTAATGTTCAAGTAATTTTTATTTCATCTTATTTTTTTTTTTTTGAGGCATCTTAAATTTATCTTATTTATGAGGTTCGTTAAAAATTTTAAAAATTACAAAAATAGAGTCACATTTTTAAATAAGTTTTTATTCTATCGTTTATTTATTTGTTTATTTATTAAAAAATAAAATAAAAAAATAAAAAAAAATTTCTAAATTATATTTGTTCCTGTTAGTATTAACGTTTTTTTAGCCTAATCAATTTAATGTGAAAGTTGAGTGAGATGGTGTAAGAATTTATTTAAGATTCGTTGTCATCGATAAAAGAAGAGAGAGGGAAAACCTATTTGTAAGGGAGTGAACTTGTAAAATAATGAGTTAGTTTCTTAACCTCTAAATAATTAAGATTAAACATACAAGAGAAATTAACGATGAAGTTGGAAAGCCCTGCTACCGACCATTCGTTACAATAAAATCTAATATACCATTTGAAGCCGCTTGAACTGGGGTTGGGTAGATTTTAAACCTATTAGGTGCTTATCTAGACTTGCAAAAGGGGACGACTCATAAATGCCTCAAAGGCACGAGAAATATATCAAAACTTGTGGTATGACCGGAAAGTACTGCTACTGGCAAGCCACGCATTAATATAATTAAATAATTTAAAATAAATCCAAAGTAGGATGTAAGTAACTTTTAGGCTAACTAACGTTTTATATATCTAAAAGATTAATTTAAGCCAGACGTGAGTCATTAAAGCGACCGTGCTAGAACCACGGGACTCGAGGGGTGCCTAACACCTTCCCCTCGATCAACAGAATTCCTTATCCGGATTTCTAGTTCGCAGACCAAAAATAAAAATAAAAATAAAAATTAAAGAGTCATTTCCTTTTGAATAGGGATTCAATAAGGTGACTTGGAACACCTAAACTCAATTCCAAGTGGCGACTCTGTAAATAAAATAATCCCTTCTCAAAACGTCACTTCAATTGGAAAAACTCATTTTCTCTAAAACCAACTCCCTAGCGGGGTCGGATGCGGTGAAAAACAGGGGGTGTGACAGATGGCGACTCTGCTGGGGACATTGCTAGAATTCGAGCTTTTATATTGACTTGTTTGGCTTTATTTAATTTTGATATTGTATATTGTTGGCCTAAATGTGTTCTTTGCCTACATGTTTATCGCTTTGATATTGTTGAATTGCAATATAAACTGTCTTCTCTCGCGCACCCATCTGAGTCTTCTGAGATATTGTATATTCGGAGATGCAGTATACGCTCCCTAACTTGAGATACCAGAGATGCGGCAACGCTCCTGGGAAGGATTCTGTAGTCACCCATAATTTATGACGGGAAGGGACCAACAGTGAGGCCGGAAAGCCCTGCTACCGGTAAAGCTGACCCTTGCCGACTCGAGTTGTCTGCTCGTTTTACCGCCAGTCTAGAGACCTAACTCCACCAGGTTGAACCTAGCCTAACTAGAACTTAGACATGGCTATCCCTAATAGACTGCGTTTTATTAGTATCACGTGCAATTTTGACTTAGTGGGGCTCGACCCGGGGGTCAGGTCCGTCTAGGTCAGGTGTCACCTTTTGAGACTATCATGTACATTTTATGTGCTACTTGTTGCATTATAGGAAATGTCATATCGAATGTTGACCGGCTTTTAAGTGAATTAATTGATCTGAAAAAAAAAGGGTTAAATAAATTTTTTTTTGGGGTTTATTTTAGAAAATATATAATATTTTTACATAGAACTTTTCTGAAAAGATTAAGTGGTTTTAACGTCATGGTCTCATTATGTCCATTTTCTTTGGTTTTAAAACCTCTTTTAGAAATATCATAGAGCCCATTTTTGTCAAACACAATTTAAAAAAAAAATTTCAAACAATTTGGTCCACTATTTTGTTTTAATAATTTCATTATTTCTGATGTGTCTGGATCAAACGTCATCAAAATTATTGTCTCTACTCTAGGATGTTTTAGAAGACTTGGATACTTCCTGTTTTGTCAGTTATTATTTTCTCATGCTCATTTTGAAATCCTATTCCGTGTCGTTCTGTCAACTTCTTTCGAAAATTATTTTTGTCTTGTTTTAGGATGTTTAAAATAGAATTCTTATCGCCATCATTATCCTATAGGGCAATATGAACTCATCCGGAAGGAGTGACAAGAGGCCGAGGGATGATGAAGTACCCCAGTTCATGGTGTTGGATAAAGTTCCAAAGCTATTGCAGATATGGTATAACAATATGACTGACTATAGACAGGGAGAAGTATATCAGCACTTGGGATTTTTAAGGAGTCTGTTGAGTGTTGAACCACGAAGAGACGTGATAGAATCTTTGGTACAGTTTTGGGATCCTTCAAACAACGTATTCCGATTCTCCGACTTTGAGCTCACTCCCACACTGGAGGAAATAGGAGCATTTATTGGAAAGGGAAAGAACCTTCACCGAGGAGAACCCATGATCCCGAAGCATGTCACTTCCGAAAGATTTTTTGAGCTATTGCACATAAAAGGGAAGAACATAGGAGGCTGCCTAGAAAATGGATGGGTTCGTCTAGAATTTCTGTATGAAAGATATGGTCAGGAAAGGGGATTCGAGTTGTTTAGATCAGAACTTAACAACGGGGGGTGCTACCGAACCTGGGAAAAGCACAGTTCTGAAGCATTCATAGTGGCTTTTTTGGGAATCATGGTATTTCCGAAGAGAGAAGGAAAAATCAGCATCAATCTGGCTGCGTTTATTACCGCTTTCGAGAAGAATCCTAAGGTCACCCTCGTGCCCATGATTTTGGCAGACATTTATCAGGCCCTGACGATGTGCAAAAATGGGGCGGACTATTTTGAAGGATGTAACATTCTATTGCAGTTATGGATGCTCGAGCATGTTCGTTATCATCCATTTGTTGTGGATTTTCGAGTCGAATGGAATGATTATATCAATGGCCATGAGAAGAGGATGGAGGACCAAAACTTTCCCGAAGGAATAGGAGCTTGGAAGGAGTACTTGGAGGGGTTGACGGCGGACAAGATAGTATGGAATTATCATTGGTTCCCTTCAAAAGAGGTGATATATATGTCTACTTTTCGACCCTTCATCGTCTTAATGGGTCTCCGGGGTGTTCAGCCCTACGTGCCACTAAGAGTCATGCGACAATTCGGTCGACGTCAGCATATACCGCCAGTCGAGGATATGAAAGAGTTCATGTATGAATTCCTCCCTGACATCCCTCTAAGGAAGACTGAGATACTTAAGATCTAGGGAGGATGTGTACTTTCAGGTTTCGATCACATGGTGGAAGACCGCGACAAGGGCGAAGTAGACTATTGGTATCTGCCATGGTTTCATGACCAGCCTCCTCCTAAAGCAATGCCAGAAAGGTCAGCCAGAGAGCCAGTGGATCGAGAAGCGGAGATTGAAGTCAGAATTAAGCAGGCTCGACGAGAGGTAGAAGAGAACTATCAGTCTACTCTGCACATCTTAAATAATGATTTGGAAAGGTCTAGAGAAGAATTGGTTCACCATAAGGCGAGATTTAAGGCCAGAATTAGGTCGGCTCGTAAGGAGATTGAGAGAGAGAACCGTGTCGCCATGCATGCCTTACAAGAAGACCTGGATATTGCCATCGGTGCTATGGAGCAGCAATCGAGTGATTTTGAGAAAGAGAAGGCCTTGCTGACAAGTACACAGTCGAAGCTTCGGGATCAGCTAAAAGCTTCCATGGAACGGGAAAGAGAAATAGCGAGGCGCTTCACGACTTTTCAGAAGGAAGTTGAAGTTGAGAAAAAACAGTGGATGAACGAACGACAGGTGCTTCACTATCAGATCGACGACCTTCATGAACGAGAAGAAGACCTAAAGCATACCGTCCGCACTACGCAGCATTGGGTGCAAAACTGCCATGAGAGTATGATCGAGGCCAGGGGAGAAGTACTTCAGCTCAGTGAAACCTTGATTAATGTTTATGCTAAGTATCTTCACCAAGGTGATGAAAATCTGGGCTGTTAGGCACGTGCTCTCGCTCCACATCTGCCAAAAGCCTTATCCAGGATCTACTCGAGTCTGAGGGAGGATTAAGTTGCAAGACATCTTTGGAAGGCATCTTGATGATAATTATTAAAGTCCTTTTTTCTTAGAGTTAGTTTATTTATAGGTTTTTTTAGTATTCTGAGTCTGTTCTAGTTTTAGATAATGTTAGTTTCCTTTCATTAAAACTTTGTTTTAAGAACAGTTGGAAATGTATGGAAAATTTCGCATTTGTTTCAAGTTTTTATTCTCTTTATTTCTTAATATATACATATATTTACTATATCCATGAACTACGTGATGATCTGATTCATGTAAAACATGATACGTAGGCAACCCTCGAAGGGTGCGATCAAATATTTTTTTTTTCTTTCTTCTCAAGTTTCAAGTAACAATTTTAAGATGTTGGCGTTAAATAATGAGGAAAAATTAATTCACCAAAGCCGGGATGAAACAAGAGGGCTTTCCTAAGTCCATTTCAGGAAGAAAATTACTTAGGTGCATGACATTTGAGTTAGTTATGAATATATCAATATTTTTAAAAAAAGCTCTAAATACTAACATATTTGTTTCTGTCTATAAAGAGAGAGAGAATAAGGTGGTTGGTTGTGGTTAAGCTGGCCTCTCACCCGTACAACACAAGGTATAAGGGAAAAAGGAAGATGACTCAAAAAGATGGAACAGAATCTGATAATGAAGAAGGTCGAGATCAGTTAGTTCCACGAGAGTTCGCATCTTTGGAGGAGAATAGGTTATTGAAGCAACAAATTGCGGAAATGTATCAGGCCTGGGCGAATGGACAAGCTCCGCCTTTCTCTATTCCTGGTCTTTCAGATGCAAATCATCCCACTTCTACTCAAGCCCAAGTCGACGATCCACTTTATCCGCCTGGATTTGGTCCATACGCTAATGTGTCTAGCGCTGCTGGCACATCCACCATGCGTCCTCCAAATCCATCATTCACGAACAACCCGCTTTTTATTCCGGCCGTGACAACTAATATAAACCCTCCATCAATGATACAGAAGCCAATCAACGAGCTAAATCATGATCAAGTCTATCCTCCTGAATTGGCATTCAAACCCGTAAATTCATATCAGCCCACTCATCAGCCTGAGTCTCATATCGTGATTGAGAAGGCTATTATGAATGAAGAACGAGAAGAGATAGCTAGAAAAGTGAGGAGTCTGGAGCAGAGTATGAAAAACATACAAGGATTGGGAGGACACAAAAACGTCTCTTTCAAAGACCTATGTATGTTCCCTAATGTTCATTTGCCAACAGGGTTCAAGACCCCAAAATTTGACAAATATAGTGGTCATGGTGACCCAGTGGCCCACTTAAAAAGGTATTGCAATCAACTCAGAGGAGCAGGAGGGAAAGAGGAGCTGCTTATGGCCTATTTCGGAGAAAGTCTGACGGGAATAGCCTCCGAATGGTTTATCGATCAAGACATCTCCCATTGGCACATTTGGGATGATATGGCTCAAGATTTTGTACAACAATTTCAATACAATCTCGATATTGTCCCTGAACGCACTTCTCTCGCTAACATGAAGAAAAAACCATCTGAAAGTTTTCGAGAGTTTGCCATAAAATGGAGAGAACATGCATCTAGAGTCAAACCGCCACTGAAGGACCAGGAATTGATTGACGTTTTTCTCCAAACTCAAGAGTCCGATTATTTTCATCATTTACTAGCCACGGTTGGTAAACCTTTCGCCGAAGCAATAAAAATTGGGGAAATGGTGGAGAATGGCATCAAATCAGGAAAAATCGTGAGCCAAACCGCCCTCAAGGCCACTACACAAGCCATTCAGAGTGGATCAGGTGGCTTCGTAAATCGGAAGAAGAAGGAGGAAGGATCCATGATGGCATCAGGACCGGGCAATGCCCAAAGGGGACGGAACTCCCCTTACGTTCATGTCCAACAGGGACAACCCAGCCCTCCTCAACATTATTATGCACCTCAACCTGCTGTTCTTAATGCTCAAGCGTATGCCCGACCTCCTCAGCGTCCACAATGGCGGGCACCTGCGCCACAAGGTTTTCGTCCGCGGCAACCAAATTTACAAGCCCCTCATAATCCGTATGTTCAGGCAGACTATACAAGAGAACAGAGGCCAAGGGAAAACTTCACTCCAATTGGAGAATCGTATACGAGCCTGTTGCGGAGATTGGTCAAATTAGGATGGATTGAACCTGTTTTGCCTTTCAAAGTGGATCCGAATGCAAGTTGGTTTGATCCTAATGTAAGGTGTGAGTACCATTCCAATGTCCAAGGTCACAGTACCGAAAATTGTTGGAGTCTAAAGAGAGCCATTGAAAAGTTAATCGAAAGCAAGGCAATCGTAATACAAAAAGAAGAAGCACCGAATGTCACCGACAATCCACTTCCTAATCACAGTAACACACACGTCGTGGGGATGATTTTTGACGATAGAGACTACAGGCCAACAAGCCAAGCAGTTATGGAAATAGGCACCTTGAAGGAGAACCCGGTTGAAGCGCTGAAGTCTATGCAAAGAGAACCACTGATCGTGAAAGGAGCGAGTTCCATTATAAGACCCCGAGATTCAGAAAAGATGGTATTGTATGTTC
The DNA here is from genome assembly GCA_030864215.1 of Capsicum pubescens. Taxonomy (NCBI): domain Eukaryota; kingdom Viridiplantae; phylum Streptophyta; class Magnoliopsida; order Solanales; family Solanaceae; genus Capsicum; species Capsicum pubescens. The sequence continues at coordinate 39,211,306 of CM061546.1, forward strand.
CTGCAAAGTTAAAGGGAATAGCACAAGATGGGCCAAAACTATATGTTTCGAGTGGTCCCGCATGGTTCGACCAACAGCGCAACAACATGAGAAAGATAACAGAGCCAATTGTCATAAGACACGCAGCACAGCTCCCAGTGACAAGCTTGAAAACCATCCCATGGAACTACAACAAAACCACGGTGATGTACAAAGGAAAAGAGGTCATGGAAGAAACAAACGAAGCAGGGGGTTTGACTCGATCAGGAAGATGTTATGCTCCAGAAGAATTAAGGAGACCAAAACAGTTTAAAGATAGTCAAGGGCCAATGAAAAAACCTGTCACAGACGAAAAAGCTGAGGAATTTATGAAGAAAATGAAAACCCAAGACTATTCCATTGTCGATCAATTGAGAAAAACCCCGACTCAAATCTCATTATTATCCCTACTGCTACATTCTAAAGAACATTATCAGGCATTGATTAAGTTGTTGAATGAAGCATACGTCCCGAAGGAAACTACGGTTTGTCAAATAGAAAGGATGGTTCGTAGAATATTTGAAGCAAATAGAATAACTTTCACTGATGATGAATTGCCCACAGAAGGTTCTGGTCACAATAAGGCTTTGCATCTGACTATCAAATGCGAAGGATATTACATAAAAGGGGTAATGATCGATGGAGGTTCAGGAGTAGATATCTGTCCTCTCTCTACTTTGCAAAAATTAAAAATCAATCCAGATAGGATTCGATCCAATAATGTATGTGTTCGGGCTTTTGATGGTGCAAAACGAGACACCATTGGTGAGATAGATCTTGCTTTAGTTATTGGACTAGTTGAGTTTGTGATCACCTTTCAAGTAATAGACATGGATACTTCCTACAACCTACTTTTAGGAAGACCATGGATCCATACGGCCAGAGCCATACCTTCTACTTTGCATCAAGTAGTTAAGTTTGAACACGACAATCAGGAAATTATTGTACATGGAGAGGATGACCTTCCCATACATCGAGATCCTTCTGTACCCTGTATCGAAGCAAAAGGGGGTTGTGAATCTTCCATTTATCAGGCTTTTGAAATTGTGATAGCTGATCAAGTCGCGGAAGGCACGCCAATTCCAGGGCCTCATTTCTCTTCTACTTCAATCATGGTGGCTAGCCAAATGCTACAAAATGATTATGAACCGGGAAGAGGATTAGGGGTTTCGCTGCAAGGAATTATAAACCCTGTAGATCCATGTGGTAGCCACAACTCCTTTGGCTTAGGATTTAAGCCTACCGCAGCAGATAGAAAATGGGCGAAAGAGCAGAAGAAGAAGGCTTGGAAATTGACAAGTCCGGTTCCACACATTAGCCAATCTTTCACGAAAGCTCGAAAGGAAGAAAATCAAGACCCATATGCTAACAAGGATGTGGACGAAATATGTCAAGGTCTCAAGGAAATGTTTTATGAAATACACATGGTTCAGATGGGTGAAGGCCCTAGCCATGCAGATGTGCAGTTCGTCGGGCCAAATATCAAGCTCATTAACTGGGAAGCCACTCCCCTCCCCACAAGGAAGGAGTCTTGGTAGTTTATTTTGTTGTTTCATTTTTCTTTATTTTGTATTTTGGACTATTCTCAGGGTTGTAGTCCACATAGTTTAGTTGCTCTGCTTTCATGTTAACCCTCCTATCCTTTCCGATTCAATGAAATGAATTTCAAGTTTTCTAGTAAATTCATATTTTCTTCCCTCTTTTAATTTTTCATTTTTTCTTTCTTTCTTTCTATCTTATTTCAGTTATGTTAATACTGGCTCTGATAACATGGCATACGCACGGAGTTCACATTTAGATCCTAAAAAGTTGTCTAATCTCGAATCAACAAACCAAACGGTAGATGAATACAATGAAGTTGAAGCTGATAAGGAAGTCAAAAAGGGGTTGAATCAATTTGAGGATAAGCCCAAACCTAATTTAAATGACACTGAGGTAATAAATTTGGGAACTGGTGAGGAGGTTAGAGAAATAAAAATAAGTATTCATGCGGATCAAATTATCAGAAATGATATTGTTCAGATTTTATTCGAGTATAAGGATGTTTTTGCTTGGTCTTATGATGATACGCCGGGTCTAAGCACTGATTTGGTAGTCCACAAACTGCCTACATACCCTGATTTTTCACCAGTCCAGCAAAAGCAAAGAAAGTTTAAAACTGACGTGAGCGATAAAATCAAAGAGGAAATCATGAAACAATTGAATGCGAACGTGATTAGGGTCGCTCAGTACACCACATGGTTGGCTAATGTGGTTCCCGTACCGAAGAAAGATGGAAAAATCAGAGTTTGTGTTGATTATAGGGATTTGAACAAAGCAAGCCCTAAAGATAACTTTCCGCTACCCAATATTCATATCCTTGTTGATAATTGCGCTAAACATGAGATCCAATCTTTCGTGGATTGTTATGCCGGATATCACCAGATCTTGATGGATGAAACAGATGCAGAAAAGACTGCTTTCACCACCCCATGGGGTACTTATTGCTACAGAGTCATGCCGTTTGGTTTAAAGAATGCGGGAGCTACATACATGAGAGCTATGACTATTATTTTTCATGACATGATGCACAAGGAGGTAGAAGTATATGTTGATGATGTCATTATAAAGTCCAAGACACAAGTCGACCACGTATATGACTTGAGGAAATTCTTTGAAAGATTGCGAAACTATAATCTTAAGCTCAATCCAGCCAAGTGTGCATTTGGAGTTCCATCCGGAAAACTTTTGGGTTTCATAGTTAGCCGTAGAGGCATTGAATTGGACCCTTCCAAAGTAAAATCCATTCGAGAATTGCCGCCTCCAAAGAATAAAACTGAGGTCATGAGTTTTCTTGGAAGGCTGAATTATATAAGCAGATTCATCGCTCAGCTCAGCACTACATATGAACCGATATTTAAGTTGCTGAAAAAGGATGCTGCTATCCAATGGACAGACGAATGTCAAGAATCATTTGATAAGATTAAAGAATATTTGGCAAATCCTCCAGTACTGGTCCCACCGGAACCTGGGAGGCCTCTATTTCTATATCTGTCAGTGGTGGACAATTCTTTTGGTTGTGTTTTAGGACAGCATGATATCACAGGCAAAAAGGAACAAGCAATCTATTATTTAAGCAAAAAGTTCACGAGTTATGAGGTAAAATATACTCTTTTAGAAAAGACATGTTGCGCCCTAACTTGGATTGCTCAGAAGTTGAAGCATTATCTTTCGTCCTACACAACCTACCTCATATCTCGAATGGATCCTTTAAAGTATATTTTTCAAAAACCTATGCCCACAGGCAGATTGGCGAAGTGGCAGATTTTACTTACAGAATTCGACATTGTGTATGTTACTCGTACCGCTATGAAAGCACAGGCATTGGCCGATCATTTGGCAGAGAACCCAGTCGACAACGATTATGAGCCTTTGCAAACTTATTTTCCTGATGAAGAGATTAATTCAATTGAGGAAGAAGTTCAAGATGATATGTATGCGTGGAAATTATATTTTGATGGGGCAGTCAATGTCAAAGGAGTAGGAATTGGGGCGGTTCTTGTCTCACCGACCGGGCATCATCATCCCGCCACAGCACGACTTCGTTTCTTTTGTACTAATAACACAGCAGAATATGAAGCTTGCATCATGGGATTAAATATGGCAATAAATCTGGATGTACACAGGCTGGTGGTGTTGGGAGATTCCGAATTACTCATTCGACAAATTCAAGGCGAATGGGAAACGAAAGATATCAAGCTCATTCCATACAAACGGTTCTTAGAGGACCTTAGCAAAAGATTCAAGTCTATCGAGTTTAGACATATTCCCAGATCCCATAATGAGCTGGCTGATGCCCTGGCTACCCTAGCTTCCATGCTCCCATACCCAGGAAATACGCATCTCGACCCATTAGAGATACAGATACGAGATCAACATGGTTATTGCAATACAATTGATGCAGAACCAGATAATGAACCCTGGTACTATGATATCAAACGCTTTCTAAAGTCAAAAGAATATCCAATACACGCCAATACAGATCAAAAAAGGACTATTAGGTGACTTTCTAATGGGTTTTTCTTAAGTGGGGAGATTCTGTACAAACGAACCCCAGACTTGAACTTGTTGAGATGTGTTAATATTCAGGAAGCTGAAAGAATCATGAATGAGATACATTCGGGGGTATGTGGTTCGCATATGAATGGCTATGTTTTAGCGAAGAAGATTATGCGGGCAAGATATTATTGGTTAACTATGGAGCGAGATTGCTTTCGCTTTGTTCGCAAGTGTCATCAGTGTCAAATCCATGGCGATTTGATTCACTCGCCACCTTTAGAGCTGTATCCTATGTCCGCTCCTTGGCCATTCGTTGCTTGGGGCATGGATGTAATCGGTCCAATAGAACTAAAAGCTTCTAATGGGCATCGATTCATACTGGTCGCTATTGACTATTTCACCAAATGGGTAGAAGCTGCTACTTTCAAATCAGTCACAAAGAAAATAGTAGTGGATTTTGTTCATTCGAACATCATATGTCGTTTTGGTATACCAAAGTCCATTATCACAGACAATGCAACCAATCTCAATAGTCATCTAATGAAGGAGGTTTGTGAGCAATTCAAGATCGTGCATCACCATTCTACCCCTTACAGTCCTAAAGCAAATGGAGCCGTTGAAGCAGCAAACAAGAATATTAAGAAGATTCTTAGGAAAATGGTCCAAGGATCTCGACAGTGGCATGAGAAATTACCGTTTGCGCTTTTAGAATATCGTACAACTATCCGTACATCGACTGGCACAACTCCTTATTTACTAGTCTATGGGACTGAAGCTGTGATACCCGCAGAAGTCGAAATTCCCTCGCTTCGAATCATTGGTGAAGCCGAGATTGACGATACTGAATGGGTCAAGTCTAGACTAGAACAATTATCGTTAATAGATGAAAAAAGGTTGACGGCAGTTTGCTTTGGTCAATTATACCAGCAGAGGATGGCGCGAGCTTACAATAAGAAGGTACGTCCTAGAAAATTCGAGGCCGGCCAACTTGTCGTAAAATGCATCCTTCCACACCAAGAAGAGGCTAAAGGAAAGTTTGCTCCAAATTGGCAAGGTCCATACATAGTTAAACAAGTATTATCAAATGGAGCTTTGCAACTTGCGGATCTGGACGGAAAAATGGCAGGAAAAGCTATCAATGCCGATTCAGTCAAAAGATATTATATTTGACACACTTGTGCTTAACATTCTCAGGTTGAGATGACGAAAGGCCATCATTCTACTTAACTAAATGTCGTTAATCCCTTGTCATCCCTTCGAGCTTTATTTATCTTTCCTTGCTTACCCTCTTTGGAGCCAAAAAAAAAAAAAGAAAAAGAATAATGTGTATAGCATTGAACTACGTTCGACCTGATTCCTAAATGGATACGTAGGCAGCCCTATTTTGGGGTTCGGTCCGACAAAAAAAAATAAAAAAATCTTGGTATTCAAAAAAAAGATGAGATATATATCCTATTGTCACTTTTATATGGCTCTCAAGTTGTAATTTATCCTAAAAAATCCTTTTTCTTTTGTCCATTAAAGACCTTCCGATCAATTTTTGAGAATGTCAAGCCTTGTGTGCTGTATACATATGTATAAAAAAAATAAAAAAAAAATCTTATTGGTGAAAACCCTCAGGGGCGCCATAAGACAATGATGAACGAGACAATCGAAATTAGAGAGGTCAATTGAGAAAATCCTAGAAGAAATAACTTTAGTCAAACAAAGTTTATCATGACAGGACAAAGATCAAGAAGGATGATTTGATTTGATTGAAAGGTTCAGCCTAATTCGAGATTAGACAGATTTGAAGGATCAAATATCTACTCCAAATTGTGTGTCACGCGTTATTGAAGTCAATATACACCTCCAAATAAGCTTTCTCACTTTACTGGTAGAAATACCTTCTATTCAAACATAATTCTTTTATTCCTTCTTTTGATTTTTCCTTATTTCATTTTTACACGCTTTGTTTTTATGGGTAAGTCTCGCACCAAATGCAAAATAAAGAAAAACGCGCAAAATTGTCCATGGCTCCCAGTGAAATTGAGTAGAGATTGTTGGGTGTTTGCCACCTTGACAAGGACAGAGAGCCAGTTAAGATAAGTGTTACGAGTGAAGCATTTGAAAATGAAGAGCAGAATCGTACTGAAACAAACAGAGATGCAACAAAATTCGAAAGACAAAGAATCAAGCTCGCCAACCAATTAGTTGAATCAACTGTATCAAGTTGGGGAAGAGATAAGGAAAACCTCTAAGGAATTCAAGGCCACAAACCAACCACCAATCTTAAAACTCACATTTTTTTTCTCTTTGTTTGAACAGGGGCAAAGCAATCTTGTGAAGTTTAGTGAAAAAAAGAAACAAATATAGCAAAGTTAAGTTTTCTTGAATTTTCTCTTTTTGTTATACTCCTATAATTCTAAGTTCGTACCAATATAATAATAATAATAATAATAATAATAATAAAATCCCTCATATTCAAGACTGGGGTATTTTTTTTCTAACAAGAAAAAAAATCCTAATCTTATTTGTCTTTATAGGGCGCCATCCCCTAGTTGACATCTTATTCGTCTTCATAGGGCGCCATCCCCTAGTTGACATCTTTATTCGTCTTCATAGGGCACCATCCCCTTGTTGACATTTTATTTCGTTTTCATAGGGCGCCACCCCCTAGTTGACATCTTAATTCGTCTTCATAGGGCGCCTTCCCCTAGTTGACATCTTATCTCGTCTTCATAGGGCGCCTTCCCCTAGTTGACATCTTATCTCGTCTTCATAGGGAACCATCCCCTAGTTGACATCTTATCTCATCTTCATAGGGCACCATCCCCTAGTTGATATCTTATCTCGTCTTCATAGGGCGCCATCCCCTAGTTGACATCTTATCTCATCTTCATAGGGCACCATCCCCTGGTTGATATCTTATCTCGCCTTCATAGGGCGCCATCCCCTAATTGACATCTCATTCGTCTTCATAGGGCGCCATCCCCTAGTTGACATCTTATCTCGTCTTTATAGGGCGTCATCCCCCAGTTGACATTTTATTTCGTTTTTATAGGGCGCCTAGTTGACATTCTAGGAAATAAACCTTCCTATTGTCATTCTTTATGTCCTCATAGGGTAGGACAATCCTTAGTCACATTTTTAGAGGTAAAAATCTTAATTCTCTTTCATGCATTATTAAGAATATGGTTCTTATCTTATCGCGCTCCTAGCCTAAATTTCTATCCATTCATTTATTTATTTATTTTTAAACTAGATTATAGTTTTTCTAATAACTCACAAAATTTTTCTAGTGTAAACTGGGGCAGAAAATTTTGTTTGTTTTGTTTCGTCTTCTTTGATGGCCTGCAGGTTTTTTGCAAAGCACAGGGTTATCCAAGAATGGAATTTCATCTCCAGTCAAAATACAGAAGAATGATCATGTTGAAGATAGTTAGAGTCAGCTCTGTATCTGTAGCGGCCCAACATCTCAAGAGACATTTTTTTTGCTTCTGATAAGGAGAATAAGCATCCAAAGTATTCTATGAACTGTTCTTTGGCAGAGTGGCAATGACTCAATCCAAGTTGCAGGTTCAAATCTCAAATCCTAACTTCAAGATCAAATCTTGAGATCGAGGTACCCACCAGAAGAAGGTGAGGCGATAACTAAAGATCCAAGAGGTAGATCTGAAGCAAGAGAATCCAGACAATTAGAATAGATAGGATTTTGTATCTTTCATTTTTAGTTTCATTTTTCTTTTTCTGATGTAATAAAAGGAGCAACGAACCGGAAACTCGACGGGACCTCAACTCGACTCTCCAATTCATCCACACTTACACCCACTTGAACTACATGTGACCTGATTCTCTTATAACCCGAGATATGTAGGAAGTCTAAAACCAAGACTCGGTCACACCTTTTTTCTACTTATTTACTAGTGAATAAATGGTTGAGCCAAAATTAGTCATGTTTACGTCTTTGCTTGAAAATTCTCCATATTTCCAAGCAAAGAGGGGCATTCTGTAAACACCTAATTTTTGACCCAAACCTAATATTTTTTTATCAGTTTAATGTTCAAGTAATTTTTATTTCATCTTATTTTTTTTTTTGGAGGCATCTTAAATTTATCTTATTTTTGAGGTTCGTTAAAAATTTTAAAAATTACAAAAATAGAGTCACATTTTTAAATAAGTTTTTATTCTATCTAATAGACTACATATATAATTATTAAATACATCTGGGTTATTCTGTAATTAGTTATTCCTCAGTTCTCTATATATACAGCTGTAACCCCTTCAATATTAAAAGAGATCAATTATTATTAAATCTGTATCATGGTATCAAAGCTAGGGTTTCTTCTTCCGCCCAAACCCTAATCTCTCCTCTTTTCCGACGTGTGTGCGCCGCCGCCACTGTCTACACCACGCCGCACGGCCTCCCTCCTCCGCCGTAGGTCGGCGCCATGGACAAGGTTATTGATCCTCTGTCAAAATTACCGTCTGGAGTAAAATTACTGCTCAGGAATCTCCACAATCTCATCCCCGAAAAATTATCTGACAACAACTACCCGGCCTGGGCACTTAACGTCCGCACCGCCCTCGCAGCCAACTTGCTGCTCGGATGGATTGACGGTGCGGAGAAGCCGCAGCCCGAGACAGCCGAGAAGGACGGCGTCAAGCTCCCAAATCCCGACTACCTTCCGTGGATGATCGTAGACACTCAGATCCGAGCCTGTCTTCTCGCAGTTATTAGCCCCTCTGTGCACAAACACGCCCGGGGTTTTCTCACATCGGCTTCACTTTGGGACGCACTAGCCACAAGGTACAACTCTGTGTCCACGGCTCATATTTTTCAGTTGCGTGACAAATTGCATACTCTTCGGAAGGGAACGAAGACGATGACTCAATACCTTGATGATGTGGCCTCTATTCTGTCTGACCTAGATGCTGTGAACGAGATTATTCCTGAACGAGACGTGGTGAATGCCGTGATACGTGGTCTTCCGGCTGGCTATTCCTCTCTCAAACAGCATATTCGCCTCTCGCCTGTCGAAATCACTCTGAATCAACTGTCTGGATGGCTTAATGCAGAAGAATTGAATCTAGACATGGAACACAAATTACTGCTCGGAGAAGCCAGTTCCACCCCTGGCGTCACGGCTCTTTACTCGGCTGGCAGCGGAGGCTCGGCCAGGGGTCGCGGTGACGATCGCCGTAACCAAGGGCGAGGCAGCGGCGGCGGTGACCGTCGAAACACCGGGCAGCAAGGCAGAGGCGGGCCTCCACCGAGGGACGGCTTCCAGTCAGGCCGCGGACAGGGACGAGGAAACCAGCGGATGCCCACACGAGATCTTCCGACGTGCCAAATTTGTGCTAAACGGGGCCATTCTGCGGCTAATTGCTGGTATCGTTATGATGACTCGCAGAATGTAAATAGCCAGTCCGGAGGATCAAGGGCGATGCATGCGTCCACAAACGCTCAATCTGGCGATTGGTATCTAGACACAGGTGCTAACACCCATGTGACGTTTATTTATTTGTTTATTTATTAAAAAAAAAATAAAAAAATAAAAAAAAAATTCTAAATTATATTTGTTTTCTTCTTTCAACTTTAATAAAAAATGTGTGATATTAATTTTTCTTAGTCATATTCCTAAGACTAGCTAATCTTGTATTTTGTTAGTTTTAAATAGGTTTTATTATTTTTTATTTTATTTTTTTATTTTATTTTATTTTTATTTAAAATATTAATTAAAATTAAAAAAAAAAAAAAAGATAATCCTAAACTACCCAAACCACCCCACAAATCCCACTTCTACTTAACCTCTCCCCCACTTTCCCATAACACACACGACACAAACACACACACTACTATATATAACACATGCACTTAAAAGGGAGAGGGACGGATCAAAAAGAAACAAAAAAAAAGAAACCAAGAAACCAAACAAAAAAAAGAAGAAGAACATTGGAAATAGAGGGGAAAAGGGAGAAAACAGAAAGAAAAAGAGAGAAAAGAGAGGACACATACGGACACACAACAAAGGGAAAAACAAAGAATCAAAAAAAAAAAAAAGAGTTTTCCAAAGGATTCATAGGTTGGAGTTCGATTTTGGTTCCTATTCGAGTTTCTGAAAAAGGCATCCTATTGTTTATTCTACCATAGAGGTTCGTATTCTATTCTGTTTCCATACTCTCAGGTTTCGTGTAAGTTTGAAGATTCGAATGTCAATCCTTATTTTAATTCTTTGGAATCTAAAACTTCGGATGTGATATTATTATATTCATGACTTGGTTTCTATGGTGTTTAGATGGTTTCTTAATTTGCTTTATTATTTAGTGTCATTCTTCCCTCTCTACCCTATTCACTTTAAACGAGTTTGAGTAGCAGTACATAAGTAGTGGAATGGATTGCATGAAACCAGGGTATAAACAATATAAATAGTGGTTCATGGATTATATGGAATTAGCATGATAAATAGGTGGATTTTTCCGAAACCATATTTAGCATCCTGATTATCTAATGACGAAATAGTGATTTAAGATTCAAGTATCGTATGCATGCATGCATTCATGCAAAACTTATGTGAAAGTTCTTTTTTTAGGCCATATATCGATAACACAATATGAGAGTAACAAAGAATGAAATTTTGGGAGAGTTTACAAGGAAAAGGGGAAAATTTTGCTTGTAAAGTTTTAGTTTTTGTCCATTGATTCCAAACAACTTCTGTCATATACTTTGGCTAAAAAATATTATTGTAAAAGAGATTTGACACAAAAAATTTGTTATTTATTCCTTATACATGTATATACTATGTTATTGCTTACGTTCTTATATTTTAGAATTGTCAAGATAAATTGTTTTACACCTTGATATCATTCCCATTGAGATTACTAAATTGTATAAGTTTTGAAATTATCGTGAAGCATGCTTTCTCAAGCTGGGTTTATTTTATTTGTCATCAATTGATTTACGTGGATGGTTAATAAGAGTTTCTTTCACTGTCTTTTAATTGATATACTTATATGGGGTTTTCATTTACTGGTTTAATGTAATGAATATTATCATATCTATCTAGTTAGTTATGAATGCAGATCTTAACTAAATGTTAGCTTCAATTCCTATTTTATTTTCTCACTTGATCTCTCGGATTAATTGATACATTTGAACTAAGATTGTTGTCAGTTATAGATTTAGTTCAAAAATCAAAAGGCCCATGTGTTGTTGGTTCAAATATTGTTCCTGTTAGTATTAACGTTTTTTTAGCCTAATCAATTTAATATGAAAGTTGAGTGAGATGGTGTAAGAATTTATTTAAGATTCGTTGTCATCGATAAAAGAAGAGAGAGGGAAAACCTATTTGTAAGGGAGTGAACTTGTAAAATAATGAGTTAGTTTCTTAACCTCTAAATAATTAAGATTAAACATACAAGAGAAATTAACGATGAAGTTGGAAAGCCCTGCTACCGACCATTCGTTACAATAAAATCTAATATACCATTTGAAGCCGCTTGAACTGGGGTTGGGTAGATTTTAAACCTATTAGGTGCTTATCTAGACTTGCAAAAGGGGACGACTCATAAATGCCTCAAAGGCACGAGAAATATATCAAAACTTGTGGTATGACCGGAAAGTACTGCTACTGGCAAGCCACGCATTAATATAATTAAATAATTTAAAATAAATCCAAAGTAGGATGTAAGTAACTTTTAGGCTAACTAACGTTTTATATATCTAAAAGATTAATTTAAGCCAGACGTGAGTCATTAAAGCGACCGTGCTAGAACCACGGGACTCGAGGGGTGCCTAACACCTTTCCCTCGGTCAACAGAATTTCTTATCCGGATTTTTAGTTCGCAGACCAAAAATAAAAATAAAAATTAAAAAGTCATTTCCTTTTGAATAGGGATTCAATAAGGTGACTTGGAACACCTAAACTCAATTCCAAGTGGCGACTCTGTAAATAAAACAATCCCTTCTCAAAACGTCACTTCAATTGGAAAAACTCATTTTCTCTAAAACCAACTCCCTAGCGGGGTCGGATGCGGTGAAAAACAGGGGGTGTGACATACATACACGGTCAAAATTAAACTTTGCCTTCTTTCTTTAAGGGCTTCCTCTTACATTTACTTTATATTTTGAATCTCCTTGATGAAAATTCTGATTCCATTGATATAATCAAATATTCTACCATATGAATTACAGTATTCAATTGTCGCAAGGTGTAACACTAACTGAAAATTATAGCAAAAAATATAAAATATAACGAAAATCATAATTTATACACAAAGTATTAGACACAAAAATATCTAAAGAAAGTGGAAGAAGAAGGACAGAAACTACATCCAAACAAACTACAACAAATCTTCTTCTCCAATTACAGACTATAAGTATAGAATAATTTACTGAAATGATAAGCATTTATTATCTAAACGGTTAAGGAAGATAGTGGGATGTAAAGTTGAAAATATTTTCCAAACGGTTAAGGAAGAGAATGGGATGTCACTTTCTAGCTTTTTAAAGATAATTAAGAGTGAGTAATGTGTAATTAATGTACTACATAAATGAATAATTAAAAATTAAAGAGAAAAAATGAAAAGAATATGGAAAAAAGGTCAAAAATAGAAGAAAAAAGATAAATACCTTTCTTGGCCTAGGAGGCATGCCACATCAACATGCCTCTAATCCTCCTTCATTTATACATACATACATATATATATACATATATATATATATATATTGACTCTTTAAAAAATTGAAACAATGTAAAAAGAAATTCAAGACCTTGAAATCACAAGTACAGATGATTGACCAATATCACTGAAATAAAAAAAGAACACCCTCCAAAAAAATTAAATTTAGATTAATTTTTTTAAGAAAAACATCGAAAAAAGGTAAAATGAATCAAAATTTCAAGATCATGAAATCACCCGTACAAATAACTTAGCTATCAACATCACCCAAAAAAAAAAAAGTAACCCAAAAAAAATTAACTTCTTAAAGAACATTAGAAAAAATGTAAGAAAAAAATTTAATCTTGAACCTAGAACAAAAATTCGATCTCGCCATGAGCTTGACTAAGAGTTTAAAATCGAAAAAGTGAATTGAACTTTACTTAAAATGAAGAACTCAAGCGCCGAAAAAAAAATCAAAAATCATGAAATCGCAAGTACAAATGATATATCAACATTCAACATCACTCGTATAAAAAAAAAATCACTAAGCTTTTTCCTGCTCACAGTTTGCACCATCATTGTCGATTGTTGGTGTAACTCATCCTTTTATTTTTGTATACACTAATTAATTTCTAATCCCCAATTAAATCAAGAAAAATAAAGGTCATATACAATGAATTTCACAAATCTTTTTTCCTTTCACAACCCATTACTTGCAACACCATCACAAGCTGTAGATGTTGTTACACTGGAGATCCTCTAGAAAAACCTATTTTTCTATATTAGAAGTTTTTATTTGCTAAGATAATTTGAAACTTCTTAGAAACATCACTTTTTGGGAGTACGAATAAAGAAAATTAGGTGAATATTATGGGAGATTTTGCTACTTATTGCTTGTGTGTTTGTATCACATGAGAAATTGAAAGAGAAGTGTACTGTGTGTGGTGTTGGGTTTGAAGAAGGAAAAATAGGGTGTGTGGGTTGGGGGTGGGGGATGAAGAAGGAGAAAGGAGGTGGAGAGTTCTAAAAAGGAGATAGGGCCAAATATGATGGTTGAAAATTCTTTCGTTTTTTTTTTTTTGACAGATTTAGTGAACAAGTTCAAGACAACTCTTATAATATATTTTTACCAACTTCTATGTGTTAAAGGCAACTCTTATAATATATTTTTACCAACTTCTATGTGTTAAAGGCTTGTAATTTGACTATTTCTATGAATATTTTTTGCTACCTCTCATTATTATATGTATCAAATAACTCTTATCATGTAATTTACCTTCATACATTGTGTTCTCTCTTGTAATTCAAATAAATATGAGGATTTATGTGTGTTTAAAGATTAAAATGCATATATAATCATAAATCATACAATTTATAAATTACACTTTAAGTAGGTTTTCAAGATTGAGATAATTGAATTATGAAATACTCCTTAAAAAAGTTATTTTTCTGACTATGTGATAAAAAGAAACGAATAATAGACTTATTTTATATATCAACTAAACATGAATTTACATGCGAGCATTATTGTGCGTCTTATGTGTCATAATTGACTACAATATTGTAGATTGATAAAATATCCCTAAATATATAGACAACTTAAATTACACTCTTACGATGTCACTATAAACAATAAATATCACAAGTATCTTTAGAAGTGAACTCTCACACTTCAATCGTGTAATATTTCAAAGTTTTCGCTAAATATCTTTATTCTTCAAGTTAATTTAAAATTACTAAAATTTGTAGTAAATATATGTAGCTATATTTTTAACTAAAGATGAGAGAAATTATATTTTGATGGAAAGAGAATGACATAATTCCAATCAGTTAAATGTACTTTAAAATCATGAATCTCATCATGCAAAAATAACATATTTTTTTAATTCAAAAAATTTCATCATACAAGTTACATAATTTTTTACTTTTGCAACTACGAATATATGGTTTTGTAACCCATAATACACAAGTAATGTGGCTCTTGATTTTGAAATTATGAAAAATAGAAGGATGAATCTTGCTCGGTTTTTAAAAAAAAAATGATTTGAATTATTCGAATACATCTTACTTATACATAATAACTTATGAACTTCTTCTAATAATTCTTTCTTTTAAAGTATATACAAATTTATTTTGTTATAAATAATATTTAATTTTTTTAAAAAAATTATAATATATTATCGTAGAAAATGAAGCCCCTCAAATTTGGAGGCCTTAGGCGGCTCCCTATTTTTTCAAGTGGTAGGGCCGCCCCTGGTATATAATTGCACGCAAGGTTGCAATGTTAAAGTAAATTAGTGGATAAGCACAAAAGGAATTTTATATGTTTTTCCTATCTTTATTTGTGTTAAACTTTCTTGTAACTTGACTATTCCCATGATATTTTGGCTACCTCTCACTATTACTAGATATCGAAGGCCTGTGTTAGTACGGGCCTAATATATATTATTTTTTAATCTTAATTTATATGATATAAATAAAATTTTGATAATCAATTATATTTTTAATATTTTAAGTTGTTAGCTATTGTAATTTATAATAGTTTTTTGACATTGCAATTTACTATTTTAAATTGTTAGCCATTATAATTTATAATACTCACCTTGTCCAAAGTTTTGTAGCATTGATAGTCTATTATATTTTAAGAATAATTTAAGTTTTTAATTATTGAAATTTATAATATTTTTTCTTCTATTTCAATTTAAGTGACACTGATATAATTTCGAGAATCAATCAAATATCACGATTGAAGTCTCGAAGTAGACATGTCTTAAATGACTCATAATAACTTATTAGAAGTGATACAATAAAATTACTATAAAAAATAGTTGTGAAAAAAATTTAAGCGTGCCTTATATAAGATGTCAAGTTAATTTAAAACATCAATAATTAATTTATCTTTTTTTTTAATTTTATTTTTTATTAAATATTTTTTTAATATTTAGATGACTCATAATAATTAATTAGGAATAAAATAGTAAAATTACGGTTGAAACAACTGAAACAAACATGTTATAAATGTCTATTTTACTTTTTTTTTTATCAAATATTATTAATTTTTTAATACGTAAATGACGTATAATAATCAATTAGGAAATAACTTATTAAAAGTGGTATAACAAAATTAATATAAAAAATAGTTGTGAAAAAATTTTAGACAGGCCTTATATAAGATGTCAAATTAATTTAAAACTTCAATAGTTTGTTTATCATTTTTTTTTATTTTTTATCTTTTTTATTAAATATTATTAATTTTATTAATACTTAAATGACTTGTAGTAATTGATTAGGGATGAAATAATAAAATTACGGTTGAAGCAACTGAAGCAGACATGTCATAAATGTGTATTTTATTTTTTATTAAATTTTTAATACTTAAATGACATATAATAATTAATTAGGGGTGATATAGTAAAATCACGAATTAATACTTAAATGACCTATAGTAATTAATTAGGGATGAAATAGTAAAATTACGATTGAAGCAGCTGAAGCAGACATGTCATAAATGTATATTTTATATTTTTATTAAATATTATTAATTTTTTAATACCTAAATGACATATAATAATTAATTAGGGGTGAAATGGTAAAATCACGGAGGAAGCAGGCATGACGACCGCCTCCTGCTTCCAAGCCTCTTCTATATATTAGAATATGTTTGAAATAAGTCTTCACATGCGATTTACCTTCTTACCTTTTGCTTACTCTTATAATTCAATTAAGTTCAAGGATTTATGTGTGTTTAAAGATGAAAATGCATACACCATCATCCATCGTTACAATTGATAAAATATTTGTTAAATAGACTTTTTTTAAGATTGAGATGATTGAGTCATGAAATAAATATCTTTTAAATTACTTTTTTGACAATGTGAAATAAAGAAATGAATAATAGACTTATTGCGTATATTTTAACCAAACATGAATTTGAATGTGAGCATTATTGTGCGTCATACGTGTCATGATTTACTAAAATAATATAAAATGATAAAACATCCCTAAAATATATAGACGGCTTAAAAGACAATCTTAAGATATCTATGTAATCAATTAATATCATAAATATCTTTATGCACCCTCACACTTCAGTCATGTGACATATTAAAGTTTTCGCTAAATATTCTTTCTTTAAATCAATCCAAAATTACTAAATTTGATAGTAAATATGTGATAGCTACCTCTTTAATTACTGTCAGCGAAAAAAAATTAAATTTTGATGGTAAAAAAGGAGCACTAATTTAATGTACTTTTGAAAACGTAAATCATATTGTGCAAATCATGTGATTTTTTGATTTCACAAATCTTTATTCGTTATGATTTATAAAATATAATTTTAAAAACTCCAATTTCTTTGTCTTTTTCCTTTATAGTACCTTAGAAGATTTTGAAGTACACCTCACATACTTCAAATAACGATGGTAAACATATAACATAATGATTAAATGCTAGTTTGGAAACTTAGAATTGTTCTTCTCGCTGGAAACGAATCATCTATAACAATCACGACTCAAAATCACTAGTCGTTGGAAATCCTTACTTGACAGGATGAATTCCCTAGTTCCACGACATAAACACCTTCTAGTGAGGTATAGATAACCAACTTTAGTCGTTCTTTAGATGATTTAGAGTTGTTCTTCAACACCAACAATGGTGTTTATATAGACAAAGTTAGAACTTAGGGTTAGATTAACTAATGGGTCGACTCATTTATCTAGCATTCCTTTATGATTTTATTAGTCCCAAAGGATATTTGTTTTACAACAACAAAACTAATGCCATATAACTTTAAAAAACACGAGACCTGCACATGAAATTTTAGAATTTTTCTTCTAGTTTTCATTATATTCTTCTGAAATTAACCTCAAATTTCTTCACATAACAGTTGGATCGTCTCACCCCTTCACCATTAGCAAAATTGGCAATATTTGATGGTAAGGGTTAGGTAGCACGACTCTATCATTCGATCGGACAAATATGCTTTCAGGTGAACATGAAGCTCATTGTGCAAGTGACCTGTTTTGCTTTTGCCTATCAGCCATACAATTAACCTTCTACACCTAAAATTCTTCTCAAAGAAAGATATACGTATACAAAATTTATTTCTAGTGATTTCGGTCAATATGTAGATTTGTTTTTTGACCCAATATTGATAGGATTCCTTCGCACCAGCCCATCTTGTAGGCCAGTTTGATCCGGCAGGATTTCAAAGTCTCATTTTGGATGAGACTTTCTCTTTGATGAAGTCGAGGTCTTAAATTCTTTTTGTCTCTTTCTTCCTTTAATAACAAATCGTGATAATGGGAAGAAGATGAGGATGGTGACGATGATAATGATGATGATGTATGTGAATTTGTAATTCTAACAAATTTTTTAACTAACAAGTGTTTTAGTTTTGCAGTACACAAGTCTAGAACTCATTTGTAGATTTACCACAAGAGGCAAAAGGCATAGCAATTTTAGACTAGCAACAAGTCCCACAATTAAGAATTAAGAGAATGAAGAGAAAAGCTCCAGATGAACAACACACTCTGAATAAAACATCAAATAAGACTTCTAAACATTTAAAGGGAGATTCAAGAGTTGGTGACAAGTACAATTGCATGTCACGACTCGAACTAGGCCCTGGCCGGGACGGATATCCCGAATCATGAAGGCACGGACGTCCTACTCTATCTGGTAGTTATGCACAACATTCATATAATAAGAGAAGATGCGGAAATATAATCTGATACGGAAACATGGTCATACTCTGAATTCAGTTTAACATTAAGGAATGAAATCCGAAATCAACTAAACAACATCTAGAACAATCTGCAAAATCTCTACCACATGATCAAATGACAACTGTCTGAAAACTGGGACAAGGCGCCCAGTAAACCAAAACAAAGGAATAACATAATCTGATATAATAGACTTTCTAGAACAAAGAAGGCTCACCACTGCACTGATCACTTCTCTCTGGATACTCTACTGCTTAGTCGGACCCCTAGATTGAGCCTCCGAACCTGGGAGGTAGGTGGTCAATACAGATGTACTGGTACGCAGAGCAAATCCAAAATAATAATTTATATTCAACATATATGAGAGCAATTTAAAATAGCTCATAAATATGTCATATGGTAAATATCACATGGGCATTTTAAAAAGACTCTGTAAAATCATCTGAACTCTGTAATACTCTTTATTTTACTTCTGCGCTAGATGGTATACCCTACAATTTCACAGATTTCACCGACTACCTTATCTCGGTTGCCGCCACGATAGGAGTACTAGTGAGGTAATAGAACACAAGATCACACAGCAGGGTGCCACAACCCCAATCAAGTCATTATATCGTGGTTGGGATCAAGATCACGAAGCAGGGCTCCAAATCATAAGTCCCAATTTGGGATGACAAAGTACTAGGTACACAAGATCACATAGCAGGGTACCAAGTTCCCATGTCGGCAAATCTCGGTTTCCAGCATTGAGTCATTTGACTCGGGCTTTGTTCGGGTAACCATCTAACTCACATCAACTCAGTTTTTAACTCTTTAAAATATAGATTCTCTGAAATCAAACTCTAACTCTGTCATGGCATACATTTATATGGTATCGTCATACCATTGACTTGCAAGTCACATTCTCTGATCCATTTAGCAAATTATATCTATGGTCTCAAAACATGGAATTTAGGATCACCATATCAACAATTCTTTTCAAGAAACTAATTCTTTAAAACTCATGTAAACATATTCAAGGAAACTCTCTTTGTCAATATTTCAGGAATTCAAGGTGGTCATGTCAAAGTTCCCAATTACATGCATTTCTTTCTCTTTAACAGAAGAACATCATAGTAACATCAAGAAACACCCTCTCATTATTTCTAAATCATGTTTCAATTACTATGACATTGAGAAAACTACTTTCAAATCACAAGGCATGCATTTCAACTCTTTTCCGACAAAACCATAATCTTTAATTCAACATACGAAAGGGATTTCATAATATGTGCTCTCAAATAATCTTCAATCTCAGTTTTCATACATATTCATATACTTGTAAATAAATTCAAGGGGGAAATACCTAAAGGCCAAATCAACCATATAAAAAAAATATTTATAATGTATAATTAAAACATAGATTCCAAAAAATCCTTTAAAATTCATGCTTGATAATCTTTAAATCATGATCTAGTGTTTACAAGCCCATGAAGTTTTAAGGATAAATCCCCACGTACCTCAAAGTAGGAATTTGATAGATGCTTCTTGAATTCTACGGTTTGGGAATTCCGAATCTTCAATCAATTTCTAAAATCCACGTTGAATCTTGAGGGATCTTGATTCTTAGGTTGAGACCTATGTGTTTAGTTCTTGAGGGATTTGGAGAAAATGATCATATTCTGGTCAATTGGGGGCTTAATCACGTGTTTATGGCTGAATAAGGGTGGGGGGAAGACTAAAATACCCCTAAGGAAACAAAAAAAGTTGCAACAGTTCCTCAGTTGACAGGCTGATATGCTGAAGTAATTGGGCATAACATTTTACTCCGATATTGGATTTAGATGAAATTAGTTGCATTGGAAAGAAGACTCAAAGAGCTTTCATTTTATACATAACAGTCCTCCCAGTTCATTATATACATAAAGTTATGATAGTTTGGAGTTGACCCTGAAATTGTGGTCTAAAATGCGCCTGGAATGCTGGAGCATTTCAAACCAGTGTGCTATGCCCCTAAAATGCACCCAAGACGTACCATTTACTTTATCCATCCCATATCAACAAGAAAATCAAGAAATGGAGGTCGGAAAGGTCGCGAAATAATTCATCAAAGATTGGGAGCTAAAAATGAGACTAAGTCCCTTTGACACTTAGAGAAATTTTAGAGTTTTTACTCTATAAGCATGCTACTAGAAACTAATACATGTACGATTTTTGTGGGGTGTTACATTATCCCCTCCTTGGGATCATTCATCCCCGAATGATGGCGCGAAACACAAATAAGCACAATTTCAAGAACACTAAGGCCATAAATGAATAAGACAAAGATTATTGTACCTTTTATTTCGTCATTCATTAGATCAAAGAAGTTTGGGTATCTATCTCTCATGTTATCTTCTGATTCCCAAGTTGCTTCTTCAACTTTTTTATTTTTCCACAACACTTTAACCGAAGTTATCTCCTTGCTCCTCAATTTTCTAACTTGGCGATCTAAGATTGCTATAGGTTCTTCTTTATAAGACAAGGAGTCTGTCACTTTGATCTCTTCTACAGGCAACACTAATGAATGGTCTTCGATACATTTCTTCAACATGGATATGTGAAATACCGGATGAACAGAACCCAGATTTGCAGAAAACTCTAAATCGTACGCAATCCCACCTATCATTTTCAAAATTTGATATGAACCTATATAGCGAGGACTCAGCTTACCTTTCTTCCCGAATCGCATGACTCCCTTAATATGGGAGGATTTTAGAAACACCCAATCACCAACCTAAAAATCCAAATCCCTCCTTCTAACATCGGCATAACTTCTGTCAACTCTAAGCTGTCTTATGCCGTTCTCTAATGATTTTCACATCCTCCATTGCTTGATGAACAAGATCATTCCCAAACAACCGTGTCTCACCCACTTCATACCACCTTATTGGTGACCTGCATCTTCTCCCATAAAATGCTTCAAAAGGAACCATCTTAATACTGGCAGGGTAGCTATTATTATAAGTAAACTCTATCAATGGAAAGTGATCTACCCAGCTACCTTTGAAGTAAATTAGACAAGACCTCAACATATCCTCAAGGGTTTGAATGGTGCACTCAGCTTATCCATCAGTCTGACGATGAAATGTTGTACTTAGGTTCACTTGGGTACCTAAATCCCTCTGAAAATATCTCCAAAACTGCGAAGAGAATTGCGTACCTCGTTTAGATATGATGGATACGGGTTCTCCATGTAAACGGACTATTTCCTCAATATATAACTTAGCATAATCATCTCCCGAATAGTTGGTCCTCACAAGCAGAAAATGAGCGGACTTGGTCAGCCGATCAACAATTACCCAAATAGAATCATACTAATTTCGGGACCTCGGAAGTCCCGTGATAAGGTCCATATTGATCATCTCCCACTTCCATAATGGAAAAGCTATCTCTTGGGAAGTACCACCTAGCCTTAAATGTTCAACTTTAACTTTTTGGCAATTCAAACACTTAGAAAAAAAGTCAGCCATATCACGTTTCATATTATTCCACCAATATATAGATTTTAGATCATGGTACATCTTAGTAGATCCTGGGTGAACAACATACCTCGAAGTGTAAGCTTCGTCAAGGATCTTTTTCCGCAGACCATCTACATTTGACACATATAATCTCCCCTTATATCTCAGAATACCATCACCACCAATTTAGAAAGATATCACCTTCTGTTGACCCACATCTTTCTTGATCTGTATCAAGATGGGATCTTCAACCTGCTTCTCCTTAACTTTTGCACGAAGGTAAGATTTTGCTATCTCATGGACAATCACTCCCCCATCTTTGGAATCCAAAAGTCGCACTCCCAAGTTTGTTAGTTGGTAAATGTCCTTCACTATCTCCCTCTTTCCTTTCTCAACATGAGTAAGACTGCCCATAGATAATCTGCTGAGGGCATCGGCTACCAGATTCGCCTTGCTCGAATGATAGTGCAGACTCATGCTATAATCCTTCTAAATCTCTAACCAACGCCTCTTCCTAAGATTTAATTCTTTCTGCGAGAAAACATACTGTAAGCTCATGTGGTCAGTAAATATATCAACATGTACCCCATAAAGATAATGCCGCCAGATTTTAAGCGCGAACACCACAACCACTAACTCCAAGTCATGGGTAGGGTAGTTTCGCTAATGCACCTTCAACTGCCTAGATGCATAAGCCACCACCTTACCATGCTGCATAAGTACACACCCAAGCTCCACTCAGGATGCATCACAGTACACAAAAAAAACCCTATGTACCTTTCGAAAGAGTCAAAATAGGAGCAGTTGTGAACTTGACTTTCAACTTCTCAAAATTATTCTCACAGGAGTCAGACCATACAAACTTCTCCTTTTTCTGAGTAAACTTAGTAAGTGGAGCAGCTATGGAAGAAAAATTCTCGACGAACCTTTTGTAATATCCCACCAAACCCAAGAAGCTCCGAATATCGTTTGGAGTCGTGGGTCTGGGACATTTTCTCACTACCTCAACCTTTTGGAGATCAACCTTAATCCCGTCACACTAGACATAATATGCCCCAGGAAAGCAATAGCATTAAGCCAGAATTCATACTTTGAAAATTTTACATACAACTTATGATCTTTGAGGGTCTGAAGAATAATTAGGAGGTGATTGGCATGATCCTCCTTACTCTTAGAATAAATCAAAATATCATCAATGAAAACAATGACACACAAATCTAGAACAGACGAAACACTCTATTTATTAGGTCCATAAAAGTTGTAGGGGTGTTAGTCAACCCGAAGGATATGACTAAGAATTCATAATGACCGTACCGGGTTCGGAAAGTTGTTTTGGGAATATATGACTCTCTAACCTTCAACTGATGGTATCCCAAACGAAGGTCTATCTTTGAAAAAAATTTAGCACCTTAAAGTTGGTCAAAGAGATCATCAATCCTAGGAAGAGGATATTTATTTTTAACAGTGACCTTATTCAGCTGACGATAATCTATGCACATACGTAGGGAACCATCTTTCTTTCACACGAAGAGTACAGGTGCGCCCCAGGGAGAAATACTAGGATGGGTAAAACCTTTGTCCAGAAGATCTACTATTTGTTCTTTCAAATCTTTCAGTTTTGCAGGAGCCATTCTATATGGAGGAATAGAAATGGGACGAGTATCTGGCAACAAATCAACACCAAAATCTATCTCCCTATCATGTGGTATTCCTGGGAGATCATCTGGAAAGACTTCTGGAAATTCCTTTACCACAGGGACAGATGGAAAGGAAGGACTTTCAGTATTAGAATCTTTAACCCGAATAAGATGATACAAACAGCCTTTGGAAATAAGTCTACAGGCTCTGAGATAAGATATAACTTTCCCTCTAGGTGCTAAAGAATGTCCCTCCCATTCTATCACTGGCGTATTCGGGAAAGAGAAAGTAACCTTTCAGGTTCTACAATCTAGCATGGCATAACATGAATGAAGCCAGTCCATCCCTAGGATAGTATCAAAATCAACCATATCCAGGTCTACGAGGTCTGCCATAGTATCCCGGCCACAAACAGTCACCACACAATTTCTATACACCCTCCTAGCCACAACAGAATCTCCCACTGGAGTGGAAAAAGAAAAATGCTCAGCAATTACATCGAGCTCAAACCCAAAACCAACAGCTACAGAAGGGGTCAAATAAGACAAGATAGACCCGGGATCAAACAACACATACACATCATGAGAGAAAATTTGTAACATACTGGTAACTACATCTAGTGAGGCCTCTACTTCCTGGCGGTTGGTCAAGGCATACAACCAGTTGCGACCGCTACCAGCGGCGGAAATGGCACCCTTTTGAGGTGTTGGTGGGGCGGAAGAATTAGCCTATGACTTTACTCCTCAAACATTACCTCCAGTAGAAGGGCAATCTCTCTGAAGGTGACCCACTTAGCCACAGAAATAACATTTCTCCTCTCGAAGTAACACTTCCCAGGATGATTCTTCCCGCAGATACTACAACGGGGAAAAGATCTGGCGGGCTGCATTACGCTACCCTATGAATGGGTGTCCTGTATCCTTCCTCCACTATTAGCCTGAGAATAAAAGTGTCGTTGATCACGTAGAGTTCTGGGGGCGGGGGCGCTGGCTGCAGGCTGAGCATTACCCCAATTATTTCTGTTTTGCCACTTGTTACCCCAATTTTCACTCTGCGGCTGATTGTGGCTCTGGTCTGCTGTTTTGGCTCTCTTTGCCTGTCTGTCTTTCTCCCTAGATTCAGCGATTTGCTTTTTATTCTCCTTAACTTTCTGCATGTGGACTGACATTCTGGCGAAGTCCATGTCCCGGTTCAGCATTGCTCCCTGACATTCAAGCACTAAGTCATCTGAAAGGCCGGATGCAAATTTTCTCATTGGAGCTCTCATATTACCAGTTATCTCTGGAGCATAACGAGCTAGTTGATTGAACTTCAAAGTGTACTCTTGGAAAATCATTTTTCCCTGCTTTAGATTCATAAACTCCTCAGCTTTGGCTTCCCTCAATTCTAGAGGAAAGAACCGATCAAGGAAGGCTTCCATGAACTCGCCCCAAACTGTGGGCTCAGTGCTCTCACCCTTCGCATACTCCCACTCATTATACCACTTATTTGCAACATCTTTAAGCTGATAAAGTCCTAATTCCACACCTTTAATCTCATCTACATGTATCACTTTAAAGATCTTCTCCATTTCATCCACAAACTCCTGCGGATCCTTTTCTACCTTGGTGCCAGAAAACTTGGGTGGGTTCATTCTCATGAACTAACCCACCCTAGTAGCCTCAGATGTAACAGATGCGGACCCAACATCTTCTGACCGTTGAGTCTATGTTGGCACCAACTACGTAAGCATATAAATAGACTGCCTGAATTCTGTATTAGACACCTCTCTCTTGTGAGGCTGGGTGTGGTTAGTCCCTGTTCAGGAAGTTCTGGGTGACATGGATGGGATGGTCTGAGTAGGTGGGACTCCCAGAGTAACATCAACCTCCGAAGTATGACCCCTGTTTTGGGTCCTTATTCCATGAGTGGGATAGACCTCATCAGTCTGGGCATTATCGTTAGTGCGACGGGGAAGCATGACTGTTTTCTGAAATACAAGAGATCATTGATTAGAAGACATAATAAACTCTAAAGCAAGAACTAAATCAAAAAGAGGTGAAGCATTCCTAAACGCCTAGTAGCCTTCTTCTTATAAGTGTGACGCGCTACACACCCATAAACAAGACTCTACCCGACGCAATTTTGAAAACACCCTGAGACCATGAATCGTGCTTTGATACCAAGTTTGTCACGACCCAAACTAGGGCCTGGACGTGACAGACATCCCGAACCATGAAGGCCCGGACGTCCTACTCTATCTGGTAGTCATGCACAAAATTTATATAATAAGAGAAAATGCGAAAATACAATCTAATACGGAAACATAGTCATACTCTGAATTCAATTTAACAATAAGGAATGAAATCCGAAATCAACTAAACAACATCTAGAATAATCTGTGAAATCTCTACTACATGATCAATTGACAACTGTCTGAAAACTGGGACAAGGCCCCCAGTAAACCTAAACAAAAGGAATAACATAATCTGATATAATAGGCCTTCTGGAACAAAGAAGGCTCACCACTGCACTGATCACTTTTCTCTGGATACTCTACTGCTTAGACGAACCCCTAGATTGAGCCTCTGAACCTGGAAGGTAGGGGGTTAATATAGATGTACTGGTACGCAGAGCAAATCCAAAATAATAATTTATATTCAATATATATGACAGAAATTTAAAATAATTCATAAATATGTCATGTGGTAAAAATCACATGGGTATTTTAAAAAGACTCTGTAAAATTATGTGAACTCTGTAACACTCTTTGTTTTACTTCTGCCCTAGGTGGTATACCCTACAATTTCACAACTTTCACCGACTACCTTATCTCGATTGCCGCCAATATATGAGTATTCGTGAAGGAAGATCACACAAGATAACACAGCAGGGTGCCACAACCCCAATCAAGTTATTATATCGTGATTGGGCTCAAGATCACGAAGCAGGGCTCCAAATCATAAGTCCCAATCTGGGATGACAAAGTACTAGGTACACAAGATTACATAGCAGGGTACCAAGTTCCCGTGTCGGCAAACCACGGTTTCCAGCATAGAGTCATTTGACTCGGGCTTTCTTCGGGTAACCACCTAATTCATATCAACCCAGTTTTTAACTCTTTAAAACGTAGATTCTCTGAAATCAAACTCTAACGCTGTCATGGAATACATTTATAAGGAATAATCATATCATTGACTTGCAAGTCACATTCTCTGAGCCATTTAGCAAATTATATCTCTGTTCTCAAAATAAGGAATTTAGGACCACCATATCAACAATTTTTTTCAAGAAACTCATTCTTTAAAACTCATGTAAACATATGCAAGGAAACTCTCTTTGTCAATATTTCAGGAATTCATGGTGGTCATGTCAAAGTTCTCAATTACATGCATTTCTTTCTATTTAACACAAGAACCTCATAGTAACATCAAGAAACATCCTCTCATTATTTCTAAATCATGTTTCAATTACTATGACATTGAAAAAACTACTTTCAAATCACAAGGCATGCATTTCAACTCTTTTCCGACAGAACCATAATCTTTAATTCAACATACGAGAGGGGTTTCATAATATGTGCTCTCAAACAATCTTCAATCTCAGTTTTCATACATATACATATACTTGTAAATCAATTCAAGGGGGAAAAACCTAAAGGCCAAATCAACAATATAAAAAAAATATTTATAATGCATAATTAAAATATAGATTCCAAAAAACCCTTTAAACTTCATGCTTGATAATCTTTAACTCATGATTTAGTGTTTACAAACCCATGTAGTTTTTAGGATAAAACTCACGTACCTCAAATTAAGAATTTGTCAGATTCTTCTTGAAGTCTACGGTTTGAAAATTCCGAATCTTCAATTAAGTTCTAAAACCCACGGTTGAATCTTGAGGGATCTTGATTCTTAGGTTGAGACCTAAGTGTTTAGTTCTTGAGGAAGTTGGAGAAAATAACCATATTCTGGTCAATTGGGGGCTTAATCACGTGTTTATGGCTGAATAAGGGTGAGAAAAAGACTAAAATACCCCTAAAAAAAATAAAGAAAGTCAAAGCAGTCCCTCAGTTTACAGGCTGATATGCTGAAGTAAATTGGGCATAACCTTTTACTCCGATGTTGGATTTAGATGAAATTAGTTGCATTGGAAATAAGATTCAAAGAGCTTTCATTTGATATATAACATCCCTCCCGGTTCATTATATACAGAAAATAATGATCGTTTGAAGTTGACCATGAAATTGTGGTCTAAAAGGCTCCCGGAATGCTGGAGCATTTCAAAAGCATTTCAAACCAGTGTGTTATGCCCCTAAAATGCACCCAAGACGTACCATTTAATTTCCCCATCGCGTATCAACAAGAAAGTCAAAAAACGGAGGTCGAAAAGGTCGCGAAATAATTCATCAAAGATTGGGAGCTAAAAATGAGACTAAGTCCCTTGGACACTTAGAAAACTTTTTGAGTTTTTACTCTATAAGCATGCTACTAGAAGCTAATACATGTACGATTTTCGTGGGGTATTACAATACAGTAGATACAAGAAACACAACACAACATAAAAAGGTATGGAGGAAATTAGATATACATAAATAACTCACCTAGAATCTGATAAGGTGGTATTAACCCCGAATGGAGTTCATTTCTTTGAAGATAATAGGAGAGATTATGAGTACCTCGAAATAGATTGTTCCATTAATAGATTTAAGTTTCAAACATCAGAAAACTAATAAGCACAGCTTGGAGGTAGATCCAATAGACTCTGAATACACAACACTTGGTGAGAGTTTAAGGTGACTTGAGTTGTATTTGGTTCAAAGCAGATTATTTTAAAGTTTAAAGTATATGAAGCTCAAATCGAACAAGACAAAGGAATAACAGGAAAACTCAAAAATGATGTAAGATTACCTGGCAAGATGTGATAGCCGATGACACCAGATACGAAGTGAAAACCACAGATTGAAGATAGAGCACGAATTGAAGATGTGAAGAAGAAGAACAGTAGATGCATTTTCACGAGATTCGCACGTGAAATTTTATAATTTTCCGTCCAACTATTACTATATTCTTCTTTAAATTAACCGCAAATTTCTTCACATAATAGTTGGACCGTCTCACCCTTTCATTGCTGCAATATTGGCAATATTTGATGGTAAGGTCTAGGGTAGCACGATTCTATTATTAGATCGGTCAAATATGCTTTCAGGTGAACATGAAGCTCATGGTGCAAGTAATTAACTTATTTTATCTTTGCCTATCAGACGTACAATTGACCTTCTACACCTAAACTTTTTCTCCAAGAATGAATATTATGTAGGAATACTATCGATATATCAGGTATGTACGTTTATAAAATTTATTTTTGGTGATTTGGACCTATATGCAGACTTGTTTTCTTGACCCAATAGTAATAGAATTTCTTTACTTGCACCAGCCCATCTTGTAGGCCCAATTAGATTAGCAGACTCCAAAGTTTCATTTTGGATAAGACTTTTTCTTCGATGAAGTCGAGATCTCAAATCCTTTTTCTTTCTTTCTTTAATATCAAATCATGATAATGGGAAGAAGAAGAAGAAGAAGAAGAGGAAGAAGAAGAAGAGGAAGAAGAGGAAGAAGAGGAAGAAAAAGAGGAGGAAGAGGAAGAAGAAGAGGAAGAAGAAGAAGAGGAAGAGGAAGAAGAGGAAGAGGAAGAAGTTTCTTGACCCAATATTAATAGAATTTCTTTACTTGCACCAGCCCATCTTGTAGGCCCAATTAGATTAGCAGACTCCAAAGTTTCATTTTGGATAAGACTTTTTCTTCGATGAAGTCGAGATCTCAAATCCTTTTTGTTTCTTTCTTTAATATCAAATCATGACAATGAGAAGAAGAAGAAGAAGAAGAAGAAGAAGAAGAAGAAGAAGAAGAAGAAGAAGAAGAAGAAGAAGAAGAAGAAGAAGAAGAAGAAGAAGAAGAAGAAGATGAAGAAGAAGAGGAAGAGGAGGAGGAGGAGGAGGAGGAGGAGGAGGAGGAGGAGGAAGAAGAGGAAGAGGAGGAAGAAGTGGAAGACGAGGAAGAAGAGGAGGAAGAAGAGGAAGAAGAGAAAGACGAGGAAAAAGAGGAAGAGGAAGAGGAAGAGGAAGAAGAGAGAGGAAGAAGAGAGAGGAAGAGGAAGAGGAAGAAGAGAGAGGAAGAAGAGAGAGGAAGAAGGGAGAGGAAGAAAGAAAGAGGAATAGATAACACCTAAAGACTATAATATCAGTTTTACAATGTAAAGTGCATTACACATGCATCACATCGTTGTCACATCAGTAACACAGACTTATTTTCTTGACCTAATGTTGAGAGAATTTCTTTACTTGCACTAATCCATATTATAGGGCCAATTTGATCAACAGACTTTAAAGTCTCCTTTTGAATGAGACTTTCGCTTTGATGAAGTTGAGGTTTCAGATCCTTTTTACTTCTTTCTTCCTTTGACACCAAATCGTAATAGTGGAACAAAGATAACGATGATGGTGAATATGAGAATATGAATCTGTAAATATAACATGAAGAAGAATAGATACCACCTAAAAACTATAATACCCGTCTTACAATGTGAAGTGTATTACACATAAATTACATCAGTAGCACGTCAAAAGTTATTGAATTTTAATTTTTAATTTTTTATTTTTTTATCTATTTTTGTTTATTCTCAATTTTTTCCTTTTCCTTATATTTGTATATAGTAATTAATTTCTAATTCCTAAGTAATTCAAGAAAAAGAGGTCATTCACAATGAATTTCACAAAGCTTTTTCGTTTTCACTACTCACTGCTTGTACCATCATTGTCGTTTCCACTTAAAATTACATATGTATTATGTCGGTTTGATTTGAATTTGGTTTGACTTTACTTTTGTGAATATCAAACTAAATCAAGAATAATTGATTTTCTTTTCTATCGCCAAACCAATCAAACCAAACCATAAGTCAGCTTTTTTTCTCGATTTAATTTGGTTCATCGATTCAATTTGACCTGGCTATTTGATCTATACGCCCCTAAGGACAACAATAGACAAAGTTTCGAAATGACCCCATTAAAATGGGGTCGATAAATGTTCAACCTGATAATTTTTTTAGTTATTCATTTTATAACAATGATATTTGATGTAATATTTCTCGCAGTTAGACTTTTCTATCAATTGTATAACAAGTGTATGTCTAGTTTTGTTTTTGTGCACTTCAACTATTGTATAGAGTATATAACGCTAATTGTATTGTTTACCTTATTATATTTTGTTCTATTGTGGTTTAATTAAAGAAGAAGATTGCAAAACACATTTTTATGGTTAAACAAAAAGTAGATGTTCAATCCATCATAAATTTTAAAATATTCTTTTAATTACTGCAAGTTCTTTATATTTTTTTTTAGGGAAAAAGGTGTAAAAAGTATTTATACTTTGCTTAATTTGCAGTTACGCATTCTGAACTTTGCGGGGGAGGAGGGTCCTATCCTAGACTATTTTTTATCTAATTTAAATGTTTGATAAGGGCCAAATCCATCTACCGGAGAATATCAAACTCTTTCGTGTCCTGAGAGTCATGGGTATTACAATGACGATCATCGATATGTGTCAGCTTATGAATTGTGCTATGATTCTAGTATTGGTGATTACAAAGTTATATTGATCTATGACTTGTTTTATGTTGTTTACTCATTGATTAACAATTCTTGGACAACAAAAACAAGTTTCCCTTGTCCAGTACGACCATTACCACCACATAACCAAGTTACCTTGGGAATTAGTACTAAAGGTTGTGTATTTTGGTCTCTGAATAATCAATTAGCAATCAAACAACTTGTATGAAAAAATTTTAATTGAATTTTTTTAAAAAAATATTTCAACTTTAATCGCAAATAAGTTTGACCTATTTTTGTAAAACAATAAATGAATGAATATAAGAAAATCCATAATTAGAAAAGAAAATAATTGTTACCTTATTTGATTGATTAGAAAACTATAAAGATAATTAAATAATCAATTGACTATAGTCAAATTATAATTTTATAAGAAATTTTTGAGATATAAATCAGTAATTGAGAAAAAATTAATTGTTACCTTTTTAAAATTCTTCCCCAAATTATAAAGGTAACTAATATCAAATAAATATAATCAAACTATAAAAATATGAGAAATTTATGGGATTGAATTTCCGAAATCATAAAGGTAACTAATATCAATTGTTTCCGTTTTTGAGTCCTTTATGTAATTGTACATTAATTAAATATAATCAAGATATAAAAATAGGACAGATTTATGATAAGTAGATATTTATAATATTAATAATAATTTTATTTTCATCAAATTAATTAGATTAAATTGATGTAAAAATCCGTTAATATTGAGAATTATTTTAACAAAAAATATATGCAAAGTTACGTAATTGATATACATATATTGGTAAAAACAACAACGAACATTGACTACTACTTTAGCCATAAATATATTTTGAAATTTACAACATTAAATTTAAGGAACTTGAGTTTATATATTATGATTATAAAATTGATTCTTATTAATTGAAATTAATTAGTTGATTGTGTAGTTATATTACAATTATGTCGTACATTATTTCTTTAATGGAAATGCATTAATATCATAATTAGTACAATCCCGTTTTGATTCATAAAGAATAATGCATTAATATCATAATTAGTACAATCCCGTTTTGATTCATAAAGAATAATGCACATGATACACATCTTTGTTGAATGATTCGAGTACAACCGGAAAAAAAAAAAAAAATTATAAATTCATGCATAATATTAATTATAAATTCAAAACATAAATATTTCATGACTCGATTAAATAAGAGTTCATAATCACTATTCTTATTAACTCTCCACCCGTTCAAGATAGAGAAGCGATATTTTGTGAGAGTATTAAAGGGCAACAGAACTTAATACGTAAATTATGTGAGTTAGTTTATGTGCTGACAAGAAATAATAATTAAGCATTTGATAAAATAGTTGAATTACATGAGAATTGAATGAGATCTCACCATTGTAAAAAAGAAATTATGGTCAAAGGAAAATCCTAAAAATGGTGAAGATTAAAAGGTAGATGAAGATCAAGTGAAAACAAGTTTAATTTGCTACTAGTTCAAGAAGAAAATAAGTTTTATTATATCATTTTCCTGAGGAGTAAATCTAAATTAAAATCAAAGCGCCACTTAATTTGCACGATAAAACTCATGTTTATTTAAAAGAAATACTTCATTAATTAATAATGTATATGATCGATTTTGGTAAGGGTGGAAAGATTTGGGATTTATTTTAAAAATAAGGATATTTAAATGGATCTTTAAAATTTCAGGTGCAAATCTCGTGATTCGAAAAAAAATATGATGTTAATTTTGACCGTGATTAAATGAAGCATGAGAATGGTGTGTGTGTATATATACACACATACATACTTACTTTAAGAAACTGCAGGATGATTATTGTTGTCGAAGTGTGAGTATATCTCTCTCTCTCACACACAGACACACATATATAAATACATACATACTTACTTTTAGATATTGGAGGAAGAATATTGTTGTTGAAGTGCACCAAAATTAAATATGATATTGTTGAAGACATAATTCTTTAAGGAAAATAGAATTTAGCTAGAGGCGTGTCAAGTACATTGTTATCAATAATGTTTTGTCTACATAATGAATAAAATAATAAGGCATATTCTTCAAAATTCAACAAGTTCACCTAATTATAAATTGGAAACAAAATAAAAACTTAAGAAAGAAAATCCAATGTATAAAAAGAGATGGGCACAAGGAAAAATAACTTCAAGAAATTCTAAGTTCAAGCCTTCATAATAGTGTCTCGTATATATAGGTGTTACACCAATGGATAGTGAACGTTAGCTAGCGGCTAGTTTGAGCTTATCAAATGTAAGATAAAATTAATTACTAAATAATAAGAAGACAAAATAAATTTTTAAAAGAATATTTTTTTAATCAATGATGGACATTATCTTTTGATATAAAATTAAATTTCAAATCGTTGTCGCTATTATAAAAAAGGAAAAAGGAATAATGGGGAAAAAAATCATAAAAGACAAATGCAAAACACGTGATTTTGCACAATAAAATTCATATCTGTACTCGAATAACTCTTCATACTCTACCTATAAAAAAAAGAAAAAAATATGCGAAAAATATTTGTATTTAGGCGAAATTTACAGTTATGTATTCTGAACTTTGTGGGGTCTTATGATCCCCTAGACTATTTTTTTACCATATTTAACTGACATATATTTGGCCCTTATCAAATATTTTTTTTCATATGCGCTCAATGTGCGTGAAATACACACATGGTCCAAATGCTAAATATATGCCAGTTAAATTAGGTAAAAAATAGTCTAGGATAAGACCCTCCTCCCCCGCAAAGTTCAGAATGCGTAACTGCAAATTAAGCAAAGTATAAGTACTTTTTACACCTTTTTCCCTAAAAAAAAATATAAAGAACTTGCAGTAATTAAAAGAATATTTTAAAATTTATGATGGATTGAACATCTACTTTTTGTTTAACCTTAAAAATGTGTTTTGCAATCTTCTTCTTTAATTAAACCACAATAGAACAAAATATAATAAGGTAAACAATACAATTAGCGTTATATACTCTATACAATAGTTGAAGTGCACAAAAACAAAACTAGACATACACTTGTTATACAATTGATAGAAAAGTCTAACTGCGAGAAATATTACATCAAATATCATTGTTATAAAATGAATAACTAAAAAAATTATCAGGTTGAACATTTATCGACCCCATTTTAATGGGTTCATTTCAAAACTTTGTCTATTGTTGACCTTAGGGGCGTATAGATCAAATAGCCAGGTCAAATTGAATCGATGAACCAAATTAAATCGAGAAAAAAAGTTGACTTATGGTTTGGTTTGATTGGTTTGGCGATAGAAAAGAAAATCAATTATTCTTGATTTAGTTTGATATTCACAAAAATAAAATTAAACCAAATTCAAATCAAACCGACATAATACATATGTAATTTTAAGTGGAAACGACAAAGATGGTACAAGCAGTGAGTAGTGAAAACGAAAAAGCTTTGTGAAATTCATCGTGAATGACCTCTTTTTCTTGAATTAATTAGGAATTAGAAATTAATTACTATATACAAATATAAGGAAAAGGAAAAAATTGAGAATAAACAAAAATAGATAAAAAAATAAAAAATAAAAAATTAAAATTCAATAACTTTCGACGTGTTACTGATGTGATTTATGTGTAATACACTTCACATTGTAAAACGGGTATTATAGTTTTTAGGTGGTATCTATTCTTCTTCATGTTATATTTACAGATTCATATTCTCATATTCACCATCATCGTTATCTTTGTTCCACTATTACGATTTGGTGTCAAAGGAAGAAAGAAGTAAAAAGGATCTGAAACCTCAACTTCATCAAAGCGAAAGTCTCATTTAAAAGGAGACTTTAAAGTCTGTTGATTAAATTGGCCCTATAATATGGATTAGTGAAAGTAAAGAAATTCTCTCAACATTAGGTCAAGAAAACAAGTCTGTGTTACTGATGTGACAATGATGTAATGCATGTGTAATGCACTTTACATTGCAAAACTGGTATTATAGTCTTTAGGTGTTATCTATTTTTCTTTATATTAAATTTACATATTCACATTCATCATCATCATCTCCCCCTCCTCCTTCTACCCCTTCTTCTTCCTCTTCTTCTCTTCTTTCTTCCTCTCTCTTCTTCTCCTCCCTTTCCTCCTGCTTCTTCTTCTTCTTCTCCTCCTCATCCTCCTCCTACTCTTCTTCCCATTATCATGATTTGATATTAAAGAAAGAAACAAAAAGGATTTGAGATCTCAACTTCATCGAAGAAAAAGTCTTATCCAAAATGAAACTTTGGAGTCTGCTAATCTAATTGGGCCTACAAGATGGGCTGGTGCAAGTAAAGAAATTCTATTAATATTGGGTCAAGAAAACAAGTCTGCATATAGGTCCAAATCACCAGAAATAAATTTTGTAAATGTACATACCTGATATATCGATAGTATTCCTACATAATATTCATTCTTGGAGAAAAAGTTTAGGTGTAGAAAGTCAATTGTACGTCTGATTGGCAAAGATAAAATAAGTTAATTACTTGCACCATGAGCTTCATGTTCACCTGAAAGCATATTTGACCGATCTAATAATAGAATCGTGCTACCCTAGACCTTACCATCAAATATTGCCAATATTGCAGTGATGAAAGGGTGAGACGGTCCAACTATTATGTGAAGAAATTTGCAGTTAATTTAAAGAAGAATATAGTAATAGTTGGAGGGAAAATTCTAAAATTTCATGTGCGAATCTCGTGATTTTTAAAGTTATATGACATTAATTTTGTTGTTGTAAAACAAACATCTTTTGAGACTCATTCACTCATAAGGAATGCTAGCTAAATCGGCCCATTAGTTAATCTAACCCTAAGTCCTAACGTTGTCTATATAAACACCATTATTCGTTTTGAAAGAACAACTCCAAATCGTCTAAAGAACGACTAGAGTTGGTTATTTATACATCACTAGAAGATTTTTATGTCGTGGAACTAGGGAATTCATTCTGTCAAGTAGGGATTTTCAATGACTAGTGATTTTGAGTCGTGATTGTTATAGATGATCCGTTTCCAGTGAGAAGAACAACTGTAAGTTTTCAAACTAGCATTTAATCATTATGTTATATGTTTACCGTCATTATTTGAAGTATGTGAGGTGTAGTTTAAAATATTCTAAGGTACTATAAAGGAAAAAGAAAAAAATGGAGTATTTAATACTATATTTTACAAATTATAACGAATAAAGATTTGTAAAACCAAAAAATCACGTGATTTGCACAATGTGATTTACTTTTTCAAAAGTACATATAATTGATCTGAGTTGTGACATCTTTTTACCATCAAAATTGAATTTCTTTCGCCGACAGTAGTTAAAGAGGTAGCTATCACACATTTATTGTCAAATTCAATAATTTTAGATTGAATTAAAGAAGAAGAATATTTAGTGGAAGCTTTGATATGTCACATGGCTGAAGTGTGAGAGTTCACTTCTAAGGATATTTATGATATTACATAAATTTCTTAAAATTGTAATTTATGTTGTCTATATATTTTAGGGATGTTTTATTATTTTATATTATTTTAACAAATCATGACACGTATGAAGCACAATAATGCTCACATGCAAATTCATGTTTGGTTACTATACACAATAAGTTTATTTTTTATTTCTTTATTTCACATTGTCAGAATGGTAATATAAAAAATATTTAGTTCATGACTCGATTATCTCAATCTTGAAAAAAATATACTTACCAGATATTTTATCAATTGTAAGGATCGATAATGGTGTATGCATTTTCATCTTTACACACGTAAATCCTTGAATGTAATTGAATTATAAGAGTAAACAAAATATAAGAAGGTAAATTGTATGAGAAGACTTATTTCACACACATAATAGTGAGAGGTAGCCAAAATATCATGAAACTAGTCAAGTTATAAGCAAGTTTAATACAAATAGAGGTAGGAAAAACATATAAAATTTCTTTTGAACTTATCCACTAAATTTACTTTAACATTGCAATGCATGCAATTATTTACCCCTTTTTTGTAATCAAAGATAGCCTATTTGGGGCACTTATTAAGAAAAAACAAAAAGAGGAATAAAGCTTGTACAAAATAAAGTTGGATCCGAAAAGATCGAAATCCAAATAATGTAAAAATAATTCTAGAAAGCTTAGTGGTAAGCAAAAAGTCAAATGTCCAAAAGAAAAAGTGAAAATGCATCTACTGTTCTTCTTCTTCACATCTTCAATTCGTGGTCTATCTTCAATCTGTGGTTTTCACTTCGT
This sequence comes from Capsicum pubescens, assembly GCA_030864215.1. NCBI lineage: Eukaryota > Viridiplantae > Streptophyta > Magnoliopsida > Solanales > Solanaceae > Capsicum > Capsicum pubescens. The sequence goes on from CM061546.1 coordinate 39,248,734, forward strand.
ATCCGGTGTCATCGGCTATCACATCTTGCCAGGTAATCTTCCATTATTTTTGAGTTTTCCTGTTACTTCTTTGTCTTGTTTGATTTGAGCTTCATATACATTAAACTTTAAAATAAGCTGCTTTGAACCAAATACAACTCAAGTCACCTTAAACTCTCACCAGGTGTTGTGTATTCAGAGTCTATTGGATCTACTTCCAAGCTGTGCTTAATAGTTTTCTGATGTTTGAAACTCAAATCTGTTAATGGAACAATCTATTTCGAGGTACTCATAATCTCTCCTATTATCTTCAAGGAAATGAACTCCATTCGGGGTTAATACCACCTTATCAGATTCTAGGTGAGTTATTTATGTATATCTAATTTCCTCCATACCTTTTTATGTTGTGCTGTGTTTCTTGTATCTACTGTATTATAACACCCCATGAAAATCGTACATGTATTAGCTTCTAGTAGCATGCTTATAGAGTAAAAACTCGAAAATTTTTCTAAGTGTCAAAGGGACTTAGTCTCATTTTTAGCTCCCAATCTTTGATGAATTATTTCACGACCTTTCCGACCTCCGTTTTTTGATTTTCTTGTTGATACGCGATGGGGAAAGTAAATGGTACGTCTTGGGTGCATTTTAGGGGCATAGCACACTGGTTTGAAATGCCTTTGAAATGCTCCAGCATTCCGGGCGCATTTCAGACCACAATTTCAGGGTCAACTTCAAACGATCATAACTTTCTGTATATAATGAACCGGGAGGGATGCTATATATCAAATGAAACCTCTTTGAGTCTTCTTTCCAATGCAACTAATTTCATACAAATCCAACATTGTAGTAAAAGGTTATCCCCAATTTACTTCAGCATATCAGCCTGTCAACTGAGGGACTGCTGCGACTTCTTTGTTTCCTTAGGGTTATTTTAGTCTTTTTTCCACCCTTATTCAGCCATAAACACGTGATTAAGCCCCCAATTGACCAGAATATGGTTATTTTCTCCAACTCCCTCAAGAACTAAACACTTAGGTCTCAACCTAAGAATCTTAGGTCTCAACCTAAGAATCTTAGGTCTCAACCTAAGAATCAAGATCCCTCAAGATTCAACCATGAGTTTTAGAAATTGATTGAAGATTCAGAATTCCCAAACCGTAGACTTCAAGAAGCGTCTATCAAATTCCTAATTTGAGGTACATGGAGTTTATCCTAAAAACCACACGGGCTTGTAAACACTAAATCATGAGTTAAAGATTATCAAGCATGAATTTTAAAGGGTTTTTTGGAATCTATATTTTAATTATGCATTATAAATATTTTTTTTGATATTGTTGATTTGGCCTTTAGGTCTTTCCCCCTTGAATTGATTTACAAGTATATGTATATGTATGAAAACTGAGATTGAAGATTGTTTGAGAGCACATATTATGAAAACCCTCTCGTATGTTGAATTAAAGATTATGGTTTTGTCGGAAAAGAGTTGAAATGCATGCCTTGTGATTTGAAAGTATTTTTTTCAATGTCATAGTAATGGAAACATGATTTAGAAATAATGAGAGGGTGTTTATTGATGTTACTATGAGGTTCTTGTGTTAAAGAGAAAGAAATGCATGTAATTGAGAACTTTGACATGACCACCTTGAATTCTTGAACTATTGACAAAGAGAGTTTCCTTGCATATGTTTACATGAGTTTTAAAGAATGAGTTTCTTGAAAAGAAATTGTTGATATGGTGGTCCTAAATTCCTTATTTTGAGAACAGAGATATAATTTGCTAAATGGCTCAGAGAATGTGACTTGCAAGTCAATGGTATGATGATTCCATATAAATGTATGCCATGACAGCGTTAGAGTTTAATTTCAGAGAATCTACATTTTAAAGAGATAAAAACTGGGTTGATATAAGTTAGGTGGTTACCCGAAGAAAGCCCGAGTCAAATGACTCTATGTTGGAAACCGTAATTTACCGACACTGGAACTTGGTACCCTGCTATGTAATCTTGTGTACCTAGTAGTTTGTCATCCCAAATTGGGACTTATGGTTTGGAGCCCTGCTTCGTGATCTTGAGCCCAACCACGATATAATAACTTGATTGGGGTTGTGGCACCCTGCTGTGTGATCTTGTGTGCTCTTCCATCACTAGTACTCCTATCTTGGCAGCAACCAAGATAAGGTAGTCGGTGAAAGTTGTGAACTTGTAGGGTATACCACCTAGAATAGAAGTAAAACAAAGAGTGTTACAGAGTTCACATGATTTTACAGAGTCTTTTAAAAATGCCCATGTGATTTTTACCACATGACATATTTATGAATTGTTTTAAATTTCTCTCATATATGTTGAATATAAATTATTATTTTGGATTTGCTCTGCGTACCAGTACATCTGTATTGACCTCCTACCTCCCAGGTACGGAGGCTCAATCTAGGGGTTCGGCTAAGCAGTAGAGTATCCAGAGGGAAGTTATCAGTGCAGTGGTGAACCTTCTTTGTTCCAGAAAGCCTATTATATCAGATTATGTTATTCCTTTTGTTTTGGTTTACTGGGGTCCTTGTCCCAATTTTCAGACAGTTGTTAATTGATCTTGTAGTAGAGATTTCACAGATTGTTCTAGATGTTGTTTAGTTGATTTTGGATTTCATTCCTTATTATTAATCTGAATTCAGAGTATGATCATGTTTCCGTATCAGATTATATTTTCGCATTTTCTCTTATTATATGAATTTTGTGCATGCCTAGCAGATAGAGTAGGACCTCCGAGCCTTCATGGTTTGGGATGTCCGTCATGACCAGGCCCTAGTTTGGGTCGTGAAAAACTTGGTATCAAAGCACGGTTCATGGTCTCAGGGTGTTTTTAAAATTGCGTCGGGTGGAGTCTTGTTTATGGGTGTGTAGCACGCCACACTTATAAGCAGGAGGCTACTAGGCGTTTAGGAATGTTTCACCTCTTTTTGATTTGTTTATGCTTTAGAGTCTAATATGTCCTCTAATCAATAATCTCTTGTATTTCAGAAAACAACCATGCTTCCCTGTCGCACTAACGATAATGCCCAGACTGATGAGGTCCATCCCACTCATGGAATGAGGACCCAAAATAGAGCTCAGACTCCGGAGGTTGATGTTACTCTGGGAGTCCCACCTACTCAGACCAGCCCACCCTTGGTACCCAGAGTTCCCTGAACGGGGACTAATCACACCCAGCCTCGCGCGAGAGAGGTGTCTAATACAGAATTCAGACAGTCTATTCATATGCTTGCGCAGTTGGTGCCTACATAGACTCAACGGTCAGAAGATGTTGGGTCCGCATCTGTTACATCTGAGGCTACTAAGGTAGGTCAATTCATGAGAATGAACCCACCCAAGTTTTCTGGCACCAAAGTAGAGAAGGATCCACAGGAGTTTGTGGATGAAATGGAGAAGATCTTTAAAGTGATAAATGTAGATGAGGTGGAAGGTGTGAAATTAGAAGCTTATCAGCTTAAAGATGTTGCAAATCAGTGGTATAACGAGTGGGAGGATGCGAAGGGTGAGAGCGCTGAGCCCACAGTTTGGGGCGAGTTCGTGAAAGCCTTCCTTGATCGATTCTTTCCTCTAGAATTGAGGGAAGCCAAAGATGAGGAGTTTATGAATCTAAAGCAGGAAAAAATGAGTGTCCAAGAGTACACTCTGAAGTTCAATCAACTAGCCCGTTATGCTCCAGAGATGACTGGTAATATGAGAGCTCGAATGAGAAAATTTGCATCCGGCCTTTCAGATGACTTAGTGCTTGAATGTCAAGGAGCAATGCTGAACCGGGACATGGACTTCGCTCTACTTTCAGTCCACATGCAGCAAGTTAAGGAAAAAAAAAGAAAATCACTGAATCTAGGGAGAAAGAAAGACAAGTAAAGAGAGCCAAAATAGCAGACCAGAGCCACAGTCAGCCGCAGAGTGAAAATTGGGGTAACAAGTGGCAAAAGAGAAATAATTGGGGTAATGCTCAGCCTGCAGGCAGCGCCCCCGCCCCCAGACCTCTACGTGATCAACGACCCTTTTATCCTCAAGCTAATAGTGGAGGAAGGATGCAGGACACCCATTCATAGGGTAGCGTAATGCAGCCCGCCAGATCTTTTCCCCGTCGTAGTATCTGCGGGAAAAATCATCCTGGGAAGTGTTACTTCGAGAGGAGAAATTGTTATTTCTGCGGCTAAGTGGGTCACCTTCAGAGAGATTGCCCTTCTACTGGAGGTAATGTTGGAGGAGCCAAGTCTCAGACTAATTTCAGCCGCTGGTAGCGGTCGCAACTGGTTGTATGCCTTGACCAACCGCGAGGAGGCAGAGGCCTCACTAGATGTAGTTACCAGTACGTTACAAATTTTCTCTCGTGATGTGTATGTGTTGCTTGATTCCGGGTCTACCTTGTCTTATGTGACCCCTTATGTAGCTTTTGGTTTGGGGTTTGAGCTTGATGTAATTGCTTAGCATTTTTCTTTTTCCACTCCAGTGAGAGATTCTGTTGTTGCTAGGAGGGTGTATAGAAATTGTGTGGTGACTGTTTGTGGCCCGGGTATTGTGGCAGACCTCGTAGACCTGGATATGGTTGATTTTGATGCTATCGTAGGGATGGACTGGCTTCATTTATGTTATGACATGCTAGATTGTAGAGCCTGAAAGGTTACTTTCTCTTTCCCGAATGAGCCAGTGATAGAATGGGAGGGACATTCTTTAGCACCTAGAGGGAAATTTATATCTTATCTCAGAGCCCGTAGACTTATTTCCAAAGGCTGTTTGTATCATCTTATTCGGGTTAAAAATTCTAATATTGAAAGTCTTTCCTTTCCGTCTATTCCTGTGGTAAATAAATTTCCAGAAGTCTTTCGAGATGATCTCCCAGGAATACCACATGATAGGAAGATAGATTTTGGTATTGATTTATTGCTAGATACCCGTCCCATTTCTATTTCGCCATATAGAATGGCTCCTGCAAAACTGAAAGAGTTGAAAGAACAAATAGCAGATCTTCTAGACAAAGGTTTTATCCGACCTAGTATTTCTCCCTGAGGTGCACCTGTACTCTTCGTACGAAAGAAAGATGGTTCCCTGCATATGTGCATAGATTATCGTCAGCTGAATAAGGTCACTGTTAAAAATAAATATCCTCTTCCTAGGATTGATGATCTCTTTGACCAACTTCAGGGTGCTAAATTTTTTTCAAAGGTAGACCTTCGTTTGGGATACCATCAGTTGAAGGTTAGAGAGTCAGATATTCCCAAAACAGCTTTTCGAACCCGGTACGACCATTGTGAATTCTTAGTCATGTCTTTCGGGTTGACTAACGCCCCTACAACTTTTATGGACCTGATGAATAGAGTGTTTCGTCAGTTCTAGATCTGTTTGTCATAGTTTTCATTGATGATATTTTGATTTATTCTAAGAGTAAGGAGGATCATGCCAATCACCTCCGAATTATTCTTTAGACCCTCAAAGATCATAAGTTGTATGCAAAGTTTTCAAAGTGTGAATTCTGGCTTAATGCTATTGCTTTCCTGGGGCATATTATGTCTAGTGTGATGGGATTAAGGTTGATCCCCAAAAGGTTGAGGCAGTGAGAAAATGGCCCAGACCCACGACTCCAACCGATATTCGGAGCTTCTTGGGTTTGGTGGGATATTACAGAACGTTCGTAGAGAATTTTTCTTCCATAGTTGCTCCACTTACTAAGTTGACTCAGAAAAAGGAGAAGTTCGTATGGTCTGACTCCTGTGAGAATAGTTTTGAGAAGTTGAAAGACAAGTTGACAACTGCTCCTATTTTGACTCTTTCGAAAGGTACATAGGGTTTTTTTGTGTACTGTGATGCATCTCAAGTGGAGCTTGGGTGTGTACTTATGCAACATGGTAAGGTGGTGGCATATGTATCTAGGCAGTTGAAGGTGCATGAGCGAAACTACCCCACCCATGACTTAGAGTTAGTGGTTGTGCTGTTCACGCTTAAAATCTGGCAGCATTATCTTTATGGGGTACATGTTGATATATTTACTGACCACATGAGCTTACAGTATGTTTTCTCGCAGAAAAAATTAAACCTTAGGAAGAGGTGTTGGTTGGAGGTTTAGAAGGATTATGACATGAGTCTGCACTATCATCCAGGCAAGGCGAATGTGGTAGCCGACGCCCACAACAGATTATATATGGGCAGTCTTACTCATGTTGAGAAAGGAAATAGGGAGATAGTGAAGGACATTTATCGACTAACAAACTTGGGAGTGCGACTTTTGGATTCCAAAGATGGGGGAGTAATTGTCCATGAGATAGAAAAATCTTACCTTTGTACAGAAGTTAAAGAGAAGCAGGTTGAAGATCCCATCTTGATGCAGATCAAGAAAGATATGGGTCAACAGAAGGTGATGTCTTTTGAAATTGGTGGTGATGGTATTCTGAGATATCAGGGTAGATTATGTGTGCCAGATGTAGATGGTCTGCGGAAAAAGATCCTTGACGAAGATTACACTTTGAGGTATGTTGTTCACCCAGGCTCTACTAAGATGTACCATGATCTAAAATCTATATATTGGTGGAATAATATGAAACGTGATATGGCTGACTTTGTTTCCAAGTGTTTGAATTGCCAACAAGTTAAAGTTGAACATTTAAGGCTAGGTGGTACTTCCCAAGAGATAGCTTTTCCATTATGGAAGTGGGAGATGATCAATATGGACCTTATCACGGGACTTCCGAGGTCCCGAAATTAGTATGATTCTATTTGGGTAATTGTTGATCGGCTGACCAAGTCTGCTCATTTTCTGCTTGTTAGGACCAACTATTCGGGAGATGATTATGCCAAGTTATACATTGAGGAGATAGTTCGTTTACATGGAGCACTCGTATCCATCATATCTGACCAAGGTACTCAATTCTCTTCGCAGTTTTAGAGATCTTTTCAGAGGGGTTTAGGTACCTAAGTAAACCTAAGTACAACATTTCACCCTCAGACTGATGGACAAGCTGAGTGCACTATTCAAACCCTTGAGGATATGTTGAGGGCTTGTGTAATTTACTTCAAAGGTAGCTGGGTAGATCACTTTCCATTGATAGAGTTTGCTTACAATAATAGCTACCCTGCCAGTATTAAGATGGTTCCTTTTGAAGCATTGTATGAGAGAAGATGTAGGTCACCAATAGGGTGGTATGAAGTGGGTGAGACACGATTGTTTGGGCCTGATCTTGTTCATCAGGCAATGAAGGATATGAAAATCATTAGAGAACGGCTTAAGACAACCCAGAGTTGACAGAAGTCCTATGCCGATGTTAGAAGGAGGAATTTCGAGTTTGAGGTTGGTGATTAGGTGTTTCTAAAAGCCTCCCCTATGAAAGGAGTCATGCGATTCGGGAAGAAAGGTAAGCTGAGTCCTCGCTATATAGGGCCATATCAGATTTTGAAAAAAATAGGTGGGATTGCGTACGATTTAGAGTTTTCTACAAATCTGGGTTCTATTCATCCGGTATTTCACATATCCATGTTGAAGAAATGTATCGAAGACCATTCATTAGTGTTGCCTGTAGAAGAGATTAAAGTGACAGACTCCTTGTCTTATGAAGAAGAACCTGTAGCAATCTTGGATCGCCAAGTTAGGAAATTGAGGAGCAAGGAGATAACTTCGGTTAAAGTGTTGTGGAAAAATCAAAAAGTTGAAGAAGCAACTTGGGAATCAGAAGATGACATGAGAGATAGATACCCAGACTTATTTGATCCGGTGAATGATGAAATAAAAGGTACAATAATCTTTGTCTAATTCATTCATTGCCTTAGTGTGCTTGAAATCGTGCTTATCTGTGTTCCGCGCCATCATTCGGGGATGAATGATCCCAAAGAGGGGATAATATAACACCCCGCGAAAATCATACATGTATTGGCTTCTAGTAGCATGCTTATAGAGTAAAAACTCTAAAATTTCTCTAAGTGTCAAAGGGACTTAGTCTCATTTTTAGCTCTCAATCTTTGATGAATTATTTCGCGACCTCCGTTTCTTGATTTTCTTGTTGATACGTGATGGGGAAAGTAAATGGTACGTCTTGGGTGCATTTTAGGGGCATAACACACTGGTGTGAAATGCTCCAGCATTCCAGGCGTATTTCAGACCACAATTTCAGGGTCAACTCCAAACGATCATAACTTTATGTATATAATGAATTGGGAGGGCTGGTATATATAAAATGAAATCTCTTTGAGTCTTCTTTCCAATACAACTAATTTCATCCAAATCCAATATCGGAGTAAAATGTTTTTTTCCAATTGCTTCAGCATATCAGCCTGTCAACTGAGGGACTGCTGCGACTTTCTTTGTTTCCTTAGGGGTATTTTAGTCTTCCCCCCACCCTTATTCAGCCATAAACACGTGATTAAGCCCCCAATTGACCAGAATATGATCATTTTCTCCAAATCCCTCAAGAACTAAACACTTAGGTTTCAACCTAAGAATCAAGATCCCTTAAGATTCAACCGTGGGTTTTAGAAATTGATTGAAGATTTGGAATTCCCAAATCGTAGACTTCAAGAAGCATCTATCAAATTCCTACTTTGAGGTACGTGGGGGTTTATCCTTAAAACTACATGGGCTTGTAAGCACTAGATCATGATTTAAAGATTATCAAGCATGAATTTTAAAGGGTTTTTGGAATCTATGTTTTAATTATGCATTATAAATATTTTTTTTTATATTATTGATTTGGCCTTTAGGTATTTCCCCCTTGAATTGATTTACAAGTATATCAATATGTATGAAAACTGAGATTGAAGATTGTTTCAGAGCACATATTATGAAACCCCTTTCGTATGTTGAATTAAAGATTATGGTTTTGTCGGAAAAAAGTTGAAATGCATGCCTTGTGATTTGAAAGTAGTTTTCTCAATGTCAAAGTAATTGAAACATGATTTAGAAATAATGAGAGGGTGTTTCTTGATGTTACTATGATGTTCTTGTGTTAAAGAGAAAGAAATGCATGTAATTGGGAACTTTGACATGACCACCTTGAATTCCTGAAATGTTGACAAAGAGAGTTTCCTTGCATATGTTTACATGAGTTTTAAAGAATGAGTTTCTTGAAAAGAATTGTTGATATGGTGGTCCTAAATTCCATGTTTTGAGAACAGAGATATAATTTGCTAAATGGATCAGAGAATGTGCCGTGCAACTCAATGGTATGAAGATACCATATAAATGTATGCCATGACAGAGTTAGAGTTTAATTTAAGAGAATCTATATTTTAAAGAGTTAAAAACTGAGTTGATGTGAGTTAGATGGTTACCTGAAGAAAGCCCGAGTCAAATGACTCTATGGTGGAAACCGTGATTTGCCGACACGGGAACTTGGTACCCTGCTATGTGATCTTATGTACCTAGTACTTTGTCATCCCAAATTGGGACTTATGATTTGGAGCCCTGCTTTGTGATCTTGAGCCCAACCACGCTATAATGACTTGATTGGGGTTGTGGCACCCTGCTGTGTGATCTTGTGGCAATCGAGATAAGGTAGTCGGTGAAATCTGTGAAATTGTAGGGTATACCAGCTAGCGCAGAAGTAAAACAAAGAGTATTACAGAGTTCAGATGATTTTACAGAGTCTTTTTAAAATGCCCATGTGATATTTACCATATGACATATTTATGAGCTATTTTAAATTGCTCTCATATATGTTGAATATAAATTATTATTTTGGATTTTCTTTGCGTACCAGTACATCTGTATTGACCACCTACCTCCCAGGTTCGGAGGCTCAATCTAGGGGTCCGACTAAGCAGTGAAGTATCCAGAGAGAAGTGATCAGTGCAGTGGTGAGCCTTCTTTGTTCTAGAAGGTCTATTATATCAGATTATGTTATTCCTTTTATTTTGGTTTACTGGGGGCCTTGTCCCAGTTTTCAGACAGTTGTTATTTGATCATGTGGTAGAGATTTCGCAGATTGTTCTAGATGTTGTTTAGTTGATTTCAGATTTCATTCCTTGTTGTTAAACTGAATTCAGAGTATGACCATATTTCCGTATCAGATTATATTTCCGCATCTTCTCTTATTAGATGAATGTTGTGCATGACTACCAGATAGAGTAGGACGTCCGGGCCTTCATGGTTCGGGATGTCTGTCACCGCCAGGGCCTAGTTCTAGTTGTGACATGCAATTGTACTTGTCACCAACTCTTGAATCTCCCTTTAAATGTTTAGGAGTCTTTTTTGATGTTTTATTCAGAGTGTGTTGTTCATCTGGAGCTTTTCTCTTCATTCTCTTAATTCTTAATTGTGGGACTTGTTGCTAGTCTAAAATTGCTATGCCTTTTGCCTCTTGTGGTAAATCTACAAATGAGTTCTAGACTTGTGTACTGCAAAACTAAAACACTTGTTAGTTAAAAAATCTGTTAGAATTACAGATTCACATACATCATCATCATTATCATCGTCACCATCCTCATCTTCTTCCCATTATCACGATTTGGTATTAAAGGAAGAAAGAGACAAAAAGAATTTGAGACCTCGACTTCATCAAAGAGAAAGTCTCATCCAAAATGAGACTTTGAAATCCTGCCGGATCAAACTGGCCTACAAGATGGGCTGGTGCGAAGGAATCCTATCAATATTGGGTCAAAAAACAAATCTACATATTTACCGAAATCACTAGAAATAAATTTTGTATACGTACAAAAATCATATATAAATAGTATTCCTACATTATAATCTTTCTTTGAGAAGAATTTTAGGTGTAGAAGGTTAATTGTATGGCTGATAGGCAAAAGCAAAACAGGTCACTTGCACAATGAGCTTCATGTTCACCTGAAAGCATATTTGTCCGATCGAATGATAGAGTCGTGCTACCTAACCCTTACCATCAAATATTGCCAATTTTGCTAATGGTGAAGGGGTGAGACGATCCAACTGCTCTGTGAAGAAATTTGAGGTTAATTTCTGAAGAATATAATGAAAATTAGAAGAAAAATTCTAAAATTTCATGTGCAGGTCTCGTGTTTTTAAAAGTTGTATGACATTAGTTTTGTTGTTGTAAAACAAATATCCTTTGGGCCTAATAAAATCATAAAGGAATGCTCGATAAATGAGTCGACCCATTAGTTAATCTAACCCTAAGTTCTAACTTTGTCTATATAAACACCATTGTTGGTGTTGAAGAACAACTCTAAATTATCTAAAGAACGACTAAAGTTGGTTATCTATACCTCACTAGAAGGTGTTTATGTCGTGGAACTAGGGAATTCATCCTGTCAAGTAAGGATTTCCAATGACTAGTGATTTTGAGTCGTGATTGTTATAGATGATTCGTTTCCAGCGAGAAGAAATCATTACGTTATATGTTTAACATCGTTATTTGAAGTATGCGAGCTGTACTTCAAAATCTTCTAAGGTACTATAAAGGAAAAAGAGAAAGAAATTAGAGTTTTTAAAATTATATTTTATAAATCATAACGAATAAAGATTTCTGAAATCAAAAAATCACATGATTTGCACAATGTGATTTACGTTTTCAAAAGTACATTAAATTAGTGCTCCTTTTTTACCATCAAAATTTAATTTTTTCCGCTGATAGTAATTAAAGAGGTAGCTATCACATATTTACTATCAAATTTTGTAATTTTGGATTGATTTAAAGAAAGAATATTTAGCGAAAACTTTAATATGTCACATGACTGAAGTGTGAGGGTGCATAAAGAGATTTATGATATTAATTGATTACATAGATATCTTAAGATTGTCTTTTAAGCCGTTTATATATTTTAGGAATGTTTTATCATTTTATATTATTTTAGTAAATCATGACATGTATGACGCACAATAATGCTCACATGCAAATTCATGTTTGGTTAAAATATACGCAATATGTCTATTATTCATTTCTTTATTTCACATTGTCAAAAAAGTAATTTAAAAGATATTTATTTCATGACTCAATCATCTCAATCTTAAAAAAAGTCTATTTAACAAATATTTTATCAATTGTAACGATCGATGATGGTGTATGCATTTTCATCTTTAAACACACATAAATCCTTGAACTTAATTGAATTATAAGAGTAAGCAAAAGGTAAGAAGGTAAATCGCATGTGAAGACTTATTTCAAACATATTCTAATATATAGAAGAGGCTTGGAAGCAGGAGGCGGTCGTCATGCCTGCTTCCTTCGTGATTTTACCATATCACCCCTAATTAATTATTATATGTCATTTAGGTATTAAAAAATTAATAATATTTAATAAAAATATAAAATATACATTTATGACATGTCTGCTTCAGCTGCTTCAACCGTAATTTTACTATTTCATCCCTAATTAATTACTATAGGTCATTTAAGTATTAATTCATGATTTTACTATATCACCCTTAATTAATTATTATATGTCATTTAAGTATTAAAAATTTAACAAAAAATAAAATACACATTTATGACATGTCTGCTTCAGTTGTTTCAACCGTAATTTTATTATTTCATCCCTAATCAATTACTACAAGTCATTTAAGTATTAATAAAATTAATAATATTTAATAAAAAAGATAAAAAATAAAAAAAAAATGATAAACAAACTATTGAAGTTTTAAATTAATTTGACATCTTATATAAGGCTTGTCTAAAATTTTTTCACAACTATTTTTTATATTAATTTTGGTATACCACTTCTAATAAGTTATTTCCTAATTGATTATTATACGTCATTTACGTATTAAAAAATTAATAATATTTGATAAAAAAAAAGTAAAATAGACATTTATAACATGTTTGTTTCAGTTGTTTCAACCATAATTTTACTATTTTATCCCTAATTAATTATTATGAGTCATCTAAATATTAAAAAAATATTTAATAAAAAAATAAAATAAATAAAAAAAGATAAATTAATTATTGATGTTTTAAATTAACTTGACATCTTATATGAGGCACACTTAAATTTTTTTCACAACTATTTTTTATAGTAATTTTATTGTATCACTTCTAATAAGTTATTATGAGTCATTTAAGACATGTCTACTTCGAGACTTCAATCGTGATATTTGATTGATTCTCGAAATTATATCAGTGTCACTTAAATTGAAATAGAAGAAAAAGTATTATAAATTTCAGTAAATAAAAACTTAAAGTATTCTAAAAATATAATAGACTATCAATGCTACAAAACTTTGGACAAGGTGAGTATTATAAATTATAATGACTAACAACTTAAAATAGTAAATTACAATGTCAAAAAACTATTATAAATTACAATAACTAACAATTTAAAATATTAAAAATATAATTAATTATCAAAATTTTATTTATATAATATAAATTGAGATTAAAAATTAATATATATTAGCCCCGTACTAACACGGGCCTTCGATATCTAGTAATAGTGAGAGGTAGCCAAAATATCATGGGAATAGTCACGCTACAAGAAAGTTTAACACAAATAAAGGTAGGAAAAACATATAAAATTCATTTTGTACTTATCCACTAATTTACTTTAACATTGCAACCTTGCGTGCAATTATATACCAGGGGCGGCCCTACCACTTGAAAAAATAGGCGTCCGTCTATGGCCTCCAAATTTGAGGCGCTTCATTTTTTACGATAATATATTATAATTTTTTTTTAAAAATTAAATATTATGTATAATAAAATAAATTTGTATATACTTTAAAAGAAAGAATTATTAGAAGAAGTTCATAAGTTATTATGTATAAGTAAGTTGTATTCGAATAATTCAAATCATTTTAATTTTTTTTTAAAACCGAGCAAGATTCATCCTTCTATTTTTCATAATTTCAAAATCAAGAGCCACATTACTTGTGTATTATGGGTAACAAAATCATATATTCGTAGTTGCAAAAGTAAAAAATTATGTAACTTTTATGATGAAATTTTTTGAATTTAAAAAATATGTTATTTTTGCATGATGAGATTCATGATTTTAAAGTACATTTAACCGATTGGAGTTATGTCATTCTCTTTCCATCAAAATATAATTTCTCTCATCTTTAGTAAAAATATAGCTACATATATTTACTACAAATTTTAGTAATTTTAAATTAACTTGAAGAATAAAGATATTTAGCGAAAACTTTGAAATATTACACGGCTGAAGTGTGAGAGTTCACTTCTAAAGATACTTGTGATATTTATTGTTTATAGTGACATCGTAAGAGTGTAATTTAAGTTGTCTATATATTTAGGGATATTTTATCAATCTACAATATTCTAGTCAATTAAGACACGTAAGACGCACAATAATGCTCGCATGTAAATTCATGTTTAGTTGATACATAAAATAAGTCTATTATTCGTTTCTTTATATCACATAGTCAGAAAGATAACTTTTTTAAGAAGTATTTCATAATTCAATTATCTCAATCTTGAAAACCTACTTAAAGTGTAATTTATAAATTGTATGATTTATGATTATATATGCATTTTAATCTTTAAACACACATAAATCCTCATATTTATTTGAATTACAACAGAGAACACAATGTATGAAGGTAAATTACATGATAAGAGTTATTTGATACATATAATAATGAGAGGTAGCAAAAAATATTCATGGAAATAGTCAAATTACAAGCCTTTAACACATAGAAGTTGGTAAAAATATATTATAAGTTCAACTAAATCTGTCAAATAAAAGAAAGAAAGAAAGAAGTTTCAACCATCATATTTGGCCCTATCTCCTTTTTAGAACTCTCCACATCCTTTCTCTTTCTTCATCCCCCACCCCCAACCCACACACCCTATTTTTCCTTCTTCAAACCCAACACCACACACAATACACTTGTCTTTTAATTTCTCATGTGATACAAACACACAAACAATAAGTAGCAAAATCTCCCGTAATATTCACCTAATTTTCTTTATTCGTACTCCCAAAAAGTGATGTTTCTAAGAAGTTTCAAATTATCTTAGCAAATAAAAACTTCTAATATAGAAAAATAGTTTTTTCTAGAGGATCTCCAGTGTAACAACATCTACAGCTTGTGATGGTGTTGCAAGTAATGGGTAGTGAAAGGAAAAAAACTTTGTGAAATTTATTGTATCTGACCTTTATTTTTCTTGATTTAATTGGGAATTAGAAATTAATTAGTGTATACAAAAATAAAAGGATGAGTTACACCAACAATCGATAATGATGGTGCAAACTGTGAGCAGGAAAAAGATTAGTGATTTTTTTTTATATGAGTGATGTTGAATGTTGATATATCATTTGTACTTGCGATTTCATGATTTTTGAATTTTTTTCGACGCTTGGGTTCATCATTTTAAGTAAAGTTCAATTCACTTTTTCGATTTTAAACTCTTAGTCAAGCTCATGGCGAGATCGAATTTTTGTTCTAGGTTCAAGATTGAATTTTTTTCTTACATTTTTTCTAATGTTCTTTAAGAAGTTAATTTTTTTTTTGGGTTTCTTTTTTTTTTTTTTGGGTGATGTTGATAATTAAATTATTTGTACGGGTGATTTCATGATCTTGAAATTTTGATTCATTTTACCCTTTTTCGATGTTTTTCTTAAAAAAATTAATCTAAATTTAATTTTTTTGAAGGATGTTCTTTTTTTATTTCAGTGATATTGGTCAATCATCTGTACTTGTGATTTCAAGGTCTTGAATTTCTTTTTATGTTGTTTCACTTTTTTAAAAAGTCAATATATATATATATATATATATATATATATATATATATATATATATATATATATATATATATATATATATATAAATGAAGGAGGATTAGAGGCATGCTGATATGGCATGCCTCCTAGGCCAAGAAAGATATTTATCTTTTTTTCTTCTATTTTTGACCTTTTTTCCATATTCTTTTCATTTTTTCTCTTTAATTTTTAATTATTCATTTATGTAGTACATTAATTACACATTACTCACTCTTAATTATCTTTAAAAAGCTAGAAAGTGACATCCCATTCTCTTCCTTAACCGTTTGGAAAATATTTTCAACTTTACATCCCACTATATTCCTTAACCGTTTAGATAATAAATGCTTATCATTTCAGTAAATTATTCTATACTTATAGTCTGTAATTGGAGAAGAAGATTTGTTGTAGTTTGTTTGGATGTAGTTTCTGTCCTTCTTCTTCCACTTTCTTTAGATATTTTTGTGTCTAATACTTTGTGTATAAATTATGATTTTCGTTATATTTTACATTTTTCGCTATAATTTTCAGTTAGTGTTACACCTTGCGACAATTGAATACTGTAATTCATATGGTAGAATATTTGATTATACCAATGGAATCAAAATTTTCATCAAGGAGATTCAAAATATAAAGTAAATGTAAGAGAAAGCCCTTAAAGAAAGAAGGCAAAGTTTATTTTTGACCGTGTATGTATAGTGTAGGTTTTCGACTATGAACTCCCTTACTTTGTCCCTGATTAAACTGTTTTGTAAAGAACACAAATTTTATTACTCATTGGAAATATTCAATTTCACCTTATTAGAGAACTTTTGATAAATGCGTTCAGTATAAAAGAGTGTATAATTTTATTAATGTAATTTCAGTTCTTGACAACTCATAGAAAGAAGGCGTCGTCAATTTCGCAAAAAAACTTCTCACAGGAAAAATAGTTGAAAAGAAGTTTGGGTAATTTCTATTGTTCCTGTGGAGAAAGGTTGTCTTTTCTACCTTCCCTTTCCTAATATTTTTAGTGAAGTTCTTCCATATTTTTCATTGAGTTAGTTATGGTGAAATCTTAAAAAAATAAAGGAGTTAAATAGCTGGCTAAGACTTGCTCAATTAAGGTATGATTGTTTAAACTTTAAAAATATTTTTTTGTCACTTAAAAATTATTTGATTTTAGGTGTTTAAGATAGAAAGTTCATATTAGTTTTTCATCGTAACTAACAATTTCTGGTGAATATATTCTTCATTTGTGCTTTTAGGGATGAAGAAACCGAGGAAGATCGAAAAGTAGAAAAAAATTGAGGGAATTTAAAAGAAAATGACAGTGAAAGCTGAAATGGAAATCAACTACTCTTTTTTTTTTGGTTGGCAAATGATATTATATTAAGATATAAGCATCCATAGTTTACAGAGAGGTACTTTGTGGCGGAGCCACTGCACAAGCGTTGGCAGCAGTAGTTACATTCCTATCCGTACTATTACACACACTATTATACAAAGCCTCTGCCTTTATTTTATTCCTGATTCGTCTGATAGTTGGTCCTCCAAATATATTCATTTGCAAAATATCCTTTATGGATGCGGGAGGATCCCAGAGTAGCAGAGGTCCCACAGTCCACTTTTTAGTTATGACTCATGAGTTCGCAAGTTGCTCAGAAATTTTCTTAAGAGAGCACTTATACCATATATGTATCTCTATTTAGGAATAAGTTTTCGTTTTCAACTTCTTATGTTTTTAAAATTATCAATTTTAACTTTTAGGGAGTGGGGTGGTGCTGCTGAATTATTTTATTTTTGGTATTGTAATACCCCGTATCTTTTTCTAGCTAAAATCCGTCCCTAGAATGTTAAGGGATAGCTTTCAAAATGAATAATAATTATTTCGTGTGGAATTTTCCAGATTTAGACTTCCCATTCTGTGAAAAATTTAATAAGCTTTCCAACGATATAAAATTCGCCCAAATCTGTCACTCAGTGAAGGAGTTATGACCTTTTTAAGTTGACAGTGTGCCACCTGGGCACCTAGCGCATCGCGGAAACAGTTGAAATGGTGATTGTCAAATTTCAGTGGCCCTCCGCGATAGCCCCGCATCGCGGAGAATCCCATTTCCCAATTTTCCCATTCCAGTGGACCTACATGATATTGGCGCGTCGCGCCGATGGCCAAATTGGCATTTCTATAAGGCACCGCGATGGTGGCACGTCGCATTGAAGTTCCAGGTCCTAATTGTCAAAATTCAGTGGGACAACGCGATAGCTCCGCGTCACGGAGGACCCTCATTTCTCAGTTGTCAATTTCTAGTGAGCTACCGCGATAGTGGTGCGTCGCAGTGGCCCACCAAATCGGGAATTTTTAATCTTTTTTAGTTCCGTTTAAAAATTCAAAAGGGGTATTTTAGTCAATTCCCAGGGTCCCAATCCGTCCAAAACATATCATCAAGCATATACCAAAACACTTTATGATTATTTCATCACTTTTCACTCAAAAGAAAACCCTAGCTCATCAAACTTTCTTCCCAAGAAATTTAAATTCCTCCAGTAATTCTTCAAAGTAATTCAAGATTAAGGATTCCCAATACAAGAACTCTAAGAATTCATCTCCAAAGCATCAATAGGAATCCAAGATTCAAGCTTTTCATCAAAGATCATCAATTGAGGTATGTGGGGTTATGAACAAGGACAATCCTTTCGTCTTTGTTCCCAAAACTTATTTTAATTACAAATTTATGGAATTCTTATGTGTTTTCCCATGAAATTGAAGTGAGGGTTTATACCCATTATTGTTATTTACAAGGTTATGAGATTTTCAATGATTTAGAAGTTGAATTATATGATTATGTTCATAATTTCCTGAATATTGCAGTAATTTCCAAATTTTGAATTAAATTATCAATATTTACATTATCAAGCATGGATATTTTGATATTTTAACATGAGATTGATATATGGGTCATTAAGCCCTAATTTAAGATTGCTATTTCAAGCATTGTTGTGCTAAAAGCACCCTATGACTAGATTCCTTTTAGACATGTTATAAAGATTTGACCTTTTGATCTCAGAATAGATGTGAAATCCACTTTACAGATTTAGATTACAGATTTAGCTTTACAGATATACAGTTGGTTTTCGTTATAAACTATTAGACTATTTTAAAGTGGATTTCTTTAGAATGATCATACAAATTTAATGGGAGTAGTATTTAGCACCAAGATGGGTACGTTACTACGATTTTATACCCCAAAACTACATGCCAACGTAGGATTTAGATTATTCCCACTTCTACGTGGATGAGAGATACGTGATCACTCAGATAGGTTATACTCCCTAGCAAGAGTATGACTCATCTCCTCAACGTGAGGATTCCTCCATAGGGGGCCAAGAACGTTGGACTCTATGAATGCTCACATGGTTTATGTCGGTTAGAAAAACCTCCCTAAAGCCTTTAGAAAGTATTTTCTCTTTAGATAAAGTATTTTTCCATGCAGAATAAGTTTTCAGATTTCACTTAGTCTATATGATTTGAGAACAAGAACAGAATACAGATTTCAGAACTAAGTGTAATGGCTCACAAGATTTAAATTATATGCATTACTATTTATGATTTATGATCTTCAGATTTCAGATTACTCAAGCTTGTGTGAGTAATTTACATTCAGCATGCATGATTTTTATAAATTGTGATGATATTGTTTACTTATTGCATTCACCCCCGTATACTTAGTACATCATCAAAGTACTGATCCACATATACGTCAATGTGCTACATTGTCTCATAATGTAGGTTCAGGTTCTCAGTCTCAGCAGTGTGAGTGATTTTCGAGCATCACATCTACATTCCTGCAGTTGGTGAGTCCTCATACTTCGGGGACTTAGCTATTCATATTTTCAGTTTATTAGTAGATATTTCAGTATTCATTTCAGACAGTTTGAGTCAGCTGGGACCTGTCCCAGCGACTCTCTAGATTCAGTCAGTAGAGGCTTATCGAACTACTAGATTCAGCTTTAGACTTTTGATTTAGTATTCAGATTTTCAGTATTGTTTAACCACGACTTGTGAGATTAGTATGTTTCAGATAAAATTTTCGCATTTATTATGTTTTTATATGCATATTCCCCTATTTTGAGATTCAGACTTAGTATAAAGCAGCTAGGGTTAGCTCAAGACTACTTGTAGTTCGAAGCACCATGTGGCGTCTTGGAAATCAGATTTTGGGGCGTTACGGGTGCCAAGATATATTTTTCCTTCACACAAAAGACAAGTTGCATAAGATATAAAATTTTAGCATGTTTTTACTCATATATATATATATATATGTATATATATATATATATATATATATATGTATATATCATACCTCAAAGCTTAGCTCAAATGGAGAAGGGTTTGCCAAATTTTGTAAAGAGACCAATCATCTCCTTAACCATCAACATGAGATATTTTCTCTATTCTTCAACAATATACATAACTAATCAATTTTCTAAAATTTTTATTTTTCTAGGAAATGAAATGAAAACAAACCCTAAATAAAATAAGAAGAAATACTTGCTAAATAATTTGCAAGTACTGAAAAAATTAGGGAATTTGATTCCATCAATAATGGAATGCATATATAATGTTGTTATAAAACAATAAAGAACAAGAAGAAGAGTAGAGAGAATAGAGAGAGTGATTCTTATTTCTTCTCTTGAGGGATGAGAGATCATCAAATTGAGAATACAATGAACAAAATCCCTTTATTTTTAGGGAAAAATACTCCTAGTTTCTGACTAAAAGTTAGATACTTCAAATCCTGATAGATATAAACTAGATCTTATTAGATCTTGATAGACATTTACTATAATGTAAATACATTTATAACACGCCCTCTTGAATGTCTAGATAGATAATGTTCCTCGTTAAAACCTTACTAGAAAAAACCCAATAGGAAAAAAAATCTAGTGAAGAAAAAAGAGTACACATCTCTTATAATACGCATATCGGCCGCATCATTAAAAATCTTACAAGAAAAACTCAGTGGGACAAAACCTCGTAAGGGAAAAAGAGTAAAGCACGTATTAGCTCCCCCTAATGAGAACATCCTTGAACCTTTGCATCCCGATCTTGTGCACCATTTTCTTAAAAGTTGTAATTGGAGAAGACTTGGTGAATAAATCAGCCACATTTTCACTTGAACGAACCTGTTGCACGTTGATATCACCATTCTTTTGTAGCCCATGTATGTAGAAAAGCTTTGATGAAGTGTGCTTCGTTCTATCTTCTTTTATGAATCCTCCATTAAGATGTGCTATGCATGATTCATTATCTCCGTATAAAATTGTGGGTAGATTGTCATATTTCACACCATATTTTTCTCAAATGAGATGTATCATGGACCTCAACTATACACATTCTCGGCTTGCTTCATGAATAGCTATTATTTCAGCATGATTAGATGAAGTGGCTACGATAGACTGCTTTGTATATCTCTAAGATATTGCAGTACCACCACATATAAACACATAGCCTATTTGAGATCGAGATTTATGTAGGTTAGATAAGTACCCAAAATTAGCATGACCAATAAGATCGGGACCGCAAACTTGCTAACAAATTAACTAAAAAAAAGGCTATATCAGGCCTTGTAGTATTTGCAAGATACATTAGTGCATCAATTGCACTAAGATATGGTACTTCATAACCAAGAAATTCCTCATTCTTTTCTTTAGGTCAGAATGGATCCTTATTCAATTTTTGCATGCTTCTCATTTAAGAAAATACTCTATTGCTTTTGAAAACTCTCCAAGAGTTTCAATGATACTCAAATCATCAAATTATATCTTATGAGGATAATAAAAAGTTTTCCAGAAACTTTATATCTTTATATGCTTCATGCATTTTGAATACTTTAGGGATTTTCATATGGATGTTTGTCAAGTAACAATATCCAACATGTCAAGTGTGACATCTTCAAGTGTCTGGACTGCAAATCAAATAAGTTTTATGCTTATCAAAATGCATCCTTTCAGGTCACTTGATAAATGTTTCTATGTCAGCATGCTTAAATTAACATAGAATTCAGATCCTCATAATCTTTTACAATATTGCACCAATATTGTATCAAAGATATCGTCGACGCTTTCTTATTTTGTATCGGTTCACAATGCGACATAACATTTTGAGATCTTATCACTTCATTATTTTCAGGTACCTAAACCTCTCATAAGGTTTCATGAAGTGTTATGTCGTAGGCTCTTCAAGAGCACATTGCCTTCTTATCATGATTAGTTGCTCCTTATCCTTTTCAAGGATTATTTTATTTGGAACCGATTGGTCTATCATGCTTCACACATGCATAGACTTTATCCTTTAAGGACAAAAATAGGAGCACTTGCAGCTAAATATGAGATGCTTTCGACATTTGACTTGAATTATCCTTTGAATGAGGATATGATGATAATTCCTAACATAGTTCATAGCTGCTTATAATCTCCCCCTTATGTTAGAAAAACTAACATACATCCTCCATCTTCTTTGAGGAATCCATCTTTGTGCATCATGGTATATTTATTAATCGTATACTGCACATCAAAACTATTAGTTGGAATAGTTGGTTCCTGACCTTGAACCAATTGAGATGGAAAAAATAATCATAATATATTGGTCTAATGCATACAAGTGATATTGTATGCAATATATCATATTTCATACCAATACATGAAACTTTGTTCTCATTAGTAATAGTTCAGTTATTTATGGAAGGCATTCAATGCTAACCCATTATCATCAAGATGAATTATCTTGATTACACAATCTAAAAATTATGCTAAATTTATATTGAACAAGTAACTTTATGAATGTCAAACGTAGGTTGACCATGAATGTACATGTGATCATCTTATTGATGCATCTTTTCAACATATCACATGATAGGTGAACGATCCCTTATTCACCTTTTATTCTTTTCAGATTTTGGGGAATTCAATCCCAAAATTAGTTGGTCCAACCAACTTATCATGAGAACAAGCAACATTAAAGTTCATGAAGAATTTTCTAATTCTTCAATACTCAGTATGCACATCTTCGGGATATCACAATCGTTCATGTCAACTTATGAACTTTTAATCTAGTAAACTCCAAGTTTACCATGATATGTGTTTTTTCTTTACTAAATTTCAGATTTACTATTATATGAATAAATTTCAGATTTACTGCTTTAGAAGTAGATTTCAAAATAACTCATCTCGGCTATTCTGCCTCTTTCGGAGGTGAGTTATCATACCATCACAATCAAGTACACGTTTATATTAATAAGCTTCACTAAATATTATCACATTCACCCCAGGGAATGGATCTGTGCTTATAATAATGAAAATTCTCATTCACCAAGAATGAAATATAGTTGTGTCTTAAGCCTATCAAATTATGATAGCTTAGTATATCTTATAACCTCTTTCATCATATTGCTACTTCAGGAGCAAATTGAGGCATACATATGATGTAGAGAATATTTCTCTAGCATATCTTATAATCATAATAAGCGTGTGAAAATATTATCACTTTTGATGACTATTATCATATTATCTCTCCACGCTTATATTCGTGCATTCAATCACTTGTCTTCTTTCAACAATGAAGCAAGTTGTCAACTTTTAGATTTATGCTACCATATTCACTTCATGGAATAGAGCATTTTAATGGGATATGTTTCATGACCTTTTATTAAACACCCATTATTTTTCCTTAACCATCATAATATCATCAATATGGTGTATTGAGATTCAAACTCAACATCTTATCCATATAAAGGCATCTTAGGCATGAATCGATGAGACTTGAACCCAACATATTATCATCCTTTTTGATAATATTGTTCTTGAGGAATAAATTTAAAATATAAATGGTTCCAAACCAATTATTTTTCATCAAATACAATAATAATTATATTAGTAGTAGCAAAAGAAAGATAACATAAAGATTTATAATCTCACCTTGTTTGACAGAGTCTCGTGCTGCTAACGTGTTATAAAATAATAAAGAACAAGAAGAAGAGTAGAGAGAATAGAGAGAGTAATTCTTATTTCTTCTCTTGAGGGATGAGAGATCATCAGATTGAGAATACAATGAACAAAACTTCTTTATTTATAGGGAAAAATACTCCTAGTTTCTGACTAAAGGTCAGATACTTCAAATCCTGATAGATATCAACTAGATCTTATTAGATCTTGATAGATATTCACTAAAATGTAAATATATTTATAACAAATCGTTTTTTACCTTATTTATTTATTTATTTATTTATTTTTTCTGTCATTGAATTTTTTTTTATAGATTATTAAAGAAATAAAAGAATAATAGTAGAATGATTAATTAAAAAAAATTAATATTCTTTTATATTATTGTGACATGGATATCCAATGAAGATATTGATATGTATTTAATGTACGACTTAATTCCTCAATTACCACTATTAGTAACTTATTAATCCTTTCGTATTCCTCACACAAATATTCCTAAAAGTCCAGAAACTCTGAAATAGTGAAAACTTTGAATAAATTATAAATAATGTAATGGACTAAAAATTAAATTCAATTTATTTAAATTTTAAACTTAATAGAAATCTTAACGTATTTTTAACTTGGATATTAGAAAATTTTAATATCTAATAAAGTTTATTTAAATATTTATATAAATATATTAAATGTGCCAAGGAAAACCATGCTTTTAAAGGAAGAAAAATTAGAGGAAAAGTAGTGTTAACAATAAATTAGAGTAAAACTTGAAAGCTAATATATAAATTTGATCAGACTAAATTTATTATTTTATTTTTATGTTATGAAAGGATTATTTAAATAAATTAACATCGCGTGAAGCACGGCTAAATTTACTTGTGATTTTTTAAAATGAAGTGTTACCAGATCAGAATCGATGACTTCAACCTCTTTTTAAAGGACCTTTCATTTTGATATGACCTTGGAACTTACATCATATCGAACTTGAATAATCGATAGAAGAGTAATTGGCTAGATCTTTGACTTTAATTTTTATTTTTATTTTATTGCAGTGATTTTGATAAATCATTTGTTCTACTTGTGATTTTTCTCTTGTGTTCTTTCCAATGTTTTCTTTTTTAAATTCATTGCAAATGACTGATTTTTTTTGAATTAATAAGGAATTAGGAATTAATTAGTGTAAAAACTATAAGAAAAGGAAAAATCGTGAACAAACAAAGAGAAACGAAAAAAAATGTAGTTCTTGATGTTGTTCAAACATGGTGCTGATGTGATGCTGACGTGCCAATGACGTAATGCATATGTAATGCACTTTACATTATGAGACTAATACTATAATTTTAAGTTGATTTATATTCTTCTTCAAACAAAAATAGCGGTTAAATAAACAACCATAAATTACAATGTATAAGTAAGTTATATTTGAATTATTCAAATCATCCTTAAAGCTTTCAAAACTAAGCAAGATTCACCCTTCTATTTTTCATAGTTTCAAAATCAAGATCCACATAACTTGTGTATTATGTGTTAGAGAACCATATATTCATAGTTGCAAAAGTAAAAAATTAGGTAACTTGTATGATGAAATTTGCAAAATTAAAAAATTATGTTATTTTTGTATGATGAGATTAATATTTTAAAGTACATTTAACTGATTCTAGTTATGCCATCCTTTTTCCATCAAAATATAATTTCTCTCACCTTTAGTAAAAATATAGCAACATATATTTACTGTCAAATTAAGTAATTTTAAATTGACGTGAAGAATAAAGATATTTTGGAGAAGCTTAGAAATATTACATGGCTGAAGTGTGAGAGTTCACTTCTAAAGATATTTGTGATATCTATTGCTTATAGTAATATCATAAGAGTGTAATTTAAGTTGTCTATATATATAGGGATATTTTATCAATTTACATTATTCTAGCCAATTATGACACGTATGACGCAAAATAATGCTCACATGTAAATTCACGTTTAGTTGATATATACAACAAGTTTATTATTCATTTCTTTATATAGCATTGTCAAAAATGTAAATTTTTATGAAGGAGTATTTCATAATTCAATTATCTCAATCTTGAAAATCTACTTAATAGGGTATTTTTTAAATTGTATGATTTATGATGATATATGCATATTTATCTTTAAACACATATAAATCCTCTTTTTTTATTATTTAATATTTGGATTTTATTAATACCAAAACAAAACAAAATAAATTGTTCCTACTTTGATGGACCAACCCATCATAAAATCCGAAAATGTAAATTGGGCTTATACAATTTTGGATAAAATATTCGGCCCAAACCTAATTGATTAAGACATATATAAGCTCTCCTAGGATTTCCTAATTCATTTTGTTATCTTCTACTCCACCAATTGAGATCATTTCCATGTGAAAAATGAAGTGCCTTTCCCTAAATTTTCACTTTATCTTGCTTGTACTTTGGGTCATCAATACTTTGCCCTGGATTGTCGATGCTTGTGCTATCTTCATCTCTCAGAAGTAAGTATTTGTCCCTTTGTTTCCTTTAAAAGTATTTCTTCTTTTAAACTCTTTTCCTCCATTTCTGCTTGTATATAGCCGAGTTCTCTGGTGGATTGAATGTTTCTTCTTTTTTGGTGTTGAATTAGGGTTGTAGGTCCTTGAGAAAGATTTCATGTCCAAGTAAGCTTTGATTTCTTCTTTCTGTCCTTCTTCTTTAGTTGTAGCTTCCCATTTGCTTACAGATGTGGCCGAGAGGGAGATAACGGGATGCTCGGACCCACAAATATTTGAACTGCCTTCTGCTTCTCAGGTGTATTAGATGCATAGATGTCACTAGACCCTTGCCCTTTACTAAGAGCCCTTTTTGATGGTTGAATCTGTATAGGCTAGTCAGCTTCTGGTTTTGTTGTTTCCCTCCTGGATTGTAAATGTTTGCTTGTGATGCCTGTTAGTACTTTTAGGTATAGCCTTCAGCCTTATCATCGTTATATTGATGATAATCTAATGTATGGACTTTGTAGCTTGTTACTATTAAGGATCTTCGTCCCTTTAACTTCTAATTTCTGAAATGATGTTATGCTGAAATCCCCTTTGTCTATTGCTATATTTGTTAAAAGATCAGCCAACTGATTCCCTTCCCTAATTATGTGTTGGAATTGTACCTGTTTGTCTTTCAGTGTTTCTCCAATATTCTCGATAGAATCTAGTAAGTTCCATAGACATCCCCATTCATTAATAAGTATCTTCAACATGATAAGAGAATCCGTTTGAAAAATGACCTTATTGAATTCAGATTGTCCAGAGTGAATTGTTTCTTTAAGAATAGCATATGCTTCTGCTTCCATGTTTGTAGTATCAACAATCTTAGCTCCTTGTGCATAAATTAGATCTCCTCTTTCATCCCTTAGGCAAAAAGCATAAGAACTCACACCGGGATTACCTCTAGAAGCCTCATCCATGTTGTATTTCATCCATCCCTCCTCTGGAAACTTCCATTCCACCTTTGTGATCTTCACTCTGGATCTTCTGTGTTCTAATTCATGCTGTATATCTGGCCACATAGCTGGAAAAATTTATCTTGGATTTCTCACCTTGATTAATAATCCAATATTTCTATTAATACTGAATATTACCCTGTGAGTTGACAAATTTTTACCTTCATGCTTAGAGCTATTCCTTCTCCTCCACAATTCCCACAATATCATGCTAGGAATAGATTGATAGTAGGCTCTAACTATTCCTAAAACTTCATCTTTCCACCAATTCATGATAAGTCATATTTAATTGAACTATAAGAGAGAACACAATGTAAGAAGGGTAAATTATAAGAGTTATTTGTTAGATATAATAATGAGAGGTAGCAAAAAATATTCATTGAAATAGTCAAATTACAAGTGTTTAACACATAGAAGTTAGAGAAAATTTATTAAAAGAGTTAATCATATACATTATTATCCCAAGTGAAGAAAGTTAGCTGTAGCCTTGGTCATTTTTGCTCTATTGAGTTCAGTGTTTCAATGATGAGCATTTTGTATGGTTTACTAACAAGTCATGAAAAGTTACTCTTCAGAGATTTCCTAATTAGTAAATTGAGAAATTTGTGTATTTGGATACACTGTTACTCTAAAAGTATATCAATGTAATTGTTATTCATTTTGATCGTCATTGTATAATGGACATGGACTGAGTTTTATCAAGTGCCCCGATATCAAAGGGGGAAGTCGGAGGATAAGAGGCAACTCATACTGCGGCCCGAGTATCCTCCAATTTAGTATATTAACTGAGTTTATACTGAATTGGAGGATACTCGGGCCGGAGTATGAGTTGCCTCATCTCCTCCGACTTCCCCCTTTGATATCGGGGCACTTGATAAAATACAGTTCATGTCCATTCTACAATGACAATCAAAATGAATAACAATAACTTTGATATACTTTCAAAGCAACAGTGTATCCAAATACACAAATTTCTCAATTTACTAATTAGGAAAACTTTGAAGAGTAACTTGTCATGACATGTTAGGAAGCCATAAAAAATGCTCGTCATTGAAACATTAAACTCAATAGAGAAAAAATGACCAGGGCTACAACTAAATTTCTTCCCTTGGTATATTAATGAAACAAAAAAAATGAATTTTCTACCACTATATTTGGCCCTATCTCCTTTTTTGAACTCTCCACCTTCTTTCTCCTTCTTCAACCCCACACCCCCAACCCACACGTCCTATTTTTCCTTCTTTGAACCCCACACCACATACAAAGTACACCTCTCGATCAATTTCTCATCTAATACAAACACACAAACAATAAGTAGCAAAATCTCCCTCGATATCCACCTAATTTTCTTTATTTCATACTCTCAAGAAGTAATGTTTCTCAGAAGTTTTATATTATCTTAGAAAATAAAGACTTTTATTGTAGGAAAATAGGTTTTGCTAGTCTGAAAGCCTCTAACTGAATAACTGAGGAGGTGATGAGACAAACTCCCAACTAACTCCGCCAATCTGCTAAAATTTAGAAATTGAAATGGACATAACTGATCCTCAAAACATGAGGACTCACCATGGCTGTTGCTACTGGTACGCTGAGATATCTAGGTACGGTAAAAAATCTGAGAGTCCGAACCTATGAAATGAGACAACATAGCACAAGAAAAAAGTATGCGGTAAGTACTTTGAATGTACTGGTATGCTAAATGGGGTTAGGCTGATATGCATGGGCTTATGTACATGGATAATGACTGAATGAATACATATAACATGAAGTACTGAATAGAGTGAAATAAAATCTGTAGATACTGAGGATGCATGAAGTCTGTAAATACTGAGGATGCATGAAGTCTGTAAATAATAAGGATGCATAAAGTTTGTAAATGCTGAGGATACATAAAGTCTGTAAATACTAAGGATGCATGACCAAGCATATAACATGTTCTGAATATAATCTATGAAACTAAAATACTGAAATCTGATAACTGAATAACTGACAACTGTATGCTATGATCAATGCAAACTTGAATTAAAGTAACTGAATACTGACTAAGACTGTGGGAGTTATTATGTAACCAACATAAACCATGTGAGCTATAATGGAGTCCAACGTCTGACCCACGTTGAGGAGGGCTATTCTATCCTTTCCATCAAAATAAAACCTGAACTATAGTGATCACTAAACTGAGCCCATATTGGGCAATGGGAAACACTTTCTGGTGAGACCCTTAGACCTACAGTGGCACGTAGTTTCTGAAGAAGTAGGATGCGCTGAACCCATACTTCTCATTCGATGTAAATTCTACTCCCAACTGAAAGACACTGAATTACTAACTGGCGCATGCACTGATAATTATTAACCTTAAATATATTATGGTGACTAATTGGATGAAAAGACTCATGGTTTATCTGAAAACATTCTAAAAATACTAAAACTATGTAAACAACTAAATTTTGGGTATTCATAACTCCCAGAATTTGATAGAAATAATAGCAACATCATACTAAAACTTTGAGGACATGATATGTAAGCATTTATTCAAAACTCATTCTTATTGGCATTTCATCAAACACTTGCAATGCATGGTTTAAGTTAAGCATGTGATTAGTTTTAAAACTTGTACTAATAGCATGATTTTCAATAATAAAATCACCAATTAAGGCTAAAATCAATGAACAACACCATTCAAACATATGGGGTTTAACAACAACAACAATTACATGTAAACATGGTATAGAATCAAAATTCATGGGAATTCATGCTTAAAAATTATAATAATCATAACTTTGAATTTGAAATTGAGTTCTTGGACTCCATAGGTGAAAAGGACCCATGTATGAACATCTAACATACCTTAGAGCTTTAATATTAAAAGAGAATTGACTTTTCTTGAATGTTCTTGGATTGGGAATTATAATTTGCTTGTTTTTTTTTGAAGGAGGGCTTGAATTTTGTTCTTGGGAGATGATCTTGAGAGAAAACCCTAATTTTCTTGTTCTTGAGAGTGGAGAGAATTTAGCATTTTTAAAACTGATTTATGATGACCATGTATGTATTTTTGATGATTTAAGTCGTGGAAGGTGAGGGAAGAGACCAAAATACCCTTCCTAATCCGTATAGGAATTGCTGAATTCCATAGGTGACGACTTGGGCTGATAAGTCGTCACTTAGGTGACGGACCGTCACCCCAGGTTGTCACTTAGAAGCTCAAATTGATGATTTTCTTCCTAAGGCTGACAACTTGGGCTGATAAGTCGTCACATAGGTGACGGCCCATTAGCTCAGGTCGTCACTTTGTTGACAAACTGACATGCTGGAGTAAAATAGGTATAAATTTTCGATCTGATATTAGATTTTGGCAAAATTGATATCGTTGAAAAGATAATTTAATTATATATCTGTTGGTGGACATGACCTCAAAAATTCTTTGTAGAATGAAAGATATGCTCATTTGAAGTTGACTATAATAATATCCTTCCCAAGAATTCAATCGGTAAGGGATGTTTTGATTCGTCTAATAGCTAGGACGTATTTGAGGCCTTAATACACATCAAACTTGATCATAAAACTACCAAAACACTATAATTTATTTCGCATGATCTTGAAGCATGGTTCTAATATTGCTTTGGATTCTTGAGGTATTACAATATCTTCCCCTTGGGAACATTCATCCTCAAATGCGGCTAGCTAAGCTGAGAGTACTGAAGAATCTAAGATCATATACTGAACATAAATGAATAGGAACATAAGAACATAACTGAGTTTGTAACATGATACATGAACTGAATATCATGAACTAAACTGATTTTCTTGAATACATGTAATGACATGAGAATGGTTTTAAGGCTGAGATTAGAACGAGAGAGTCAACTTATGAGTATCCATTATTTCAAGCTGGATCTTGTTATGTGAAGGGAAGATGAAAGGTTTAGTACATGAAATCTTGGGTAAATTATAGTACATCTCCCCCTTGGGACATTATGTCCCCCGAAAGATACTGACTTGGCTGAAGTACTGAGGAAAGACTGAGATGATGCACGAAATACTTACGAACTGAATCATAACTAATTATTTGGAATCTGAAACTGATGCTTGATGCATGAACTTAACTAAATTTTATGACTTGCATGGTTTTGAAGGAATTTCCTCGTGAATAGGAGGGATAAAACCCATAGGAACTTGTCCACTTGATTACTAAACCGTATTTCTGGCTATTCCAACTAACTCATAATTGAAAGCTCATATTATGACTTGCATGGTTTTGAAGGAATTTCCTCGTGAATAGGAGGGATAAAACCCATAGGAACTTGTCCACTTGATTACTAAACCGTATTTTTGGCTATTCCAACTAACTCATATTGAAAGCTCATACTTAACTGAAGTATTTCTTCGACACTCTTTCTATAAAGTTCTAAAGACTTTAGGAAGCAAAGAATCTTGGCATGGTCTGAATAAGACATCTAACTAAGAAATCACAACAGGGCTAAAATTTTGTAATATGGGACATAGGCTTATGAAACATCAGCTAGGATAGAGTTACTAAGCCTTATGCACTGCAACTACTATCGTACAATCTTACCCACACTTTTCAACTACTCCATCAACTATACTTTCTACTTTTATACTGCACTTCACTTGAGTCTACTAAAAATATTCACATGGGCACTGATAACTCTACCTACTGAAACCGAGCTGGACTGAATTTTCTCACTATGTTCAAGCCTACTCAAATCTGCAAAATGCACACATCACACTGTAAGGATAGTCTAAATCCTTAATTCAACACACCCTATATTTTCACAACTTCTCATCTCATGAATAATTCTTATTACCTCTTCAACAACTATATTCAACTTCTTACTAGCCATCCACTATGCGCAATGCATTTATCCAGTTACAACATGACATTCAAGACAATTTGCATAACTACATATGAACTTCTAAACAACCACCCACCAAAACATTTTTTTCTCATATTCTCTAATACCTCTATCAACCCCTAAGAAAATATACACGAAGTTTTCAACCAACCATGACATGTATCAAAAACTTAGCCTCAATTCAATTCACACTTATTACCTTACCTAAAATGAGCATATTGCAATCTTTCATCAATAAGAAACGTTTACTCTCCCCCAGCTAAGTAATTGCTTATCACTACTATCATTTCATAAGGAGAGGTTATTGAAAGGTTAAACATGAGGACATGAAGCATGAATGAACACTATACATAACTTGACACAGAACTAAGACATGAGGAATAGAGTATCAAACACTATGGATTCATCAAGAGATCTAAACTGAGGATATACATGACGTAAATCTGAATATTGATGATCGTTAAGAGTGTATCATGAGTACTAGAACTGAACATACCGTGAAGCATTAGTACATGAGTCATGAGCTGCATGACCTGAGTTTTGGAATTTCTAAATTCATGGAACATGATTCGTACTACTGGGTGAACTGGAACTCCTTATACTAGGAACTATAAGCATACATGATTTTTGATAGTGTGAACGGATATAAGCTATGATCATAAAGCTTACATGTAAGGCATGAGTAGATATCGTGATAACTGAAGTACAAAACTTTATACTGAGATACGAATGGTTTGGGCGTCTCCCCCCACTGATGTTCTAAAATACAATGTATCACTACTAGAATCTGAGAGCCTGTCTTGGTTACTTGTTCTATCATCTCCTCCATGGCTTAAAACCATCATTCTAAGTCTGTAACTAACTAATCAACAACTCTAAACTAACTTCCACCACTTTACTTTAGAATCTGGGGGATAATAATACGCATAATTGGTAAACTCACCCTAAGTGACTATGCCCAATAATGTAAAACTTGCTAGTAGTACTTTCTTTTGAGATACAACTCTTAGCCCTCTATGGCCCCAACAATCATCATGTAACAACTTAAAGTTGACTAACTTAGAATTTTCAACTTTTCTTTGTATTAGCTCAATCTTCAATAATTTAAACTTAGATTCTAACATATAACATGAATACCCCCAAATCATTAATAACCATACTACTTTCATCATAGCCTACAAATATCACAACCACAACATATATTTTGAATCAACAAATTTAAATTCTTGTATGCACTACTTCAAACCTATTGATTCGCCTTTCATACAACTATCCTTATGAAATATAATCTGCCCAAATTCAGATGACGCTATCCCAACTCTACTACTGTTGGTAAACTCCTGGTTTCATGCTCCTAATTCTAGATCATATGCTATCATAGGATTCTAAGAAGAAATCTAAAAACACGTCTGACTTGTAAGAACAAAGGTATTACTACCCCTTCATTCACTAACTGGTTCATCGAGAAACTAAAATTGAATGACTCTATTTCTGAAATCAACTGAAGTGATTTTCTAGAATACTATAACCGTATAATTTTTGTATACCCGTCTGGCCGAAATAGGTTTACCTACTAGGGTAGAGACTGATAAAGACTCTGTTAAAGTTTCGGGACTAATTTTGAAATAAACAGCTATATAGGGGTTACAAAAGAAAGTGAAGCTCCAGGGTATAACAAAGCATGAACATGAAGATGAAGGACTTGTAACGTACTCGTAGCCACATCAAGAGAGCTTTCTTGATCCTGTCAAGACTGAAGTGCATATAGCCTTTTTTGACACTGGCTACTAGTTGAGCTGAAAGTGGCACACTGTTGAGTCGGGTGATCAGATGGGACTGGAGAACGGTTGGACTGACCCTATTAGCTCAAATATCTTCCCCTCTGAGCCATTACCCTGCACTCTCATATCCTGTGTCCTGACTTACCACATCCAAAACATATTTCACTGCCAGCTTTACACACACCTAAGTGATTTCTATCACATTCTCTGGAAAGCAGATAGGTACGACCGCTGCTCATACTACCTAAGGTTTTAGAGCCTGGCGCCCCATCTCGACTGTCATTCTTGAACTTTGGTACTGGCACACTAGCTGAAGACGAAACTGGGGCTGAACACTTCTGGCTGAACTGAGAATGGTTACTACCCTCTAACTGAGCAAAATTAAATCTACCTATCCTAGCCCTCTTACTCTTTCTTTCTTTGTTTCTCCCTTCACTTCCCCACCTTAATCTGCTGAGCATGAACTATATGCCTAGGTAGGACAATAACTTGTTGATTGTTTTGACATGCTACTAAGTGAGATAAGATAGGGGAGTCATCTCTAAATTCTCTATGAGAGACATGCTCGTTCAGAGGATCTTCCTAAATAGGTGGGGGTGTGGGATAATTCCCATTCCTCCCTCTATTATTCTTTCTAGAAGGAATTCTCTATATACGGAAGAAAGAATGAGTTAAGAAGAGAGTTTAAATAGAGCTCACACTCTTTTACATGACATAAATACTTTCAAAGTATAGAACATAAGGGAACTGGTGGGATCCTGTTAATCCCATATGCAATCCCATAATCGTGTGGGGACTTTTATGAAAGCTCTATCTATAGGGATTTGAGATTGATGATTTTTGATACCTCAAAACAAGGTAGAACTGGAATGAATAGAGCAAGATGAGAATATGTATAACTTTCTTAGAAGACATTGCTCTAGAACGAGCTAAGATATGAAAGAAGGGAAACTTTTTCTAAAATATCTCGTAGCCTCCTGTCCATAAGTGTGGCACATTTCACACCTATGCACAAGACTCTACTTGATGTTGCTTTGAGACTCCCTTGGATAGTTTAAAACCTCAGGCTCTGATACCAAGTTTGTAGTGACCCAGGAGTACACCCTGGTCATCACACGGTGCTTACGGTCTCGAGAGACTCCAAACTAACCCATGAACTGGTACCTGTTGTGAGCACTGAATAAAACTGATAACAAAAGCTTTATTTTGCAGAATTTAACTAAAATTTCCATAAGATTTTAAGTCATAATTCTTATAATCTCTGCAAAACATCGCTGATAATAACAACTAAAAACTAACTTTTTATACTAGTCTGAAAGCCTCTAACTAAATAACTGAGGAGGTGATGGGACAAAACCCCAGCTAACTCCGACTGTCTACTAAAATTAAGAAACTAAAATGAACATAACTGATCCTCAAAACATGAGGACTCATCACAGTTGTTTCTACTGGTATGCTGGGATATCTAGGTACGGTCGGGAACCTAAGCGTTCGAACCTATGATATGAGACATCATAACGCAAGAAAAAAGTATGCGGTCAGTACTTTGAATGTACTGGTATGCTAAATGGGGTTAGACTGATATGCATGGGCTCATGTATATGGATAATGACTGACTGGATACATATAGCGTGAAGTACTGAATAGAGTGCATGAAATCTGTAGATACTGAGGATGCATGAAGTTTGTAAATACTGAGGATGCATGAAGTCTCTAAATACTGAGGATGCATAAAGTCTATAAATACTTAGGATGCATAAAGTCTATAAATACTGAGAATGCATGAACAAGCATATAATATGTTCTGAATATAATCTGTAAAACTAAAATACTGAAATCTGATAACTGAATAACTGATAACTGTATGCTATGGTCAATACAAACTTGAACTAAAGTAACTGAATAGTGAATGAGACTGTGGGAGCTATCATGTAACCGACATAAATCATGTGAGCTATAATGGAGTCCAACGTCTGACCCACGTTGAGGAGGGCTGTCTATACTTTCCATTGGAATAGAACCTGAACTGTTGTGATAACTAAACTGATCCCATATTGGTCAAAGGGAAACACTCTCTAATGAGGCCCTTAGACCTACGGTGGCACATAGTTTCTGGGGAAGAAGGATGCGCTGAACCCATACTTTCCACTCGGTGCTAAATGCTACTGCCATCTGAAAGACACTGAATTACTAACTGGGGAATGCACTAATAACTGATAAACTCAGGTCATGGTATGTTAAAAACGATAATGCATACAGATTCTGGGGTAATTATTAACCTTAAATAGATTATGATGACTAATTATATGGAAAGACTCATGGTTTATCTGAAAACATTCTGAAAATACTAAAACTATGTAAACAACTAAATTTCGGGTATTCATAACCTCCAGGACTCGATAGCAATAATAGAAATATCATACTAAAACTTTGAGGACATGATATGTAAGCATTTATTCTAAACTCATTCTTGTAGGCATTTCATCAAACACTTGCAATTCATGGTTTAAGCTAAGCATGGGATTAGTTTTAAAACTTATAGTAATAGCATGATTTCAATAATAAAATTACCATTTAAGGATAGAATCAATGAACAACACCATTCAAACATGTGGGGTTTAATAACAACAATAATTACGTGTAAACATGGTATAGAATCAAAATTCATGGGAATTCATGGTTAAAAATTATAATAATCACGTAAAAATCATAACTTTGAATTTAAAATTGGGTTCTTGAACTCCATGGGTGAAAAGGAACCATGGATGAACATCCAACATACCTTAGAGCTTTAATCTTGTAAGTGAATTGACTTTTCTTGAACGTTCATTGATTGGGAATTATAATTTGCTTGGTTTACTTAAAGGAGGGCTTGAATCATGTTCTTGGGAGATGATCTTGAGAGGAAACCCTAATTTTCTTGTTCTTGAGAGTGGGAAGGATTAAGGGTTTTTAAAACTAATTTATGATATCCATGTACATATTTTTGATGATTTAAGTCGTGGGAGGTAAGGGAAAAGAACAAAATACCATTCCGAATCCGTATGGGAATTGCTGAATTTTATGGGTGATGACTTGGGCTGATAAGTCGTCACTTCGGTGATGGACTATTAACCCAGGTCGTCACTTAGAAATTGGAATTGATGATTTTCTACCTAAGGCTAACGATTTGGTCTGATAAATCGTAACATAGGTGACGACCCGTCAGGTCAAGTCGTCTCTTTGTTGATAGGCTGACATGCTGGAGTAAAATGGATATAACTTTTCGTTCCGATATCGGATTTTGGCTAAATTGGTATTGTTGGAAATCTAATTCAATTATCTATCTGTTTGTGGGTCATGAGATCAAAACTTATTTGTTGAATGAAAGATATGCTCTTTTTAAATTGACTATGGCAATATCCTTCTCAAGAATTCAATCGGTAAGAGATGTTTTGATTTGTCTAATAGCTAGGACGTATTTGAGGCCTTAATACACATCAAACTCGATTATAAAACTACCAAATTCCTATAATTTATTTCTCATGATCTTGAAGAAGGTTTCTAATGTTTGTTTGGATTCTCGGGGTATTACAATAGATGATACATTTCTAGCAAGAAGAAGAATTGTAAGTTTCCAAACTAGCATTTAATCATTATGTTGTATGTTTAACATCGTTAATTGAAGTATGAGAGGTTTAGTTTAAAATCTTTTAAGGTAGTATAATGGAAAAAGGAAAAAAATTGGAGTATTTGAAAATTATATCTTATAAATCTTAACAAATAAAGATTTGCGGAATTAAAAAATCACGTGATTTGCACAATGAAATTTACATTTCAAAAGTACACATTTAATTGATCTGAGTTGTGGGATCCTTTTACCATCATAATTTAATTTCTTTCACCGAGACGTCGACATTAATTAAAGAGGTGGCTATCACATATTTACTATCAAATTTAGTAATTTCGAATTGAGTTAAAGTAGAAGAGTGGTTAGTGGAAGTTTTAATATGTCACATGAATGAAGTGTGAGAGTTGACTTTTAAAGATATTTACGGTATTTATTGCTTATAGAGATTTCTTAAGATTTTAATTTAAGTTGTCTATATATTTTAGGGTTGTTTTATCATTTTGTGTTGTTTCAGCCAATCGCGACACGTATGAAGCACAATAATGCTGTAATACCCCATACTTTTCCTAATTTAGTTCAGCTATGAGTGTGTGAAGTGGTTAGTAGGTGAAGAATGTTCATAGAAATCACCTAGAGTCAAGTTGAACAAAGAACCTTAGATTCGTTCAAAGGTTGGTGTTTGATTCTACAAGGGTCAACTTTGAAAGGATATAACTATTGATGTAGGTAAAATTTCCTTCTTAAGACCCATCAAATTATAGATAATTGAGTCAGCTTTCCAACAATACCAATTTTGCCTAAATTTGATACCCGGGTGAGAAGTTATGGCACTTTTCGTGAGAGTCCGTAGCTCACCGTGATTATGCTGCGTCGTGGTGATCCCCAAAATCACACTCGTCCCTTTCTAGTAGCTCACCAAGATTGTCCAGTGTCACGCTAGAAATTTAGGTGGAAGAGGTACCACGTCGCGTTGGAGTGTAAATTCGCACTCGTCCGTTTCCAGTGACGCAATGCAATAGCACCGTGACGCGGAGGAGTACAAATTCGCACTTGTCCATTTTCTAGTGATGCAATGTGATAACACCGTGTCGCGGAGGAGTGCAAATTTGTACTCATCCATTTTCCAGTGACTTAACGCGTTGCACCAAGGTGTAAAATTGGGATTCTAGTCGCGGGTTTAAGTTTTAGAAGGGCATTTAAGTTACTTACTCACGCCCTAATTCGTGAAAATAGAGGATTTAACCCTATTCTAAGCATATTATGCTCCTTATTCACCCATTTCCTATAACTCCCCGAGAGTGAACCTTAGGCATCACATGGTGCTTACAATCCCGAGGGACCATAAGATACCTCATGAGCTAGTACCTGCTGTGATGTAATACCCCACAAGTTTTCCGAGTCGTTAAAGCCATTTCGGGCTAGTCAAGAAAAGTTTAGCACTTAAAAATTTGGCTAAGTGTTGAAACTTTCTTCATTCCATAAGCTTGTGAACTTCGACGAATTATTTTTTGACCTTCCCGACCTCCAATTTTTGATTTTCAAGTTGTGTTGCGATGGGGAAAGGTCATAGTACATCTCAGGTAAGTTTTGGAATTTTTGGAATTTTTCGGATAGCGTAAGGGCATGTTTAGATTTCCAAAACAGCAGCTCAGGGTGATAATCCTGCATCGCCCAGCTTTCAGCATCGATATTTCCAGGCTTCGCCCAGGAAACTTCACTGTTATTGCCAGGCATCTCCCTGGAAACTCCACCGCTATTTCCAGGCATAGCCTTGTAAGTTCGGTGCTTGCCCAATTTTCAGCATTTCACCTCCGTGTCTTGGAGGGTTTTTGGTCATTTTGCCTTCATATATATACTCAAAAACACGAGATTAAGCCTCTATTACACCAAAACATAACCTCTTTTCTCAAAATCCTCTCAAGAACAAGTTAGGGTTTCAATTAGGGAATTCAAGTTCAAGCAAATTCTACCATCAAATTTCAAGAATCCCTCCGTCAATCTTCATTAAATCAATAGCTAAGGTATGCGTAGTGTTCATCCATGGATCCCTTTCATCCATGGAGTTCAAGAATCATGTTTTAAATTATAAATTATGATTTTCTTGTTGTGTTATGACTATATTCATGTTGATGATTATTGTTTGAGTTTCAAGGTTGTATCTTGATGTGTTTTCATGAAGCATGTAAGTATGATAGTTGTAACCCATAAATTTTGGATAAATTAAGATTGTTATGTTGATAAATATACCTATCCCCAAAATTGTGCACATAAGATGTTTGATGAAATGCCTAAGAAATTAGAGATCATGCAATATAGGTAAATTGTGACTAAGTGGAGGATTTATGCTATGCCCCTATGTTCCAATGATTTTCATGTTGATATTGTGTCTTGTAAATGTTTTTGGATTGTTCATGAACTAGTCTTAGGAGATTATGCTATGCTTACTTGCAAAATCCTACTTATGCACAAGATGTATGATAACCATGTACTTCATGAAATTCCCCAAGTTATGATATTATGGATTGTTGATGTTGGTCATGTATTCAAGAAATTCATGTGTGTTAGTTTCCTTCCATCGAGTTCTGGGGGTACTCGTACTAGAAAAATATAGCTGTGTGCCTAGAGCCATGTCATGTTATCATGATACTCTCAGTCAATCCATCATCTATATAATTCAGTCAGTCATGTGACTCAGGAAAACTTAGAAATCTCAGTAGTCTCAGTAATTTCAGTACTCTCAGTCAGTCCTCAGAAGTCAGTACGTTTCGTCAGTCAAAGGAACTCAGTAAATTTAGTTTAGCTCTGCTAAATAATTCCACTAGTATAAGTTTAGTTATCTCAGTCTAGTCCAGTTCAGCTAATCAGTTCAGTTTAGTCAATCAGTTCAGCTCAGTTAATTAGTTCAAAGTTTTTCAGTTGGAAGTTGGAACTAGCACCGAGCGAGTATGGGGATGGAGGCTTCCCCATTAGAGAGGTAGAGTCATTAGCAACAATCTATGTACTCCAGAACTGCGTATCTAGCGTAGGACCAGGAGTCACCCGTCAGATTAAGGCTAGACTTGACTATTATATTGCTTTAGGCTTGACTTCCTGTTCAGGGTCACCCATTAGAGAGGCTTGACCATAGAAGAGGTCTCTACCCGTGGCACGGTATTGACACCCTTCCATCTGGGGTTATAGGTTGGACCCCACCAGTTCAGATTCGAGGTATATCGGTTAAGTGAGAACTCCCACTATTACAATTTCAGTATCAGTCTTCATAGTAGAAATCAGAAATCAGGACTATTAGATACAGTCATTATTCTTAGTAAGGAACTCAGATAGTTCCATAGATTTATAGACCACCCGCTAGATAGGCTTGGTCTCACATTAAGTTATTTAGTATTAGTACTTACAGAGATCACCCGTTAGTTAGGCCTGATCTCAAGCTTAGTCACTCTTAATCATTATTAGAGGATTTATATTGTCAGATATAGTCGCTCTGTATCAGTTACATCGGTTAGGCCGATCATCACAGTCATACCATTTATATAAGTCGTCATAACTCACGTTATCAGTATTCAGTTTTAGAATTATTAGACCAGTTCTTCATAATTTGAACTGTTAGAATTAGTTATTCAGCTATTCAGTATCTTAGTATCAGTACACTCATGTTGTCAGTATTCAAACTCAGTAGTCAGCATCCCCATGAGTTCAGTTATAGTTACTTATACATGTATGTAATCTCACGTTCATATTAGTCAGCATTGTTCATGTATATAACCCTTTGCATTTAGCCTACCTCACTCATATACTCAGTATATTCAGACGTACTGACTAATT
The DNA here is from genome assembly GCA_030864215.1 of Capsicum pubescens. Lineage (NCBI taxonomy): Eukaryota > Viridiplantae > Streptophyta > Magnoliopsida > Solanales > Solanaceae > Capsicum > Capsicum pubescens. Next base: position 39,289,913 of record CM061546.1, read on the forward strand.
TGTTCTATGGTGCTTTCTCTTATGTTACACCATAGGTTCAGAGGCATGAGATCCAGATCAACAGTAGAATCCCAGTGTTCAGAGTTGCAGTGAGTCCTTCTCATTCGAGGATGATATGATTATTACTTTATTTATTATTTCAGTTCAGTTGCTAGATGGAGTTAGTTGGGGACATGTCCCATCAACTCCTTATTCAGTACAGTTAGAGGCTTTCAGACTATAGTATGTCAGACAGTTATTCTAGATTTGTTTTGGTATTGTTATACCATTTTCAGACATTATTCTTATCAGATATTTATTTAGATTTGAACCTTATGGCCTTTCAGTATATGTTTCCACATTTTCATGTTATATTATGCAGTATACAAGTTTAGATATCGGTCATGGGTTAGCTTATGGTCATTCGGGGTCATGAGCACCATGTAGCATTCCGGTTCAGAAAAATCGGGGCATTACAAACTTGGTATCAAAGCCTAAGGTTCAATAGATTCCTAGGAAGTCTGAAAGCCGCATCTAGTAGAGTCTTGTACATGGGTGTGTTGTGCACCACATTTATGTACAAGAGGCTATAACATGTTTTAGGAACAGTTTCCCTTCTTTCAGTATTCATGTCGTGTCAGTGAGAAAAAGATCAAGTTGAAATCTCAGTCTAATCCTTGTTCCTCTTCTATTTGCAGAACATGCCTTTTAAGAAGAGAACAGGGAATCAGTTAGCCCCTTAGCCCGCAGATCCTTTGAATGAGAATGTGTCACATGTAGAATTTTAGGTAGCTTTTCAGGCGCTAGCTCAAGATATAAACACTAGTGTTCAGGACCTGTCAGACTGCAGCCCCAACTCAGCAAGATAGGGATTCAGTAGAAGCTAGAATAAATTTTTTTATGAGAATGAACCCTCCAGAATTCTTTGGGTCTGTAGTAGTTGAGGATCCACAGTTGTATCTAGAAGAGGTGAAGAAGATCACCTAAATTATGCATGTGTCAGAGGAGAAAAGTGTGGAATTAGCATCCTATAGGCTGAAAGATATTGCTCATGAGTGGGTAGTGTTGTGGAAGAAGAGTAGAGGGAAAGATGCAACTCCCATGACATGACAGATATTTCAGGATGCCTTCGTAGATAAGTTTTTCCTGCTAGAGATGAGACAAGCTAAGGTAGAAGAGTTTATGAACCTGAGACAAGGCTCCATGACAGTGAAGGAGTATTGTCTTAAGTTCAACCAGTTAGCTAAGTATGCTCCTGACTTGATAGCTTACCCTAGAGCGAGTATAAGTAAGTTTGTGACTAGTGTGTCCAGGTTGGTATTAAAGAAGTGTAGAACAACTATGCTTAATAGAGACATGGATCTTTCTAGGTTAATGATGCATGCCCATCAGATGGAGGCAGATTAGTCTAAGAAGAGAGAGAGAGATCTAATAAGAGATTCAGAACGGGTAGTTACAACTTTTCTCAGGCTGGGTCGCAGGGTGGTAATCGTTCTCACCATAATCAGAAAAATTCAGTCCCAGTTCCATCCTCAGCTAGTTTGCCCACACCAAACTTTAGAGATGTCAGTCATGATGGGGCGCCAGGCTCCAAAGCCTAGAGTAGTGTTAGAAGTGAGTGTACTTATCCGCTTTGTGGAGAATGTGGCAAGAATCATCTAGGTACGTGTAGATCTAGTAGTTAGGTATGTTTATGATGTGGTAAGCTAGGTCACAAAGTGCGAGAGTGTAGAGTGTCAGCTAAAAAAGGTAGAGATTCGCGTCAGCAAGCCGCCACTCTTAGTACCAATAGTGGTCAGCGCTAGAACCGACTCTATTCACTTCAGACTCGCCATGATCCAGAAAGTTTTCCTAACATAGATTCGGGTACGTATTAATCTTTTATCTTCATGACATGCATTAGTTTCAAACTCCCAAGGCTCAGTTATAATTTAGTTCATAGATTCCCTGTGCATCGCCCTAGTATATCAGTGAGGTAAGTGTTCTTAGAGGGACATAGTGTGCTAAGGGGGAGATACTCTATGACTCCCCGAAGTTATCAATTCCTTAAATCCATTTAGTTTCATGCTCATACTCTCATTACAAGCTTTGCATCAATCATTATCGCATAATCAATCATGCTTTAAAAAATCAGTCAAGTTATATACTCATCATTAGATATGCGTATTCCGTAGAATATTTAGTATATCAATAGTTCCCATCACACAGTCATGTTTCAGATGTTATTTTTCCCTGAGTAAGTTCAGTCAGACCTCCATGCATTAGTTATGCATGTTTTGTAGATAAAGTGAAGCCAATCAATATATTCATTCATGCGTACATAAGAACAACTCAGTTACTGATCCATGCATTAGATATGTATGTTCCATATGATAATTCAGCTTATTAATATTTCAACCGAGTATTCTATGCATCAGCTATGCATAGTCAAGTATAAGATTCAGTATGTCGATAGATCCCATTGTATAGTAATGTTTCAGATGTTCTCGTCCCTTGAGTAACCTCAGTGGTCTAGTACTCTTAACACAACAAGCGACATTCGAGGACGAATATTCCTAAGGGGGAGATAATGTAATACCCCATAAGTTTTCTGAGTCGTTAAAACCTTTTTGGGCTTGTCAAGAAAAGTTTAGCACTTAAAAATTTGGCTAAGTGTTGAAACTTTCTTCATTCCATAAGCTTGTGAACTTTGACAAATTATTTCGTGACCTTTCCAACCTTCAATTTTTTATTTTCAAGTTATGTTGCGATGGGGGAAAGTCATAGTACATCTCGGGTATGTTTTGGAATTTTTCGGATATCGTAATGGCATGTTTGGATTTCCAAAATAGTAGCTCAGGGTGATAAGCCCGCATCGCCCAGCTTTCAGCACCGATATTGCCAGGCATTGCCTAGGAAACTCCATCATTATTGCCAGGCGTCGCCCTGGAAACTCCACCACTATTGCCACGCATAGCCTTGCAAGTCCGGTGCTTGCCCAGATTTCAGCATTTCACCTCCGTGTCTTGGAGGATTTTTGGTAATTTTGCCTTCATATATATACTCAAAAACACGAAATTAAGCCTCTATTACACCAAAATATAATATTTTTTCTCAAAATCCTCTCAAGAACAAGCTAGGGTTTGAATTATGGGATTCAAGTTCAAGCAAATTCTACCATCAAATTTCAAAAATTCCTCCGTCAATCTTCATTAAATCAAGAGCTAAGGTATGCGTTGTGTTCATCCATGGATCCCTTTCATCCATGGAGCTCAAGAATCAAGTTTTAAATTATAAATTATGATTTTCTTGTTGTGTTATGACTATATTCATGTTGATGATTATTGTTTGAGTTTCAAGGTTGTATCTTGATGTGTTTTCATGAAGCATGTGAGTATGATAGTTGTAACCCATAAATTTTGGATAGATTAAGATTGTTATGTTGATAAATATACCTATGCCCAAAATTGTGCATGTAAGGTGTTTGATGAAATTCCTAAGAAACTAGAGATCATGCAATATAGCTAAATTGTGACTAAGTAAAGGATTTATAATATGCCCTTATGTTCCAATGATTTTCATGTTGATATTGTGTCTTGTAAATGTTGTTGGATTGTTCATGAACTAGTCTTAGAGATTATTCTATGCTTACTTGCAAAATCCTACTTATGCACAAGATGAGAAATTCATGTGTATCAGTTTCCTTCCATCGAGTCCTGGGGGTACTCGTACCCGAAAAATATAACTGTGTGCTTATATCCATGACATGTTATCACTATACTCTCAGTCAAGCCATGATCTATAGAATTTAGTCAGTCATGTGACTTTGGAAAACTCAGAAATCTCAGCAGTCTCAGTAATTTCAGTACTCTAAGTCAGTCCTCAAAACTCAGTACATTCCGTCAATCAAGGAAACTCAGTAAATTTAGTTTAGCTCTGCTAAATAATACAACTAGTATCAGTTCAGTTAACTCAATCTATTCCAGTTCAGCTAATCAGTTCAGTTTAGTCAATCAGTTCAGCTCAGTTAATCAGTTTAGAGTCTTTCAGTTGGGAGTTGGAACTAGCACCGAGCTGGAACTAGCACCGAGCAAGTATGGGGATAGAGGCTTCCCTGTTAGAGAGGCAGAGTCATTAGCAATAATCCCTGTACGCCAGAACTGCTTAGCCAACGCAGGATTATGAGTAACCCGTCAAATTAAGGCTAGACTTGACTATTATATTGCCTTAGGCTTGACTTTTTGTTCAGGGTCACCCGTCAGAGAGGCTTGACCATAGCAGAGGTCTCTACCCATGGCACGGTATTGACACCCTTCCAGCTGGGGTTATAGGTTGGACCCCACCAGTTCAGATTCGGGGCATGTCAGTTAACTGAGAACTCCCACAGTTACAGTTTCAGTATTAGTCTTCAGAGTAGAAATTAGAAATCATGACTGTCAGATACAATCATCAATCTTAGTAAGGAACTCAGATAGATCCACAGATTCATAGACCACCCGATAGATAGGCTTGGTCTCACATTAAGTTATTCAGTATTAGTACTTACAAAAATCACCCGTTAGTTAGGCCTGATCTCAACCTTATCACTCTTAATCATTATTAAAGGATTTAGACTGTCAGATACAGTCGCTCAGTATAAGTTACATCAGTTAGGACAATCATCACAGTCATACCAGTTATATCAGTCATCATAACTCACGTTATCAGTATTCAGTTTCAGGACTATTAGACACAGTCAATCAGACCGGTTCTTCATAATTTGATTTGTTAGAATTACTCATTCATCTATTCAGTATCTCAGTATCAGTACACTCAAGTTGTCTGTATTCAGACTCAGTAGTCAGTTGATGTGTGAGCAATTTCTAACACATTTAAGACCTTTAACCAAGAATAATTACTAAGTCTTAAGCAACTTTTGTCGTTTTTGTTTTGTTTATGTCTGATTTTATAGTTTAAGCTAATTGGATAGAGAACCAACAAGAATGAAAGCAAAGAAGTTGAAATCTGGAGGAATCTGAAGAGAAGTTTGGCTGACGACATCTGTGATAAGTCATCAGCCCTGTGATAGGATATCACAGTTGTCGTCATCCTTACCTAGAGAATGGGAGTTGAAGAGAAGTTATGACGATATTCATGATAAGTCGTCAGACCGGTGATAAGGTATCAGGAGCACCGTCAGACTTAGGCAAAACTTGGAAGCTGAGATGAAGTTTTGATGACATTGGTGACAAGCTGTCAAACTCTTGATACGTCATCATCATCATCATCAGCCTTAGGCAACAAGAGCCAAAATTACAGAGGAGCTGACGACATCAGTGATAAGTCGTCAGGTTGGTGATAAGGCATCAACGTCGTCGTTATCCTTAGAAAATAGAAGACAAAAGTGCATAGGAGCTAACGATATCTGTAATAAGCCTTCAGACTCCTGATAAGCTGTCACAGATGTCGTCGTCTATTCCGAGAAAAAACTGCAACTTTAATTTTATTTCCTTATTTAGGTTGAACTATTTAAAGCTTTGTTTTAGGGTTTTCTGGGGGGCATTCAGGCATTCATTCATCATCATCATTATTCAAAAAAGAGAGTTCGATACTTTGAGTCTTGGAGAATATTTTCCGATATTTCTTTCTCTATCTTTTTGGATTCGAACAATATAGTTATTTTGGGGATATTCCTTTGTGATCTAATCTACGATTCACTAATTACTATTCATCTCTGTAAGTTAATCTTCTAAATTATGAATTCAATTACGTGTTTCATTCTTTGCATCATGAGTGGCTAAACTCCGTTAACCTGAATTATGGAATCTAGGGTTAGGTCATGATGATGTGCTAAACACTCAAGATTTAATAGGTGTTAGGATTTCTTGATAATTTTGTGATTTTAATTAACGTCTGTTGGTTGCAAATAGTAGACACATCTACTTTGATTTGCTTGAGAAAGAAATCATATACAGTAGGAAGTGAATTATCAACAGGGACTCAGAAATTTTTCGTTTAATAATAAGCATTGTAACAAGGTTGATTAACCTGAGGTAAAATCTGGGTAGTGAATAACGATTTCCCAAGTCCGAGAGGATTAGGAAATTAGACGCTTAAATAGGTCCAGATACATTTGAGCATATCATCAATAAAGATAACTTGTTATCCTAACCACCGTGTGAATCTTGAGTCACCTTTAGCATCTATCATGTACCTTAATCCCTAGTGAACATAATTCTGGTTATTTCATAAAATCTTGGTTACAAACATCGAAATTAAAGTGACAAACAATCATTTGTGAAACTTAAACCCTCATTTCAGGAAACGTTAAACTATCAGTGAATTAAATCGCAAATGACTTAAGTTCACACCATATTCCCTGTGGGATTCGATCCCAACCTAGTTGGGTTTTATATTGACGACGATCGCTTACACCCATTCAAGAGTGTAGTTTGAGCATTATCAAAAATGGCACCGTTGCTGGAGAATACGATTGTAAACTGAAAGTTATGTGCGCTAATTGATTGTTAGTTAGGTTTCTTAGATTTACGTTTATTTGTTGTTTTTATTTATTGCAGGTTCCTTGTTGTTTATGCCAAAAACAAAAAGTTCCGGAGAACCGTTATTACCAATTAATCCAGAACCTCAGCCAATCGGGAGAATGGAAGAATAACAAGAGGCTGACAAACTGGTGATCTTGGGCATATTTATATGCTCCAAGCACCAATATGCACACAAATTTGCATTTAGTTTAAGAACTTTTGTATGAATTCTTAAGTATAATTCAGCTTTTATTCTGTTTTGTGCCTAATGGATATGATTAGTACTTTGAGGATCTAAATCATAAAGAATTGTGCATAATTGGATACAGGTAGGATATGGAAGAAGTAAAGGAATGCAAGGGATGGAAATTAAGCTGAAAAAGGGAAGTTGGAACAAAAAAATCCTCATTTGAAGACACTCCACGTCGCGATAAGTAACAAAATAGCAATTGTCGAATTCCAGTAAAGGTTCACCAAACCACTGCGTCGCGGAGAATTTTTGTTTATCATATTTAGTGACCTGATGGTTTAGCGCGTTATGGAGGATGATTATTTCGCAATTGTCCCAATCCAGTGGCTCACCGCGATAGTGGCGCGTCGCGGCGAGGGTGCATTTTACAATTGTTGGGGTATACTTGAGCTCTGCAATTTCTTAGATTTTAATGGAAAATAGAAATTGAAGGCATGGAGCGACACGCCGGATGGATAGATCGGGAATATTTTAACTATTTTTCCCCAGCTATAAAAGGAAAAATCCAAGATAATGTGAAGGACTTTTGTCAAGACGAGCAGTGGTGGAAAAATAGAAATTTCTCTCTTTTAGGGTTCATAAACATTCTTTGGAATTTCTTTATTTCAAGGATTGATTTGGGTATGATTTGTTACTTATTTTGGATTGTTAATTCAAACATGAGTAGCTAAACGCCCCCTTTCTGAGGTTGAGGCTAAGAACATGAGTACACTTTAATATTCTTATTCATAGTCTTTTCTTTGGATTATCATATGGGTTGTTCTTAATTTATTGAGCTTACTATTTTAATGATTGGCCACCATTAGAATGAATTTATATTTCTATGTGAATCCGGGGGGAGAATCGTAGGATAGAACGAAGAAATTAGGGAGCAAGGTTCTTATTCTTTTATAAAATAAGGGATTTGAATTAGCATATAGGATAGGGATATACCTAGAAGCCTTGCTTGGTTCACTTACAAGAAGACAACCTCATGAATCTAGAAGATTTGTTGTAACTCTGCGGGTGTTGTAGTTACAACATTCAATAGATAGAAGATCTGAGGTCGGGAGACTAAGATTGTGGCATAAACCTTGTGAACCATCAACCCGATAACCAATTAGACTGTGAAAAGAATAGAGAATGGTATGATTTTTCACTATTCCTCAACCTTGGAATCGTCCTCATTATTGTTTACAATCGTTGCTTAATTTTCTTTAGTCATCATAAATTAGTTTTTGTTTAGTAATTTTCATTTTATTTGCAGAATTATCTTAATCTTGATACAATCAAACACTTAATCCTCAATTGTCTTGAACTAAAGATTGAATAAATTTCTAGTTTATTGATCCTCGAGGGAACGATATCTGACTGTCTAAGTCATTATATTACATGCACGATCACGTACACTTGCGTGTGCGTAGAGACGCAACAAGTTTTTGGCGCCGTTGCCGGGGATCAAATAGAATTAGTAAATTGCTTTGATTTTTGTTTTTTGATCATAAGTTTAAGTGTTATCAACTTGATCTTAGTGGCTGAATTTTTGCAGGTTTAGCTGAACATTGGACTGGCTAGAGACAAAGAGTTAGGAGAGCCCTTTACAGAACCAGAAATGACTTTTCATCAGAGACGAAGAGCTCAATACTACAATCAATGGGGATCGATGGCAGAAAGACTCGATCCTATAGTTGCTGATCCAAATATTGGAAATTTTCCATCTCCAGATATTCCTGTTCAACCAGTCGCAAGACCTATTCGTGAAGTGGCAATCCCACTTACGCACCTTGTGACTAACAGTATCCTGAAGCTTGAACAAGGAGGTCGATGGGAATTAAAACAAAATATGGTGTAATTTTTGAAATCTGCAGGAGAATTTTAGGGACTTTCATACGAGGATCCACAGTAGCACTTACGAACCTTCCTGGAGATAAGTGACATATATATTCCTGAAGATGTGAGTGTTGATTATGTCAGATTGACACTCTTTCCCTTTTCTCTACTGGGGGAAGCAAAGAGATGGTTACTTGCTGAACCACACCAATCCATCACTACATGGAAAGAATGTGCTCCAAGGTTTCTCATTCAATTTTTTCCATCTAAAAAAATAGCTCAATTAAGGAGTGAGATATTGAGTTTCAAACAGAAAGATGGAGAAAATCTCTACCAAGCTTGGGAGAGATTTAAGGACATGCTCAGAAGTTGTCCTTATCACCACCAATCGAATGATGTTTTGGTGCATACATTTATAGAAGGCCTTGAGTCTAATACAAAGATTCTCTTAGATTCAGCAGTAGGGGTTCAAGCTTTGGACAAAACATATGAAAAATTGTATACCTTGCTGAATCGAATTGCACAAGGAAATCCGGATTGGCATGCAGACTCGAGAATGCTCCCAAGAAAGTTGAAGGGGTTTTAGAGGTTGATCAGTTCACTGCCTTACAAGCATAGATTGCAGCAATGCAGAACCATATGACTACTCAGCTTAAAAACTTAAAGTTGGGTACAACTCAACCAACAGCCACATCAAATGTAGTTCAACAGGTATATGCATGGTGTGAAGTTTGTGGAAGAAGTGAGCATAAAGTAGATGCATGTTTTGTTAATCCAGATTCAGTCAACTACGTGGGGAATGCAAATCGTTAGGGTCAACAGAATTTTGGCAATACATATAATCCAAATTTGAGGAACCACCCTAATTTCTCATAGGGTGGAAATCAGACATAGAATACAAATCAGTATAAGGGATCAGTGCAACCAAATCCACATCCAGTTCAGAATAATCAGGCGACTGCCTCGACTAGTAATATGGAGGAGATGCTTAAGAAGTTGATGGCTCAAGATGCACAGTTTACGGTGGACATGAAGGCTCAACAGGAACAATTTGCAGCTGAATTGATGAGTTAACAATTACTTATAAGAAATTTGGAATTGCAGTTAGGTCAAATCGCAGGATCATAGAATACAAGGCCACAAAGAGCATTGCCTAGCGACACTGAGGCTAATCCAAAACAAGTGAATGCGGTTACAACGAGGAGTGGGCTGCAAATGAAGGAGATGGTGAAGGAGCAGGATAATCCCGTGGTTATTAATGATCGCTTCCAAGAAAAGGCAGAAGTAAAAGAAAAAGAAAAAGAATATAGTTAAGAGATTCATGTAGAGAAGAAGACTATCCCCTTTCCCTTTCCTCAAAAGGCAAGAAAGCATCAAGAGGAAGCTAGTTTTAAGAAGTTTCTAGATCTCTTAAAGAAAGTTCAAGTAAACCTTCCTCTTGTTGACATTCTACAAAGTGTGCCAAAATATGTAAAATACTTAAAGGATATTGTTGCTAATAAGAATCGGTTGACTGAATATGCTGTAGTTGCACTTACTCAAGAGTGCACATACAAAATTCAAAATAAACTGCCCACAAAATTGAAGGATCCGGGGAGTTTTACATTGCAGATTTCTCTTGGTCAAACTATTTATGCACATGGATTGTGTGACTTGGGGGCTAGCATAAATATCATGCCCACGTCATGGTATCGAAAGATGGGTCTTGGAAGCCCCAAACCCACGACTATTGTGTTGCAATTAGTAGACAGGTCACTTTCTAGACCAGATGGTGTTATTGAAGATATACTGGTGCAAGTGGGATATTTAATCTTTCCTATGGATTTTGTGATTCTTGACGTTGAGGCTGATCCAATTGTTCCATTTATTTTGGGACGACCCTTTTTAGCAACAGGGACGTCACTCATTGATGTGGCATTTGGAAAAATGACAATGTGAGCACACGATAAAGTAGTAGTTTTTGATGTCTACAGAGAATTGAAATTGCCAGCCATATATGAGGAGTTGTCCTCAATATCGGTTATTGATCTTACTTTGGATTGGTAGTTGCTCTTGTCTGATGATCCATTAGAGCGAGCGTTGATGAATTCTGATCTGCATGGGGATTCGGAAGCATTGGTATTGGTCCATATCATGAATTTGGTTGTAATTGAGACAAATAAAGTGTTGATCGAGCCATTGAATAGACCAATTGGTCCACCACCCAGGCCTTCAGTTGAAGAAGCTCCTAACTTGGAGCTTAAGGTTCTTCCTCCTCACTTACAATATGTTTTTATTGGTGATCAAGATACCTTGCCTGTTATTTTATCTGTAGGATTGTCCAATGTACAGGTATGGAAGATGTAGCTGTTCTTAAAAGGAGAAGAAAAGCGGTTGGTTGGCAGATGTCTAACATTTTAGGAATCAATCCAGTATTTTGCATGCACAATATTTACATAGAAGAGGGGTACAGACCTAGAGTGCAACAGCAAAAGAGGTTGAATCCTGTTATGAAGGAGGTGGTCCGGAAAGAGGTGATCAAGTGGTTAGACAGTGGTATTGTCTACCCAATTTCTGATAGCAAATGGGTGAGTCCGGTGCATTGTGTACCAAAGAAAAGAGGAATGATAGTGGTGATAAATGACGATAACGAGTTGGTTCTCACATGTACAGTTACTGGATGGAGAATATCTATAGATTATCGGATGTTGAATGAAGCAAATCATAAAGATCATTATCCAATTCCTTTCATTGACCAAATGCTTGATAGATTGGCAGGGCAAGAGTATTATTGTTTTTTGAATGGGTACTCTGGCTATAATCAGATAAGCATAGCACTGGAAGACTAATAAAAGACCATATTCGCTTGTCCATACGGTACATATGCTTTCAGACGTATGGCCTTCGGATTATGCAATGCACCTGCTACATTTCAAAAGTGTATGATGGCGATATTCTCGGACATGGTGGAGGAATTTTTGGAGGTATTCATGGATAATTTCTCTGTGTATGGGAATTTATTTAAAAAATGTTTGCAAAATCTCAACAAAGTTCTAGCTAGGTGCGAAGAAACAAACTTGGTGTTAAATTGGGAAAAATGTCATTTTATGGTTAAGGAAGGTATAGTCTTAGGCCATAAAGTGTCATGCAAAGGGATGGAATTGACAAAGCAAAGGTTGAAGTAATTGAAAAGTTGCCTCATCCAGTTACAGTCAAAGGCGTATGAAGTTTCTAGGGACATGTTGGGTTCCATAGACGATTCATTCAAGATTTCTCAAAGATCGAAAGTCCCATATGCAAATTGTTAGAGAAAGAAGACAAGTTCGAGTTTGGATCTGATTGCCATGAAGCTTTTGAAAAGCTCAAGAATAAGTTGACGGAAGCACCTATTTTGATAGCACTAGATTGGGAGTTACCTTTTCAGCTAATATGTGATGCTAGTGATATTCCAGTGGGAGCAGTGTTGGGTCAGAGAAAAGAGAAGGTATTTTAATCAATCTACTATGCTACAAAGGTACTGAATGATGCTCAAGTTAACTACACAGTTATGGATAAAGAGATGTTGGTTGTGGTATATGCATTTGATAAGTTTCGATCTTACTTAATTGGTGCCAAGGTCATTGTTCATACAGACCATGATGCCATTAAGTATCTTGTGAACAAAAAAGGATGCAAAACCATGACTAATTAGGTGGATTCTACTACTTTAAGAATTTAATCTTGAGGTGCGTGATAGAAAGGGAGTTGAAAATCAGGTTGCTGATTACTTGTCACGATTGGAAAATTGAGACGATATTGTAGATGACTTTAGAGTATCAAGAAAGACTTTCCTGATGAGAAGTTATTGTTATCAGAAGCAGTTGAGTTTCCATGGTATGCTACCATTGTAAACTTGATATTTTGTGGGGTGTATCCTCCCGAAACCACCTCACAACAAAGGAAGAAATTACTTCATGATTCTCGCGCTTATATTTGGGATAAACCATACCTTTTCAAGCAGGGTACAGATGGAGTGATTCGTAGGTGTATTCCAGAGGCTGAATTTGTAAAGGTGTTACAAGATTGCCACTCATCACCATATGGTGGACATTATGGTGGTGAGAGGACTGTGAGGAAAGTGTTGTAATCAGGTTTTTTCTAGACAACTCTATTTAGAGATGTAGTGGTGTTTGTAAAGAGTTGTGATCAATGCCAAAGGTTGGGTACTATAACTAGGCATCATGAGATGCCCCTGAATAATATTTTAGAAGTAGAAGTCTTTGATGTTTGGGGGATTGATTTCATGGTCCCCTTCCCACTTTTGAAAGGTAATTTATACATTCTTATTGCAGTTGTCTCTAAATGTGTGGAAGCTATGGCAAGTCCGACTAATGATGCAAGAGTGGTGCTGAAGTTTGTGAAGAAGAACATATTTTCCAGATTTGGTACACCAAGAATAATAATTAGTGATGGAGGTACGCACTTTATCAACAACTAGTTCAAGAATCTTCTTTCTATATATGGTTTTCGGCACAAGGTTTCCACTGCATACCATCCTCAAATGAGTGGACAAGTAGAGGTATCCAATTGGGAGATTAAGCAAATACTTCAGAAGATCGTGAATGGGCAGAGAAAAGATTGGGCGGAGAAACTGGATGATGCACTGTGGGCATATCGAACAGCATAGAAAACGCCCATTAGGACATCTCCATATCTCTTAGTGTACGGTAAAGCTTGTCATCTTCCTGTAGATTTGGAACACCAAGCATATTGGGCTATGAAAAAGCTGAATTTTGAGATGCCTGCCGCGGGAGAAAGAAGGTTATTATAACTGAATGAGCTTGATGAGTTTAGACTCCACACATATGAAAATTCCAAGATTTACAAGGATAAGATCAAACGATGGAATGACAAGAACATTCAAGTTAGGGAATTTGAACCCGGACAAGTTATATTATTGTTTAATTCATGACTTAAGTTGTTTCTGGGTAAATTACAATCGAAATGGTCTGGACCTTTTGAAGTGGTGCGCATGACACCCCATGGAGCTATGGAGTTATGGAATAAAGAGAAGACAGAGAAGTTCCTTGTGAATGGACAGCGTGTAAAGTATTATTGGGTGGATCATCCAGATAAGCACAAGGAATCTATCATTTTTGTTGATGAGTGATGATGAACTGAGTTGTGCCACGACATAAAATAAGGTGCTATATGGGAGGCAACCCATACATGTATTGTAATAGGTAGTTTAATTTTTGGCTTGTAAAATAAAAAAGAAAAGAAAAATACAAAACAATGAGTCGTGCCACGAACAAAACTAAGGCGCAGAGTAGGAGGCGACCCATTTTTACTTACAATTTTTGTTGTTTTCATTTGAGGTTGCAGGGAATTTCAAAGGAAATAAGGAGATTACCATAATTAAGAAAAGCAATCAGGTTTGCAAAATGCTTTGTGTAAGTGGGGATTTACTCAGGTAAGAAAAGAGTGAAAATTTGCATAAGGAATCTGAGTTTAATGAACAGCGTGATACGAAACTGGGAATTTTGACAATTGTCAAATTCCAATAAGGATACACGATTCTCACCGCGACGCGAAGACGTGTAAATTGAGAATTGTCAAATTCCAGTGGGTAGTCGTGATTTGTAGCGCGACGCGAAACTTGGAAATTTGACAATTGTAAATTTCCGGTGACTAAACGCTAATCTTAGCACGTTGCGGTGGGCGGTTAAATGGTAATTGGCCTTACCAAGTAAATCTACACGATCCTACTACGTCGCGGAGAGGGCTCAACTCGGACATAAAAATTTAATTACCCTAACTCGACCCGTCCCTCTATAAATATAACCTCCCCAACCCTAAACCATTTTGTTTCCCATGTGCGCCGCCCTCTCATTCCTTCTCCTTTAAACTTCAAGAATATTTCACTTTCTCTCATCCTTTTCTAAATTGTTGAGGTAAGTTCTTAAATATTTATTTATTTATTACCTTTCTTGTTACAATTCGTGAGTGGTGATAGTGTTTTATGCATAATTTTTTCCCCTCTCCTACTAGTTGTAAATATTAGCATTGCTTATGATATTTAGTTCAATTTGTGACATCTTAGCCTACTTATCATTACTTTGAATCACTGAGAGCACAATTGAATGGTATTTGCAGTTGGGATTAGGGGGTAAACGGTTTTTCATTCTACTTGAGAGGATGGGGAGTGAAGGATATTATAGCTAGAGGTGTAAGGGTAGAATCTTTAGGAAGTTAGGGGGAAATTTTGTTCCATTGTGAATAAACCCTTATTGTCTGATGTTGTCTGATTGATTAGAATTATAGAATGTGTGATGCTAGAGTAACATGGCCTTATTTATAGTCTCACATTGTGTGATTAACTGGGTGTTGGTTACATGATGTTTTGTGCTGAGAAAATGACAAGGGATGATGTGTCTTGAAGAGGAATATGAAGTATGTGAATATGATATTTAGGCCTACATAAAGGGAAGTCTGAGTACCTTGGTTGTTAACGTTGGTGTTTGGCTAACAAACTACGTGTGGGGTGTAAAGTCACCCGTAATGCACGTTCAGTTTAGCTAATCCCAAGTTTAATCTTCTTGCATGTTTGTTGCATTTTCTTAAATGCAGGCATAATGGAAGCACAGTCAAGCAAGGGCAAGGAAAAGGTAGGGCCTTCTACCCCTGTGAGGAAGAGAAGCCGACCGTCTAAAGGGAAATTAACTAGAGTGCCTAGGAACCCTCCACTTCAGCGGGGGCAAGTTCGAAAATTTGGTTTCAAGGCTGTAAGGAAGGCTAGAAAGCAGTGGTATACTAAGAATACTGATGCTAAGTATATTCCAGAGGTCTACATCGATTGGGCCAGCTTGATGAGAGAGTGTCCTTCTATGGTATAACGAATCGAGGAGCTCAATATGAATTTCATTTTTCATTAGCCGACTGAGTGTAACTTGCATCTTGTTAGAGAATTTTATGCCAATTGGGACCCCAGCCATCCGAAATATTTGTTGAAGGTTCGAGGAAAGGTGATTCTATTCACTGCTGCTGATGTTAACGAGCTGTTGGGTATCCCAGAGACAAACCTAAATTTCTTGCATCAGTTTATTGTTTCTCCTCCTAATGCACACATCAGGCATTTGTTGTGTGGCCAGCGATCTTTAGCCCGTTGGATGAGGCATCGAGTTACAGGCTTGCATTCTTCTTTCCCCTACTCTCAGATGAACAAGGAAGCACGAATGTGGGGTCGTATAGTGTATTCATACTTGATACAAGGCAATCATATGATTGAGGTGACTAGGGATAGGGTATTTTTGATTTATGCCCTCATGTGTGCTGATGTGGAAATTAATATGGCAAGTGTAATTTTTTCTTCTATGAAGAAAGCACGACACTAGGTGGGTCGTAGCTTTGGATTTGGTGACTAGATTTTTTAGAAGGCATAGGGTAGATGAAGAGGAGCTTGATTATAAACCTGAAGTGATCACTCGTCCTATAGATATCACGACTGCTCGAAGCATATCTAGGGCATCTGGCCCAATTTTGGCTATGATGGAGCAACAGACACAGACTGATGAGGTACTGGGTAGGTTGTACAACCTCATGATAATAATGTCGCAGACTGGAGGCAGTCCTGTTACACCAGAGGAGATCCACGCCGTAGAGCTCAATTATTCACTTGGCCATCATGCTAGGACCATGTTGAGGTTTGGCCCACATTTTGTGAAGCCTGTTGATGACGATATACCCACTGATGAAAAACACAGGTATAGGGATTCCGACATGGAGTCCGATGAGGAGGAGCAATCTGATGATGATGAATTTGATGATGATGGCGATGATGAGGATGTGGCTGCTGACGACATGGCTACTATAATCCCTTTTGATTGATCAGGAAGTATACTGCCACCCTACCATAAGCTTAATTGGAAGCACTAGGACAATGCTTTATTTTAAGTGTGGGGTGGTGGGTTCGTATTCTCTTGCATTTTTCTGTTATTCGATTGAACAATGTTATTTTTCTATTTTGCTGTGTTGGTTTGAAGTATTAGCTATTCGGAACATTGGTCTATAATAGTTAGTAACTTCAATTTTGTGGATTGCAATTTTCCCTCTTTGGCATTTATTGCATGCTACTTCTGTTTAAAGTATTCTGTTATTGTTATTTTCGCCCTCATTGGCAAGTTCAATTTCAAGTAGTTACGTTTGTTTGTGCCCTATTTGGTAATCATGAATAAATAGTCATAGTTAGTTTCCATCCCCTATGATAGATGGATGACGACCGTCTTAAGGGGAATGGTCGTACAAAGTAAAGAAATTTAGGAGAACTTAATCACTATCTTAGAGGAATGTGTGAAATGGGCCATTTTTGCAATAATTGAAACTAATTTTAGCATAAGAGTGTTTTTGTTTTAAGTGTTGAGGATTCAATCTTGATAAATGAAATTTGATGTGTTGGCTTAGTTCTGAATTTAATAAAGAACATGATTGGGAAATTTTGGCTGATTTCGTACATACACTGTGAGTGTGAGGATTAGTATATATTCTACATGAATAGAAATGACTAGAACTTTCCTGGTGTGTTTACAAAGCGAAATAAAGGGTGTTTGGTGCAGGAAGTGATGTAGGCAATTCTTTGACAGACTTGTTTTTTATTTTAAGAGCCCTCCCTTGGTGCATAATCTTAGTCAGCCCCTTTGATCCTTAAGCCTTTTTCTTTGGTAGCCTATTATGAAACCTTACCCCTTCTTTGCTGAATCGTAATTTGATCCAAATAAGCTCTTGAGCATTTTTAATATAAGACTAGTAGAAGATTAAGAGCGAAAAGGAGAAAATAAGGCTAATTAGTTGATGCCCCCAAAATAGAGGTTATTGATGTTTGATGATGTTGGGTTAATTTGGAGTTAGTAAATAGAAATGTTACAATGAACCTGTTTTGGCCCTGGCCCAATTGGATAATGTGCACCTTAATGAAGGCCTTTAAGCTTAAGTTAAGGGTGGCTATAATAGGGGTGTGTAACAAGAATATGGAAGAAATGGTTAATACTCCCAACCTAGTGTGAGAAAATAAACTAATTGAAAAAGGTATTGACGAATGAAAACATGGGGAGAAATAGAAGGATAAATTGATGTTGGAAAACAGAGTTAATTGATAGTTCTTGTATTTAAACGCTTAGGAGCAATAGTTACTATTCCTGTAAATAGTACCTACCTATCCTTAAGCCTTTATTACAACCCGAAAAGACCTAGTTGATCCTTCACTTAAACATCTAACTATTAGTGGAGTAGAACACTAAGGGCAAGCTTATGGTTCGTTCACTAGCATGTACGAATTCTTTGTTGAGAGTGAGCGATTTGATTTTATACTCCCTTATTGTTGTATAGTTATCATTGTGAGTGAATATGGGGAAGTTTCCATGAGTGAGGATGCAGGCGGATGAAAGCCAGATTACTTATTGTGTTTCTTTAATTGAGTTTGCCAACATGTTAGAAATTCATTATTGAAGAGAGAAGAATTTTTACTAAAATGTTTCTTGAGCTCAAAACTGTTTTGACAAGATGATGTAAGAATTCATTATTGTAAAAGTGTAAGTGCTCGTGGCCACATAACTTTGAGATTGTGATGAAAAGAGGAAGGAATTAGGTTTTTGAATTCATGTGTTCGAGGACGAACAATGTTTTAAGTGTGGGGTGGTGATCTTGGGCATATTTATATGCTCAAAGCACCAATATGCACACAGATTTGCACTTAGTTTAAGAACTTTTGTATGAATTCTTAAGTATAATTCAACTTTTATTCCATTTTGTGCCTAATGGATATGATTAGTACTTTCAGGATCAAAATCACAAAGAATTGTGCATAATTGGATACAAGAAGGATATGGAAGCAGTAAAGGAATGCAAGGGACGGAAATTAAGCTGAAAAAGGGAAGTTGGAACAAAGAAATCCTCATTTGAAGACACTCCGCATCGCGATGAGCAACAAAATAGCAATGGTCGAATTCCAGTGAAGGTTCACGAAACCACTGTATCGCGAAGAAGTTTTATTTATCAGATTTGGTGACCTGAAGGTTTTGCGCATCGCGGAGGATAATTATTTTGCAATTGTCCCAATCCAGTGGCTCACCGCGATAGTGGCGCATCGCGGCGAGGGTGCATTTTATAATTGTTGGGGTATACTTGAACTCCGCGATTTCTCAGATTTTAATGGAAAATAGCAATCGAAGACATGGCGCGACGCGCTGGATGGATAAATTGGGAATATTTTAACTACTTTTTCCCAGCTATAAAAGGAAAAATCAAAGATAATGTGAAGGACTTTTGTCAAGCGGAGCAGCGGCGGAAAAACAGAAATTTCTCTCTGTTAGGGTTCATAAACATTCTTTGGAATTTCTTTATTTCAAGGATTGATTAGGGTATGATTTGTTACTTATTTTGGATGGTTAAATCAAACATGAGTACCTAAACACCCCCTTTCTGGGGTTGAGGCTAAGAACATGAGTACTATTTAATATTCTTATTCATAGTCTTTCCTTTGGATTATCATATGGGTTGTTCTTAATTTATTGATCTTACTATTTTAATGAATGGACACCATTAGAATAAATTTATATTTCTATGTGAATCCGGGAGGAGAATCATAGGATAAAACGAAGAAATTAGGGAGCAAGGTTCTTATTCTCTTATAAAATAAGGGATTTGAATTAGCATCTAGGATAGGGATATACCTAGAAGCCTTTCTTGGTTCACTTGTAGGAAGACAACCTCATAAATCTAGAAGATTTGTTGTAACTTTACGGGAGTTGCAGTTACAACATTCAATAGATAGAAGATCTGAGGTCGGGAGACTAAGATTGTGGCATAAACCTTGCGAACCATCAACCCGATAACCAATTAGACTGTGAAAAGAATAGAGAATGGTATGATTGTTCACTATTCCTCAACCCTGGAATCGTCCTCATTATTCATGCCCATATGGAACCTTTGCATTTAAAAGGATGCCATTTGGGCTATGTAATGCACCCGCTACTTTTTAATGGTGTATGATGTCTATCTTCTATGACATGGTAGAGGACACCATAGAGGTATTCATGGATGATTTCTCTGTGGTGGGTGATTTATTTGAGATGTGTTTGGAAAATATGAATATAGCCTTCCAAAGATGCATTGAATTTAATTTGGTGTTTAACTGGGAAAAATGCCATTTCATGGTCAAGAAGGGCATCGTTCTCGGCCTCAAAATTTCCAAAAAGGGGATAGAAGTTGATCGAGCAAAGGTGGAAGTTATTGAGTAACTAACACCTCCCATTTTAGTGAAAGGAGTGCGTAGTTTTCTTGGACATACTGGTTTCTATCGGAGATTTATAAAAGACTTCTCAAAGATTGCAAATCCAATTTGCAAACTTTTGGAGAAGGAGGTGAAATTTTCCTTCGATGACGAGTTCTTGAAGTCATTTGAATGCCTTAAAAAGAAGTTGATTGAGGCCCCTATGGTTATTGCACCTGACTGGGCAAAACCATTTGAGATCATGTTTGATGCAAGTGGTGTTGCCCTTGGAGCTGTATTGGGGTAAAAGAGGGACAAACTGTTTCATTCGATATACTATGCCAGCAAAGCACTGAGCAGGAACTTCTGGCTGTAGTGTGTGCTTTTGAGAAGTTCAAATCTTATCTTCTTAGGACCAAAGTAGTGGTCCACACCGACCATGCTGCCTTGAGGTATTTGATGGCTAAGAAGGATGCTAAACCAAGGCTGATCAGATGGGTATTGTTGCTGCAAGAATTTGAATTTGAGGTCAAGGATAGGAAATGTTGTGAAAACCAGGTTGTAGATCATATGTCTAGAATGGAAGGTGAATAGTAAAGTAGTGAGAAAATGAAGATAAATGATGCATTCCCTGATGAGAAGATCCTGGCTGCCTCTATAGAAAAATTGCCTCGATATGCGGATTATGAAAATTATGTTGTGAGTGAGGTCATCCTAGAAAACCTTTCTTTCCATCAAAGAAAGAAGTTCTTGCATGATGTGACGCATTACTTCTGGGATGAGCAGTATCTTTTTTGGTGATATGCAGACAATATTATAATGAGATGCGTGACGGAAGTAGATGTATTATGCATATTGGAAGCATGTCATGCTTCCTCAGTCGGGGGTCACCACGTAGGTGACTGAACGGCTAGGAAGGTGTTGCAGAGTGGATAATATTGGCCAACATTATTCAAGTATGACCACGAGTTTGTGCTAAAATGTGACCAATGCCAGAGGCAGGGGTCAATCTCTAAAAGACATGAGATTCCCTTGACTAGGATGCTTGAAGTGGAATTATTTGATGTCTGGCTCATTGATTTCATGGGTCCTTTTGTGAGCTCGTACGGGATGAAGTATATTTTAGTTGTTGTTGACTACGTCTTAAAATGGGTCAAAACGGTGGCCTTGTCTGATAATGAAGGGAAGAGGGTTGTTGTTTTTCTCAAAAAGAACATCTTCTCTCGCTTTAGAGTACCACATACTATCATAAGCGATCGAGGATCTCATTTTTGCAACAAAATGTTTTGAGCAGCTTTGGCAAAATATGGGGTGAAACAGCACAGAGTGGCTACTCTATACCACCCAAAAACCAGTGGGCAAGTGGAGGTATCAAATCGTGAGATTAAAGCCATCCTAGCCAAAACGGTGAATGCTAGCCGGAAAGATTGGTCTCAAAAGCTCGATGATGCCTTGTGGGCATATCATACTTCTTTCAAGACACCCATTGGCATGTCACCAATTCAGCTGGTCTATGGAAATGCTTTCCACCTACCAATAGAGTTGGAGCACAAGGCCTTATGGGCACTCAAAAGGTTGAATCTGAACTGGAAGGAAGCAGCAGAGCTGAGACTGGGGCAACTGGATAAGATGGATGAATTTCATCTCAGGACTTATGAACGAGCAGATCTGTATAAAGAAAAGATGAAAAAGTACCATGATTGGAGAATACAGAAATGAGAATTCCAAAAGGGTGACTTGGTGCTTCTGTTCAATTCTAGACTCAAATTATTCCCAGGTAATCTAAAATCTAAGTGGTCAGGCCCTTTTAAAGTTAGTCAAGTCCACTCATCTAGAGTAGTGGAACTCAAAAACGAAGACGGCAGTACCTTTAAGGTAAATGTGCAACATGTCAAGCTTTACATTGCCCCAAAAGAATCAGTGAAAAGTATCACTATTATCGGTCTCGATGAAGTCTAAAGTAATCGAGATACCTGAGTTGTGCCATGACGTTAAATCAGGCGCTGCAGGAAGGCAACCCATAACCCCCAGAATTGATCCATTCTAGGTATACTCTAACCCTTAGTTTAGTTTTCCTTTGATTTTGAGTTGAGGGTGTAGGGTAGTCTATTGTTGTAACATATTTTGTGGTAACTTGGAGAAATACAAGTACAAAAAGCAGTTGACATATTTTTGATTGATTTTTAAACATCTCTCCAATGTTTTGTTTACAAAGAAGTGTGAATTACATTTACTTGTGACCATTGTGAATCTTGTTGTGGAATTAGTTCTAGCTGCTTGATTATCATTGCTGAACAACTGCATGAACTAGATAAGTGGTGGTCTGTGATATACTTGCATGCCATGTGTGTGTGAGCAACTACTTCATTCCCTCTGTATACTAAAGCCAGAACTTGCCTGGTTAGTCTTACCATAGTTAAAGGATAGGGGTTAGAAAAGGATCATAGGCCGTTTTGTTGATTAACCCACTTTTAGCCTAAATAGCCTTCCCTAAGTGCATCATATCCCTTGATCCCTTTTATGAGCCTAGTTAGCCTATTTCTTTCTTATGACACCATTCACCTTTCCATTTATACCATAATGAACCTATTTTGGCCCTGGTCCTCTTTGAACACTGTGCACCTGGACCTAGGCAAACAACCTAAGTTGAGGGTAGATATCATAGGGGTGCATGGTGTAATATGAGTATGAAGAACGGTATAATAAAGGAAAAAGAATAAAAGTTGGGTGCTATTCTAAAAAAAAAAAGAGGCACCCAACTTGAATATGTGCGATCAATTGAAAATAAAACGAAAAAGAGGTTAATAAGTGAGCCCCAAGAGAGTAGTGTAGTGTCAAGGAGGCATAGTCACTCTAAATGTCCTTGAATATCATACCATCCCCAACCTACATTATAAGCCTAAAAAAAGTCCTATAGTGATCCTAGCTGTCCCATCTGAAGGTCTTGTCAATGAAAATAAGGGCAAGCCTATGGTACTTGGCATACACTCATTGGAACTTCGTTTTGAGAGTGAGGGTCTTTTGATGATCCCCATGTTTACATTTTTGGTTTATTATATGCGAGGAGGGGAATTTCCCTATTGTGAGGGCACACTGGTATTGTTGCTAGCTACTTTCTTGTTTAGATAGTGCAGCATTGGTATATGAATGGTTGCTATGGATAAGATTGATTCCATCGCTTGAGTCCTTTGTGTTACTTTATTGTTCTTCGGTGACATACACAGTTGGTTTTAATTGGATTGACCTTGGAGGTGGTAACTATGTTTTGAGCTTAAAAGAAAAAATCAGTTGCTGAATGTGCTATGTATTCTCTTAGTTGGGCTGAGTTGCTTAAGGTCAAACAATTGTTTTAAGTTGAGGGTGTGGATGTGTGAGAAATTTCTAACACATTTAAGACCTTTAACCAAGAATAATTGAGAAGTCTTTAGCAACTTTTGTCGTTTTTGATTTTTTTATGTCTGATTTTACAGTTTAAGCTAATGGGATAGAGAACCAACAAGAATGGAAGAAAAGAAGTTGAAATCTGGAGGAATATGAAGAGAAGTTTGGCTGACGACATCTGTGATAAGTTGTCAGCCCTGTGATAGGCTATCACAGTTATCATCATCCTTAACCAGAGAATAAGAGTTGAAGAGAAGTTGTGACGACATTCATGATAAGTCGTCAGACCGGTGATAAGGCGTCAGGAGCACCATCATACTTAGGCAGAACTTGGAAGCTGAGATGAAGTTTTAACGACATTGGTGACAAGCCGTCAAACTCTTGATACGTCGTCATCATCGTTGTTAGCCTTAGGTAGCAAGAGCCAAAATTGCAGAGGAGCTGACGACATCAGTGATAAGCCGTCAGGTTGGTGATAAGGTGCCAATGTTATCGTCAGCCTTAGACAACAAAAGCCAAAAGTGCAGAGGAGATGACGACATCCTTAATAAGCCGTCAGACTCCTGATAAGCTGTCACGGATGTCGTCGTCTATTCCGAGAAAAAACTGCAACTTTAATTTTATTTCCTTATTTAGGTTGAACTATTTAAAGTTTTATTTTAGGGTTTTCTAGGGGGCATTCAGGCATTCATTCATCATCATCATTATTCAAAAAAGAGAGTTCGGTACTTTGATTCTTGGAGAATATTTTTTGATATTTCTTTCTCTATCTTTTTTGGATTCGAACAATACAATTATTTTGGGGATTTTCCTTTGTGATCTAATCTATGATTCACTAATTATTATTCATCTCTGTAAGTTAATCTTCTCAATTATAAATTTAATTACGTGTTTTGTTCTTTGCATCATGAGTGGCTAA
The DNA here is from genome assembly GCA_030864215.1 of Capsicum pubescens. Classification (NCBI taxonomy): domain Eukaryota; kingdom Viridiplantae; phylum Streptophyta; class Magnoliopsida; order Solanales; family Solanaceae; genus Capsicum; species Capsicum pubescens. The sequence goes on from CM061546.1 coordinate 39,313,972, forward strand.
ACTCCGTTAACCTGAATTATGGGATCTAGGGTTAGGTCATGATGATGTGCTAAACACTCAAGATTTAATAGGTGTTAGGATTTGTTGATAATTTTGAGATTTTAATTAACGTCTGTTGGTTCCAAACAGTAGACACATCTACTTTGATTTGCTTGAGAAAGAAATCATATACAGTAGGAAGTGAATTATCAACAGGGACTCAGAAATACTTCGTTTAATAATCAGTGCTATAACAAGGTTGATTAACCTGAGGTAAAATCTGGGCAGTGAATAGCGATTTTCTAAGTCCGAAAGGATTAGGAAATTAGATGCTTAAATAGGTCGAGAGACATTTGAGCATATCATCGATAAAGATAGCTTGTTATCTCAACCATCGTGAGAATCTTGAGTCACCTTTAGCATATGTCATGTACCGTAAGCCCTAGTGAACATAATTCTGGTTATTTCATAAAATCTTGGTTACAAACATCGAAATTAAAGTGACAAACAATCATTTGTGAAACTTAAACCCTCATTTCAGGAAACGTTAAACTATCAGTGAATTAAATCGCAAACGACTTGAGTTCACACCATATTCCCTGTGGGATTAAACTCCAACCTAGTTGGATTTTATATTGACGACGATCGCTTACACCCATTCAAGAGTGTAGTTTGAGCGTTATCATCAGTATCCCCATGAGTTCAGTTATAGTTACTTATACATGTATTTAATCTCACGTTCATATTAGTCAGCATTGTTCATGCATATAACCTTTTGCGTTTAGCCTACCTCACTCGTATACTCAGTACATTTAGACGTACTGACGCATTTGCGCTATAATTCTTTATCTTATGTTACACCATAGGTTCAGAGGCACGAGCTCTATATCAACAGTAGCATCCCAGTGTCCAGAGTTGCAGTGAGTCCTTCTCATTCGAGAACAATATGATTATTACTTCATTTATTATTTTAGTTCAGTTGCTAGATGGAGTTAGTTGGGGACATGTCCCACCAACTCCTTATTTAGTACAGTTAGAGGCTTTCAGACTATAGCATGTCAGACAATTATTTCAGATTTGTTTTTGTATTGTTATACCGTTTTCAGACATTATTCTTATCAAATGTTTATTCATATTTGAACCTTATGGCCTTTCAGTACATGTTTCCGTATTTTCATGTTATATTATGCAGTATACACATATAGATATCAGTCATGGGTTAGCTTGTGGTCCTTCGGGGTCATGAACACCGTGTAGCGTTCTGATTTAGAAAAATTAGGGCGTTACATGTGAGCACTAAATAATAATATAATATATGCGGAAGAACAACTGATAAGCTATAAGATTTTAACAACTGGGACAAATATTGAATTATAAATCTGAAGAAAACAACCATCTAAATCTGATAAAATATTGATAAACTAAATAACTAACTGACATGTCCGAAATCCTCTAAACTAACTGAATATGAGTTGATGGGACAAGCCCTAACTAACTCCGACTAACTACTGAAATCTAAAAATATAATGCAAAATAGTCTGTCCCCAAAATGTGAGGATTCACCACTGCTATTGCTGAGGATTTGAGAAGTCTATGTGCGATCCAGGAACTGGACATCCGAACTTATGATATAATACATCATAGCACAAAAGAAAGGGTATGCGATCAGTACTTTGAATGTACTAGTATGCTAAATGAGGTAGGCTAATATGCATGGTTTCATGAACATAGATAAGTAATCGTCTGAGTATGTATGCATAACATAAGGTACAAAATAGAGTGATTAAAATCTATAGATACTAAGAATACATGGAGTTTGTAATTACTAAGAATGTATGAAAACAGTAAATACTAAAGATACGTAAAATCTGTAGATACTGGGATGCATGACCAAGCATACAACATAAATTGAATAAAATCTGTAAACTGAAATACGAAAATACTGGAATAACTGATATTTGTTTGCTTTTGTCAAACAACACTGAGACTAAGTATCTGAACTGATTATTGGACTGAAACTGTAACTGAGACCATGGGAGTGTGTTAGTACCAGTCTAACTTAATCGGGGTCCAACCTATAACCCTAGTTGGAAGGGTGTTAGTATTGTGCCATGAGTACTAACGTTAGCTATGTGGATCCACTAATCTGGTATACCATGTTATCCCGAAGGACTAAGGATGTCAAGCCTGATCTGATGGGTGACCCCTGTGAGAAAGTCAAGCCTGATCTGACGGGTGACCCCTGTAATAAAGTCAAGCCTAAACTAACGGGTGACTTCTCACATTCTACGTTGGCTACGTAGTTCTGGATATAAGGACTACTACTAACCACTCTGCCTATCTGGCGGGAAAGACGCCATCCCTACACTCACTCGGTGCCAAATCCTACTCCTAACTGAATGACACTGGGTTACTGACTATTTTGAGTTTAACTAACTGATCTAGTAATGCTCATAATATAATCTAAAGTTATTCTGAAGATACTGAGTCGAGACTAAGTAAACGATCATGCAAACCATATCAGAATAGTATGGAGGACTATTAGAGCTCATCAGTTATTCGCCAAATTCAGTAAGTATGAATTCTGGCTAAGGTCAGTAGTTTTTCTTGGCCATATTATTTCTGGTAATGGCATTAAAGTTGATCCTCAAAAGACCAAAGCAGTGAGAAGCTTGCCCTAACCCATCTCTCTTTCAAAAATTAGGAGTTTCTTAGGTTTGGTTGGCTATTATCGTTGGTTTGTTGAAGAATTTTCATCTATTGCATCTCCTAGACAGATTTCCTAGACAAATTATCATCTAACTAACATGCCCCAATCTGAGCTAATTGGGGTCCAACCTGTAACCCCAGTTGGAAGGGTGTCAGTACCGTACCACGGGTACTAATGCTGGCTATGTAGATCCACTAATCTGGTATACTGTGTTGTCCCAAAGGACTAAGGGTGTCAAGCCTGATATGACGGGTGACCCCTACGAGAAAGTCAAGCCTAAACTAACGGGTGACTTCTCATATCCTATACTGGATACATAGTTCTGTAGTATAGGGACTGCTACTAATGACTCTGCCTATCTGGAGGGAAAACTGCCATCCCTACACTCACTCGGTGTTAAATCCTACTCCCAACTGAATGACACTGGGTTACTGACTATTTTGAGTTTAACTGTCTGATCTAGTAATGCTCATAATATAATCTGAAGTTATTCTGAAGATACTGAGATGAGACTATGTAAACAGCTATAGTTTTTGGGTATTCAAAACCCCCAGGACTCATAAACAATAATAGTAAAAATGATATTTAAGCTTAGAGGACATAACATGCAAGCCTTTATCAATTATTCATTCATATAAGCATTTTATCAAACACTTAGGGTTCATAACTTAAGCAAATCATGGGAATAGTATTAAACTTGAAGTAATAGAATGATTTCAAGATCAATGACACCAACTCATGATTTAATTCTATGAATAATATCAATAAAACATATGGGACTCATCAACAACAATAATTCCATTTAAACATAGGGTAGAATCCAAGTTCATAGAGATTCATGGTTGAAATCATAATTTAAAACCAAGATAACTTGAAAAGATCATAATTTTGCAATTAAAAATGGATACTTGGACTCTATGGGTGAAAGGAACCCATGGATGAACACTTAACATACCCGGGTTGACGAATTCGTGAGAATTGGCGGCGATTTCTTGGGATTTAATCTTGAATTTGAGAGCTAGGGCTTTTGTTCTTGAGAAATGGATCTTAAATTTTGAGAGGAATTGAATAAATGATGACTACTTAGGTTGTTTAGGGGTTAAATCTCATGTTTTAGGCTAATTAGGGCCCTGGAAAAAGACCCAAATACCCCTAAAGGAAATTAAAAACTCGGAACTGAAATCTGAAATCCCAATTTTTGGCCTTGGTGGGACGCGCCAAGATCGTGAGTCTCACTAGAAATTGACGAGTACCATTTTGGCCTTTGGCGCGACGTGGTGGAATCATGGCCTCCCACTAGTTGAGACCTAGAAGTTCACTGCAATGCGACCTTATCGCATTGGCTCACTGATTTTGGACAATTTCAATTAGGCAAGCCTCCACGACGCGTTTGTGTACCAAATGGTACATTGTTTTACAAAAATGGCTCTAACTCTTCGCCCGGAAAACTTTATATCGTTGGAAATCTGACTGAATTTCTTATGAAATGGTAAGCTCTAAACTTAAAAATAATGAGTATTTCAAAAATTTTATATATGAATGCTCATGTACTGAGATTTAAATTATGCTAGGGAAATAGGGGGTATTACATTTCCTCTCCAAGAAAACCCTAAAGCTTAAACCTTGAGTTCAAGAAATCCAAGGTTTCACCATTCCTTCTTCAAGATAACTAAGAATTCAAGTTTTCGGGTTCAAGAAGAAGTTTCAAGAACATCGTTAGGAATTCAAAGTTCAAGCATTTGTATTCAAATAATCAAATAAGGTATGTGAGGTTATGAACAAGGATACTCCTTTCATTCTTGTGCCAAAAACTAGTTTTAGAATTGAATTTTACATGAAATTATATGAATTTCAGTTTAGGGTTCATACCCAATTATCATTGCTCAAAGATGTTGATGTTACAAGTGATTTAAATGTTGAGTTGCATGTTTCCTTTCACATATTTATGCGTGTGGCATGATTTTACGGATTGAGAATTGAATTTCATTATCTTGACTAGAATTATTAAAGAATTTCAAGATTTTATTATTGAGCATGAACTTTGTGATGATTTGATATGAGTTTGAAACATGGGTTATTAAGCCCTGGTTTGAATATTGATATTCCAAGAAGACTATGATTTAAGCACCCTATGATTAGTTTATATTCAAATTTTGAACAAAATTTGATCTTTTGATCCCCAGCTAAGATATGGAATCTACTTTTCAGTTTTGAATTATAGTTTAAAACAAACAGATGCACAACTAGTTTCAGTATAAACTCTTACGCTAATTTAAAGTGGATTTCCTACAGAATGAGTATACAAATTAAAGGGAGTAGTATTTATCAACGAGTTGGGTATGTGCCCCAGTTTACATGCCCCAGAACTACGAGCCAACATAGGTACAAATTCAGATTATGTTCCATTTATATATGGATATAGATATAGATTGTGATCACTTAGCTCAGGTTATGCTCCTTGGCAAGAGTATGACACCTTTCCCCAACGTGAGGTTTTCTCCTTGGGGAAACTAGATGGTGGACACTATGATAGCTCACATAGTGTATGTTGGCTAGAAGAACCTCCCATAAAGAAAAAGCTTTTAAAATAAACTCCTCAAGCCTTAACATAAAAGAATTACAGAAAAGCTTTAGAAACTAAGTGTGAAGGCTCACAGTTTCATTCAAATATTAATTTACATTAGATATTAGTCATGGAAATTTAGCTTTTGGTTTACAGATATAAAGGTGAGTCTTTTCTACACTTAGCCTGCATGGTTTAAAGATAGAATACAAGTACAATTTTTAGAACTAAATATGATGGCTCACAAGATTTACACAACATGCGTTATTATTATGATTTGTGCTTTCAACTTTCAGTTATTCAAGCCATTGTGAGTCATTTACATTTAACATGCCTCCTTTTATAAGATATTGTCTTATTAATGCATTCACCCCCATATGTTCAGTACATTCCAAAAGTACTGATCCACATATATGTCTATGTGATACATTGTTTAATAATGTAGGTTCGGGTGCTCAATTCTAGTAGTGTGATTGACCATAAGCATCTCTATCTACATCCTGACAGTTGGTGAGTCCTCTTAGTTTGGGACCCAGTCATTCAGTTTTTAGCCTATTAAAGCAGTTTGATTCAGTTATTTTCAGACAGTCCGAGTCAGCTGGGGTCTGTCCCAGTGACTCTCTAGTCAGTAGTATTAGAGGATTGTCCGACTATTAGATATATTTCAAACTTACAGCATTGGTTGTTCAGAGTTCCTAGTTTAAATATTTTTGAATATCATGTTCATTTGAATTCAGTCTAGTTCAGACAGTAAATTCTGTATTTCAGTATTGAATGTATGCTTAAATTTTCTTAATATGAGTTTCAGATTTAGTAGAAGGCTTATAAGGTTAGTTTGAGATTACTCATAGTCTTGAGCACCGCATGATGTCTCGGGACCCGTTTTTGGGGCATTACAAATGCTCATATGCAAATTCATGTTTGGTTGATATACGCGACAAGTCTATAATCCATTTTCTTATCTCACATTGTCAGAAGGTAATCTAAAAAATATTTATTTCATGACTTTATTATCTCAACTTTGAAAAAAATATACTTGCAAGATATTTCATCAATTGTAAAGGTCGATGAAGGTGTATGCATTTTCATGTTTAGACACATAAATTCTTGAACTTAATTGAATTATAAGAGTAAACAATATGTAAGAAGGTAAATCACATGAGAAGACTTATTTCAAACATATAATACTGAGAGGTGGCAAAAATATTTATTGAAATAGTCAAGTTACAAGCAAGTTTAACACAAATAAAGGTAGGAAAATCATATAAAAGCCCCAACCCTCTTTATATTTCTTCAACCCTCACCCCCCTCCAACACACACACCCGCACTGCATTTCTCCTTCTCCGAACCCCACACCATACACAAAATATATTTAACTATCAATTTCATATCAAACACAAATACACAATGTAGGAAAATGAAGCTCTGTCGGACGATCGCCAATATAATAAAATTGACGGTCGGCATTGGGTAGTGTAAGTGGCGAGTAGTGAAAGAGAAAAACTTTGTGAAATTTGTGGCAAATGATCTCATATTTCATGAATTGATTAGGAGTTCGGAATTAATTAGTGTATAAAAATATAAGGATGAGTTACACCGACAACCGATAATGGCGGTGCAAATGGTGAGTAGTGAAATGAAAAAAACTTTGTGAAGTTCATTGCAATGACCTCTATTTTTATTGAATTAATAAGAAATTAGGAATTAATTAGTGTATAAAAATATAAGAAAAAGGAAAAATCGTGAACAAAAACAAAGAGAAACAAAAAAATAAATTAAAGTTTAGGTAATTCTCGATGTCGTTCTAACGCGGTGCTGATGTGATGTTGTCGTGCCAGTGGTGTGACACATATGTAATGCTCTTTACATTATAAGACTAATACTATAATCTAAAGTTGATATATATTTTTCTTCAAACAAATTAGGGATTAAATAAACGTCCATAAAGTTATGATGTATAAGTAAGTTATATCCGAATAATTTAAATCACCCTTAAAATTTTTAAAACTGAGCAAGATTCATCCTTCTATTTTTTAGAGTTCCAAAATGAAGATCCATATAACTTGTGTATTATGTGTTAGAGAACCATATATTCATAGTTGCAAAAGTAAAAAATTAGGTAACTTGTATGATGAAATTCACAGAATTAAAAAATTATGTTATTTTTGCATGATGAGATTAATATTTTAAAGTACATTTAACTGATTCGAGTTATGCCATCCTTTTTCCATCAAAATATAATTTCTCTCACCTTTAGTAAAAATATACCTACATATATTTACTGTCAAATTAAGTAATTTTAAATTGACGTGAAGAATAGAGATATTTTGGAGAAGCTTAGTAATATTACATGGCTGAAGTGTGAGAGTTCACTTCAAAAGATATTTGTGATATCTATTGCTTATAGTGATATCATAAGATTGTAATTTAATTTGTCTATATATATAAGGATATTTTATCAATTTACATTATTCTAGCCAATTATGACATGCATGATGCAAAATAATGCTCACATGTAAATTCATGTTTAGTTGATATATACAATAAGTTTATTATTCATTTCTTTATATCGCATTGTCAGAAATGTAGCTTTTTTATGAAGGAGTATATCATAATTCAATTATCCCAATCTTGAAAATCTACTTAATAGGGTATGTTTTAAATTGTATGATTTATGATGATATATGCATTTTTATCTTTAAACACACATAAATCCTCTTTTTTTTACTAAGAGTCCTTTTTTATGGTTGAATTTGTATAGGCTAATCAGCTGTTGGGTTTTGTTGTTGCCCTCCTGGATTGTAAATGTTTGCTTGTGATGCCTGGTAGTACTTTTAGGTGTATGGATACTGTAGCTTTTCACTGTTAAGGATCTTCTTTCCTTTAACTTTTAATTGCTGAAATGATGTTATGCTGAAATCCCCTTTGTCTATGCTATATTTGTTAAATGATCAGCCAATTGATTCCCTTCCCTCATTATGTGTTGGAATTGTACCTGTTTGTCTTTCAGTGTTTCTCTAATATGCTCTATATATTCTAGCAAGTTCCATGGACATCCCCATTCATTAGTCAGTATATTCAACATGATAAGAGAATCCGTTTGAAAAATGACCTAATTGAATTTGGATTGTACACAGTGAATTGTTGGTTTAAGAATAGCATATGCTTCTGCTTTCATATTTGTAGTATCAACAATCTTAGCTCCTTGTTCATAAATTAGATCTCCTCTTTCATCCCTTAGGCAAAAAGCATAAGAACTCACACCAGGATTACCTCTAGAAGCCCCATCCGTCTTGTATTTCATCCATCCCTCCTCTAGAAACTTCCACTCCACCTTTATGATCTTCACTCTAGATCTTCTGTGTTCTAATTCATATTGTATATCTGGCCACATAGTTGGAAAAATTTGTCTTGGATTTCTCACCTTGAGTAATAATCCAATATTTCTATTAATTCTGAATATTACCTTGTGAGTTGACAAATTTTTACCTTCATGCTTAGAGCTATTCCTTCTCCTCCACAATTCCCACAATATCATGTTGGGAATAGATTGATAGTAGGCTCTAGTTGTTCCTGAAACTTCAGCTTTCCATCAATTCATGCTAAGTCATATTTAATTGAACTACAAGAGAGAACACAATGTAAGAAGGGTAAATTATAAGAGTTATTTGATAGATATAATAATGAGAGGTAGAAAAAAATATTCATTGAAATAGTCAAATTACAAGTGTTTAGCACATAGAAGTTAGGGAAAATCTATTAAAAGGGTTAATCATATACATTATTATACCAAGTGAAGAAATTTAGCTGTAACCCTGGTCATTTTTGCTCTATTGAGTTCAGTGTTTCAATGATGAGCATTTTGTATGGTTTCCTAACATGTCATATCAAGTTACTCTTTAGAGTTTTCCTAATTAGTAAATTGAGAAATTTGTGTATTTGGATACACTGTTGCTCTAAAAGTATATCTATGTACTTGTTATTTATTTTGATCGTCATTATATAATGGACATGGACTGAGTTTTATCAAGTGCCCCGATATCAAAGGGGCAAGTCAAAGGATATGAGGCAACTCATATTGCGGCCCGAGTATCCCCTAATTCAGTATAACAACTGAGTTTATACTGAATTGGAGGATACTCGGGCTGCAATATAAGTTGGCTCACCCCCTTTGATATTGGGGCACTTGATAAAACCCAGTCCATGTCCATTCTACAATGAACATCAAAATGAATAACAATTACTTCAATATACTTTCAAAACAACAGTGTATCCAAATACACAAAATTCTCAATTTACTAATTAGGAAAACTTTGAAGAGTAACTTGTCATGAAATGTTAGGAAACCATACAAAATGCTCATCATTTAAACACTTAACTCAACAGAGCAAAAATGACTAAGACTACAGCTAAATTTCTTCACTTGGTAGAATAATGAAATAAAAAAATATGAATTTTCAACCACCATATTTGTCCCTATCTCCTTTTTTAAACTCTCCACCTTCTTTCTCCTTCTTCAACCCCCCACCCCAACCCACACATCCGATTTTTCCTTCTTCGAAGCCCACACCACACACAAAGTACACTTCTCTATCAATTTCTCATCTAATACAAACACACAAACAATAAGTAGCAAAATCGCCCTCGATATCCACCTAATTTTCTTTATTTCATACTCTCAAGAAGTAATGTTTCTCAGAAGTTTTATATTATCTTAGAAAATAAAGACTTTTAAGGTAGGAAAATAAGTTTTGCTAGAGGATCTCCGGTGTAACAGAATCTACGGCTTGCGATGGTGGTGCAAGTAGCGGATAGTGAAAGTGGAAAAACTTTGTAAAATTCATTTTAAATGATCTTTATTTTTCTTGAATTAATTGGGAATTAGAAATTATTTAGTGTATATAAAAATATAAGGATGAGTTACTCGACAATCGTCAATGATGGTGCAAGATGTGAGCTGTGGAAGGGAAAACTTTGTGTAATTCATTGTGAATGACCTATTTTACTTTAATCTATTAGGAATTAAAAATTAATTACTGTATAAAAATATAGGAAAAAGGAAAAATCAATAAGAAACAAAAGAGGATGAAAAATAAAAAAGATCAAAATTTTGATAACTTTTGACGTGTTGTTGACGTGACAATGACGTGATTCATGTGTAATGCACTTCACATTGTAAGACTGGTATTATGATTTTTAGGTGGTATTCATTCTTCATTTTATATTTATAGATTCATATTCACCATCATCATCATATTCATTTCACTATCATGATTTGACATCAAAGGAAGAAAGAAAAAAAAGGATATGAGACCTCGACTGTTGGGATTTTAAGAGGTGTGAATGGAATATGAATAGATATTTTTTTTTTCAAAAAGACACCAAGAAAAAGGATGCAATTTGAATAGGTATCTTTTTGAATTGGATGGTTATGACATTTCCAAAGGGTTGTGACTTTTTTGAAGAGTTGCCACTTTTTTGAAGAGTTGCACCTTTATGAAGGGGTGTTGATACAAGCCAAATTGCCACCGGACCTTTGGATGAGATATGTTAGATGCTTGAGGTGATTGATGAATCCTTAGTACTATTAAAAGATGTCACATGGATGAAGATTACCATTAAGGAGGATAAAAGGACTTTGACGAGGTCGAAAGAGTGCAAAATAGGGCTCAAAAACTCCTTGGAAGGGTCATGCTCCCAAGGCGCTTTTGATCCGCTCTAGCATTTCAAGTGCGGGTCAAAACAGCCCCTAGTGGGCCTTTTCTTGCATCTGGATCACTTTTGGGCCCTAATTATATAACATTTATACAAACTATAATTACTAGGTAGCTAGGCTTATTGCATTAGTTTTGGTTGATTGATAAAGATGAATTCATGAACTTCCATTGGGTGTGTGTTTGAGAGCTTGGAAAAGCGAATGTTAATCTTTGATTTGAGATGTCGGTTGTAAGGGATATTCAATCCTCTTTGCGATCACATAAGAGTTAGGTGCTATTTGATAATCTTTAGGGGGGGTGTTGGGGGGAAGGGGGTTGATACACCTTTTGGTTGCCCTTTTGTTATCTTCATGTGTTTATCTTTCTATCATCTATCCCTTTTAATCTTTTTACCTTTCATTTGTCAATTTCATTTTTTCTTTCGTGTTTGTGTTTGTTATCATTGTTGTAGATTACTCTCTTATTATTTGGTATCAGAGCCGAGCTTGATTTCATTCCTACAAAGTCAATCTTAGATTTGTTATCTTGAAAATCAACAAAAAAGAGTTGTCAAAATAAAAAATCACAAAAATTGCTATTCACGTTTTAGATCTTAAGTCAAATTTTGAGTTTTTTATTTTTATGTTTTCTTGTGTTTCTAGTCTTAGAATTGTGTTATCTAACACTATACGACTCTATAAAAAAAAATTGAGGCAAATTATAGCTTATTTGAGTGTTCTATCTTTGTTAGAAGCTTGGGTTAAAGAAAATTGATGTTAATTGAAAATATGAAGAGTTTGGTGTAGGATTTGGACAAAATGACATTTGGAATGAGTTTAGAACCTTGAAAAGTCCGTACATTCAAAATTTCTACTCATTCCGAGCTTCGGAGAAAAAGTTAGAAAGATTGATGTTCTTGGTGTGTTCTTGAAGAAGTTGCTATCTTAAAGTTGAATTTTTCAGCAAATTTGATTGTTTGATCCAAAAATAAGAAAGAAAAGTAGTGAAAAAGTATTTGTACTTGGGCATCTAAGGAGATTCCAAAGGATATTCTAACAAAAGAGGACACAAAGGATTATTAGAAGGACATTTCGGCTATTTCAAGAGAGAGGGGTGGCTGATCTGCCTTTGAAATGCCCTTGAGCTGCACTCAAGGTACTGCAACACCTCAAACCAGTGGCAGCTACGTTCAGTCTCTCTTGAACCTGCTCCCCATCTTCTAAAGCAGATCACCAAATGCAGATCAGCCCCTCTCAATGTTTTTTTTAAATTCAAAGTTGGGCTCTTCAGCCCATTTATTAAAATCCAAATAAAATGTGTAGATCAGGGTCTAAAAATGGCCCAGTTTACAAAACAACCAAGTACAATATATGTTCTTAAGATTATCCAAATTAGGAAAGTTCCAGCAATCTCCAAATATTCAATCTGGTCTACATGAACTGCTGCTCCGTTCCATAAATATTTGAGTTGATCTTCTCCATCCTTTCTTAAACTCCATGGAAAGGATACTCCAAGCTGGGTAATTATTTCATTTTACCACCAAGATCTTCAATTTCATTCTTCTTGTGCTTTTATTGACCCAAGTTCCTGATTTTGACAGAGAAAACAAGCTACTGGAATCTTCTCTCAGCTATCGACGAGCTACTGTTACTTCCAGGTACCATTCAATCCCAGGAGAAGTTCTTAATATTGGATTTGAGATCTTTGAAAACTGCAGATTTTAAGATCGTTTAGATTCTTTAAATATCATCTTTAATGGATTGAGCCTAAAATACGTTAATACCACCATCTTAAGTTGATATTCTTGAAATCTAAAATCACTTCGAATTAGCCATATCACTTTTGTGAATGGACACTAATCATTAAGACAAGTAAACACATTACTAATAACCCATGAGTCCTAGTAACATAATATATTTAACACCTCAAGCTCTCACCAGGTGCATGGTATAGTTATCAACTGGAAATCATTCAGACATCACAAGTATATTAGTATGTGTTTTTTTATTTGCCTGATTATCGTCCATTATAGTCATTGTTAAATTGTACCAATAACTCTACGATGTTTCACCTGCATCCATTATTTTTCTGATCCTCAAATTAGGACAACTCGGCTTATCAAGAAGAATGATTTTCTTGCCTTTTAATGGAACTTCCTGAAAATTATAAAATTCATAGGTACCTGCAAAATCAAAAACTAGATTAGCAAAATAATCAGCAAGAGCATTTCCCTCCCTGAAGGAGTGTTGTACTCTTACTGTCAATAAAGCATTTAGCCTTCTAATAGAGTTGACCTCCATTGTCACACTCCAAGGAATTTCTCAAACATCATTTATAATATTCACCATCGCCAAAGAATCTGTTTCTACAATCACATTTGAGTACCCCTTCTCCCAGCAATACTGAATTCCTTCTCTAATGGCTATGGCTTCAGATACAAAATTAGTAAAATCAGCTAACTTTATACCTTTTGCTCCCAATAATTCTCCATAATTATCTGTCACATAAAAGGCTGCTGCACTAGGCCCTGGATTGCCTCTAGATGCTCCATCCGTGTTACACTTCCACCATCCTTGTGGAGGTTTATTCTATGTAACCACCTTGCTATGAAATTTAGGCCTATAAGCATCTAAAAGCTTGACCATTTGAGGCCATAACTTGGGGAGTTCTAGATAATTAAATTTCAAACTTGTGAAATTATGAACTGTACTAATGATATCCAAAACCACCTTGCCTATCTCCCCATGTAAGAAAACATTCCTCTTTTTCCATAGAAACCACAAAATTATGTTAGGTAAATCTTGAAAGATCACTTTCTGTCTAGCATTACTTTGTGCTTCCCACCAAACAGTCATAGTTTGTTTAATTTGAACTCTGGGAACAATAATACCTGCAGCTGAAGAAAAATAATTCCAAACAGAAGCAGCAATCTCTCCTTTTTAGAAATAAATGCTCTATTATTTCATTTTCCTTCCTAGATCAACATGAGCATAAATAAGAAATATTGGGGTTCCATTTTTCTAACATTGCAGCCACAGGAACTCTATTAGTCCACACTCTTCACCCAAAAAAAAGAAAATTTGAAAGGTAGGTCTTTCACCCATATCTTTTTGAAATAATCAGAAATCTCCACCTTCTTTCTAGCAGTTCTCAAGCAGATCTGACAGAAAACTTTCTAGAACTAGTTTTAAGCCACCATGGTTTATCACTTCCCTCAGTTTACCTAATACAATTCATAAGTTGTTTAACAAAATCAACAATGTGGATTGGCACATGATTTTTCATCTCTATGTAATCCCATCCTGTATCCTTCAAAAACACATCAATATCAATCAAAGGATTACATGAAGAAATATCTGATTGAAGATTGTGTAGAGGTCCCAAACTAGTCCAATTATCACACCACACAGTAGATGAGCCCCCTTTAGGTTCCCACCACACAAATTTTTCAATACAGTCTCTTTTTGGAGCATGTGAGATCCACCTTTCCACTGTACCAAAGTTGGAATTTGCTTTTTACAATATTTATTTTACATATAATGTGACCATACAGAATTTTGTGTCCTAAACCTCCACCAAAGTTTTGCATGCATAGCTTGAGAGATTTCAAATAAAGATTTGAATCCCAACCCTCCTTCTTGTTTAGGCAAACACACTTCAACCCAAGCAGCCCAATGCTTACTTCTACCTGTCACCTTGTTACTCCAAAAGAATCTGGAAAAAATTCTATGAAACTCCTTTATGACACATTTTAGGGGTACTATTGCTGAAAGCACATGAACCGGAACACTCTGCAAAACACTTGTAATCAAAACCTCTTTACCACCGTAAGACAACATATTCCCTTTCCATGATTGTAGTTTAGATTTCACTCTATTTATAAGATCAACATAATGCTCTTTTCTTTTCCTTGAGTGTGTAATAGGACATCCGAGATATTTTAGAGGGAACTGACCTCTAGAAATTCCTGTACACTCCTCCACTAGATGCCTCACATCAGCTGCAACATTACGATAAATGTAAAAAAGCACTTTTATCCTTGTTGATCTTTTGACCAGATTGAGCTACTTCATATTCCTGCAAAATAGCCACTATCTTCTTTAATGAGTAAGGATCTGTAGATGCAAAAATTATAGTGTCATCTACATAAGTAAGATGATTAAGATTAGCACTCCACTTAGGCAATCCATATCCCACAAATTGAGCATCATCAAACAAGGAATTCAGAGCTCCACTAAGAACTTCTGCTGATTGAATGAATAAAGCCGGAGATAAAGGATCCTTTTGCTTTACCCCTCTGGTCGAATGGAAAAATCCTTTAGATTGTCCATTAATCAAGATGGAATACCAGTTTTTAGAAACTAATCTTCATATAATATCAACAAATATTTTAGAAAAACCCATCTTCCTTAAGACCTTCATCAAGAAGAACCACGAGACCCTGTCGTAAACCTTTGTCATATCAATCTTAATGAAAACATTGGCTGGCTTACCCCTCTTTATAATATCAGTCACTATCTCTTGAGTTAACAACACATTCTCAATAATACTTCTCCCTTTCACAAAGCCTGATTGATTAGCAAAAATCAATCTGGGAAGAAGAGCCTCAATTCTATCATGCATGATTTTAGAGATAATCTTATTAATAAAATTGCTCAAACTAATAGGCCTAAGATCAGAGAAAGTATTCGCCAATTATTTCTTAGGGATTAAGAAGTTAGTATGAGAGACTGATTTAGGAAGAGTGTTGCCTCTGAAAAAATCAATAATCATCCTGTGAACAGCCTTCCCAATAATATCCCACTAGCACTATCTTCGTTCAATTTAAACACAACATTCTTGACCTCCTCAAATTCTGGACTTCTGAAAAGAGCAAAATTATCATCTTCTCTAATTCTTTCATGAATATGCCTGAGTAGAGAAAAGGAAGTGGCATCCCTTTCCTGAGAAAATTGATCAGTGTAGAATCTTACGGTTTTAGCTGCAATGTCTTCTTTCTCTTCTAGCCAATTGCCTTCCTTACTCTGAATTCTTTTTAACTGTAGTTTATTCGTTCTGCCCTTGACAATACTGTGGAAAAACCTTGTATTTCTATCTCCATTCTAAAACCAGTCATATCCTGCCTTTTGTTGCCAAAAAATTTCTTCGAAATATAAATATCTTTTGTATTCCGCTTGAGCCCTTTGCATAACTTCTCTGTTTTCAGTAGTTGGGACATCCTCGAACAACTTTTCTTTAATATTAACAATATCCTCTCTAATGATAAGTTATTTAAAAATATCCCCAAAGACTTCTCTACACCACACAGTAAGAGCAGATTTAACTCTTTTAACATTCTCTTTGAAATTAATGAAAGAGTTAAGATCATTATTAGACAACCAGTTCTGCTTAACCACTTCTTTAAAAGAAGCATGATCAGTCCAAAACTTGAGAAACTCAAAAGGTTGCTTGTATCTCCTTACTACTTTAGATAGAGAAATCAGCATAGGGGTATGGTCTGACCCTGTTCTGGGAAGATGTTCTACCTCTGCATGATTGTACCAACTCGCCATCTCAGAACTAAGAACTACCCTGTCCAAACTTTCAAAAATACAATCATTCCCAGCCCTTCCATTCCACCATGTGAAGGGACACCCTTTGAAACTGATTTCAGATAAGTCACATGAAGCAATGAAACTTTCAAACTCTTCAAAGTACGGAGGATTAACAGGAAGACCCCCTGGTTTCTCTTCTACATTTAGCACCACATTAAAATCAACACCAATAAACCAAGGGTTATTCATCCTTACTGAAAGAAGATTTAATTCCTCCCATAAAACCTTTCTCTATTCCACACTATATTTAGCATACACCATGGTAACAAAGAAACTTTTGATGTGGTCTTGTTGCTTTAATTGTATAGTGATTTGTTGTTCTGAATCTTGCACCACAGAATAGTCCACATCATGATTTATAAATAACCAAATTTTACCATTACAATTAACAATAGCTGTTGGCATCTTTAATATCCTTCTGTATTTATTGATATGCCTATATTGTTGAAATGGTTCAAGTAAATCAATAAAGGTAAACTTGTGAAACTTGTGCAGCATTTGAACTCTCTGAAAAGCCTTTTGAGACTTCACTGATTTGATATTCTAAATGAATGCCTTCATTGATATTTAAGATTTAGTTTATTCCTCTTTGGCTGTACTCGAATAGATTGACTTAATTCGAAATGTTGTTTCTTCTTTCCTTTCCTTGCAGATTTTAAGAGCCTTGGAGAGAGATCAACATCACTTGTATAGTTCTCCATCAGCTCATCTGTGACTGTTGATTCCTTGATACCCTTAGCTATTTGTTGGGGTTATACATTTCCATCTTCTTTACAATCCTTTAAGTTGTGCTTTATAATATCATGTAATACCAAGATTGCATTACCATCATTAGACTCTCATCTATTTGCATAGCTTTAGGTTCCTCCATCTGTGCTAGATTATCCTCGGTAGGTGACCTAAATTCTTTAGAGTTAAACTCCACAGTGGTGTTGTTGTTTACTGCCTATAAATCCTCTATTTTTTGGTCTACAAAACTCCATGCATCATAGAATCCTAAAATCATAGAACTACCAGGTTTCTTTTCTCTTTTTTGCCCTCGTATTTTGCCTCATCTTCTATCTCTTGTTTATTTTCATCCCTGTAATGCTGTGTAATGTTGTTCAATTTCATCTACTTGATTTGTTGCAGTTTCTACTGTTGCAAATTCAATACCACTCAAAATTTGATCAACACAAATCAATTCTTTATTATTAGCCTCTTCTTTCTATGGTACATTACCCTTCCAATGCAAATCAAGTACGAAACTCAAAATTCAAGCTTCCAAAATGCATTTTAAAACTTTAATTACTCCACTGCTCAAGGTTTGATTCATTAGTTTCATTTTCTTGATTCCTAATATCTTATTTTGATTTTTAATCCAATCATCAACTAGTAATTCGTCTACTAAGTTGATAGATTAGTTCTTGAGTCCGTATTCTTTCATCGTCCTATTTCTTTTGAGCTTTTCTAGTTTTTATTTCATTTTAACTTTTTGATTCAAGTCCGTAAATAATTTTTATTTATTTGAGTCATTCAAACAAGAATCCACTCCAATTGCTTGTAGAGATTTGACACCTTATTGACCATCTTAGTATAAGCAAATGTTGAAAGAGCTATGTGTGCCTTAAACATATTCAAGGTTCAACACCGTTGTGGTGGGAATCCATAAGGAAGTCCAATCGAACATGGAGAGCCTTGAAAGAACTCATAAGGGGTACCCATGTAGCAGTTGTAATACCTCGTTTTTCAAGATCATTGCGCAACGTATGACTCCTTTCCTTAAGTCGTATACACATCATATGAGTTATATGTTCTAGTCATATCCAAGACAGTATGAAATAATTGATATTTTGTTTTAGGTATGACTCAACCCTTAGAGTCATAAGATTACTAGACGAGTCATATGAATTGAAGTCGTAAGTTCAGTAGTAGAAGTTCCCTAAGTTTTTGTCCAGCTTATGAGTGGTGGCTACAAGTCATAATGACTTGTTATGAGTCATAATATATGACCCGTATCCTGTTTTGATATATTTATAAGTTACTTGAGCATATATTAAGTCCTTAAATAGCTCCTAGCTCATGAATAAGTCAAAACATTCCTTAGCGATTAAATTTTTGGGATGTATATAACTGTAGTCATATTCAAATGACCATAACTTTTTTTCTACTAAGAATTTCTGAGCTAAAGACCCACCATCAGATAGATAATTGAATTATCTTTTCAACGATACTAATTTTGTCTTATTCTGATATCGGGGGGTGAAAAGTTATGGCCAATTTACTGAAGCACTGTCAAAGCTGCCAGTGGATACGACTCCTGATGACGACTCCTAAGCAGACCATACGAGTCGTCCGGAGGAGTCGTACCCACAATAGTAGGGGTCGAAATCTAGTCTCCTGGTGATGACTCAAGGTATGACCCGTACCCAGAATATACGAGTCATACCCAAACACATCGGGATGACTTCCAAAAGGCTTCTAAGGGTTATTTTGATCCTTTCTCCTCTTTAAACCCCCAACCCACGACCTAAAAACATAAAGAGGCGTTATTTTCCCCACTTTTTCAATCAATTAACAACATATTCTCTCTTTCCATCTTCAAGAACATCAAGAATAGGGTTTCTCACCAAAAATTTATCCTTCAAGTCCCCAGATTCAAAATCAAGAATATCAAGAACATCAAGACTAGGATTTCCTCATCAAGTCATCTCTCAAGCCTCAAAATTCAAGATTTGTCTCTCAAGAACACAAGGATTTAAGTTTCGATTTCATGATTTCTTCAAGAATTCGTTCAATTAAGGTTTGTGGGGTTTTGAGCAAGGTTAATCTTTAATCCTTGTGCCCGAATGTATTATTTTCAAGTTGAATTTACATGTTTTAAGTTGGGATTTATTCCCAAATCCTCATGTGTTGAATGCATAGCATTACCCTATGATTTAATGGACTAAAGAGCACAAGAGTTATACTTATTCATGTTTTAAACTACAAGTTTGATGTTTTGTCTTAAATTTTATCATTTTGATGAGAAATTGTTATTCTCCCCAATTTAATACATCCTCATGCTTAAACCCATGTATTATACTCATGTATTGAACTATCCAATGTTTTGGGTCTCTAAATTATGACTTCATATTACTATTTTATGAGTTTTTATCGTATTTAGTAATCATTTAGTGCTGATGGGTTATGGATACCCGATACCTATGTGGTTACTTACATTTCAGACCTTCCAAGTAACAAGCCAGTCAACTCATGATATTATAGCTATACTCAGTTTGTTATGACCATGATGAACATTATTAGTTTACATGTTTATAATTAATCCAGAATCTATATGCATTGTTGTTTTCAAAATACCATGACCTGACCTTGTCAGTCATCAGTGCATGCACCAGTTAGTATTTCAGTATCTTTTAGTTGGGAGTAGGATTTAGCATTGAGCGAACCCAGGGATGAGGGCTCACCTGCCAGTAGAGGGTGTGACCTTTAGTAGCAGTTCCTGAGTTTCAGAACTACATAGCAAGCATAGGTATGAGAGGTCTTCCTGCCAGTAAAGGGTTAAAACTCTTTTAGAGGAACCTGCCATTGGAGGGCAACTCTCTAGTCCTTCGGGACACCAGTTTAGTAGATCCACATAGCCATGTGTTAGTACCCGTGGTAAGGTACTAACACCCTTCCTACTGGGGTTATAGGTTGGACCTCAATCAAATCAGATTGGGGCATGTAGGTTACATGATACCTCCCACAGTTTCAGTCAATACTCAGTCTATACAAGTTCAAATTTGCTTGACTAAGTAATCAGATTTTCAGTTATTCAGTATTCAAATCATTTCAGTACATGCTTTACTTGGTCTTGCATTATTAGTTTTACATGTTCACGTTTTTATGCTCAACATCCATACATGATCTTCAGTACAATTTTATAGTATGTTCAGCTTTACATGAGATTTGCACACAGTATTCATGTTTTACTGCTTCCCAGCTTTAGTTCTACTTATTCTACAAAAGTAAAGATTTAAGACACTAAGTGAAGTGATTCACCAGCTTATCATATTATGTTTGTTGCTCATGTTTTATGATAATTCAGCTTTTAGTTAATTTCAGTCTCTTGTTGAGTTTACCTATACTTAGAATACATGTTTTGAGATTATTTATCTATTCAGGTCTACTTATTGCATTCACCCTCACTTACTCAGTACATTCCAAAGTATTGATCGACATATATATCTATGTGCTATATTGTCTCATAATGTAGGTACCAATTGTATCCCATATATCATAATCAGACCGTTTGTAGCTTCCAGCCAGCAGGTGATGAGTTATCTTATTTCGGGTACTCCAATCAGTTGTAGTTCATGTACTATATTGTTATTATTCATATGTATTGATTAGTGTTAGTTGGAGGCATGTACCAACTATCTATAGTCAGTATAGTAGAGGATTCATAGATAGTCAGTCAGTTAGGCTTCAATTTTATCATGTTGTAAACTTTATCAGTATTACATTAATTCAGACTTTCTCGTGATCATGTTTCCGCTCAGTAAATTTAGTTTTTATACAATTATAAATTAGTTGATCAAGTATCACGCCAGTACATGGGTTAGCTTGGTATAATTTGTAGTTCTAAGCACTATGTTATGACTAGGGAGTAGCCTCAGGTTGTGAAATATACCAAGCTTTATAATGTTGATCCAAGAAGAAATGTTCACTCCGGAAAGGTAAGCATTTGTGGGGTTTTGGGATGCCTTCTTATGCTAGATGATTGGTTCTATAGAAACTACATCATTCCACCATTGTTGACCATCTAGGGATACCTTGAGAGCCTCTACATTATCCATACTTCTTGGATGGGTATAGGTTTCCGAGAGCGTGAAGATTTACTTCACCCAAAGTGGGAAATATAAGGAGTTTGGTGTGACATCTTCCCCTTAGAACGTGGACATCTAACCTTGGGAGACAATTGGCTTTCAAGGCATACATTTTCAAATGTGCAAAATTGGCCTAAGATTGTAAAGGATCAATGTGTAAATGATCTCTTTCCATCCGTTCATCCCAAATCTCAAAGCGATGTGACCACTTACTCTAAGCCTAAAGAAATTGAGTGACAAAAGATTGAGAGGAGAAAGGGAGTGCAAGGTGGCAACCTAAGAGAGAAAAAAAAAAGAGGTTATAAGGAGTAAATTGAGGGGGTTGCCACCAAACCGAGCTAACATTGTTTGTCCTTATTTTAACAAGGACATATGTGTAGGTACCACCATGGAAAACAGAGGAGAACAAGAACCAAAAGTGAAGATTTCCTTTAAAGATTTGATGAGGCCAATCTTAGATGCTTTCGAGGCTTGTAAAAGACCTTCAAACCAAGGAAAAGAAGAATATTCTCACAAACTTCAAGGTAAAATAGCTAACTCTTACCCATTTGTACATGTGAATGATGATTGTGTGGCTAGTAACACATTAAGTGTGAGTAGCAACTTATCTATATATGAGTCTCATGATTCTTTGCCTCTTGTTGATGATGTACCCATTGAGATTCTGAAAACACTAGTTGATCCTATTGACGACCTCATTGACTCTTCTAGTAAAATCAATTTGAGTCCACCTAGTGTTGAAGCCAATGTAATGAATGATGGTACATTATCTTATGAAAAATATGTTGACCAACTTTTGGGTGAAATTAGTACACCACTTGAGGATAATAGTGATGTGATTAATGAACCTTATGTGAGTGATCATATTGAAAATATTGGTCAAGTAAAGAGGATTGACCCTTTGAGTATGTCCTTTAGTGAATATCCTATTGTTTGTCTTGCTCATAGGGATGATTATGTGTTTGAGACTTCTTTGAAACTTTATAGTTGTGTTATTGAGAGTGAACTTACAAGTTCTAATCCTCCTTCATGGATTGATCCTTCTCTCTTTAAGTATAATATCATGTTCGAAGATGGTACAATCACTCATAGAGAACCTAGTGGTGTGAATAATATTGATGGTGTATCTCATCTTGAGGGATATAACCTATATGACGACCCACCATGGTGTGACTACATTCCTCTTAAAGATGGAAATCTTTTCCTTGAAGATGAGAGTACTCTTAAGGGAAAAGAATGTGAGGTTTTGAAAAGGAAAGATCAATTGGGTGATGATAACTTTGATTTGCTTGAATATTTAAGAAACCCAATTAGTGATTTTTGTTCCTATGAAAATACTTGTGGTTGTGATCCTTTGTATGACACCCCTCTCTTGTTTGATAATTAAGAGGATGAATTGCTTGATTCTTGTGATGACTTGACTAATGATTCCTTTGATGTTAGTGGTGGTATGTGTTTACTTGTGGATTCTTCCCTTGAAAGAGAAAGTATCAATTATTTGGAAACCATTTATTCTTCTACTTTGTGTGCTCCTATTGTTGAGAATATTCATGGTTATGATCTTGAATCTAATAGTGGGTATATGCACGAGGACATATTGGTTGAATTTAACTTGAGTGATACCTTTCTCTACTCTCTATTTTCTTTTGATGGTGCTTATGCTAGTGTGGAGAGTATATCTTTAGATTTGAGTGATGCGTTTGGGGAAAAAAGTATTGTCTAGACCCATTTCTATTGCCACTCTATCCATTTGACCTCGATGACAAATTTGAATATCGTTATTTCTACACACCCAAATTGATGCTTGGTCTAGTTGAAAAGCAAAGTTTAGATGAGGATGTTGGAATCCTTCCCTATAATGAAAAGTCTTTCTTGGAAATTTAAAACCCACTTGATAGACCCAAGTTGTGCATGAAAGGCATATCTAAAAAAGATACACATTTATTAAAGAAGGGAAGTAACAAAAAGATACAGGAGAATTCAACATTGTATGTTTCCAATATTGACCAAAGTTTCACTACTTATAGGTCAAAGAGAGAGTCTCCTGTTGAAATTGGATGGATTCCATGTTTGTGATCCCCTTCTTTGTGAATTGGTGACCCCGTTCTTACGGGAAGTTGTTTGAAATGAAAAAAGTCATATGTGCTTAAATGTTTGATTCCATACTTGTTTGCATTATGTCCTATATCTTTTGATCCAAATGGCCTTCTTGTAGATAACAACACCTTGTATGATTCTTTTACACTTGATTCCTTTCTATACTACCTCTTTGATTATAATAATATTCATTCTAGTCTTGGATTTACTTCATGTAGAGGTAGGGAACTTGTTAGTTGCTCCACTTGTTTGAATGACAATGTTATATGAATTTTGTGAACTTTAAAACTAATTGAGGCACCACTTGATATGGTCTCATAAAGAGGTGATGAAGCAATTGTGTCTTATGGCTCCTAAGGTGAAGGTAGCCTTACCTTTTGGATTTAGTGATGCCATTATGACCTTTGTGGTTTCTTTACCATTAATGGTTTCCATAGCCAACTCCTTTGTGCATTTTTCAGTAAGTACCACGAAGGATCCTTGGTTATATCATAAGTTTGTGCAACCTTGGCATGATGTTATGATTATTTGTACTAACCATAATCATCATGTCATGAGGATGTTGCATTTGTTTTTCCTTCTTTGGTTTTGCAAGGTTTGGATTCGAGGTCGAATCCTTTTCAAGAAGGGGAGGACGATACAAGCCAAATTGCCTCCGGATCTTTGGATGAGATATGTATGATGATCGAGGTGCTTGATGAATCCTTAGTTCTATTAAAAGATGACACATGAATGAAGATTGCCATTAAGTTGGGTCAAAGGACTTTGACGAGGTCGAAGGAGTGTAAAATGGGGCTCGAAAGCCCCTTGGAAGGGTCATGCGACTTGCTTTGGATTCACTTTTGATCCACTCTAGCCCTTCAAGAGTGGGTCAAAACAGCCCCTAGTGGGACTTTTCTTGCATTGGGTCACTTTTGGGCCCTAATTATGTAATATTTAGTCAAACTATAAATAGTTGGTAGTTAGGCTTATTGCGTTAGTTTTGGTTGATTGATAATGATGAATTCATGGACCTCCATTGGGAGTGTTTTGAGAGCTTGGAAAAACAAATATTGATCTTTGATTAGAAACGTCGGTTGTAAGGGAGATTCAATCCCCTTTGCGGTCACATAAGAGTTGGGTGCTATTTGATAATCTTTAAGGGAGGTTTTTGGGTTTGATACACCCTATCTTTCAATCTTTGATATCGCATCCCTCTATCTTACTTTTTTGCGTTTAGATTCGAGTCTTAGTGATAAGAATCGTATCAGGTGCACCTTTCTGAACCATTATTTCTCTTCATGAAGCAACACCTTGATGACTTTAAATACCTAAATTTTTGCTAAGGTATAGACATGGAATTTTGAAGAAAACAAATACTTTTTCTTAAAAAACACAAGTGTGATTTGCTACCATTGAGTGAGTTTGTAGTTCGATAGAATTTGAAGTACCGCTATTTTGTCGAAGTGATTCATTTTATCCTGGGAGGATATATTGTATAACCTCGGGTACTAAAGGGGAATAATTTCCTTAAGGACACATCGTGAATTTGGTGGACTTGATCTTTCTGTTTCATCTCTTTTTCTTACAAACGGTTTTACTATTTTTCATGAAAATAGTGTGAACTTCATATTGATAGTTCTTCAACTGTTTGAACTTGTGTTTGAAGTTCTTGAAACTTCATTTTTATAGTTGTTAAGTTGGTTGAACTTGTGTTGAAGTTCTTAACATTTGGCTTAGCTATTTTTCAGAAAATAGTTTGAACTTCAGATGTTCATAAGTTGGGTTGAACTTATGTTAAAAGTTCAAAATTTTATATACTAAACTTCATTTGATTATTCATATGATTATTTCAACATATGTTTGAAGTTTTTATTGGAAAATACAGATTTTACTAAACCCAAGAAGAACAACAATCTGTAAAAAATATTTATTTTTTGCTTGTTTGGTGAAAGAATTTTTTTTAATCACCATTTATAAATCAAGTACTTGGTTAATCTATATTGAGTGTAATTTTTTGGAGACTAAAATATTTTGATTTCTATTCCCTTGATTAGAAGAATATAAGAACTTCACTGAGAAATGAAATTCGGTTCGAAGAATATAAAAACTTCAGCAATTCGGTAAGCTCTCTTTATTTGTTTCTGGAGTTTAAAACCTATGGGTTTTCACTCTATTTGAATTTGATTCTGATTGAGGTCATAAAAACTTGGTTAGATTTCAAAGTTCATTCGGTTGATGATTTGAAGATATAAAAACTTCATCATTGACTAGAAACAAGTTGGATAAAGATTAAAGTCTTTATTCTGAAATACTAAAGTGTGTGTCAAAGTTTGACAGAAAAATGACGAATGAAACTGAACAACAAATTGATTCTGTTGTGAATGATAATGTCCCAACGACAACCAATGTTGCATCATTAAGTCATTTTAATATTTCTCTAGCAATGAAAACGACAGAGATATCAAAATAATTTTTGGTGTGAACTTCAAAGAATGGAAGCAAATGATATCATTTTTGGCTGACCAAACTTGAAATGCAAATGTTCACAAGTATACATCCTCATATTTCAGAAAAAAATAATGACTGAAAGCCAATTGTCTAGTTTAAAAGATCTTGTGAGTCATCTCAAGATAGAAGGGGATAATGAGTTGAATGAGAAATCATCAATGATAGTTGCAAATCCTGTTAAGGATGATGCTCCAAATAATAAGATGATGAAGAAGTGTTCTGAACAAGAGAAAGAGTAGAACAAGAAAATGTTCAAAGGCAAGTGCTACAATTGTAGTGATGTTGGAAACAAAGCTCTAAATAGTCAAGTTCTAAATAAGAACAAGAAAAGAGATTAGATAAACATGTTGGAAACAACGTAAGATATTGAAAATTTGTGTGCTATGTTCACTGAGAAAAATCTAGTTGGATAGCCAAATGAATGGTGGTTTGATTCATGATCCACTAGACATGTTTGTGTGGACAGAAATTTTTTTGCTACTTGTGATACCGCTAGTGAAACATCCCAGGTGTTGATCCCTAGAAATTTCTAAAATTTTTTCCTCATTGTCCTCACTAAGACTTACCCTACGAGTCGTAGGGATTCTTGACGAGTCATTGGATTCAAATCGTAGCCAAAATAGTTTGTGTGTGGCTAAGTTGTGTTCTAAGTATGAAATAAATACAGAAAAATGGGTTGAAATACCATAAGGTTCAAAACATCTGAAATACTTATGATGAATAATAACATATGAATCTGAAATACTGTCTGAATCTAGTCTGAAAAGCCTCTAACTGAATCTGTCTGAAAGTGGAGTTGATAGGACAACCCCCCAACTAACTCCATCTACTAAAATACTGCTAAACTGAAGTAATGAAATAAAAGAATATCCTCGATGGATGAGGACTCACTGCTAAATATGCTACTGCTGGCTGAATCTGGCTAAGCGCGGTCAGGAACCTGAGTGTCCGAACCTATGATATGAAACATCATAGTATAAGAAATGGGTATGCGATCAGTACGTGGGAATGTACTGGTATGCTAAGTGAGGTAAGGCTTAATGCATGGGTTTATATGCATGAACAATAACTTACTAAATAACATGCAAGAACTAGATTAGCATACATGGAGGATCTATAACTACTGAGCATACTGTTATTGAGTATACTAAAACTGAATCTGATAACTGATAACTGAATATACTGATAATATGAGATCAATGATAATCTGAATTATTGATAACTGAGTGACTGTATCTGACAGACCTGATTCTGTAGAACTGAACTGAGTTCTATTCTGAAGACTGAGACTGAGACTGAAACTGAAACTGAAACTGAAACTATGGGAGTTCTCACTTAACCGACATGCCCCTGAGTAAATTGAGTGGGGTCCAAACTATAATCCCAGTTGGAAGGGTGACAGTACCATGCCACGGGTAAAGATAACTGCTGTAGTCAAGCCTAATCTAACGGGTGACCCCAGGGAGGTAGCCAAGCATTAATCTGACGGATGACTCTTCACATCTTATACTGGCTACATAGTTCTGTAATGTGAGTCTTCTACTAATGACTCTACCTACCTGATGGGAGAATTCGTCACCTCTACACTCGTTTGGTGCTAGTTCTATAATACCCCAAAGTTTCTTAACTAGTATTGTCCCAAAAATGTCAAGTATCAGCTTCTAAATTGAATGATTTTTATTCCATGAGAATTTTTTAAGATTTTCACTTTTTTCATGTGGGAAATTCAATAAACTTTCCATCGATATAAGATTCGTCCAAATTCGATAACTGGGCAAAAAGTTATGACTATTTCAAGTTCCTATCGTAAAACAACACCATATTGGTCAGTGGCGCGACAATTGTATTTTTCCAGTGTCTCAGCTCAATTTTTCCTGCATCGCGCCAAACTTCCAGGTCGCAAATGAAGTGGCAATACGATCGCTCCACATCACGGCATTCCCGTATTTCCCAATTGTCAAATTCCAGTGACACAACGCGATAGCGCCGCGTCGCGCCAGGGCTCCAGGTCGGGAAATTTTCACCAATTTTAAAAGATGCATCCAGGGTTAAAAGGGTCAATTTTCCACCCCTATTTAAATCCAATTACACGTGATTTATCCATTTTGCACCCAAAATATACTAGTTTCTCTCAATTTTCTCTCAAGAACAAACTAGGGTTTCAATTGAAGATTCAATTTCAAGAAAATCTCTCCATCAATCTTCGCTAAATCAAGAACTAAGATATGCGTTGTGTTGATTTATGGATTCCTTTCATCCATAAAGCTCAAGAACCGTATTTTAAATTATGAATCATGATTATTATGTTGTGGGTTGCTCAAGTTATGTGATGGTAGGTGTTTGATTCCCATGTTGGGATCCTTATGTGAAATTATGAAAACTACGTTAGCATATAAATTGAAATCCATGAATTTGGTGGTTTATGATTTGTGAAATTTAATGGTTTCACCTATGCCTTAAGTTGTGCATGTAAGGTGTTTGATAAAATGCCTAAAGGGATAGAAATTATGCACTATAGCTAAATTGTGACCCTAAGGACAATGTATGATTTAACCTTATGTTCAAAATGACTTCCATGTTATTCTTATGTATTGCAATTGCTTGTGGGATTGCTCATGAGTTAGCTTTATGAAATTATGCTATGTATACATTCTATCTAATTCACGTACCAAGCTATGATAATCAAATGCCCATAAATTATCTCCAACAATTGTATTATGGATTGTTGATATTGGTCATGTATTCAATAATGTCATGCCTTGTCAGTTTCCTTCCATCGAGTCCTGGGGGTACTTGTACCCGAAAAATATAGTTGTATGCCTAGATTTAGTGTCATGTTTTCTCGATATACTCAGTCAAGCCATGGTCCATAGAACCCAGTCAGTCATGTGACTCAGGAAAGTTCAGTAATTCAGTAATCTCAAAAGTATTCCGTCAGCTAATGAAACTCCATGAATTCAGTCTAGTACAGTTCAGTTAATCATGTTCAGTGTCTATTCAAATGGGAGTAGGAATTATCACTGAGTGAACCCAAGGATGGGAACTCACCTGTTATATGAGGGTGTGATTCTTAAAAGCAATCTTTACGTTCCAGAACTACGTAGCCAGTGTAGGTTGAGATATCATTGCCTGTTATATGAGGCTAAATGAGGTGGATTAACCTATTATATGAGGGTTCCCACCATTCTCACTAGATTTACCTGTTATATAAGGGTTACTCACAGATTGTCCTTACCAGTGGCGCGGTATTGACACCCTTCCAATTGGGGTTACAGATTGGACCCCAACTCAATCATAATGGCGTATTAGGTGCATGTCAGTTAGATGACTACTTCCCACAGTTTCAGTTACAGAATCAGGACTGTCAGATACATTCATTCAGTCTCAGTAATAGAACTCAAATAGTTCTACAGAATTTAGGGCTGTCAGATACAGTTAACTCAGAACAGTGCGAAACTCAGCAAGTTCCATCAGAAACTAGACTGTCAGATATAGTCTCTCAGTATCAGTCATTTTAGTTTTGTAGTTATCAGTATCTCATGTTATCAGTACTCAGACTCAATAATCATGTTATCATGACCCTAGTTACAGTTATTATGTATTCATGCATGTATTCTCACGTTCATATTATTCAGTAAGTTAGTATAGATCATGCATGTAAACCCTTTGTATTCAGCCTACCTCACATGCATACCAGTACATTTAAAGTACTGACATATTTGTGCTATGGTGTCTTATACCATAGGTTCAGAAGTACGAGCTCCAGAGCATCAGTAGTATTCCAATCTCTACAGTCAGAGTTAGCAGTGAGTCCTGATCTTTCGAGGACATGATCATTTCTTTATTATCTCATTAATTAGTTTATTAGTTGGAGTTAGTTGGGGATATGTCCCATCATCTCCTTATTTAGACAGTTATGTTTCAGAGACTTTTCAGACTACAGTATGTTTAGATAGTTTTGTTTTGGGAATTTATACCCTATCCCAGATATTATATTTTATCGGATATTATGTTATATTTTGAACCTTATGGCCCTTCAGTTCATGTTTACACATTATACAGTATATCATATAGTATACAGGCACAAATATCAGTCATGGGTTAGCTTATGGTCCTTCAGGGTCATGAGCACCGTGTTGCGTTCTAGGTACCAGATTCGGGGCATTACAAACTTGGTATCCAAGCCTAAGGTTTAATAGTGTCCTAGAAAGTCTGAAAGCTGCATCTAGTAGAGTCTTGTGCATGGGTGTGTTGTGCGTCACATTTATGTATAGGCGACTATGAGATGTTTTAGGAATAGTTTCCCTTCTTTCAGTATTCATGTCATGCCAGTAAGCATAATCTCAAGTCAATCTCTCAATCTAATCTGTTTTTCCCTTTCTTCTACAGAACATGCCTCCTAAAGAAAGAAATGGGAATCAGTCAGCCCCTCAGCCCGAAGAACCTTTGGCCAAACATGTTTCTCATGTAGAGTTTAGAGCTGCATTCACTACTCTTCCTCAGTTTATTGCAACTCAGAATGAATGACCAGCTATCATTCCGTCCAACCCAGTGTCCAATTCAGTTACAGCCAGGATTCAGGACTTTACCCGAATGAATCCTCCATCCTTTCTTGGGTCTAAGTCAGATGAGGACCCTCAGGAATTCATCGATCAAGTTCATAAGGTTACTGATGTTATGGGGGTGTCAGCTGTTGAGAGTGCTGAGCTAGCTGCATATCAGTTGCAGAATGTTGCTCACACATGGTACAAGTAGTGGAAGTCAGAGAGGTCGGTTGATGAAGGACCTATAGAGTGGGAGGAGTTTGTCACTGCATTTTTAGAAAGGTTCTTTTCCCTAGAGCTGAGAGAGGCTAAGGTGTTAGAATTCATCAACCTCAGGCAGGGCAACATGACGGTGAAAGAGTATTCTCTTAAGTTTACTCATATAGCCAAATATGCCCTTCATATGGTTGTAGACAGCGGGGCCAAGATGAGTAAGTTTGTTTGTGGGGTGACTGATAGTGTGGTCAACGAGTGTAGGTCTGCGGTGTTGAATAGTGACATGACTTTAGCCAGTCTTATGACTCATGCTCAGCAGATAGAGGAGCAAAATATTAAGATAAGGGAGAAGCAGAATAAGAGAGCAAGTACAGGTAGTTTTAACTTTGCTCCACCCAAATCAGAAGGAGGAAACCATTCTCAGTTTCGTCCTAAGTCATCAGTTCCAGTTCCTTCTTCTGCTAGTGCTCCAACTCCTAAGTTCAAGGATGGTAATAAAAATAGAGCGCCAGGATCTAAGTCTCAGGGAAGTATTAGCAGTGCCCGTACCTATCCTCTTTGCCTGACTTGTGGCAAGCACCATCAGGGTATTTGAAGAGATGGCAGTGGTATTTCTTTCGGTGTGGCAAACCAGGCCACAGAGTTAGAGACTATCCTCAGCCAGGTCCTCAGGGTCAACAGAATCATTCCTCATCTTAGTCCGGTCACCCAAATCAACAGGGTGCCACTTCTAGTGCTACTAGTGGGCAACGCCCAAACAGACTCTATTCTCTCCAGTCCCGACAAGATCAGGAAAATTCTCCTAATGTGGTTACTGGTACATTACAGATCTTTCATGTGCATGTTTATGCTTTGCTAGATCTAGGTGTTTCCCTGTCTTTCGTTACTCCCTATATAGAAGTTGATTTTGGAGTTAGTCCCAAAATTCTAGCAGATCCCTTTTCAGTATCTACCCTAGTGGGTAAAATCATCATAGCCCGGCGGGTATACAGGAACTGCCCAGTTAGGATATTTCAGAAAGTCATCTTAGCAAATTTAGTTGAATTAGAGATGAAAAATTTCTATGTCATTCTCGACATGGATTGGCTTCATTTCTGCTATGACACAGTCAACTGCAGACACAGAATAGTCTAGTTTCAGTTTCCGAATGAACCCGTCCTAGAGTAGAGGGGTAGTATTTTAGCTTTTAGAGGTCATCTTGTTTCCTACCTTCGAGCACAGAAAATGATATCTAAAGAATGTGTCTATCATCTTGTTTGAGTTAAGGACACTAGTTCTGAAACTCCCAGCCATGATTCAGTCCCAGTCGTGAATGAATATTCAGATGTATTTCTCGAAGATCTTCCAGGAATTCCTCCCGAAAAGGAAATAGACTTTGGCATTGATTTTATTATAGATACTCAGCCTATATCTATTCTTCCATACACAATGGCACCAGCGAAACTCAGAGAATTGAAAGAGCAGTTGAAGGATCTCTTAGATAAGGGATTCATCAGGCCTAGTGTGTCTCTGTGGGGCACACTAGTCTTATTCATGCTCAAGAAAGACGGTTCTCTCAGAATGTGTATTGATTACCGTTAACTCAATAAAGTTATGGTCAAGAACAAGTATCCTCTTCCCAGAATTGATGACTTGTTTGACTAACTTCAGGGTGCCAGCTATTTCTCTAAGATAGACCTCAGATCAGGTATGGTCAGACAAGTATCCTCTTTCATAATCGGTATGGTCACTTTGAATTCCTAGTCATGTCCTTTGGTCTTACCAATGCCCCAACAGCTTTCATGGACTTTATGAACCGTGTGTTCAAGCAGTACTTGGACATGTTCGTCATAGTCTTCATAGATGATATTCTGGTCTATTCCCGCAGTGAGCATGATTATGCATACCATCTCAGAATTGTACTTCAGACTCTCAGAAATCATCAGTTGTTCGCCAAATTTAGTAAGTGTCAATTTTGGCTAAGGTCAGTAATATTCCTTGGCCATATCATTTCCGGTGATGGCATTAGCATTGATCCTTAAAAGATCGAAGCCGTAAGAAACTGGCCTCGACCTGTCTCTCTATCAGATATTAGGAGTTTCTTGGGTTTGGCTTGCTATTACAGATGGTTTGTTGAAGGATTTTCTTCTATTACATCCCCTATGTCCAGATTGACTCAGAAGAAAGTCAAGTTTTAGTGGTTAGATTCTTGCGAGAAGAGTTTTCAGGAGTTGAAGACTTAACTCACCTCAGCCCCAGTTTTAGCTCTTCCAGATAGTCCAGATGGGTTTGTAGTGTGCAATGATGCATCTAGAGTAGGTTTGGGTTGTGTCCTCATACATCATGGTAAGGTCATAGCCTATGCCTCCAGACAGCTTAAACCCCATGAGAAGAATTATCCTACTCATGATCTTGAGTTAGCAGCTGTAGTATTTTTCTTAAAGATTTGGATGCATTATTTATACGTTGTTCATGTAGATGTGTTCACAGATCATAAGAGTATCCAGTATGACTTTTCTTAGAAAGATCTCAATCTTCGTCAGAGAAAGTGATTAGAATTCTTGAAAGATTATGACATAAGTGTTCTTTATCATCTGGGCAAGGCCAACGTAGTGGCCGACGCTCTCAATAGACTGTCTATGGGTAGTGTTGCTCATGTTAAGAACAGTAAGAAGAAGTTAGCTCATGAAATCCATCATCTTTCCAGACTAGGCGTTCGCTTAGTTGATACAGAAGAGGGTGATATACGGGTTCAGAGTAGTTCAGAATCATCTCTAGTTTCTGAGGTGAAAGAAAAGAAAGATAGAGATCCCAGTCTAGTCAAGTTGAAAGAGTCAGTCAAGGAACAGAAAGTAGAGGTTTTCTCCCAAGGGGGAGATGGTGTTTTGCGTTGTCAGGGTTGTCTGTGTGTTCCAGGTGTAGATGAGTTAAGGCAATGAATTCTTGCAGAAGCGCATGGTGCGCGCTACTCTATTCATCCAGGGGCCACAAAGATGTACCGCGAATTGTGGGAGATCTATTGGTGGAGTGGGATGAAGAGAGATGTTGCAGAGTTTGTGGCTAAGTTCTCTACATGTCAGCAAGTTAAGATAGAGCATCAGAAGCCTAGTGGGTCCATACAAGAGTTCCATAGTCCTATTTGGAAGTGGAAAGAAGTGAACATAGACTTCATGATGGGTTTGCCTCGTACTCATCATCAGCAAGATTCAGTTTGGGTCATTGTAGACAGAATGACCAAATCATCTCATTTCCTTCCAGTCCATACCTCTTATTCAGCCGAGGATTACGCCAAGCTCAACATCAGAGAGTTGGTCAGATTGCACGGTGTTTCTTTATCCATTATCTCAGACAGAGGTACCCAGTTCACCTCTCACTTCTGGAAAGCATTCCAAAAGGGTCTTGGTACCCAATTTCATCTCAGTATAGCCTTTCATCCTCAGACAGATGATCAAGCAAAAAGGACCATTCAGACCCTAGAAGATATGCTAAGGGCGTATGCAAATGATTTCAAGGGTAGTTTGGATGACCACTTTCCTTTGATTGAGTTTGCATACAATATAGATATCATTCCAGTATTAAGATGGCTCCATTCAAAGATATATATGGTAGGAGATGCAGATCTCCAGTCGGTTGGTTCGAAGTTAGTGAGGCCTCAGCTATAGGGCCTGACTTAGTATTTGATGCCTCAGAGAAAGTCCAGTTGATTAGAGAAAGACTTTGGGCTGCTCAGAGCCAACAGAAGTCTTATGCAGATGTGTGCAGAAAGGATCTCGAGTTCGAGATGGTGACTATTTCTACCTAAATATCTCTCCCATGAAGGGAGTGAAGAGGTTCGGCAAGAAAGGAAAGCTTAGTCCCCGATATGTTGGTCCCTTCAAAATTCTCAGTCGCTTTGGAAAAGTAGCTTATGAGCTCGAATTGCCTTTAGATCTAGCTGTAGTTCATCCAGTCTTCCATGTCTCTTTGCTCAAGAAGTGCATAGGTGATCCAACAGTTGTAGTCCCTATTCAGAGCATAGATGTTCAGAACAACCTCTCTTATGAAGAGATTCCAGTCAAAATCCTAGACTATCAGACTCGTAGGCTGAGGAATAAAGAATCCCTCTAGTCAAAGTTCTTTGGCAAAATTAGTCCGTTAAGGGAGATACTTAGGAAGCAAAAGTAGATATGCAAACCAAATATCCTCACCTCTTCTCCGCCAACTCAGATCTAGCTCAAGGTAACAGTTCTCCTTAAGCTTTTCAGTTTTTATGTACAAATTTTAGTTACGACTTGGTATTAGTATCATGTTCAGGATTCCATTTTAAACTTGGTACTAAGTACCATTGCATATTCAGTCATATGTTCATGCATCAGATTAGTCATGTGTTCATGCATCAGACATGCATTCTCCTAGTGAGAAATTCAGTTATCAGAAATCTCAGTCATGTGTTCATGAGTCAGTTAAGTCATAAAATCATGCATCAGATATACACGCTCAGTATAAATCCCAGAAATTTTTATCATGTTTCAGTTGTTCGTGATCACCATGTACTTCAGCTCATCATTTCTCATATCTCAGTCAGTCGCATTTAAGGATGAATGTTCCCAAGGGGGAGATATTGTAATACCCCAAAGTTTCTTAACTAATTTCGTCCAAAGAATGTCAAGTATTAGTTTCTAAATTGAATGATGTTTATTCCATGAGTAATTTTTAAGATTTTCACTTTTTGTCATGTGGAAAATTCAATAAGCTTTCCATCGATATAAGATTCACCCAACTTCGATAACCGGGTAAAAAGTTATGACTATTTCAAGTTCCTATCGTAAAACAGTGTCATATTGGTCAGTGGCACGCTGCGCCCCAAGCTAAAATGGCAATTTTCTTTTTCCACTGTCTCAGCGTGATTTTTCCCGCGTCGCACCGAACTTCCAAGTCGCAAATAAAGTGGCAACGCGATGTATCCGCGTCGCGCCATTCCCCTATTTTCCAATTGTCAAATTCCAGTGACACGGTGCGATAGCACCGCGTTGCACCAGGGCTCCAGGTCGGGAAATTTTCACCAATTTTAAAAGATGCGTCCAGGGTTAAAATGGTCAATTTCCTACCCCTATTTAAACCTAATAACACGTGATTTAGTCATTCTTCACCCAAAATATACTAGTTTCTCTCAATTTTCTCTCAAGAACAAACTAGGGTTTCAATTGGGGATTCAATTTCAAGAAAATCTCTCCATCAATCTTCGCTAAATCAAGAACTAAGGTATGCATTGTGTTGATTTATAGATTCCTTTCATCCATAAATCTTAAGAACCCTATTTTAAATTATGAATCATGCATTGGGTTGCTCAAGTTATGTGATGGTAGTTGTTTGATTCCCATGTTGGGATCCTTATGTGAAATTATGAAAACTACGTTAGCATATCAATTGAAATCCATGAATTTGGTGGTTTATGATTTGTGAAATTTGATGATTTCACCTATGCCTTAAGTTGTACATGTAAGGTGTTTGATAAAATGCCTAAAGGTATAGAAATTGTGCACTATAGCTATATTGTGACCCAAAGGACAATGTATTCTTCAACCTTATTTTCAAAATGACTTTCATGTTATTCTTATGTATTGAAATTGCTTGTGGGATTGCTCATGAGTTAGCCTTATGAAATTTTTCTATGTATACATGCTATCTTATTCACGTACCAAGCTATGATAATCAAATGCCCATAAAATATCTCCAACTATTGTATTATGGATTGTAGATGTTGGTCATGTATTCAATAATGTCATGCCTTGTCAGTTTTCTTCTATCGAGTCCTGGGGGTACTTGTACCCGAAAAATATAGTTGTGTGCCTCAATTTAGTGTCATGTTTTCACGATATCCTTAGTCAAGCCATGGTCCATAGAACCCAGTCAGTCCTGTGACTCAGGAAAGCTCAGTAATTCAATAATCTCAAGAGTATTCCGTCAGCTAACGGAACTCCATGAATTCAGTATAGTCCAGTTCAGTTAATCATGTTTAGTGTCTATTCAGATGGGAGTAGGAATTAGCACCGATTGAACCCAAGGATGGGAACTCACCTGTTATATGAGGGTGTAATTCTTAGAACCAATCCCTGCATTCCAGAACTACGTAGCCAGCGTAGGTTGAGACATCATAGCCTATTATATGAGGGTAGATTAGGTAGCTTAACCTGTTATATGAGGGTTCCCAACGTTCTCACTAGAGTTACTTGTTACATGAGGGTTACTCACAGATTGTCCTTACCAGTGGCGCGGTATTGACACCCTTCCAATTGGGGTTATAGATTGGACCCTAACTCATCCATAATGGCATATTAGGGGCATGTCGGTTAGATGACTACTTCCCATAGTTTCGGTTACAGAATCAAGACTGTCAGATACAGTCATTCAGTCTCAGTAATAGAACTCAGATAGTTCTATAGAATTTAGGGCTGTCAGATACAGTCAACTCAGAATAGTGCGGAACTCAGCAAGTTTCATCAGAAACTAGACTTTCAGATATAGTCGCTCAGTATCAGTTATTTCAGTTTTACAGTTATCAATATCTCATGTTATCAGTACTCGGACTCAGTAATCATGTTATCACGATCCAAGTTACAGTTATTATGTATTCATGCATGTATTCTCACGTTCATATTTTTAAGCCAGTTAGTATAGATCATGCATGTAAACCCTTTGCATTCATCCTACCTCACATACATACCAGTACAATCAAAGCACTGACGCATTTGCGCTATGGTGTCTTATACATAGGTTTAGAAGTACGAGCTCCAGAGCATTAGTAGCATTCCAGTCTCTGCAGTCAGAGTTAGCAGTGATTCCTCATCTTTCGTGGACATGATCATTTCTTTATTATCTCATTAATTAGTTTATTTGTTGGAGTTAGTTGGGGACATGTCCCATCATGTCTTTATTCACATAGTTATGTTTTAAAGGCTTTCCAGACTACAGTATGTTTAGACAGTTTTGTTTTGGGCATTTATACCCCATCCCAGATGTTATATTTTTTCGGATGTTATGCTACAGTTTGAACCTTATGGCCTTTCTGTTTATGTTTCCGCATTATACAGTATATCATGTAGTATACAGGCACAGATATTAGTCATGGGTTATCTTGTGGTCCTTCGGGGTCATGAGCACTGTGTAGCGTTTCGAGTACCAGATTCGGAGCGTTACAAGTTCCTACTTCCAACTGAATGACACTGACTGAGTATACTGAACTGGACTTGACTGATACTGAGATTACTGAGTTTTCCTAAGTTCTGTGACTGACTGAGTTCTATAACTAACTTAAAGGATTACTAATCGTGACATGAATGATACTATTCGTAAATGACATTGGCTCTAGGTAAACAGCTAAGTTGTCGGGTATTAAATACCCTCAGGACTCGATAATATGAAAAATAAAGCAAAGCATAACTTTGAATAACATAACAATGTTCACTTGATCATAATTCATTCTTAGAGACACTTCATCAAACACTTGTAATGCATTAACTTGTACATGAATAGGGAATATATGTTAGCATGCTATAATGGCATTATTTCATTGTCATAGACAATTTATCAAACACATGGGAAGCATGCTTGGTTCATTAAATCATCAACACTTAGGGTTAACATGGTTACAACAATAAACTTGCAAATGGAAGGATTTATCATGAATACCATGTAATTTAACACATACTAGGATCAATTCTTGGAACTTGTAATCTAAATCATGAATTAAAACTCAAACAACATCATGAACATAAATTCAATCTGATTCAAACATGGATATCATAAATCATAAATCTTGTATTTTAAAAAGGGATTCTTGGGCTCCATGGAAGGTAAGAATCCATTATTGAACATCTAACATACCTGAAAATCTAAATTCTTGAAGTTCTTGAAGACTCTTGGAGGGATTCTTGAACTGCTATTGAAACTTGGGGGCTAGAGTTTTCTATCTTTGAGAGAAAATGTCTTAAATTGGGGAAAAGTGAGTTAATAATGATCTAAATATGTTTTTAGGGATTAAATCCCATATCTGGGCGGAATAAAATTATGGGAAAAGACTATTTAACTCTGGGCGCAACTTTAATTTTTCATAAAATTTTCTTGATCTAGACCCCTGGCGCGATGCGGCGCCATCACGCCGTGTCACTGGAAAATAATGACTGGGAAATTGTACGGTGGCGTGACGCGGTACAATCGCGTTGCTACTTTGGTTGCGAAGTGAAAGTGCACCGCGACGCGGTGTAATCACGTTGGTACACTAGAAATTGACAATTGTGAACTGGGTCCATGGCGCCATGCACTAATATCGCAGAGCAACACTGGAAACTGACAATTGTTATTTTAACATAGTCCGTGACGTGCTACTAGCCTGAATGATGGTGTTTAATGACTAAAACTTAAAATCACCATAACTTCTTACCCGGTTGTCGGATTTAGGCGAATTTTATATCGTTGGAAAGCTAATTCTATTTTCCACACAACAAAAAGTCAAAATCTTGAAAATTACACATGTATAAAAGAATATTCTTATTTAAAGAAAGTCTTTAATATTTTTGGGATGAATTTAAGCAAGGTAAAAGTACGGGGTGTTACATCGACATGCCCCAATCTGAGCTAATTGGGGTCCAACCTGTAACCTTGGTTGGAAGGGTGTTAATACCGTGCCACGGGTACTAACACTAGTTGTGTGGATCCACTAAACTAATATATTATCCAAAGGACTAAGGGTGTCAATCTTGAACTTACGGGTGACCCTTGCGAGATAGTCAAGCCTAATTTGATGGGTGACTTCTCATATCCTATGTTGGCTACGTTGTTCTGGAGTATAGGGACTGTTACTAGAGACTCTTCCTATCTTGATGGGGAAACCTCCATCCCTACACTCGCTCAGGGCTAAATCCTACTCTCAACTGAAAGACTCTGAAGTACTAGACTATTCTGAGTTCATCTGACTGATAACTGACTATTCTAATAATGCTCGTAGTATGTTCTGAAGACTATTTTGTAATGTACTGATAATAGACTAAGTAAACAACTATGGTTTTTGGGTATTCAATACCCCTGGGACTCAAAAATACAATAGTAAAACAACACTGAAGCTTAAGGGACATAGCCTGAAGGCTTTCATAAAACATTTACTCTTGTAGGCATTTTATCAAACACTTGTAGTTCATAGCTTAGTCAAATCATGGAAATACTAGAAAAGCACTAAGTCATGGTTTAATTCAATAAATGATAACATTAAAACATGGAGAGTCGAATAACAACAATAATTTCATTGAAACATGGTATAAAATCATAGTTCATGGAGATTCATGGCTGAAATCATAATTTAAACATAATAACTTGGAAAGATTATAACTTGGTAATTAAAATGGGATAATTGGACTCCATGGGTGAAAGGATCCCATGGATGAATATTTAACATACCTTAATTGATAAATTTCTTGAAGTTCTTAGTGAGTTCTTGAGGACTGGCCTTGAATTTGAGAGCTAGAGTTTGTATTTTAGAGAGAAAAATCTTGAATTTTGGGGGAAAATTGAGTGGATAATGAACTTAAAACATTTTTAGGTCTTAATAATCACACCTGGGCGGATTAAAATAATGGGAAAAGACTGTTTTAACCCTGGGCGACACTTTTAATTTTCGTCAAATTTTTTTGTAAAACACCACTGGCGCGATGCGGTGCTTTCGCGCCGTGTCACTGGAATTGGACAACTAAAAAAATGCACAGTGGTGCGACGCGGTGTAATAGCTTTGCCACCTTGTTTATGACCTGAAAGATCACCGCGATGGGGTGGTATCGCGCTTCAACACTATAAAATAACAAATACCAATTTGTCCTATGATGCGACGCGCCAGGATCGCGAACCCTCAATTGAATTTTCCAAATAGAAAATTGTCCTGCTCCACGACATGATAAGAGTTAAAATGACCGAGTTTAATGACTGAAACTTAAAATTGTCATAGCTTCTTATCCAGTTATCGAATTTTGGCGAATTTTATATCGTTGGTAAGCTAATTGAATTTTCTACGCAATGGCAGGTTCTAAACTAAAAATTAATGAGTATTTCAAAAAATTTATATATGAATACACTTGTTTTGGGACTTAGATTATGTTAGGGAAATACGGGGTATTACAGGTGAGCTTCCATACGTTGGAAGTTTACATTTCATGTTTTGGTCTCTTATGTATTAGACTTGTTTTTGGCTATAGTCGGGGGCATGTCCGAATAATTTATGATATTTAATTTTGGTAGAGGCTTTGTTGGATTATGGTTGACTTGGGTGATATTGATTGGTTATTTGGCTGGTTACCGATTGTCGGTTATAGACATGTTTTAATTTTCTTTAAAATTGTCTTATGTTATCTTATTATATGTTTGGAATTCATCCGACATTGGGGAAATTGTATTTTATTTGGATGGGTGAAAGGGGTGATCTCCGATCCTTGGTAGACTTGAGATACTTGTCACGGCCAGACTCTGGTTCAGATCATGACAGCTGGTTCGAAAGAAGCGATCTTCATGGGAAATAATGCAACAACCAAGATTGAAGAAAGTGGGAAGATATTCCTAACAATGATTTCTGGCAAGATGTTGACTCTCAACAATGTTCTTCATGTTCCTACTACTAGGAAGAACTTAGTGTCGACAACACTTCTCATTAAAATTGAGTTTAAGTATGTGTTTA
This sequence comes from Capsicum pubescens, assembly GCA_030864215.1. Classification (NCBI taxonomy): domain Eukaryota; kingdom Viridiplantae; phylum Streptophyta; class Magnoliopsida; order Solanales; family Solanaceae; genus Capsicum; species Capsicum pubescens. Next base: position 39,355,384 of record CM061546.1, read on the forward strand.
TTTCGGATAAAGTTGTAATAAGCAAGAATGAAACATATATAGGAAAGGGCTAGCTCAATGATGTCCTTTTCAAACTTGATGTAATGGATGTTAAAATAAACAAAACTGAGGCTTCTTCTTACTTTCTTAAGTCAAATGAATTGTGGCGTGAACGTTTAGGATATGTCAATTACAAAACTTTGTAATAAATGATTCACTTAGAAGTTTTGCCTAGCTTTGAGTATAATATAGTAAAGTGTCAAATATGTTTGGAATCAAAGTATTCTAAGTATTTGTATAAGTATGTTAAAAGGAATTCCAATCCATTAAACGTAATCCATACAAACATTTGTGATATAAACTCACCACCATCTCGTGCTGAGAAAAAGTATTTTATAATTTTTATTACTGATTGCACTAGATATTGTTATGTTTATTTTCTAAATGGCAAGGATGAGTCAATAGATGCGTTTAGGCAATATAAAACAGAAGTTGAAAATCAGTTGGATAAAAATATCAAAAGGATAAGAAGTGATAGGGGTGGAGAATATGAATCTCTTTTTGCGAATATATGTATAAAAAATGGAAATTTCCATCAAACTAATGCCCTTATTCACCTCAATCAAATGAGATTACAAAAAGGAAAAATCGAACACTAAAAGAAATAATAAATGTCTTACTCAGAAGTTCGGATCTACCACAAAACTTGTGGGGGAAACCTATCCTGACAGCTAATTGAATAATTAATAGAAATCCCCATATCAAGACACATTCAATTCCATGTGAAAAATAGAAAGAAAGGAAACCCAACTTGAAATATTTCAAAGCGTGGGGGTGTCTAGCGATAGTCCAAGTTCCTACACGTAAAAGGGTAAAAATAGGACATAATACTATTAACTTCGTGTTTATTGGATATGCTATAAGAAGTAAATCCTATTTTTTGGTTCATAAATCTGAACATTTGTATATCAATGAAAATACGATAATTGAATTAGATAATATTTAGTTCTTTGAACATATTTATCCGTATGAAACTGGACATGAGAAGTCTAGTGGAAGGTCTAAATAACCTTGAGATGAACCAACGAGCATGTAATTAGTGATGAGAATACAAGGCGTAGTACACCTTAAAGAACACCAATGTCCTTTGGATCTGATTTTGTAACATTTCTTTTTGAAAATGAGCCTCAAATGTTTAAAGAAGTAATGTCGTCTTCAGATGCTTCCTTTTGTAAAAAGGCATTCAATAATGAGATTGTTTCAATCTTGAGCAGCCATAGTTGGAAGTTGGTTGATCTTTCTCCAGAAAATAAACCTTTAGGTTCTAAATGGATCTTCAAAAGAAAAATGAAAACTGATGGTACTATTGACAAATACAAGTCAAGACTTGTAGTGAACAACTTTAGATAAAAATAAGGCCTTGATTATTTTGATACATACTCGCGTGTATCAAGAATAACGTCAATGCAGATGTTAGTTGCCTTATCGGTGGTATATGGTCTTGCAATCCATCAAATTGATGTGAAAATATAATACCCCGGGAAATTTTTCGTTGAAATGTTGTGCGTAAACGTGTTGGGTTCTATCTTTTAGAATGAATTATATATTTTCCGTGTGGAATATCTTAGATTATGACCCACCATTGCGTAGAGTATCGAATAAGCTTTCGAACGATATGTGGATTCATCCAAAACGGACACCCGAGCGAAGATTTATGAACATTCCGATCGAACCGTGAATAGTAGTGAACAGTAAAACATGCACGAAAAAAAGTACTGAGGCCTGGTGTATTTTTGGGTCAAATTCAAACGATCATAACTCCTCGTACACAATTATCTGGGTGAGATACTATATATCAACGGAAAGATATAAGAGTCCTCTTTCTAATGAAATTGGTTTCATCCGATTTGGATATCGGAGTAAGACATTATGGTTGATCTACATCAGACTATCAAAACAGTCCACCAAAGGACAGATGCGAGAATTATTTGATTTTTAGGGGCGTTTTGGTCATTTCCCCTCACCCAAAATCCGTCCAAACCCTATATTAAAGCCTATTAGAAGCATTATATGTTATATTTCATCAAATTCCCTCAAAAATAAAACCCTAAGCTCCTACATCCAACTTCAAGAACCTACAAAGTTCACCATTAATTCTGCAAATTTATTCAAGATTACAAGTTCCTAGTTCAAGAACTCCAAGAACCATCATTCAAAGGCACGATTAAAATCTCAAAAATGAGTATCGATCTAAAGTTCATCATTCAAGGTATGTGGGGGTTTTCAACAAGAACTCTCTTTTGTTCTTGTGTTCAAAAGTAATTTTCCTTACAAAGACATGATTTTTATTTGATTTTTTTATGAATTTGAAGCATGAACCCATATCTTATGATGATTATTATGAAATCTTGATGTTTATGATTTTGAAAGATTAATTTACATGTGTGGTGATATAAAGCATGAATCTTGAACGATATTTATCATGATTTTGATATTTGGGTCGCGAACCCCATTTGAAATTATGTTTTTGAGAAAATGTGTGTTATAAGCACGTTGATGTTGAATATTTGAGATGTTTTGAATGATTTGACCTTTTGGTCGTGAATGAGTTATTTTGAACTCGACTGTGAAAGAAATCCACGTTTTTATTGATTATGATAAAGGGGTAGCAAATTGGCTCCCGATGAAAATTGTTGAAGTGTTTATTGTGGATTTTCTTTAATGTGAGCCTGAGGCTGATTTAAATTTCTGAGCTAAGTCCGGGAGTAATCTTTAGCACCGAGTGGGAGGTATAAAGTGACCTTACTTCCCTAGAACTACGTGCCCCCGTAGGATGTAAGCCTGAGGCTGATTTATATAGTGATCACTAGTGTTTTTGAATTGATACTGGAAGTCCTACTCCAATGGCAATGATAGAACGTCTCTCCCCAACGTGGGTTGTACGTTGGACTCCATGTAGCTCACATGGTTTATGTCAGTTATAGGATCTCCCAATGTGTGTGTGAGTACTCTTCTATCTGAGATGAAAACATATTTGCTCAAATGGCTAAGTTTAAGAAAGTCCTTATTCTTAAAAGATTTAAGGAATATATTCTAATGAGAATTGACATGAGATTTGATTGTTTTGATGATTTGAAATTGAGATGAAAGTGAATTGAGAACGTATTGTAATGACTCACTTGTTTTACTTTACATGTATTATTCGTCCATGATTTTGATGATTTAATTCGAGCTAAGTGAGTCATCTATATCAGCATGCATAATTTTATAAAATGTGATGATATTAAGATATTATTTTATATATGCATTGCACCCCTATATGCTCGGTATCTTTCCATGGTACTGACCCACATATTCATATGTGGGCTACATTTTCTCAGAATGTAGGTACAAGGTATAGTTGCACCTTCGGATCCAGTCAGTTCGTGGTATCCAGTCAGCAGGTGATGAGTCCTTTTGATTCAAGGGCTTGTGTTAGTTATGCAGAGTTTATAGTGTTGTATTTTCTTTATTCATTCGTAATGAGTTGGGGTAGTCGGGAGTCATGACCCGACTACCTACAGTCAGTACTAGTAGAGGCTTCATAGACAGTCAGTAGAAGTTGATGTATTTTGTTTCAATTTTGGTTGTAAAGGCAGAATTGTAATCCTGTAAAATTCCATTTTTGTATCGATCAGATTTAGAAAAGAGTTAATTTCTACTGATTTGTATGGATTTGTATTTTTATTCTGTTACTTATGAGTTATACCAGTAGAAGGGTTAGCTTGGGGTCACTTGTGACCCTAAGCACCATGTGACGTCTCGGGACCAGATTTTGGGGCGTTACAAACTTGGTATCAGAGCACAGAGTTCAAGTATCCTAGGGTGTCTATGAAGTCGTGTCTAGTAGATTCTTGTAGAACGGTACGGAGACGTCTGTATTTTTTTTGAAAGGCTACTGGGCATTTAGGAAATGTTTTCCCTTTTTTAAGTCTAAGATCGTGCTATAAAAAGGTTCTCCAAGAATCTTATATAGATTCTCATCTTACTCTATTCTGGCCAACTCTGCCTCATTTTCAAGGTATCAAAAACAGTTAAGCTTAATTCTCTGTAGATAGTTATGGGATTATAAGAGAGCTATAAAGTATCCTGTCAGTGCTTTTTGAGTTCCAAAGATTGAAGTACTTTATTCATGTTCATAAAAGTCATGAACTAAGCCTAGGTTAGATGTGCTTTCAGATTCCTCCTCAGAATCTAGAATGTTAATCTATACTTCTCCCTCTATGTATTATTTTTGAGATAACATGATTCGCAAGCTCCAGTTCTTCCCCAAGTAATGCTTCTATATTTTCTAGAAGAAATTTCAAAAGTTAGACAAAGGGCTTGAGAGGAGCTCTCTAGTGTGTTAAGTTCCTTAAGTTGAAAGTTATGCCCTCATTCTTATGAGTTATTTAATTAAGACAGAGTAAGGTGTATTCTTAGATCGTTGAATGTTGTGTGTCAAGTTTCTATGTCTTGTATTATGTAATCTTGTTATCATTATGTTTGTGAAAAATCAAAGTCTAGTGAAGCCGTGTGGGGCTCTTTCGATTCACTAGCATAGCTTCTTTGTTATTCATCTCATTTTCTTATTCAAAATACAAACCAAAGTCTAGTGAAGCCGTGTGGGGCCTATTTCGATTCACTAGCATAGTTACTTTGTTATTCATATAACTTTCTTGATCAAAACACAAAACCAAAGTCTAGTGAAGCCGTGTGAGGCCTATTTCGATCCACTAGCAACTTGTAGTTCATCTTGTTCCTTGTGTTGGATGAAAATGTGGGATGTGGAGGTGTAGTAGTAAGAAGGATGGTAAGTGTGATTTGTTGAGCATAAGTATAGCGAAATCCCTTTTTGCATGCAATTGGGTTAATAGGAAGTGATATAGTTTGTTCGAGGTATGAAACGGGTGTTGACGGTATTTGTATGACAGAGAGTATAGGTTAGTGATGGAAGTACTCGATGGGTAAGTGTTGTTAACTAGGCGCTCTCCAGATTGCAAGAGGAAGTTAAGTTAAGACGTAGAGAGCTATGAACTATGTTAAGTTATGTATGAAGGATAGATAGTAGTGACGGGTGAAAGAAGGATGTGTTAACAGATTGTGAATAAGATAGGCTATATGATTAGGACCAATTATTATTGTTATGAAGTTTAAGTGGGCTAGTGTTCATGGATGTGTTGTTTTATAATCTTCACGTGGGAGTTATGCGTGAGATGGAGTTTTAAATTATGTGAAGTGGTAATTAAGTTTAATATTATATTATGATGAGAAAGTTCACCCAAGATATTATGGGACTGCTTTAATTTCGAGGATTAGTGTATGTGGTGTAGTGAGTCGTGCCATGGGATTGTTAGATGGATAAATACTAGTTAGACGATGGATGATGTTTTGATGGCTAAGTTAAGGCGAGGTGTATGATTGGAAATGTTGAGCCTCTTAAGTGTGATTTTGATTCTTATGGGTTAGAAACATAAGTTCATAGGCATGGTATTAGAGGGAGAAGACAGAAGTAGCATGGTCTATCAAAAGGTTAGAAAGTATTCAAGTTGAGCTAATAGAAATAAGAGTTGAAGCACTAGATGGTGTACATTCCGGCGATAGAGATGTTCGTGGAGATTCGAAATTAGTAAGCATTTGAGAATTTGAGTGGTGTCTTAAAGCTAAGGGGGAGATAATAGAACAAGTAGTCAAGTCAAGTTTTTACATTTTAGTAGAAGTACCAGTAAGTTGTAAATTTGCTGTGAGAAAGATCGGTGCTTGACCCAATGTTATTTCAGTATTTTCAGCTGTCCCAAAACCTACTCATGCTTTACATTTCAGTTCCATGATCTTAATTCATGTTCATACACATGATGGAGAATTACATACTCTTCTAGTTTCCAAAAATGACAAATTCCAGTTCTTCTAGCAGTTGGAATCACATTCCATAAGTTATGAGCTCTAAATTCAGGGCATGCCGCCCATGACTCATATACTCAAGTTTTACAGTATGTTCAGTTCCAGTACTCAGGCAATACTCTTATTGATCAGTGAGATTCAGTTTCCGTTATGGGTGTCTTCAGTTTTGATACCTTAATGAACCCATTGTATTTGATATTTTATTCCTAAGGCCTCAATAGAAAGAGTCAAGTTATTTACATTATCCCTTCATGTTTCAGGTCTTTATGTTTTAAAATTTTGTGACCTTTTCATTAAGTCAAGCTAATGGTGTTGAGTAGTTGTCTAGAAAGGAGAGAAGATACTTCCTTATCTATGATAGAAGGTGGGGTTCTCACGGCGGTGAAGTGAAGTTAGTTTGAGGTTAAGTCCTTGATACATGCCGTGGTTAGTTGAAGTTTTAAATGTTTATTTGGAAAGATTATTGTGCGTTGGTTTTATGCACTTCTATGAGGTTGTAGGAATAGTAATACAGAGTTTTTGTGTATAGTTCAATTGTTTGAGAAAATGTTATGTGTGCCATTTAAAGAATTGACCAGTATGTGTGAATGATGTAGTTGATGGAATCTTAGAGAAAGCGAGGAAGATGCTTTATGAGTGTTCGTTTAGAAGTGCATGTGCGAAGTGCGTATGTGGTTATGAGTATAGGCTTGAATGTTATGGATGTATATCTAAAAGAATGCACCGCAAGTTAGCGGATCCCTAGTATAAGGTTGTATGTGGTTGTTGGAGTAGCAATAAGAGTTATGTTTGAAGTGAGGAGTTGTGAGGCTCAGTGTGTATTGAGGTTCATGATATAGATTAATAGTATAGTGTTATGTGGCGTATCTCATGAGTACTTGGAGTTAGGCTTGAACATAGTCGAGGGAGTAGTTGGGAAGTGTTGCTAAGTTTGGAAGCAAGGAGTTATGTTTCCCAAAACCTAGAAATTCCTATCTTAATTTATGCCATATGGGTCCTTGTTCCCATACGATAGGATTGTATCAAATTATGGTTTATTTTCTCCCCGAACAATGTCATTTGAATCTTTTGGAGGGAGTGTTGAGGGACGTTTCATTTGGGCGCAAGTGGTCCTTCTTTTGATGAGATCCCCTTCGAGACCTTTGATTCTCAGTATCTGAATAAGCCAAAGATATCGATTCCTTAAAATCAGTTTCCTTTGTTTAGGAACTAACTATGTGACCATTCTCATTATGAATCGCATGTTCTATGAAGTATTCGAAAGTTTGGAGTGAAGTAAGTGGATTGACTTCATTATCCCAGCCTTTTGTCCTCATTTCCATGGTATTCTGTACTTATTCATCGACATTCGAGGACGAATGTTTCCAAGGGGGAGATGATGTAATACCCCGGGAAATTTTTTGTTGAAATTTTGTGTGTAAACGTGTTGGGTTCTATCTTCTAGAATGAATTATAAATTTTCCGTACGGAATGTCTTAGATTATGACCCACCATTGCGTATAGTATCGAATAATCTTTCCAACAATATGTAGATCATCCAAAACGGACATCCGAGCGACGAGTTATGAACATTCCGATCGAACCGTGAATAATAGAGAACAGTAAAACGTGTAGGAAAAAAAGTACTGAGGCCTGGCGTATTTTTTCTCCAACTTTAAATGATCATAAATCCTTGTACATAATTATCTGAGTGATCTACTATATATCAACGGAAATCTCTACGAGTCCTCATTCCAATGAAATTGGTTTCATCCAATTTGTCTATCGGAGCAAAAAGTTATGGTCGATCTACTTCAGTCTATCAAAAGTGAATTTTTGGGTCAAATTCAAACGATCATAAATCCTCGTACACAATGATCTGGGTGAGATACTATATATCAACGGAAATATATGAGTGTCCTCTTTCTAATGAATTTGGTTTCATACGATTTGGACATCGGAGTAAAACGTTATGGTCGATCTACATCAAACTATCAAAACAGTCCACCAAAGGACAGATGCGAGAATTATTTGATTTTTAGGGGCGTTTTGGTCATTCCCCATCACCCAAAATCCGTCCAAACCCTATATTAAAGCCTATTTGAAGAATTATATGTTATATTTCATCAAATTCCCTCAAAAAGAAAACCCTAAACTCCTACATCCAACTTCAAGAACCTCCAAAGTTCACCATTAATTCTGCAAATTTATTCAAGATTTCAAGTTCCTAGTTCAAGAACTCCAAGAACCATCATTCAAAGGCACGATTAACATCTCAAAAATGAGTATCGATCTAAAGTTCATCATTCAAGGTATGTGGGATTTTTCAACAAGAACTCTCTTTCGTTCTTGTGCCCAAAAGTAATTTTCCTTACAAAGGCATGATTTTTATTTGATTTTTTTATGAATTTGAAGCATGAACCCATATCTTATGACGATTATTATGAAATATTGATGTTTATGATTTTGAAAGATGAATTTACATGTGTGGTGATATAAAGCATGAATCTTGAACGATATTTATCATGATTTTGATATTTGGGTCGCGAACCCCATTTGAAATTGTGTTTTTAAGAAAATGTGTGTTATAAGCACGTTGATGTTGAATATTTGAGATGTTTTGAATGATTTGACCTTTTGGTCGTGAATGAGTTATTTTGAACTCGACTGTGAAAGAAATCCACGTTTTTATTGATTATGATAAAGGGGTAGCAAATTGGCTCCCGATGAAAATTGTTGAAGTGTTTATTGTGGATTTTCTTTAATGTGAGCCTGAGGCTGATTTAAATTTCTGAGCTAAGTCCGGGAGTAATCTTTAGCACCGAGTGGGAGGTATAAAGTGACCTTACTTCCCTAGAACTATGTGCCCCCGTAGGATGTGAGCCTAAGGCTGATTTATATAGTGATCACTAGTGTTTTTGAATTGATGTTGGAAGTCCTACTCCGATGGCAATGATAGGACGGCTCTCCCCAACGTGGGTTGTACGTTGGACTCCATGTAGCTCACATGGTTTATGTAGGTTATAGGATCTCCCAATGTGTGTGCGTGTACTCTTCTATCTTAGATGTAAACATATTTGCTTAAATGGCTGAGTTTGAGAAAGTCCTTATTCTTAAAAGATTTAAGGAATATATTCTAATGAGAATTGACATGAGATTTGATTGTTTTGATGATTTGAAATTGAGATGAAAGTGAATTGAGAACGTATTGTAATGACTCACTTATTTTACTTTACATGTATTATTCATCCATGATTTTGATGATTTAATTCGAGCTAAGTGAGTCATCTATATCAGCATGCATAATTTTATAAACTGTGATGATATTAAGATATTATTTTATATATGCATTGCACCCCTATATGCTCGGTATCTTTCCACGGTACTGATCCACATATTCGTATGTGGGCTACATTTTCTCAAAATTTAGGTACAAGGTATAGTTGCACCTTCGAATCCAGTCAGTTCGTGGTATCCAGTCAGCAGGTGATGAGTCCTTTTCATTCAAGGGCTTGGGTTAGTTATGCAGAGTTTATAGTGTTGTATTTTCTTTATTCAGTCGTATTGAGTTGGGGTAGTCGGGAGTCATGACCCGACTACCTACAGTCAGTAGAAGTTGGTGTATTTTGTTCTAATTTTGATTGTAAAGGAAGAATTGTAATCCTGTAAAATTCCATTTTTGTATCGATCAGATTCAGAAAAGAGTTAATTTCTGCTGATTTGTATGGATTTGTATTTTTATTCAGTTGCTTATGAGTTATGCCAGTAGAAGGGTTAGCTTGGGGTCACTTGTGACCCTAAGCACCGTGTGACGTCTTGGGACCCAATTTCGGGGCGTTACAGAAAATAACATTCCTAAATGTAGAATTGGAGGTAGAAATTTAAATGAAACAACCCAATGGTTTTGTGGTTCCTGGTAAAGAAAAGAAAGTGTACAAAATTTTAAGGCACTTTATGGACTAAAACAAGCACACAAACAGTGGCATGTAAAGTTTAACCAAATCATGTTGGCAAACGGCTTCAAGATAAACGAATGTGATAAATGTGTTACATTAAAGACACTCCAAATCACAAAGTCATTATTTATTTTTATGTGAATGATATGTTGATCATCAGTAGAGACATTTCTAATATAAATACTACGAAACGTATGCTTGAGAGAAAATTTGATATGAAAGACCTTGGAGTTGCAAATATGATCTTAGGGATAAGAATCAATAAAACACTACAAGGGTTGGTGTTATCATAGTCTCATTACATTGAAAAAGTACTTGACAAGTTCAAGTATTTGGATTTTGGTATTGCTAAGACTCCATTAGATGTGAGCCTTACACTTCAAAAGAATAAAGGTGAAAGTGACTCACAGTTGGACTACACAAAAGTGTTGGAAAGTTTGATGTATATCATGAATTGTACGCGATCAGATACAGCATGTGCTATTAGTAAATTTAGTAGGTACACGAGTAATCTCATTCAAACTCATTGGATGGTAATAAAAAGAATTTTTGGGTATCTAAAATATACTCAAGATAATATTTTGCCTTATAATAAATATCCAGGGGTAATTAAAGGATATAGTGATGCAAATTGAATCACCGAATTGAATGAACTCAAAACTATGAGTGGATATGTATTTACTTTAGGTGGAGGAGCAGTCTCTTGAAAATCATCCAAACGGACATGTATTGCCTGCTCTACAATGGAATCTGAATTTATCATGTTAGATAATGCCGGTGAAGAAGATGAATGACTCTGAAATTTCTTGGAAGATATTCCTTATTGGGCCAAACCTTTGTCACCAATATGTATAAACTGTGATAGTCAAGTCGCGATAGGTAGGGCAGGGATAATGATGTACAACGGTAAATCTCGTCATATACGATGGAGACATAATACCGTTAGAGAACTAATCTCTAATGAAATTATAACTATTGAGTATGTGAAGTCAAAGGACAATGTGTCGGATCTACTTACAAAAAAGGCCTATCTAGAGAGGGAGTTGAGAGATCATCGAAGGGAATGGGTTTAAGGCCTAGGACGAGTCAGCATGGCGGTAACTCTACCTAGCAGACTAGAGACCCCAAGATCTAGGTTCAAGGAGATCAAACAAAGGTATGACTGATGGTTCAAAATTGTCAATATACTCAACTCATTCTCATGATGAACACAATGTTCAGAGAACAAGGATAAGGCTTAGGGTTTGAAACTTTTTAATGGTTTCTAAGTTTGGTAGGTTTGACCAAATATCTTGATCTATAGTATTAAATGTTTAGGAATCACCTATGTGAGAGTGAAGTGGAAGCCACTTCAAGGAGAATGTTAGTAAAGGTCTATTCTCTACGCTTTCATGAAATTGGGATGTGTTCATGGCTGAAACGAATAAAATTATGAGAACCATAAATGATAAAAGGCAGGTTGTGTGAATTTTGTTGTCTAGGTGTATATTAAAGATTAATGTTTCAAGGATATCAAATCTACCGATTGACCGAGTGTATCCAATGCAAGTTCACTATGAAAAGTTTAAAGGGAAATCCGCTTATCCAGATGCAACTAGTCTTTGCTTGTAAATCACACACTTGTCTGTAATTTTTTTAAAAAATAGCCATTCTCCATTCATGTGGGGGATTGTTTCATTTTTAAGAGGTGTGAATAGAAAATGAATAAGTATTTTTTTTAAAGACACCAAGAGAAAGGATGCAATTTGTATAGGCACTTTTTCGGATTGGATAATTATGACCTTTCCAAAGGGTTGTAACTTTTTCGAAGAGTTGCACCTTTATGAAGTGGTGCACCATTCGAACCATTGCTTCTCTTTATGAAGCAACACCTTGATGACTATAAATATCTAATTTTTTACTCAGGTAGTGACATGAAATTTTGAAGAAAAAAATACTCCTCTTTCTTGAAAAAATTCAAGTGTGATTTGCTACCTTTGAGTGCGTTCGTAGATCGACAGAATTTGAGGTACCACTATTCTGTCAAAGTGATTCATTTTATCCTGAGAGGATATATTTCGTAACCTCGGGTACTTGAGGAAAATATTTTCTTAAGGACATATCGTGAATTCGGTGGACTTGAATCTTTCTGTTTCATCTCTTTTTCTTAAAGATGATTTTACTAATTTTGTAGAAAATAGTTTGAAATTCATATTGATAGTTCTTCAACTGTTTGAACTTGCGTTTGAAGTTCTTGTAAATTTATTTTGACAGTTCATAAGTTGGTTGAACTTATGTTGAAGTTCTTAACATTCGATTTTGCTATTTTCCAAAAAATAGTTTGAACTTCATTTTGTTGGTCTTCATAAGTTGGGTTGAACTTATTGTTAAAAGTTTAAAATTATAAATACAGAGTGTAAGCTTCATTTGATTGTTCATATGATAATTTGAACATGTGTTTGAAGTTCTTGTTGAAAAATATAGATGTTACTAAACTCGAGAAGAACAAAATTGACTTCATCAAAGAGAAAGTCTCTTCAAAATAAAACTTTGAAGTCTACTGATCAAATTGGGCCTATAAGATGGGCTGATGCAAGTAAAGGAATCCTCTCAACATTAGGTCAAGAAAACAAGTCTGTGTTGCTGATGTGACAATGATGTGATGCATGTCTAATGCACTTCACACTGTAAAACTAATATTATAGTCTTTAGGTGTTATCTATTCTTTTTCATTTTATTTATAGATTCACATTCACCATCTCTCATCATCTTTTTTCCATTGTCACTATTTGATATTAAAGAAAGAGAGAAACAAAGAGGATTTGAGACCTCGACTCCATCAAAGAGAAAGTCTCATCCAAAATCAAACTTTGAACTTTGCTGATCAAATTGGGCCTACAAGATGGGCTGGTGCAAGTAAAGAAATGGGAAAAGGACACTGTGTAGCACTTTTTAAAACAAATAATCCAAGTTTGAGATTTTATCAAAAAGTGGCCAGTCCGGTATATTATTTTCACTTTATAGTCATTTCTTAATTTGTGTCATTTTGGCCCATGTAGTTCAGATACATTCCATATACAATACGGATACAGTTTTCAACTTGGGTCATTCGGCCATTTTAAAAATATCAGTTTTTTTTTGCTCTAAATTTTTTAACTGAAAAATATTCTTCTTTTTTTATTGTTTAGAAATAATAATTAAATATAAGTATATAAAAACAATATAATTGTTATATAGTATATGTATAGAAATTGTATAGTTCTATCAAATATGTATATGTATAAAATATATATATAAAAAATATATAGAAAGTGTATAAAAATTATATAATTGTTGTATAAAATATGTAAAAAAAAAATGTACAATTATTGTATAAATTGTGTATCGAAACTGTATAATTTTCATATAAAATATTTATATGTATAAGATATGTATAGAAATTGTATAGAAGGTGTGCAGAAACGGTATAGAACAAGCCAGCAAATTGAAATGGCTAGAAAGTGGAATATAAATTCCATGACCATTTTCGTGGAAATAGTTTAATTTGAAGTGTCGTTTCTGTCCTTTCTCCTAGAATTTATACTATAATGGTTTGACTTGGCTTGAATATAAAAAAAAAAAAAAAACTTTGTTTGTTTGATGTGGTTTCAACCAAAAATTGAGTCAAACCGGACCGTGAATACCCCTAGCTATTAATATCTTACAAAAATGCAATTTAACAAATCTTAAGAGATTTTGTATACTGAGTTTTGACTTTATTTTCTTTTTATGGAACCCGCCTGGGAAACCTCACTGCCACAAGCTCTACCCTTTGATATGAAAATTGTGCAATAGTTCGCAAACTACATATGATATGAAAATTGCATGTGGTTGAGCGGAAGACGGATGATGTATTCGGTCTCTAATCTCCCACATGAGAAATCCTCCTCCCAACTACTTAACCATTCCTTGCGGGCAAAACAAACAATTCGTCAAAAAAAAAACATATAGGATACAAAATAAGAAACTCAAAAGCATCCAAGTTAACAAAAAACATACAAATGTAACAACATGCAACAAGAAGTTTTCTCCTTGCAAATATGAATATTTAAGCAAAAGGAGAAACTGAAATATAGTACATTAATTCTTAATAATGGTCAATTAGACTGAGGCCTAATTAATTTGGGCTACGACCATATTTCAGAACCATCACAAATTCTTCAGCAGAAGCTCCAACTTTTGCTGTTTTTTCAGCAGTAGGTGTTGCATGTAACCACAGGTCTGCTAGATGATGTAGAGTCAAATTAGGACGAATTGGCATTCCTAACAAGCGAACTTCAACCCGCATGTCAAATTATTAAGATCGAAATAATCAGGTGTCATGCAGAAAGTAATCAAGCTAATTTTGAATGACGGTAAGTATTTAGTTACCTCGTCCTCGCTCTGGAGATTCAGTTTTTTCTCAAGGTACTTCATTATGTAGGAAGATGGCATGTTCACATTCCTATTTAACAAGAAAAAGATGTATAACATGTTCACTTTCCAACCAAACAACGAATAATACTTCAAGAAATAGTACTATGGTTATAATATTGAATGATCAAGCCACTAAACATTTCATATAGTGGTAAGATATGTTCAAAGTGTTATCCCTCATCTAAAATTGGTACAACTATCTGGAAAGAATATATAGACAGGATATATTTGTAATAAAAAGACTTACTTGATCTTTATTGTAGAGAACAAGAGACAGTATTTGAGAATTTTTCTTCTGTTTTTATTTCTTGACAATCATGTTTATTTATACAAGCTAAAGAATATTATCTTCTAAGCTAACCAATGAAAATAAAAACAAAAGAAGAAACTTCTCAGTTAAGCTAAAATAAAACAACTTTCTAGTCTAAGCTAAATATTTGGACTTGTGTTTTGTTGGTACTGATGACTGGTCTAATATGGGCCCGATCCTTTTATTTGGTTTGGCCTGCTCCATTTTCTTGTGTGAGATGAACTTCTCATTTTCTCGTTCTTTGTTACTGCGATGAACATCTCCATTGTTACTGTCAACAACTCCTCCCCCCTCAAGTTGGAGGGGAGTGAAATGAGTCCCAACTTGCCAATTAAAGAGTGATGTGAAGGCCCTAGACAAGGGTTTGGTGAGAAGGTCAGTGAGTTGAGAGGCTGCAGGAACAAAATAAAAGGAGATTAATTCGGTGAGAAATTATTGCCGAACAAAATGACAGTCAAGTTCGACGTGTTTGGTGCGTTCGTGGAAGACGGGGGTTTTGGCTATATGGATTGCCGTTTGGCTGTTGGAGTGAATAGTAATGGGAAGAGATGGAGGGACACCTAAGTCATGAAGGAGTCGATTCATCCAGGTAAGTTCGGCAACCCTAAGCCTCATGGAGCGATATTCGGCCTCAGCAGAGGATAAAGAAATGGACGATTGTTTCTTAGACTTCCAAGAGATGGGAGATCCACCAAGGGTAATATAGAACCCGCTGATTGAACGTCGAGAATCTACACAAGAACCCCAATCGGTGTCGCAAAAACCAAGGAGGGAAAATGAAGAGTCACTTGTAAAGAACAAACCTTGACCTGGGTTGGACCGTAGATAACGAAGAACTCGAAGAGCAGCATTGAAATGAGGAAGACGGGGTTGTTGCATATACTGGGAGAGATATTGGACAGCATAAGAAAGATCAGGGTGAGTATGTGTAAGGTAGTTGAGGTTTCCAATTAGGCGACAATAAACAGTAGGGCCAGTAATGAGTTCTCCGTAGCTAGATGAGAGCTTAACAGATGGATCCAATGGAGAAGAGACTAGAGGCAAATGAGCACAATCAAACTCAGCAAGTAGCTCAAGAGTGATTTTTCTTTGAGTAACAATCAACCCATTGTCTTCTCTGAAAAATTCAAGTCCCAAAAAATAGTGTAAGTGTTCCAGATCTTTATTTTAAATTCCGCATTGAGAAATTCCTTCAACCGTATGATAGTAGAGAAATCACTTCCAGTGATGATTATATCATCGACATATACAACAATGATAGTAATAAGATCCCTGGATTTCTTGTAAAATAGTGAGTAATCATTAAGTGATAAGTGAAAACCTTTGAAGTGGAGAGTTGATGATAGTCTAGTAAACCATTGTCGCGATGCTTGCCTTAACCCATAAAGTGATTTCTTGAGTCGACAAACAAGATTAGGACTAGGACAAACCATGCCTGCTAGAAACTTCATATAGACCTCTTCATCAAGGTCTCCATGAAGAAAGACATTACAGACATCTAGCTGAAAAAGAGGCCATTTTCTTTTTGCACTAATAGCCAAAAGACACCTTATAGTTGTCATTTTCGCCACTGGTGAAAATATTTCAGTAAAGTCAATCCCAGCCCTTTGAATATCACCTCGAACTACTAGTCTTGCTTTGAGTTTATCAATACTACCATAAGACCTATGTTTCACTTTGTACACCTATTTGCAGGGTAGAGCCCTTTTGCCTTTAGGTAGCTCCACTATATCCCAGGTTTGATTAGATATGAAGGCCTCAATTTCATCATTCATAGTTGCTTGCCAACCTGGGTACATTGCAACTTGTGCATAGGTAGTGGGCTCAGTGACAAAAGAGATAGAATTCACTATAAGTTAATTTGTAGAAGAAAGTGCAGTGAAGGGAAAAACCAAGGGACTAATAGGTGAAGTAAAGCAAGAAGTGGTAAGATCAGTGAGAAACACATTGTTATGGTAATAGTCATCTAAATAAGCAGGTTGTTTATGGGTTCTGGATGATTTTCTGGGTTCAAGGGGAGTAGTAGGTTAAGGTAAAAAATTATAGGGTCAGGGATAGAGGAGGTAGGATCAGAATTAATGTTAGAAAGAGGAGAAGGAGATGAAGGATCTTATGTAGTTGTGGATATAGGTGTTAAATTAGGGCCAGAAGGAATGGTATATGAATTTGTAGAGGTAGGATGTGAATGAGAGAAAATTAGAGCAGAGCCTGAAGTCCTCCTGAAAGGAAAAACTGTTTCATGGAAGTGAACATCTCTTCAAACAAATGTTTTCATGTCTTGTAAGGATAATAACTTATATCCTTTTTGTCCCGATGAATATCCCAAAAACACACAGGTAGTAGCTTTAGGTAAAAAATTTGATCTATTTGGAGTTAAAGTTGAAGCATAGCACAGACAACCAAAAGCCTAGAGAAATTGATATTTAGGAGGATAACCAAACAAAACTTCATGAGGGGTCTTACCATTTAAGACTCTGGAGGGGTATTTATTGATTAAAAAAGTAGACGTAAGAACACAATCATCCCAATAAGAAATAGGTAGGTTAGACTGAAACAACAAAGCCCTAGAAGTTTCTAAAAGATGTCTGTGCTTTCTCTCCACTATGCCATTCTGTTGAGGAGTAGAAATGCATGATGTTTGATGAAGAATTCCTTGAGAAAGCAGAAATTCAGAAGTAACAGTTCCCTTTTCCAATTCTAAAGCATTATCAGACCTGATGATTTTCACTTTGCTGTTAAACTGCCTTTGAAACATGGATAGAAACTGTTTTAGGATAGAAAAAACATTAGCCTTAGTGCTCAAGAGATAAGTCCAAGTAGTTCTGCTAAAATCATCTACTATGGTGAGAAAGTATTTGTAACCATTGTAGGTTGAATTTTTATAGGGACCCTATGTATCAATGTGAATTAAGCCAAAAGGTGATTTGATTTTAATGTGACTAAGTGGAAAGGGAAATTTAGTTTGCCTGGTACGATGACAAACATCACAAATAAAATTGGAATCACATTTGAAATTAAAGGAACTTAGCTTGTTCATTGATGAAATGGGCAAATGCCCTAGTCTTACATGCCATATATGAAAATCAGAACTGTTACTACTTGAAATTAAATTAGATAAGGAACTATAACTAGAAAATCTAGAACTAGAAAAGAAAACTATATCTTCCTTGACAGGACTCTTAGACTGGAGATTAAAAGGGAAAAAATGATAGAGTCCATTTTGTGCTTCACGAAGAACCAGAGGCCTTTCACTGAAGGGGCTTGAAAGACACATTTGGTAGAAGAAAACATGATTAAAAAATCTAATTGTGTGCGTAACTTGTGCACTAATAGGAGATTGAGCATAAATGTAGGCACAAAAAGCACATTATGAATAATGAGATCAGGAAATAGAGCAACAGTTCCTGAATAAGTCACTTTTACCCTAAAAGAATTAGGTAAAGTAATGTTGATGATTTGATTAAGGGGTGTGAGAGTAGTGAAGTTTGTTGCATCAAAACACATATGCTGACTCACCCCTAAATCTAAAATCCAAGGGTTAAAGTTTAAGAGTAGTAAACAGGAGACTGAACCATTACCAGCACAAGCAGCTGTAGCTGCAGAATCAACAAGTGAAACATCTGGTTGAGAGATCTTGGCCTGATTTAATAGATTTACCAATTGAGAAACTTGATCACTGGTGAAATGGTTCCCAACAACCTATCTTACACAATTTGGTAAAGAACTAGAATAACCAAGTAAATCAGAGGGAATAACAGCATTGCTCCTCACAGTATTTTGCATCCTTTTAGTTCTAGTGAACTTGAAATCATTAGGAAAGCTAATGATCCTGTAGCATTTATCAACTGTGTGTCCAACCTTCTTGCAGTGAGAACATGTCAAAGATGTGTTAATATTCTTGGATCTATATTCAGGAGTATGATTCCTCAGATTATTTTGAGAGTACTGAGGAGGTGCATTGCTGTCAGCAACCAATTATGAAGAGTGATCCCCCGCAGGGCTGGAGTAGACAGTAATCTCCCTTTGTTTTTCACCCTGATTAAGGAGAGAGTAAGCAAGACTCACAGAAGGTAAGGTAGAGGAGAAATCATTATGATGTTTCTCCTCACAGCCCCATAAGCTTCATTCAATCCCATAAGAAATTATATGAGCCTCTCATCTTATTGTGCTTTACTCATTCTCATCTTACCACCGCAGTCACACTCACAAGAGAAGATTTTTTTAGTGTTCAAGGTATCTAAATCATCCCATAACCCCTTGACTTTTGTGTAGTATGCTGCAATATCATGTGTTCCCTAGGACATCTCACTCATTTCCTTTTGTAGTTGATACAATTTGGCCCCATTAGATTGGCCAAATATGTCCTCAAGATACCTTCATAGTGCTTCAGCTATTTTGGAATAGAGCAGACTGTCAGCAATGTCTCTAGAAAGTGAATTCAGCAACCAACTGGTAACCATGTCATTGCACCGGATCCATGATTGCAGATCTAGATATTTAAGGGTTGGAGCCTTGCAGCTTCCATCAATAAATCCCAGCTTATTTTTAGCTAAGAGAGCAATGAGAATGGATCTTCTCCATCCCCCATAACCTTTTTCTTCAAAAATGTAGTTCACCAAAGACATCCCAGGTGAATCAGATGGATGAAGAAAATAAGGACTGCTTTGATCCAATACTTTCGATACGGTAGGGGAAGAAGGTGACTAAGAACTTGTGATTGCCATGGTAGGGAAAAGAAGGCTTCGAAGAGAGGATCTTCAAAGAATCTCTGATACCATGTAGAGAACAAGAGAGTATTTGAGAATTTTTCTTTTGTTTTTATTTCTTGTCAATCATGTTTATTTATACAAGCTAAAGAATCTTCTCTTCTAAGCTAAACAATGAAAATGAAAATAAAAGAAGAAACTTCTCTTCTAAGCGAAAATAAAAGAACTTTCTAGTCTAAGCTAAATATTTGGACTTGTGTTTGTTGGTACTGATGACTGGTCTAATATGGGCCCAATCCTTTTATTTTCTTTGGCCTGCTCCATTTCCTTGTGTGAGATGAACTTCTCATTTTCTCGTTCTTTGTTACTGCGATGAACGTCTCCATTGTTACTGTCAACATTTATGAAGCGGGTAGGAATCTGTGGTAACGTGAAGAACATTTGCTGAAACACCAATCACAAGGAAAAACGAGTTCTTTTTTTAAAATTCCATATCTAGTCAAATACCGTCACATAGATCGAAATACACAAAAGAGTAATACATAAAGTTGAAAGGCATAGAATTAAACTCACTGATTATCAGATGCAACCAAAGTGAACCAAATGGGATGGACTCTTTCATTCAGTACTCTAGTACTACCACTGGTTGTAGCTGCTGCTGCCTCATTAGTTACTTGAACTTGTGGCACATTAATATTTGATTCATCAGCATCAGTACGAGGAGGAGACGGAGGAGGAGGAGGAATAGGATTATTTGTTTCTTTTTTTTTTTCTGCCACGGCGTCCTTTTTTCCCTTTCCCTTTGTCATTAGTACTACTTGATGGTGTTGGTGCTGGTGTTGGTGCTGGTGTTGGTGATAGTGGTGGAACAACGACATTTGGTTTTTGAACAACATTTTGTTTTCCCACTTTGTGTTCCTTAATTTTGCGAGTAGGAACATACTCCTTGTCTTCTTCATCATCATCACCGTTCTCATCTTCATCATCGTCAAGATTGATTGGTATTTGAGTGGTGAATTTTGGAACAGGCTCTTTAGACTTGGATTTGCTGGAATTCAAGTCTTAAGTGACACCTTTTGTCACCAATTTGTGCAATGGTTCCCATAGGTCATTCATCCCATCCAATGGTTTAACACTTCTGTTGTTCTTTGAGATTCTATCATTCTTTGAGGATTCAGAAGCATAGGCAGAACTCTCAACCTTCAACAAGTGATCACAAGAGTTAGTATACTTATTCACCAAAAGGAATTCAAATTCTTTAGAATAAAATACACAAAGAAGTCAAGAAATTCAATGTATAGTATATATATAAAAGACTAATATATCTACATATATAGTGTAACTTTTCGCTATTAAGAGTTTTCAATTGACTCTCTTTTGATCTTTGTCCAACAGTCAACAAAATAATTCGAACTTAATGTCTATCATGTCAAGTTCCAATTTGCGACAAATTCAAGTTCCAATTCACAGAATACAACCTAGATCTATTAGTCTCAGATTCCAACCATGTCAATTCCTTTCTAGCTCCTTGAGTAATTATTAGCAAAGGTGCACTTCTCAGAGGTACATGTTGAACATTAACAGTTGAAAATTGAAAGTACTATTAGGGGATCAATCAAAATAATGAAGGACTAGACAAGAAATTACTTAACACTAACATATGACTAATTAAAACATAAAATGGATTTCAATTAAGTACCTGTTATTTATGTTGAGTAGCTTTGCCTGAAAGAAGAGGAGTACTGCTTGAACTTCCAGACAGATCTCCATTTATCTGGATTATATCAATTACAATTGCATTTTTCATTTCAGTTTGTCTCAAAAAGAATGATATTCTTCATACAACAACAACAACTACTATGTGCGCCTCAGTCTCAAATAAGTTAGAGTCGTCTATATGAATCGTCACAACTAAAAAAATAAAGGAGGTTTCATCAAGTGCATACCTGTTGTTTATGTTGAGTAGTTTTGCTCGAAAGAAGAGGAATGGTTGAACTTCCTGCCTGTGGATCTCCCTTATTCAGATCAACAACATAGTTAAATTTGGATGAATCTTGAAAACGAAGTTAAATTTGGATGAATCTTGAAAACGAGCAGCAGCATTAGTATTAGTATTATTATTTCGCGACCCTCTTCGTCTTCCTCTTCTTCCAACAACAACATGCTGAATCGGAGCATGATCATGATCGGTGGTGTAGTATTTACTATGGAAGAAATTGATTTCTCCTTTCTCCTTGAACTTGTAGCAACAGCCAAGGGGAGGAGGAGGACTTGGTGGACTATCAATGAGAATATTGGGACTACTATTAATATCACGGGAAAAGGCTTAAATATGTCACTCAATTATTAGAAATGGCTCATTTATGTCATTCGTTAAAAGTTGGGCTCATTCATGTCATTGCCGTTACAAAACTGGCTCATCCATGCCATTACTTTTAACAGCCGGTTTTTAGAAAATAGTTTTGCCACGTGGCGGCATATTAGAGGTTCACGTCATTTTTAATTTTTTTATTTATTTTTTATGCATTAAAAAGAACCCACCCAACTTTTTGATCCATTAAAAATTAGTTTGATCTATGCTTTTAAAATTTGAGATTATTTGTATATTGCCCCATATCAATAGTTTTTTTTTCCTTTTCTGGCTTTCACGTGTGACTCTGTTCACAATACAGATTAATAATATGATCATCTCCCTTTGAACTAAGTTTTACTTGATTAATTACTATTAATGAGTTAATTTTGAGATTATTTGTGTATCGCCTCATATCATCCGAGTATTTATAGTTACCAAGCTCATTAACTTTTTTTTTGGTTGTATGCGGCTTAAAATTGTGGTCAAATATAGTAAATTGATTCATAGACAAGCAAAGACAATAAGACAATACGTCTCATGCCGTCACTCTATCATCCTCATACCCATCCTGCAAAAATTTCAGTACAGTGGCGTTGATATCAATTATTGTGCTAATTAATTATCATAAAATACTTTTAATATTGTATGATATCATTCGCTTTGAACCAAATTGACATTTTTTTTTCAAGAGACCTTAAATATCCAACATTTTATAAATAATTTTATTTCTTTTTTACTTTTCACGTGGGACATTGTTCTATCAAACACTCATTATACTGCTCCCTTTCATCTTTTTTAATATGTCGTTTAATGTTTTGACACAATCATATATTAAGATAATTATTTGACAATCAACATTAATCATAGGAGGTAGAATATTTGTCTAAATTACAATTATGTTTTTCTTAAATTACAATTTGATTTAATGATATAGTTACATAAAAATTGGTGAGACGTAATAGTTTTATATCCTTATATAATTAATTTTAAGTGGTCCAATCCTAATTGAAAATTGAATAAAAACAATATATAAGACATGCATGCAAGTTACAACTCACAAGTATTATGTATGTATAGTCTTTATCATTTCATTATATACTTAATTCAATGAATTGATTAATTCCAAAATTTTATTGTTCTTTTCTCTTTAATGAAATAAAATATCTAAGAAGAAAGAATAAAATGAAGATGACATGGAATTTGTATAATATAGTCTAATTTGTATAATATAGTCTAAGGCCAGTTGGCATATATAAAAACAAAAGTAAATCCAATATATTTTTGATAAGTTAGATAACATGGGAGTACTATATATTTGTGTGGGAGTATAAAATAAATTAATGTATATTTTATATATATATATATATATATATATATGTTCATTGATTTCTTCATAGATATTTTTATGTTATTTTAAAATCTTTTAATGAAAATTTTGACTCTACAATTAACCTAATCGTCATAGATCAAACTAATTTTTAATGGATAAAAAAGTTGGGTGGATTCTTTTTAATGGATAAAAAAAAATTAATTTTTTTTTTAAAATGACGTGGACCTCTAATAAGCTGCCACGTGACAAAACTGTTTTCTAAAAATCGGCTGTTAAAAGTAATGGCATGGATGGGCCAGTTTTGTTACGGCGATGGCATGAATGAGTCCAACTTTTAACGGATGGCATAAATGAGTCATTTCTGATAGTTCAGTGACATATTTGAGCCTTTTCCCTAATATTCATGTCCTCATGAGCTAACTTTTTGTGTTCTATTTTTTTCGGTTTATTTTCGTTGAGTCCACTCTCAATTAATTCTCTTCTTTTAGCTGATATTATGTCTCTAATCCCTTGCACATGATGATCAGGCCTGTAAAATTAAGCTTATAAGGTTATATATAAAAAAAAACATACATATATATGGTTCTGTAACCCATGCTAAATCTGTCAGTACTGGGATGGAATTACAGTTCTGCTTACTAGTTCGATGAAACCAAGTAGTCAAAAGAGCAAACGATTCAATTTTTTTTTTTTTTAAAGATTAAAGTCAAAGAATAAATTATTGTAACACTTTCAAATAAAATGGAAGTAACTTTTTTTTTTTTTTCAAATAGAATAGTAACTGTATCACATAAAGTGAAGAATATACCTGATTTTCTGCAAGGGGGCAGCACCTAGATCCAAATTGCATTCTGGACAAAATTTCAATTTCTCTTCTGTTATCTTCCTTGTTATGCACTTCTTGCAAACTGTACAAAATATTAAACATGAATTAATCAGATTTCAGGAGGAAAAAAAACACAAAAGCCCCATTAAAATTCACAAAATTATCCGAAACAGCCTTCCAAGGTAGGAAAAGGGCTATGTACGCTCTACCCTACACAGACTACACTCGTTCCCTACATTGGATTGTTGTCGTTGTAAAACAAAAGAACTTTGACAGATAACAAATTTCTTTTAGTGAGAAGTAACCTTTTAATTCTTGAATAATATGAAAATTTTCAAGCTGAAAATTGGGTATTTGTATATAGATTTGAAGTTTAGAGAAAAAAAGGGACAAGAATGAAAAAAGAAAAATTGTTGAACCATGCAAAATTTCACCTCTTTTGATAGCTACAAGAAATTAAATCCAGAAATAAGACATAAAAATAATCTATAGTAGTTTTTCTCGACTAGGGCCAAATGCAACTAACTGATCATACAAGAAAGTTAAAAAAGAAAAAAAAAAAGTCCATGCAAAGACCTAGATCACATAAACCTTGAAAATGACACAAACTCTACTGTAAAAGAATAATGGGAAAAGACTCAAATATGTCATTGAACTATCAGAAATACTCATTTATACCATCAGTTAAAAGTTTAGCTCATTCATGCCATCGCCGTTATAAAATCGGCACATCCATGCCATTAATTTTTAACGGTGATTTTCAAAAATAGCTTTGCCACGTGGCCTTTTATTAAAGGTCCACGTCATTAATTAAAATAAGGAAAAAGGCTCAAGTATGCCACTGAACTATCAGAAATGACTCATTTATGCCATCGGTTAAAAGTTCAGCTCATTTATGTCATCGTCGTTATAAAATCAGCTCACCCATTTCATTACTTTTTAATGGTGGGTTTTCAAAAATAGTTTTGCCATGTGGCCTTTTATTAGAGGTCCACGATATTAATTAAAATAAACCAATATTAATTTCAAAATATCTTAGACCCATTAAAAACAACCGATTCATTTAACATAACCCGACCCACACCCATTAAAATATTTTTTTTCCTACAATAACAACTATTTTTCTAATCAGTTAAATAATGATTAATGTATATCCTTTGGCTATTTCTAGTTCATTCTAAATCATTATAAATGTTACGCTTGACAGAAACCTCAAAAATTCTATCCTATAGTAACTGATTAACTTTAATTCCAGTGACTCCAATATTTACTCCGAAGTTGCTAGAAAATAAGCTAATGAACGATTAGGGCAAGCAAGAAAAAGTAAGAGGCGTACCGATACAACTTCTTCATTCTCCCATCACGAATTAGGGGAGTATACATTATTGAAATATTATTTTCAAATAACGACTTAAAAGAAGTCTGTTATCCCAATTATGCCGCCATGTATATGGAATAACTTCTCCCATCACGAATTAGTGGAGCATACATTGTTGAAAAATTATTTTCAAATAACGGCTTAAAAGAAATCTGTTGTTCTAATTATCCCGCCATATATATGGGATAACTTCTCCTATCATTATGGTATAAATGCTGGAATAAATAATTCCGATTCTAACTAATTTCAGATATTTTGAAATTAATATTGATTTCTTTTAATTAATGGCGTGAACTTCTAATAAAAGACCTCGTGGCAAAGCTATTTTTAAAAACTCATCATTAAAAAGTAATGGCATGAGTGGGTTGATTTTATAACAGTGATGGCATAAATGAGCCGAACTTTTAACTGATGACATAAATGAGTCATTTATGATAGTTCAGTGGCATATTTGAGCCTTTTTTATTATTTTAATTAATGACGTGGACCTCTAATAAAAGGCCACGTGGCAAAGTTGTTTTTGAAAACTACCGTTAAAAAGTAATGGCATGGATGAGTTGGTTTTGTAACGGCGATGACATGAATGAGCTCAACTTTTAACTGATGACATAAATGAGCCATTTCTGATAGTTCAGTGGCATATTTGAGCCTTTTCCCAAGAATAAAAGTCCATCCAAAGACCTAGACTCGTGAACTATTTCTTCCATTGCTTTAACACCATGAATGATACCACCACCTTCAGTGAAGAACCTATACTATACAATGGGCTTAATTATTTTTTTTCTTGTTTCTTTCCTTTTTTTTTCTTTTAGGGTTGTGTACCGGACAACTTGTGTGTAACTCAATTATTTTGTATATATGTCGGATAATTCTATGTAAAGGTAAAATCAAAATTTGAAGTTTATGGATTCGTAGAGATATCTAGATTTTAACAAGCGAGTCATGAGATAATTACTTTTAAAATTACCTTGCTAACAACGTGAAGTAAGCAACTCAATTCTTTTGTACATATGTCGGATAATTCTATGTAAAGGCAAAATCAAAATTTGAAGTTTATGAATTCGCAGAGATATCTAGATTTTAACAATCGAGTCACGAGATAATTACTTTTAAAATTACCTTGCTAACAACTTGAAGTAAGCAACTCAATTATTTTTTACATATATCAGATAATTCTATGTAAAGGCAGATTCAAAATTTGAAGTTTATGAATTTTTAGATACTTTTAGACTTTAACAAGCGAGTCACAAGATAATTACTTTTAAAATTACCTTGCTAACAACGTGAAGTAAATAAATAAAAATAACAAAAGTATAAACCAATCACAAGTTTTCATCTCAACACTACTTTTTGTTGTACATATCGTAATGGAAAAATTATTTCTAAAGTATATACACAACTTAAATTATACCCTAGGATGCACACAAATAATTTTAGGAGTGAACAGTTCTTGCACTTCAACACTTGGAAATTTCAAATTTTCTTTAAGTATTTTTCCTTTTAAGTCAACCAAAAATTGTTAAATTTGCAAGTAAATTTGTACTACTTTTTCATCACCAATAAAAAGGATAAATTAATAAATATATATGTTGTTGGTGGGGTTGGAACCCATGTCTGAGTCCAAAGAGGCCTTAATAGTGGCCATCTACAACTAATCCAAGCAAGAGTTTTATATCAGTGGTTTCACTTTATATACTCCCTCCGTTTTAAAAAGAATGACCTACTTTCCTTTTTAGTCTATTTAAAAAAGAATACCCCTTTCCTTTTTTGGCAATACTTTAATTTCAACTTTCCGCATGACATGTTTAGAATCACAAGATTAAAGGATATTTTGGTACATTTGACACAACTTTAATTTAAGGTCATAAGATTCAAAAGTCTTCTTTATTTTCTTAAACTTTGTGTCAAGTCAAAGTAGGTCATTCTTTTTTAAACGGAGAGAGTAATTATATACATATTGTTAGAGTACGTGCCCTACTAACCAGTGACTTTAACGTAAGAGTTGCCTATGGATGGAACGGGTTGTCTGACGTGTTCCAAGGAAGCAGTAAAACAGGAAGTAAAGAACACAATGATTTTTACGTGGAAAACACCCAGTTCAAGAAGGTGTAAAAAACCACGACCTGTACCTTTACAGAATTTAACCCCAACTTTACTAAATAACTCTGAGCCTCAACAACGACTGATTACAAAACTCTTGTAACCAACAACTAGGAATTATAAACTCTAATTCCTATACCTCAATAACTAGGAATCATAAACTCTAATTCCTATAACTCAACAACTAGGAATCATAAACTCTAATTCCTATAACTCAACAATCACCCTTGACTGTTGAACCCACTTCGAGTTATCCCAAACTTGAAGTTAACTCAACTCAGTATTGTTCCTAAACAAACAATCTAGGAAAGAAATAAATTACAATTCAATAAGAACAATACATTTAAACTGACTCATGAACTGTAAAGTTCTGTCCTGTAAAACAGGTTCGTCAATCAATTCCTTTGTACTGGCAACACTTGAATCTTCAGTCAGAATTCTCTCAATTATGAATTTTCTCAATTTTCTCATGTTTAGCCTTTTCTCTCTCTGTAAGTGCGCAGTTTATTCTGACTGATACATCTTCTAATTAAGCACAACTCTCTAAAGAGTCATTCTTTATTTCAAACTCCTCCTTCAATCAGAACTCTCATTGCATAGAGTTCTATTTTAAGTGAGACTCCTTCTTCAATTCCAACTCTTGTCTCCTTAGTGTTGTATTCAAACTCCAACTCTCCAAAGGGTCCTTCAAATTGTACGTTTTGCATAGACTTCTTCAATTTTCAGAATCTTTCTCCTTCTACACATAGAACTCTTAAGGATATGCTCAGAAGTGAAACTCCTTCTTCACATAGGACTCCTTTTTCAACTCAACTTGCTTTTCCTTATCATTAAGTGTTTGAATCAAATTCAACTTTTTCTATTTTCCACGTGCTCAGTAAGTTGAAGTTTTCAGTTGAACTGAATTAACTCATTCTGATTTTTAATTATTTATTCTGTAGACTACACTCTTGAACTTGTCGGATCAGTGGAACACGTATATCAACTTGTTTCATTCATATTTTCATTCATCAAAACTTCAAGGTTCCATCACATATATTCAGAATTTAGTAATATAAATATAGGGTCTATGTAAAAGCTACTGGGTTCTCCGAAACCCCGTAGGGTATTGTAGCTCCCCCTGAATGTACTATCAAAATAGGAATCTCATTGCAAATCTCATAACACATACGCACGTAATGTGGTTATTCGTTTTAGAGCAATGAACAATAGAAGGATGAATCTGGCTCATTTTTAAAAAAATTTAAGGATGATTTGAATTATTGAAATATTGTTATAAATATATTTACATTATAGTGAATGTCTATCAAGATCTACTTTGATATCTATTAGAATTTGAAGCATCTGTCTTTTACTCAGACTAGGAGTAAATTTTTCCTATAAATAGAGGGATTTTGTTCATTGTAATGACTATTAATATAATTTCTCATCTTCAAGAGAAGAAATAAGAATTACTTTCTCCTATCTCTCTACTCTTGTTCTTTATTCTTTCTTGCTTTATAATACATTATCAGCACGAGACTCTGCCAAATAGGTGAGATTATAAATCTTAAGGATTTCAAGGTTTGTAATTTCTTATGTTATTTATCTTTTGCTACTAATAATATAACTATTGTTAGATTTGAGGAAAAATAATTGGTTTGGAACCATTTATGTTTTAAATTTATTCCTCAAGAACAATATTATCAAAAGGGATGATAATATGTTGGGTTCAAGTCCTATCAATTTATGCCTAAGACGCCTTTATATGGATAAGACGTTGAGATTGGATCTCAATGCATGTATTGATAATATTATGATGGCTAAGGCAAAATAATGGATATTTGATGAAAAGTCATGAAATATATCCCATTGATATGCTCTATTCCGTGAATTGAATGTGGTAGCAATAAATCATATGTATGCCTCAATTTGTTTTTGAAGTAGCTATCATAATTTGATACTCTTAAGGCATGATTATATTTCATTCCTGGGGAATGAGAAGCTTATTAATGCAAACGTGCACTTGATTGTGATGGTATCACAACTCACCTCCGAATAAGGCAGAATAACTGAGAAGAGTTATTTCAAAATCTACTTCTAAAGTAGTAAATCTGAAATTTATTCATGTAATAGTAAATCTGAAATTTACTAAAGAAAAAAGTACATCTCATGGTAAACTTGGAGTTTACTAGCATAAAAGTTCATAAGTTGACATGAACGATTGCGACATCTTAAAGATGTGCATATTAAGTATTAAACATATATTGAATAATTTGAAAATTCTTCATGAACTATAATGTTGTTTGTTCTCATGATACGTTGGTTGAACCAACTAATTTTGGAATTGGATCCCTTAAACTCTGAAAAGTATAATAGGTGAATATGGGCTCGTTCACCTATCATGTGATATGTTGAAAAGATGCATCAATAAGATAATCACATGTATATTCATTGTCAACCTACGTTTGACACTCATAAAATTGCTTGCTCAATAAATTTGAATTAAAAGCATAACTTTCAGATTGTGTAATCAAGATAATTCATCTTGATGATGATGGTTTAGCATTGAATGCCTTTCATAAATAACTAAACCATTGCTAATGATAACAAAGCTTCATGTGTTGGTCTGAAATATGTTATGTTGCATACAATAACACTTGTATGCATTAGACCAATAAATTATGATTATTTCTTCCCCCTAAATTGGTTCAAGGTCATGAACCAACTATTCCATCTAATAGTTTTGATGTGTGGTATACGATTAATGAATATACCATGATACACAAAGATGGATTCTTCAAAGAAGATGAGGATGAATGTTAGTTTTTCTAACATAAGGGGGAGATTATAAGCAGCTATGAAATATGTTAAGAATTATCATAAGATCCTCATTCATAAGATAATTCAAGTCAAATGCCGAAAGCATCTCATATTTAAGCTGCAAGTGCTCCTATTTTGTATCCTTGAAGAACAAAGTCTATGCATGCATGAAGCACGTTAGACTAATCGGTTCCAAATGAAACAAGGAGCAAATAATCATAATAAGAAGACAATGTGCTCTTGAAGAGCCTACGAAATAACACTTCATGAAACCTTATGAGAGGTTCAGGTACCTGAAAATAATGAAGTGATGAGATCTCAAAATGTTATGTCGCATTATGAACCGATACAAAATGATATATCATTAACGATATCTTTGATACGATATTGGCGTAATATTATAAAATATTATGAGTATCTGAATTCTACGTTTATTTAAGTATGATGACATAGAAACATTTATCAAGTGACATGAAAGGATGCATCTTGGTAAGTGTAAAACTTATTTGATTTGCAGTCCAGACACTTGGAGATGTCACATATGACATGTTAAATATTGTCACTTGACAAAATTCATATGAAACTTTCTAAGGATTCAAAATGTTTGAAGCATATAAAAGTTTCTGGGAAGCTTATTTAGAATCCTTATATTGTATAAGCTTATATCTTGAAAATCATTAAAACTCTTGGAGAGTTTTCAAAAGCAATAAGATTATTTGTTGAAGTATGAAACATACCGAATTGGATAGGTCCTGAAGTACCATATCTTAGTTTAATTGGTGTACTAATGTATCTTGAAAATACTACAAGGACTGATATAGCCTTTTCGGTTAATTTGTTAGCAAGATATAGTTCCTCTCCTATTAGGAGACATCGAAATGAGATCAAACCTGATGGTTTTATTCTAAAGCCTACAGTCTTAATCTTGTTGGTTATGCTGATACTCAGTACTTATCTGATCCGTATAAAGCTCGGTCTCAAATAGGCTATGTGTTCATATGTGGTGGTACTACAATATCTTGGAGATATACAAAGCAGTATATCATAGCCACTTCATCGAATCATGCTGAGATAATAGCTATTAATGAAGCAAGCCGAAAATGTGTATGGTTGAGGTCCATGATACATCTCATTCGAGAAAAATGTGGTGTGAAATATGACAATATACCTATAATTTTATACGGAGATAATGCATCATGCATATAACATCTTAATGGAGGATTCATAAAAGGAGATAGAACGAAGCACACTTCCTCAAAGCTTTTCTACATACATGAGCTACAAAAGAATGGTGATATCCACGTGCAACAGATTTGTTCAAGTGAAAATATGGCTGATTTATTCACCATCCATCCATCTATCGATCTATCTATCGATCTATCTGTCGATATGTCTGTCTATCTATCTATCTATCTATCTATCTATCTATCTATCTATCTATCGATCGATCTATCGATCTATCGATCTATCTATCTATCTATCTATTTATCTATCTATTTATCTATCTATCTTTCTATCTATCTATCTTTCTATCTGTCGATCTATCTATCTATCTATCTATCTATCTATCTGTCTATCTATCTATCTATCTATCTATCTATCTGTCTATCTGTCTGTCTATCTGTCTGTCTATCTGTCTGTCTATCTGTCTGTCGATCTATCTGTCGATCTGTCTGTCGATCTGTCTGTCGATTTGTCTGTCGATCTGTCTGTCGATCTGTCTGTCGATCTGTCTATTGATTTATCTGTCGATCTGTCTGTCTATCTGTCTGTCTATCTGTCTGTCTATCTGTCTGTAGATATGTCTGTAGATATGTCTGTCTATCTGTCTGTCTACCTGTCTGTCTACCTGTCTATCTACCTGTCGATCTATCGATCTATCTATCTATCTATCTATCTATCTATCTATCTATCTATCTGTCTGTCTGTCTGTCTGTCTGTCTGTCTATCTATCTATCTATCTGTCTATCTATCTGTCTATCTGTCTGTCTATCTGTCTGTCTATCTGTCTGTCGATCTGTCTGTCGATCTGTCTGTCGATCTGTCTGTCGATCTATCTGTCGATCTGTCTGTCGATCTGTCTGTCGATCTGTCTGTCGATCTGTCTATCTGTCTGTCTATCTGTCTGTCTATCTGTCTGTCTATCTGTCTGTCTATCTGTCTGTCTACCTGTCTGTCTACCTGTCTGTCTACCTGTCGATCTATCTATCTATCTGTCTGTCTGTCTGTCTGTCTGTCTGTCTGTCTGTCTGTCTGTCTGTCTGTCTGTCTGTCTGTCTGTCTGTCTGTCTGTCTGTCTGTCTGTCTGTCTGTCTATCTATCTATCTATCTATCTATCTGTCTATCTGTCTGTCTATCTATCTGTCTATCTGTCTGTCTATCTGTCTGTCGATCTGTCTGTTGATCTGTCTGTCGATCAGTCTGTCGATCTGTCTGTATCCTAAAATAATCGTGATACAAAAATATATACAAGACAAATTTTTGATTAATTTTAAAACCCTAAATTTTAGGATTTGTGCTATAGTCAAATAAGGAAAGACTTAAAAGTAAATACATAATTACCCCCTGATGTTGGCCGAGATTTTCAAAAAGACACCTAAACTTTGAATTCAACCTATTACCCCACGATTCTTACTTAATCCGTTGCAAATGCACCATTTTTCGTTGAATCTCAGTCACAACAAAGAGAGTGAACACATGCACTAATCAGGTGTTGCCACGTGTTAAATGTATTTAATTTCATATTTTATTTATTTTTTTAATAATTTTTTTATTTAATTTATCACCACATCCCACCCCCTCTTCCTCCACCCCCTCGCGTCCAGAAACCTCCCCTCACCCCTCCACCCCGCTCCAGCTCCATTAAAATGTAGCTTAGAAGCTCCTGTACAATCTCAATTTAAATGGAGCTTTAAGCTCCATTTTTTTTTATTTATGACCCCACCCTACTCCCATCCCCACTCCATCCAACATCTCCCTCCCCCATCCCCGATATAGTTTTCTCCATTAAAATGAAGTTTAAAGATCCATTAAAATAGAGATTGTACATCAACTTTTCTTTTTAAAATTATGGTAATGATGATGTTTTTGTTGATTTAATTGATGTTGGTGCTGCTGTAATTGATGTTGTTATTGTTGTTATAATTGATGATGTTGCTATTGTAATTGATATTTTTGTCGAGTTATGGTGATGAAGAAGAAGTTGGGGAAGAAGACAATAGTGGATGGATGGGTTTATGAAATAATTTTAAAAAATAAATAAATATTAATTTTTTTCTTTCAAAAAAAAATATAAATTATATATTAATTATTTACACGTGACAGCTTTTAACTGGTCAAAAAAGTTAAATTTGAGCCCTTTCACGCGCCTGAGCCGCGTGTATACATGCAGAGGTCCAAAATGGTGTATTTGCAACGGAATAAAGAAGAATCGTGGGGTAATAGGTCGAATTCAAAGTTTAGGTGTCCTTTTGAAAATCTCGACCAATATCAGGGGGGTAATTATGTATTTACTCAAGACTTAATAATAATAAATGTAGTTGATTTTAAAATATATAGAATTTAAATAGTAAAACAATAATTTTATCAATTGAAAAGAATATTAATGAAAGGCAAAAAGTTCGAATAATTTTTATAAGGTATAATTGATTAAATAGGAATTTAGTCATTATACGTACTTATTTCCTACTTCTAAAATAACGTTGTTTTTACAGCGGGTTAATTTTATTCTTAGGATTCTATATATTTGTACTTTATGTAAAATGTAATTATAATGAGATGATTTAAATAATAGAAAATATAATTTAATTTATAACATAAATCGTAATAATTAAGTTTAAAATTTTATACACATTTAAAATACTTTATATAAACTAGTAAATAGTGAGTAAAATTTATTATAATTTTACACCATAGTTTAAAATTTTATGTATATAAACATGCATATTGAAGAATAAATGGTAAAGTAAGGCCCAACCCGAAAAAATCCCAATAATTTACAAAAGACAGAAAAAAATGAATTAGAAAAGTCAACAAATAATATTTGTACTTTTTCTGAACTCCAGAAACGTCTATTTCTCCTCACTATCTTTTTCCTCAGACATGTTCTTTCAACTATTATGATACTACATATCATTATATCAAAAAATTGATGAATAAGTTAAAATCATCAAGCTCAAAATTGAACTTTGACAGACCAAATCATCAAGCTTCGCTTGTAATTTTCCTCTTCTTTCCCTTTTTCCTTCATTTTTCATGCTTTAACACATTTTAAGATTTAACCTTTTTAACCCTTTTTGCTTTACATTTTCTATGTTTTGATTTCTTAAAATCATTGTTGCTTTATATGTTCCAAATTTTAACTTTTTGTTACTCCTTTTGCTTTGCATGTTCGAAGATTTAATCTTTTAAAATCCATTTTTCTTTAATTTCTTGTTTCAAGTGTGATTTGCTTGATTTTGATCTATAATATGTGTCAGGTATGCTTAGTCTTGCCAATTTTGACTGTCTTGATGTTTGCATGTCAGCTGAGATACTTGAATTTAAGTACGGAATAGTAATAGAAGCAGGTAAATAGAAATATTATCTAGATATATTATTGTGAGATAAAAGATACTTGATAAAATAGTTGAGATGTGTAACCTAAATCATGCACCATTACTTTAAGGATATGTTGTGGTAAAAATGATTAATGGATCATTTACAAGTAGGACGAGATATCACCTCATAGTGGAACATGCCAGTTATGTATTTGAGATTTAAGTATGGTGATGTGGTGTGGTGCTAGACAAAATTATGACAATAGAAGTAGAAGGCATCTGGTGTTCGATTACTCTTTACCCAAGTTTTAACTGTGTAGCAATCTCTAGGTTTCTAATTTCTGATTCGCACCTGGATCCCTCCTATTTTGCTGAATTCTTTTCGATGACTGAAGTAGTGTAGGCTAAGGCTCGCGAAATTTTGTAACTGTATTTATCCAGCTTGTATGTTAGGAAAGTGTCCAATGAGAGGTAGATGTTGCATTACTTAAAACTTTTTCTGATAAACCA
The DNA here is from genome assembly GCA_030864215.1 of Capsicum pubescens. Classification (NCBI taxonomy): domain Eukaryota; kingdom Viridiplantae; phylum Streptophyta; class Magnoliopsida; order Solanales; family Solanaceae; genus Capsicum; species Capsicum pubescens. The sequence goes on from CM061546.1 coordinate 39,390,504, forward strand.
ATTTGAATTGCGTTAACAATTAAAAAAAGGAATGAAATGGTAAACAATTAATATTAAGAGATTGGGAATCAGATCACATACTTGAAGATGCATCAATCTAAATTTTTGTTCTTATTACTTATGTATAATTGTATGACCTTTTGAATTTTTCTTCTCCTTTATCATCATATAGAAGGTTGTTTTAAAATTTAAGTCGTGTTTATGTGGTATACTGGTATTTGTCCTTGTTTGTGCCTTTGACTCATTAACTCTCTGTCTCTGATTTAACACAGAGAAGTATATTGAAGCGCTAGCTTTTCCAGCTTTGATCTATTTCATCGTCTACCAAGCATACTCTAGCTTCGTCAGCTCCATCTCCAAGTTTTATGAGTTCCTCTTGGACTAATGATGAAATCATTTTGTCCCTTGAACAGATTGATCATGGATCACCCAATCGTGATGATGTAATTGTCGATAATCTCTATCAGTATGATTCTTCAAATTTGCCAAGTAATAATTCTAAGCTTCTGCTAAATATATTTATTCTTCAAGTCAATTTAAAATTACTAAATTTGACTGTAAATAAATGTAGCTATATTTTTACTAAAGGTGTGAGATATTATATTTTGATGGAGAAAGGATGGCATAACTCGAATTAGTTAAATGTACTTTAGAAACATAAATCTCATCATGCAAAAATAACATAATTTTTTAATTCTGCAAATTACATCATACAAGTTACGTAACTTTTTTACTTTTGCAACTATGAATATATGGTTCTGTAATCCATAATACACACGTCATGTGGTTCTTGAGTTTGGAACTATGAAAAATAGAAGGATGAATCTTGCTCAGTTTTACAAATTTTAAGAATGATTTAAATTATTCAAATATAACTTACTTATACATTATAACTTTTACATGTTTATTTACCTCCTATTTTTGTTTGAAGAAGAATATATATCACCTTAAGATTATAGTATTAGTCTCATAATGTAAAGTGCATCACATATGCATCACGTTACTGGCACGCCAGCATCGCATCAGTACCACGTTAGAACAACATCGGGAACTATATTTTAATTTTTTAATTTTTTTGTTTGTTCACGATTTTTTCTTTTTCTTATATTTTTATACACTAATTAATTCATGATTCCTTATTAATTAAAGAAAAATAGAGGTCAGTTACAATGAATTTAAAAAAGAATAACATTGAAAAGACCCCCCCCCCCCCCCAAAAAAAAAAGAAAAAAAGAAAAAAAAAATCGCAAGTAGAACAAATGATTTATCAAACTCACCACAATAAAAGAAAAATTAAAAAAGAGAAAGATCTAGCCAATCATTCTTCTACTGATTATTCAAGTTCAATATTCTATAAGTTCCTAGATCATATCGAATGGAAGGTCCTTAAGAAAGAGGTTGAAGTCATCAGTTCAAATCCGATAATGCTTCATTTTATTAAATCATCTTTTTCTTAAAAAGGAAAGAACGTAAAAAGAAATTCAAAAATTCAAGACCTTGAAATCATAAGTACAGATGATTGACCAACATCACTGAAATAAAAAAAAAAAAAGAACCCCCTCCAAAGAATTATATTTAGATGATTTATTTTTTAAGAAAAACATCGAAAAAGGGTAAAATGAATCAAAATTTAAAGATCATGAAATCACAAGTGCAAATAATTTAATTATCAACATCACCCAATTAAAAAAATTTCAAAAAAAAAAAGAATTAACTTCTTAAAGAACATTAGAAAAAATGTAACAAAAAAAATTCAATCTTGATCCTAGAACAAAAAGTCAATCTTGCCATGAGCTTGACTAAGTGTTTAAAATCGAAAAAGTAAACTGAACTTTATTTAAGAAGAAGAACGCGAGCATCGAAAAAATTCAGAGATCATGAAATCACAAGTACAAATGATATATCAATATTCAACATCACTCATATAAAAAATGAATTTCACTAAGCCTTTTCCTTCCACTGCTCACAACTTGCACCATCATTGTGAATTGCCAGTGTAACTTATCCTTATATTTTTATATACATTAATTAATTTCTAATTCCCAATTAGTTCAATAAAAATAAAGGTCATTTACAATGAATTTTACAAAGTTTTTTTCCTTTTAGTATTCGCTAATTGCACCGTCATCGCAAACCGTAGATTCTTCCACTGGAGATCCTCTAGCAAATTCTATTTTCCCACAATAGAAGTCTTTATTATTTTCTAAGATAATCTGAAACTTCTGAGAATCATCACTTCAATTCATGAGAGTACGAAGTAAAGAAAATTAGGTGGATATTGAGGGAGATTTTTCTACTTTTTGTTTGTGTGTCTGTATCATATGAGAAATCGAAAGAAAAGTGTGTTGTGTGTGGTGTGGGATTTGAAGAAGAAAAAATACTACATATCAAAGCTTTTGCTAAATATTCTTCTTCTTTAACCCAATTCAAAATTACTAAATGTGACAGTAAATATGTGATAGCTACCTCTTTAATTACTGCCGGCGAAAGAAATTAAATTTTGATGAAAAACAGGTGCCACAAATCAAGTCATTTTAATGTACTTTTGAAAACATAAATCTCATTCTGCAAATCTTGTGACTTTTTGATTTCACTAATCTTTATTCGATGTGATTTATAAAATATTACCTAAAAACTCCAAAAAAAAAATTCCCTCTACACTACCTTAGAAGATTTTAAACTACATCTCTCATACTTTAATTAAAAATTATAAACATATTACATAATGATTACATAGGCTATTTATTAGACTGAGGCCTAATTAATTTGGGCTACGACCATATTTCAAAACCATTACAAATTCTTCAGCAGAAGCTCCAACTTTTACTATTTTTTAAGCAGTAGGTGTTGCATGTAACCACAGGTCTGCTAGATGATGCAGAGGCAAATTAGGACGAATCGGGACTCTTGACATATGAACTTCAACCTACATATCAAATTATTAGAATCGAAATAATCAGGTTGCATGCATGCAGAAAGTAACTAGACTAATTTTGAATCACGATAAGTATTTAATTACCTCGTCCTTGCTCTAGAGATTACTAACAAGAGAATTTCAACCTACATGTCAAATTATTAAGACCCAAAGATATAAACTTCATGACACTCCAACATGGTCTTTTTATAATACTAGTCAAGTGTACATGCTTTGCACGAATATATCGCGTTAATCAATAAAAATAAATATAAAAAATCAATTATTATTGTCATACCCTTTTTTTATAAACCGAAAAGATAAATTCCAAAGTTCGAAAGGATTTTATTATTAAGTGACAAAAGATGAGAATTTGTTTCGAAAAGGATTATTTACTTTTAAACTCAGAGTCGCCACTTGACATAATTGGGTATGCCAAGTCACCTTTGGGAATCATTTTTCAAAATTGTTTTTGACTTTTTTAAACTGATCCGTGAATAGAGATTCCGGTTAAGGAATTTTGTTGACCGAGGGGAAGGTGTTAGGCACCTCTCGATCCCGTGGTTCGACCACGGTCGCTTGGTGGAGCATATCGGCTAATTCGACACTAAGAGTGTATAAACCACACAAAAACATACAAACCAATCAATCAATCAAACAAACAAACAAATCTAAAATTATAGTGTTCAGTCCAATTATTACAATCCAAAAATATAAAAATGCGAAAAAATATAAATCCTATTCTAAACTAATCCTAAACTATGCTCCAATGTTTTACCCGATGCCTTGGGCCTTCATCACGGACGTCCTCCGAGTACAAAATACTTTAGGGCATTCTCCGATAAATCAACACAAATACCTCGGGGCATTTCCCGATCAAATAAATACAATAGAAGTCAATGTATAAATCAAAACCATTTCACAAACATTTCATCATTCAACAATCAAAAATCCTAAACTTTGCCTACCCAACTTATTGCTTTCCTAATGATCCACAGCCTAAAACATGATACTATTGAACTTACCAAAGTCTACGTTCATTCCGAATCAGGCAATCATCACTGAACCAACATAAATCAACGTTCGCTTTTGATAATTTTCGATCTTTTTCCCCAAAATTCAACTTAACCCCAAATCAACTACGTGATGAACATACTTCACACCAGGATTAACAATCAGATAACGACGAGTAAAATCATTCAACCAAATTCAACCAAAAATCACACCATTCAAAATATTCACAAAAAAGAGAGATAAGAGATATAGAATTGGACCTTCGAATATTACGTTGATAACACTGTCTAAGAAAACCAGATCAGAAAGTCCGAATAGAGAATCTCGACAGCGACCAAAATCCACACTCGGTATAGAGAAATAAAAACCCAAAATTGAAGTCGAAAAATCAGAAGGGATAACCAAATGCCTAATTTTGACCTTTTTGGAGAGAATTGAACTGGATTCAATCACCAAACAATCATATTCAAATGAACTGACATCCAAAATTGGTGTTTTCGGGGAGAATTAAACCAGAATCGAGGTCGGGAAAAATGGTTTGATGCGGATTTGGATGGAATAAAGGGCTGGACGTTGTGTTTTCACTACACAGGAGCTCCGGTGAGCTCTGTATTGACGACAAATGGGAGAAAAGAAGATGGCTATAGCGTTTTCCAGTGATATCTCACCGTAAACGTCTCTCTCTCCCTTCCTCTCTTCCTCTCTTGCTCAAACTATTGCCTCTCTCCAATCTCTCACTCTATTCTCGCCACCTCTGTCTCAATATCCCTCGGTTTCAGCTCCCTCTCTCTCGAATTTCTTCTCTCCGTCCACTTTTCGATCTCATATCTGTACCTCTCTCTATTTTTCTGTTCTCCTCACTGTGTGTGTTCAGGGTTGAAATCCCAGTGACTGCATGCATATTCCTAATTTGTGCGAGTGAGTGTGAGTGAATTCCTCTGAGAATCTGGTGAAATCTCTCTTTCATGTCTGACCAATGTATGTAAATTTTTGTGATGGTCTGTGTATTTGGTTATCTGTGTGTATGAAATATGTGTGTGCGTGAATATTTTCAGGGTGAGTCAAATTTTGTGAAGATGGTGTATTGTTGTCAGTGCTCCCAATGGAAAAAATGGAGTCGGCCCTTTTGTGATGTGTATTGTTGATTTTTTTATTTTTTTTTGTGGGCCCCTCCTTTTTTGTTCTTCTTTTTATCAGTGAGAAAGAATGATTTTTGTATGTCCTTTTTCCTATGTGGTCACGAAATTGGAAGAAAAATCCCCAAAAGAATCCTATGGTGAGTGGGGTATAGGTGTGGGGTGGTGAGGTGTCTTATTTTGATTGGATAGGTTGTTAAAATAAAAATAAAATTAGTTAGGAATTGTTATTTTTGTCATTTTATGGAGAAATAATTACACCGGGTAGGTCACATGGTAAGACGAGGGTAGAAGAATGGATAGATTGAGTCTTCGGGAGGGACAAAATTAGGTGTCTACATTATGCCCCCTTTGAATGTAAACACGCCGTGTTTCCAGACAAAGAAGTAGACAACAACACAAAATTTTGACCTGACCATTATTCAAGAAAGAAACAGAAGGAAGAAGAGCAACCAAGCCTTGACTTAGGACAACCTACCTACACAAGTTATGGAGGAATCATGTGACGGGTATTTTAAAGGATTTGAAAGAGAAGGACTATACCGAGTTGGAGAGTCGAGTGAGGTTCCATCGAGGTTCTGACCCACGGCTCTGTCATTACATTAAAAATGAAAATTACAAAATAAAATATAAATGAAATTACAAAATCCTATCTACGCAACTTCTTTTGGACTCTTGACTTGAGTTTCATCACCCTATTTTTTAGGCGGTCTCTTGACTTGCAATTTTATCACTTGTTGCTTAGTTTTCAATGGCTTCACCTTGTTGATTAACTTTTCATTTATTCACCCTATGCTTCGACCGGGCTCTTGACTTGGCATTTCATCACCCTGTTCTTCAGGCGGGCTCCTAACTTGCGATTTCATTACCCTGTTCTTCAGGCGGGCTCCTGACTTGCAATTTTTCAATATGTTAACTTTCAACTTTTCACCTTGTTGCTTTATTTTCAAATTCTTCACCTTGTTTCTAGACTTTACATTTATTCACCCTATTCTTCAGGCGGGCTCCTAAAATCACATCAAAACTAAAAAAAGAAAATTATCCCAAACAAAGATTATTAGAAAGAGAAATTCTGTTTGCCAGAAAACTAAAGTTCCAAAAACAGAAATTAAATTTTTTGCCCTAGTTTATTATCAGAAGACTTTTGGGAAAGTCACATCATACCTACTTGCATGTTCCAATGATGAATCAAGACTCTGATCAAGAAATGTATCTCTTGAGAGTAAAATGGAATGACCAAGATTAGGAAGGGCATCTTTGAAGAATTAAAGTAAGGGATTCTGACTAGAAACTGCGTCTTCTAGAGATACAAGTTTAAGTTAAAAAGTGTGTCACCTGACGAATAAAAACTAACAAGGAAGTGCATCTTCTAAGGTTTAAGTGCGATAACTCGACTAGAAAGTGCATTGTCTAGAAATCAAAGGGGCTGACTCAACTAGGAAGTACATCTACTAGGAATTAAGGGGACTGACTCGACCAGGAGGTTCGTCTACTAGGAATCAAGGGGATGACTCAACTAGGAAGTACATCTACTAGGAATCAAGGGGACTGACTCGACCAGGAGGTACGTCTACTAGGAATCAAGACTTAAGTTAGGAAGTGCATCACCTAAAAAGAAAAATTCGAATTACCCAATCAAGGTAGTGTGTCTCCTTACCAATGTTGATTGAATTATCAAAACAAGGAAGTGCGTCTCCTTACCAATGTCTATTGAATTACCAAAACAAGGAAGTTCTTCTCCTTACAAATGTTGCTTGAATTACCAAAACAAGGAAGTGTGTCTCCTTACCAATGTCTCTTGAATTACCAAAACAAGGAAGTGCTTCTCCTTACAAATGTTGCTTGAATTACCAAACAAGGAAGTTCTTCTCCTTACAAATGTCTCTTGAATTACCAAAACAAGTAAGTGCTTCTCCTTACAAATATTGCTTGAATTTCCAAAATAAGGAAGTGCGTCGTGTTACAAATATCATTTGAATTACCCAGATAAGGAAAAGTGTCTCCTAAGGGTTAAGAGGCACGAATCCACTAGAAATTGCGACTTCTAGGAGTGAAGTTTCAAGCTAGGAAGTGCGTTACCTAACACATGAAAACTGCCATACCCCGACTAGGAAGTGCATATCCTAGTGGTTAAATAGAATGACTAGACTAGAAAGTGAGACTTCTAGGAGTGAAGGTTCAAGTTAGGAAGTGAGTCACCTAACACATGAAAACTGACTTACCCCGACTAGGAAGTGCGTATCCTAGGGGTTAAATGGAATGACTCGACTAGAAAGTGCGTCTTCTAGGAGTGAATGTTGAAGTTAGGAAGTGTGTTACCTAATACCTAAAAACTGACATATCCTGACTAGGAAGTGCATATCCCTAGGGTATTGGATTATGTGTTTCACTATGGTTTTGATCACCAAAACTGTGCAGCAACATTGCCTCTTGCATTTGTAGAAATGAGAAATTCCAGCCTTTGATGTTTAGGCTCTGAAATTATTGATCTGAATGTAACATGTGTTCCTGTTTCATACAAAGAAAACTTGTGAGTTTAAAAATATGGTGGCCGATTTGTGGCTTTGGCTTTGAGCCAATCGCTCTTGCCCCGGTCAGATTTAACCTTGCTTCCAACAATTAACATATGTCATTGACTTGCTGCATCATTGACCCAAGCTCAGATTATTAAGAGTGACTCTGAAACAAACACAGTATTTTTTATTTGCTGTGTTTTCTTAAATAGACCCTTTAAACCTTGGTATTTTCATGAGTTCCCAGACTTGTCTGTTGATACAACTTTCTGCATGCCCCCTTTTTGGCTCACAATCATGTCTCTTTCATGCGCTGGCCTTTCTGTCTTGCTTTGTGCAATTGAAGAAGTTAGTAGCCAGTTTTGAAATCTTTTCTCACTTATTTTGATATGGACTTGACTCAAAAACAAGAGAAAAATGACAACGACTTTTGCTTTATTTGGATAACTGACTTAAGAAAATAAAAATAAAGATAAAGAGAAGAAAGAAAAGACAATGAATGTCCCCATTTGAAACAAAGAAATGAAAAATGCATTTGGATTAAGCTGACTGATCTTTTCATCCAAACTTTCTACCAATTGTTGTTGAGGTAATGACCCTGAAATTGGGTTACTTCCTTGGGTCAATCGCATTCAGAGACCTCATTCGGCTAGTGGCACCCTGAAAGGTTTTCACCAACAAACCTTTCTTATTTTCTTTTCCTCAGCTCACCATTGCCCTATGGTGTCTATAAGGGTTTTTCATTAATGAAACTCTGATTTTCATTTGTCTCAACTCACCGTCGCCTTACAGTTCCTGTGAGGGTTTTCACCGATAAGACTCTCATTTTTATTTTTCTCAACTTACCATTCGTCTCATGGTGCCCGTGAGGGTTTTCACCAATAAGACTCTCTCATTTACTTTCCTCCTGATTTCTTATGCTGAGGAAGATAAGTAGTTCCTAAAATGTGTCATCACATCCATTGTATGCTTAGCCTTAATATTATCAAAGATTGATCTGAAGGTCTTTCTTTGGTTGTAACTTGGCTTTTGGATAGGTTTAGAAAGAAAGGATGGCATGGGGCCCAAACGACACTTGAAGTGGGGTGAGACTTACAACTTTTGGAATCGACTCAAACAATGAGGATCACCTCATGCCCCAGTTTCTTTAGACTGGGTGACTCTAAATTATTTATTTGGTTGGACCGAGCCCAGAGTAGGACAGCCTACGTATCTCACCCCCGAGAGAGGAGAATTAGATCACACGTAGTTCTGGCAACTTGTTCTTTTGCTTGATTTTGATTTTGTTTTCTTTTTGACTCTTTTTCTCTTTTGAGACTTTATTTTTCTTGACACTTATCTTTTCTTTCTTTTTCGACATATTTTTTTTGAATTTTGTTGACTGTATCTTGATTCCAAAAGAGGGGTATGAAAGAAAATATCACTAAGACGCAAATGGGGTAAACAAGGGATGACACAATGTTTGGATAGCAGAATGAAATGCCTTCGTCATATCAATTCTTGAAAATGCTAGTACATAGCATGCAATGCGAAAGTGCACGATCAAGATCACTTATGAAATGTTTTACAACACTAACTTTCCCCGAGAATGTGTGCCACCTCTTTTTCTACACTTGCCCAGCATACAACTCCACTTTGTTGTACATTCCTCATGCTGAAGGACTCATGACTTTGTGGAGCTAATTTTCTTCCTGTTCCTTTTGACAAAGGATCACACATTCACTACTTGACCTAATTGAGATATGTCTTTCAATTGATGACCATGTTATTCTCACGATTCTCACAATAATAGCCTTAATTTTCAAAGAAGGCTTCAACTTGATCACCAAATGCGCCAGCACTCTATCTATTTTCTCAAATGCTCTTTTTTTCTAACTTTAACCCTCTGATTCAATGTTCATGCTTAAACTGGATTTTAAGATCTGGCTGTAAATTTCACTAGCATGTCATATCACTAGAGTCAACATAAAATGTACTATGTAAAGAAAACAAACAAACAACACATATTGAAAACACAAAGAAAAATGAGACACTTCATTTAATAAAAATGAAAGATTGAAGGGTTTGAACATAAATGACAAAGGGACAAAACAAGATAGATCCTGAACTATAACCCTGAAATAATTTGGATAACAGAAAATAAAATAAAATAAACTACCAGACCTCTTTCTAGTAGGGGAGAGGGGTGACTTCTCAATTGCTCGGCCTGACATCTTAGCCACTAATTTGCATATCATCATGACTAGAGCTTTCCTCACTATCAATGTTCTGCACCATGATTGATTTATCTTGAATCATCTTTTCAATTTCTCTTTTCGAAGCACGACAATCTTCAATACTGTGATCCTGAACATCAGAATGATATGCACATCGTTAATTAGGATCAAAACTTCTTAAATATAGTTCAGGAGTATACCCAAGGAGAGGAGTGATCATGCCCTATTGTACCAATCTCTGGAATAAATTTGCATACGACTCTCCAATTGGTGTGAAGTTATCTCTCGACTTCTGTCTCATTTCATTGTTTGTCTTAAATTAAAAACCAGGCCTAGAAGGGCTTTGGTATGTATGTGGAGTTAGATGATGACTCAGCAGAGTTGACGCACGCCAGTATGGGTAATATGGAGGTTAAACATAAGGTTGCGCATTATACACTTGATATGGAGGTGGGGGAATGGGATATAATGAATTTTGGTAAAGATTCTATGGAGCTTGGGCATAAACTTGGGTTTGAGCACGTGGGTAACGATGGTGTGGTCTTCTTGCCCGTGCCTATTGTCCAACTGCAATGGCAGATGCATCTTCCTCATTCTTCTTTCCTCCAACACTTCCCGAACCTTTTTGCATTTCTTAAGTAGTCGCTTTTAATGTTGCAAAACTCACAATGCGACCGGTTTTAATTCCATTCTCTATCATCTCCCCCATTTTGAGGACCTCAATAAATGGCTTATCTAATGCAGGTAACAAGTGTTGATAATATGTTTCATCCTGCGCTTGAATAAACGCCTCCATTATCTCACTTTCTTTCATTGGCGGTTTCACCCAAGCAGCTTGTTCACGCCATCTAATCGCATACTCTCTGAAAGTTTCAGTACTCTTTTTCTTCATATTAGTCAGGGATTTCTCGTCAAGAATCAACTCTATATTATATTGAAATTGTTGTACGAATTCATTAGCCAGGTCATCCCAACTATTCCACCTGTCGATGTCTTGGTCAACAAACCATTCTGAAGCTACACCTGAAACACTCTCACCAAAATATGCCATGATTAATTCTTCCTTCCCTCCAGCACCCTTAGCTGGTTGCAGTAGCGTCTCAAATGTGCTACAGGATCGCCATGTCCATTATACTTCTCAAACTTTGGCATTTTAAAACCAAGAGGAAGATGTACAGCTAGAAACATGCACAGATTTTTATATGAGAGACTTTTGCACCCCCCAAGTCCTTGCAAGTTTTTCATAGTCAGTTCCAAACTTCTCAATTTTCTGGCCATTTTCTCTTGTTCTTCTGTCATAACAGGCTTCTCAGTGTTAGGAGGAAATTTAGGCGGTTGACTGCAGTCGTAAGGACCAGTCAACTTAAATATGGACTCAGGAGCATAATGCTGATCACTAAAAATATTCAATACAGGGTCGCTTGTAGAGTGAGGAATCACAACCATTGGATTGACCTTAAAAGCAGGAGCTTCAGATGGGAGTGGGGCTACAAAAACATGAATAGCAGGCGGAGCTAAGCATGTGGTAATTTTGTATTGAGGGGTGAGAAAATGAATATTGGAAGTGTTTGGATATTGTTGCCCCGGAGTAAGTCCTGATGCATGTTGTGGCGTGTCGACCAAAATAAGGAATTGTACATGTGACACTGGAGGTAAACTAGGAAGATATTCCAGATTATCAGCAGAAAATGGAGGACGCGGCAACCCATTAGCCCAAGCTCGATGCATTTCAATCATTTGTTGCTTTAATTTTTGAATCTCTTCATCAGCTCCTACATTCTCATTCCCCGAACTCCCTATCTGATTAGTGACAACTAACTCGGTATCCTTGTTGGCCATAACTTTCTCTATGACTTAGAGCAATATGGAGGACCAGCCAAAATGTCACAAACCAATCACCTTAAACTAACTGGGCAAGAGATAACAAATGTGTTAGAGTTCAACAATTTTTCAAAATCTCATTTTTTTTCTCTTTGAAGAGGTCACCGAACCCAAGAAGGGAGCCTACGTATATCGCCCCCGAGAGGGGAGAATCAGGTGTGCATAGTTCGTGATGTCTTGCCAAAATGGCCGATCAAACTCTTTTTTTTTTCTTGAAACTTCAAAAATAACAAATTTTTAAAAGAATTGACGAAAATCTTTTTGAATTTTCATCTTTAAAATTCCTATACAAAATGAAACCTACGATTATCAAAGAAAAATCTTTTTGAATTTTTAATTTTGCATTCATACGTAAATAAAACTTGAAACTATTAAAGAAAAATTCTTTTTTTGTGATTTTCTTTTAGAGATGTATATGACATCTACTCTAAATGAAGAGTGAAGAAGATCTTTTTTTGAATTTTTCATATTTCTATACAAAATAAAACCTATAATTACCAAAGAAAATCTTTTGGGGTTTTCAATTTTGAATTTCATACGAAAATAAAACTTGAAACTATTAAAGGAAAATATTTTTGTAGTTTTCTCTTGAAGATGTATATGAAACACCTACTCAAAATGAAGAGTGAATAAAAATATATTTTTTTGGATTTTGAAATAAGATCCCCGAACCAACAATAGGCGGCCTACGTATCTTACTCCCGAGAGAGGAGAATCGGGGGTGCGTAGTTCGTCCAGATAGGACAATTAATGATTAACTAATAGATTGACCCTAACATAAGAGACACAACCAAAGACAAACGAATAAAATCTTTTTTGGGTTTTTAATTAGACACTTCAACTAAAACTGACACCAATAATTACGAAGGAAAATCTTTTTGGCATTTTCACTATATAAAAATGTACAAAGCTCCTATTGAAAGGAAAAAATATTTTTGGAGTTTTCGAATTATGAATGCTTACTAAAGAAATAAAAAGAATTTTTTTTAACGTTTTTAATTTTTTGGAAAATGAGTGCAACAAGTAAAAAAATATTTATTTATTTTTAATTTTTGAATTGTGAAAAATAAAAGTCATAAAGAACCCTAAAAACTACCAAAACTCTCTTTTTTTTCTTCTTTTTGAAAAATTTCTTGCCTATATACTTTGCTTCTAACTCATGCTTTTGCTCAAATCAAACTGTCAAATGACCTTGTTACCCTCAAAGATGCAACATTTAGCACGTAGGGATGCCTTAGAGGTGAGTTTCCTACAAAGGACCAAGTGGGTCCCGCTAGGTCTCCAATATGATGCACATAAGCATGATTTAAAAGCTGACCTACGTTGGGGTTCACTAACAAGGCTGTTCGGGGGAGCGTATGGTCGATAGTGGCTGCTTTGCTTTCCACCTACTCCATAACACTGACAGCTCCCCTCTAAAATAAGGTGACTTAACTAGAGGTCGTGTACAACACGTGTACTATGGACTTGTTGCAGAAAGAATGACTCGAATTATGCACATGATGCCAGATATAAAGCGGTAACATACATGATAAAAACTGTAAACAAAGAGCACGTAGACACTTAACAATGATAAACAATAACACAAAATAACACAAACAATGTCTATACACCCATAATGTCAAACAAAGCCGATACAACTCCAAAAAACTAGCTCGAATTTTGAAAAGTCCCCAATAGAGTCGCCAGAACTGTCACACCCTTTTTTTATAAACTGAAAAGATAAATTCTAAAGTTCAAAAGGGTTTTATTATTAAGTGACAAAAGATGAGAATTTGTTTCGAAAAGGATTATTTACTTTTAAACTCAGAGTCACCACTTGACATAATTGGGTATGCCAAGTCACTTTTGAGAATCCTTTTTCAAAATTATTTTTGACTCTTTTAAACTGATCCGCGAACAGAGATTCCGGTTAAGGAATTCTGTTGACCGAGGGGAAGGTGTTAGGCACCCCTCGATCCCGTGGTTCGACCACGGTCGCTTGGTGGAGCATATCAGCTAATTCGACACCAAGAGTGTATAAACTACACAAAAACATACAAACCAATCAATCAAACAAACAAACAAACAAATCCAAAATTATAGCGTTCAGTCCAATTATTACAATCCAAAAATAGAAAAATGCGAAAAAATATAAATTCTATTCTAAGCTAATCCTAAACTATGCTCCGCCGTTTTACCCGATGCCTTGGGCCTTCATCAAGAACGTCCTCCGAGTACAAAATACTTCAGGACATTCTCCGAATAAATCAACACAAATACCTCGGGGCATTCCCCGGCCAAATAAATACAATAGATGTCAATGTATAAATCAAAACCATTTCACAAACATTTCATCATTCAACAATCACAAATCCTAAACTTTGCCTACCCAACTTATTGCTTGCCTAATGATCCACGGCCTAAAACATGATACTATCGAACTTAACAAAGTCGACGTTAATTCCGAATCAGGAAATCATCACTGAACCAACATAAATCAACGTTCGCTTTTGACAATTTTCGATCTTTTTCCCCAAAATCCAATTTAACCCCAAATCAACTACGTAATGAACATACTTCACACCAGGATTAACAATCAGATAACGACGAGTAAAATCACTTCAACCAAATTCAACCAAAAATCACACCATTCAAAAATATTCACAAAAAAAAGAGATAAGAGATATAGAATTGGACCTTCGAATATTACGTTGATAACACTGTCTAAGAAAAACAGATTAGAAAGTACGAATAGAGAATCTCGACATCGACCAAAATCCACACTCGGTATAGAGAAATAGAAACCTGAAATTGAAGTTGAAGAATCGGAAGGGATAACCAAACGCCTAATTTTGACCTTTTTTGGAGAGAATTGAACCGGATTCAATCACCAAACAATCATAATCAAATGAACTGACATCCATAATTGGTGTTTCCGGGGAGAATTAAACCAGAATCGAGGTCGGTAAAAATGGTTTGACGCGGATTTAGATGGAATAAAGGGTTGGACGTCGTGTTTTCACTACACCGGAGCTCCGGTGAGCTCGGTATTAACGACAAATGGGAGAAAAGCAGATGGCTGTAGCATTTTCCGGTGATATCTGGTCGGTCGCCCTTCCTCTCTTCCTCTCTCGCTCAAACTATTACCTCTCTCCGATCTCTCACTCTCTTCTCGCCACCTCTGTCTCAATATCCCTCGATTTTAGCTCCCTCTCTCTCAAATTTCTTCTCTCCGTTCACTTTTCGATATCAGATCTGTACCTCTCTAAATTTCTCTCTTCTCCTCACTGTGTGTGTTCAGGGTTGAAATCCCAATGACTGCGTGCATATCCCTAATTTGTGCGAGTGAGTGTGAGTGAATTCCTCTGAGAATCTGGTGAAATCTCTCTTTTGTGTCTGACCAGTGTATGTAAATTTTTGTGATGGTCTGTGTATTTGGTTATCTGTGTGCATGAACTGTGTGTGTGCGTGAATATTTTCAGGGTGAGTCGAATTTTGTGAAGATGGTGTATTGCTGTCAGTGCTCCCAATGGAAAAAATGGAGTCGTCCCTTTTGTGATGTGTTGTGTTGATTTTTTTTGTAGGCCCCTCCTTTTTTGTTCTTCTTTTTATCAGTGAGAGAGAATGATTTTTGTATGTCCTTTTTCCTATGTGGTCACAAAATTGGAAGAAAAATCCCCAAAGGAATCCGATGGTGAGTGGGGGTATAGGTGAGGTAGGGTGGTGAAGTGTCTTATTTTGATTGGATAGGTTGTTAAAATAAAAATAAAATTAGTTAGGAATTGTTATTTTTGTCATTTTATGGAGTAATAATTATATGGGGTAGGGCACATGGTAAGACGAGGGTAGAAGAATGGATAGATTGAGTCTTCGGGAGGGACAAAATTAGGTGTCTACAATTATGTGTTCATAATTATTCTGTGAGCAATTTATTAATTGTTAAATTATTCATTATCTATTTTTTGTCTGAGTTGTGATCATAATTATTTATTTAATTCCAAAAATATTACTGTACTTAACAAAATGATACATTAATTTTTGAATGTTGCATGCAAAGGAAAAGATTGAAGTTGAATAAGCAGGAGTTATAGTTAACTAGTGCGATATGCCCGTGCAGAGCACGGGACCAATAGTAGTGACAAATTGAAAATAATGAAGATAATTAGGTAAATTTATAATAATATTATTATTGTAAAGGGGAATAAAAATATAAGAAGTTGCCTCATTCGAAGTTTTCATCAAAGGGTCACAATTAATTTCGTCAATCAATCAAATATGTTATATCAAATAATTTCGAGAGTCGGTCCAAAGTTTTAATCAAAGTGTCACAATTAATTTCGTGAATCAACCAAATATGTTATATCAAATAATTTTGAGAGTCAATCAAATATTTTATATCTTTAAAAAATTTTAAGTTGTTAATTATTGTGATTTATAATTTTTTTTTACTCTTTTTTTTGAAGTATATAACAGATTAAATCTTTTTTTTTTAGATATTTTAAGTTGTTAACTATTATAATTTATAATACTTTTTATGTCAAATAATACATGTTACTCTCCTTGTCCAAATTTTTCGTAATTAATAGTCAATTATATTTTTAACTATTTAAATGTAAGTGACACTAATATAATTTCGAGATTCAACCAAATATTTATATCTTTTAAAATTTTTAATTTGTTAATTATTGTGATCTGTAGTATTTTTTTTGTTTTTTTGGAATATATAATAGATTATTATTTTTTTAGATATTTTAAGCTGTTAAATATTCTAATTTATAATATTTTTTTTATGTAATTTTCAAATAATATATGTTACTCTTTTCGTCCAAGCTTTTGTGGCATTAATAGTCAATTATATTTTTAAAATAATTTAAGTTTTTAATTACTGTGATTTATCTTCTATTCTAATTTAAATGACACTGATATAATTTCGAGAGTCAGTCAAATATTTTATATCTTTTAAATTTATTAAGTTATTAATTATTTTGATTTGTAGGATTTTTTTTCATATATTTTTTGAAATATATAACAAATTAAAAAAAATAACACAAACAAATTAAAATGGATGGGAAAAATTAAGGCAAGGAAAATGACTAATGAAGTTGTGCCAAAGCAGATAGACTGACCTTTAAATTGTTAGTTATTGTAACTTATAGTATTTTTTTACGTATTTTTTGAAATATATAAAATATTAATTTTTTTTAGATATTTAAAGGTGTTATTGCAATTTATAATACCTTTTATGTAATTTTTAAATAATATATATTATTCTACTTGTTGAAATTTTTGTGGCATTGATAGTTAAATTGTTAGTTATTGTGGCTTGTAGTATTTTTTACCTATTTTTTGAAATATATAAAATATTAAATATATATTTTTTTTTAGATATGTAAAGGTTTATTGTAATTTGTAATACTTTTTATGTAATTTTTAAATAATATATATTATTCTTCTTGTTGAAATTTTTGTGGCATTGATAGTCAATTATATTTTATAAATAATTTAATTTTTTAATTATTATGATTTATAATATTTTCTCTTCTATTCCAACTAAGTGGCACGAAGCTTAGATGGACATATAACTAATTAGGAGTGATATCGTAAAATCACGATTGAAGCAGCGAAACAGACATGTCTTAAATGACTTATATATAAATAACCAATTAGAAGTGATATAACATAATTACAATAAAAATAATTGTAAAAAAAACTTAAGTGAATTTCATTAAAAAAAGGAAAAAGGTGAGATAATTACTGCTTGAAGCTCGTTGAGGATGGTCTCTCCAGGACCGCCAATATTAACAAACTCATCACAAACCTTGTTAATAGCATCCTCAATTACATGGATGTAAATTGCTAGTAGTTGAACTCGCCATTCCTTGTAGGATTTTCGATTCGAACAAACACCAATTGATTAATATACGAAGAGAATAACGATCCTATAAAATGCTAAACCCTAACGGAATTGATGATAATACATTAGAGAATATATATATATATATATATATATATATATATATATATATCGAGGGGGCCGTGCTAACACGGGCCCAATATATATTATTTGTCTCAATTTATGTGATAAAAATACAATTCAGATAATTAATCATATTTTTAATATGTTTTTAGATATTTAAAGTTGTTAACTATTATAATTTATAATAATAGTTTTTAAATAATATATGTTACTCTCCTTGTCCAAACTTTTGCGGCATTGACAGTCATTATAATTTTAAAATAATTTAAGTTTTTATTTATTATCATTTATAATACTTTTTCATCTATTCCAATTTAAGATGCACCGATATAATTTTGAATGTCAGTCAAATATTTTATATTTTAAAATTTCTTAAGTGGTTAACTATTATAATCTATAGTATTTTTTACGTATTTTTTTTAAATATATAGTAAATTAATCTTTTTTTAGATATTTTAAATTGTACCTATCATAATTTATAATATTTTTTATGCAATTTTCAGGTCATATATTACTCTCCCTGTTTAAACTTTTGTGGCATTGATAGTCAATTATATTTTAAAAATAATTTATGTTTTTAATTATTCTAATTTATATTAATTTTTCTTCTATTCTAATTTATGTGACACAATGCTTAGATGACCATAATAATTAATTAGGGGTAATTTAGTAAAATCACGATTGAAGCCGGGAAGCAAACATTTCTTAAATGACTTACAATAACTAATTAGAAGTGACATAACAAAATTACTTTAAAAAATATTTGTGAAAAAAATTTAAGTGAACCTCATATAAGACGTCAAGTTAATTTAAAATGTCAAGAGTTAATATATCATTTCATGTCTATTTTATCTTTTTTAATTTAATATTATTAATTTTGTAATAAAATGACTTATAATAATTAATTAGTGGTAATATAGTAAAATCACGATTGAGAAGTCAAAACAAACATGTCATAAATGTCCATTTTAATTTAATTTTATTAAGTATTATTAATTTTCTAATACATAAATAACTTATAATAATTAATCCATCTAAATTTTTACTTTATGGTTACTATGTCTATGTGAAAACCAAATGATTAGGAGTATATCATATTTGCCTAGACAAAAAAGCCTAAACTATCGTTAACTATGAAAAAATAAAATACCTTTTCCCTCGTTTTGATTTGATTCTAATATTCCTTTACTAGTGAATTTGATCGTGCTTCGTGCGATTATAAATTAACTTATCAAATTTATGATATAATATTTTTAACGATGAAAATTAAAATAGTAGGATGTTAGTTCTATTCTTTGGCACACACCGACAAAAAACTATTTTCATGAAGGTATAAGATAACAAAAGAAAAATTCAAAATAAGTTATAAAAATCTATCCAATTTTCAAGGCACGATTCTTTATTAGTAAAGACAATCATTCATGGAATCAAATTTTACCATGAACTTTTTTTTTAAGCTCTACATGATAACTTATAGTAATGTTTTTAAGGATTTGAAACCTATCGCCATAACTTATCTTCACTACAAATTTTTTTCGAGATTGTGTTCTTGTGTTGTTATCATTTGAAACTTTCAAATATATATTAAAATTTTAAATTAAAGACAAAGAATCAAAGATACATGGAAAGGAGAGGGAGGCAGGAATACATAATGAAAACGAATTTTGTTGAAAGAGTGCAACTACAACAACTAAAATAATTTATTCATGTATGCATAATTCGGCAGTGTGAGATATATATAGAATAGTTTGTCTTTTTATCTCCCATTTTTTAGCATATTATTACTACACATTAGTAAAATTAATTAAGCTTAAAGATTGAAGGTGGTAGAATACATGAATACATATTAAAATCTCTATTAAAGAAGGTAATCATAGTGGGAGGTGAAAATTGATTAATTGAATAATTAATTTTTGAATTATGAAAAATAAAATAAATAGATAAATGAAGAAGAAATTGACAAAAAATGA
This sequence comes from Capsicum pubescens, assembly GCA_030864215.1. NCBI lineage: Eukaryota > Viridiplantae > Streptophyta > Magnoliopsida > Solanales > Solanaceae > Capsicum > Capsicum pubescens. The sequence continues at coordinate 39,410,107 of CM061546.1, forward strand.
GAAAAGAAATAAATAAAAAGGGAGGTTCTAGAAAAGTGCTACATCACCTTTTCTATATTTCTTCGTTATTATTATTATCTATAGATTTAATTTAATACAAATCAATCACATAAATTAAAGAGAAAGCTAAAAACAATGAAAAATAAAAAATAAAAAGAGAAAAAGATAAATTGTCTTCTTGTACATTAATTAATTGAGGGTTATGAATATGAAAGGCTTGAGAGTTATGGACATTACTAATATTTAAGATTAGAAATTTTGTAATTGAATGTATGAATTAAGGACAAGATTTTGTAAAATAAACTAATTGAAAGAAATGAGAAAAAATGTGAAAAAAAGGTGTTACATTATTTTATCTATGTTTCTCCTTTATATTTATTTTTAGTATAACGACAAACAAAGTGAACAAATTATGTGTAGTAATTTGAACTATTCAGATAAAACAAATATATATATATATATATATATATATATATATATATATATATATATATATATATATAATTCTACAAATGACATTCATGTCAAGCGGTTCTTATGTCCTACTCCTCAAATCTTCACATAGTCATCACTTCGTCTTCATTTCATCCGTTCACTATTTGATCTTCTTCTTATCCCTATAAAAAATAATACATCACAAAAATTAATACATGATGAATAAGAATTGTAAGAAAATAGATTTAAATCATACATGTTCTTGCTTAGAAGTTACAAATAATAAAGGATAATAATAACACCAAATTTAGTGTAAATCAAATCAATTAAAATGCCAAAATAATAATACACGAAGAAGAAGAAGAAGAAGAAGAAGAAAAAACAACATACCCAAAAGAAAAGAATAAGGAGGATATTTTAGAAGGTACACAAATGAATTTTTTTAAAAGAATATATGTAAGTTCAAAAAATATATAGTGAATGAAATATTGTTAATTTTGTTGATGGGGGAAGAAGACTTATAATGCTTCTATTTATAGGACAACAATATGGAATATGAAATGTTATCATAAAAGGAGTTATGATCATCAAAAGTCATGAGAGTAATGAAAATAAAAAACATTAAACTTTTATATTAAAGGATATAAATAAATGTAGGAATAGTAATTGATCCATCTATTTTGATTATTAAACAAATTGATTGATAAATGAAAAAAATGAAGAAAAAGTTCAAAAAAACTACAAAAAAGATAAATAGCTTTTCTTGATTCTTAGGTATGCCACATAGGATGGACTAATATTCTCTTTTTATAAATATATTGATTATGAAAAATAAAATAAATAGATAAATGAAGAAGAAATTGTCAAAAAATGAGAAAAGGAATAAATAAAAATGGAGGTTCTAAAAAAGTGCTACATCACCTTTTCTATATTTCTTCGTTATTATTATTATCTATAGATTTAATTTAATTCAAATCAATCACATAAATTATAGAGAAAGATAAAAACAATTAAAAATAAAAAATAAAAAGAGAAAAAGATAAATTGTCTTCTTGTACATTAACTAATTGAGGGTTATGAATATGAAAGACTTGAGAGTTATGGACATTACTAATATTTAAGATTAGAATTTTTGTAATTGAATATATGAATTAAGGACATGATTTTGTAAAATAAACTAATTGAAAGAAATGAGAAAAAATGTCAAAAAAAGGTGTTACATTATTTTATCTATGTTTCTCCTTTATATTTATTTTTAGTATAGCGACAAAAAAAGCGAACAAATTGTGTGTAGTAATTTGAACTATTCAGATAAAACAAATATATATATATATAAAATTCTACAAATGACATTCATGTCAAGCGGTTCTTATGTCCTACTCCTCAAATCTTCACATAGTCATCACTTCATCTTTATTTCATCCGTTCACTATTTGATCTTCTTCTTATCTCTATAAAAAATAATACATCACAAAAATTAATACATGGTGAATAAGAATTGTAAGAAAATAGATTTAAATCATACATATTCTTGCTTAGAAGTTACAAATAATATAGGATAATAATAACACCAAATTTAGTGTAAATCAAATCAATTAAAATGCCAAAAGAATAATACATGAAGAAGAAGTAAAAACAACATACCCAAAAGAAAAGAATGAGGAGGATATTTTAGAAGGTACACAAATGAATTTTTTTAAAAGAATATACGTAAGTTCAAAAAATATATAGTGAATGAAATATTGTTAATTTTGTTGATGGGGAAAGAAGACTTATAATGCTTCTATTTATAGGACAAGAATATGGAATATGAAATGATATCATAAAAGGAGTTATGATCATCAAAGGTCATGACAGTAATGAAAATAAAAAATATTAAACTTTTATATTAAAGGGTATAAATAAATGTAGGAGTAGTAATTGATCCATCTATTTTGATTATTAAATAAATTGATTGATAAATGAAATAAATGAAGAAAAAGTTCAAAAAATCACAAAAAAGATAAATAGCTTTTCTTGATTCTTAGACATTCCACATAGGATGGACTAATAATCTCTTATATATATTTATTGATTGGTTATTGTTTAATAATAGGTGGAATATACACGCAGGCCCCTGAATTTGTTGAATTTTTTCGTTTTTACACCTTAATTATGTCATGTTTCTATTAAACTCTTGAATTTCATAAAATTTGTCTATTAAACATACTCCCTGACCTGACAGAACATGTGAAGTACACTCTTTTTTGAGAGAGTGAAAGACCTTACTCTATTTCATTTATAAGCTTTTTGTTTCTTAACTTTTTCAAGATCCATAGACAACCATCATCTCCGGCTCTTTCACCATCACCGACACCTCCAATAAAAAAATAATTTTTCACTAAAATGGATTTGTGTGTGTGTGTGTTTTTTTAAAATAATTCCACAACTAATACTCCTCCTAGCCACTGTCAAATTAATGTAAGTAGGAAGAATGCCGCAGCTACACCACCGTCACATCACAACTGTCACTAGCTTACCCATTATTTTTGTCGCCGTAAACTTCGTCGCCAAAATTCAATCCCACTCCCACCTCTTTGACTCAAACAACATTTCTTCTCAAAGACTAAATTAAAAAGAACTCAAAGTACTTAAAGTTTTTCAAACATTCAAAGGATCGTGATATACTCAACATTTTTACCATAATTCTTAAGTAAATTATTTATCTTTTTTTAATTTATTTTTAATGAAATTATACTTAACGAAAATATCATTAAAATTAAGAAAATTTGAATCTTACTTGCATTCTAACCAAACTTAAAACTAATATTCTTCATAACCAGATTATTTTCTTCTCAAAGGTTTTTCTTCTCTCTCTCTCTCTCCCTCCTTCCCCCTCCTCTCTCTCTCCCTCCTTCCCCCTCCTCTCTCTCTCTCTATCTATCTCTCTCTCTTCCTCCCCCCTCTCTCTCTATATATATATATGTATATATATATATACACACACACGCGCGCGCGCGAATAGTGTACATGTGTTGCACGTGTATCATGCATTTTTAAGAATAAACGTATGAAAAAATGCATTAGTTATGGGTATATTATTTTTAAACTGCTACAAAAGGTAATTTCTTATACTATTTTTATGAACACACTAAATGAAATTTCTATCAATAAATGGCCTAACATCACAAGAATTATCAAAAATTATCATCGATGTAAACTCAGCAAATCGCCTAACATCCTTTTGATTTTTTCTATGCATCAATTTATCTAAAACAAGGATAAATAAAATCTAACACATATGCAAAACTCTTCAGTTAAAAGAAAAATCAATATGAATTATTACCACATCATATCCTTTAAGTTTTTAAGTGCTTTCTAATAAGCAGCATGATCGACAAAATATCATCTAAGAAGCAAAATACATTCAAGGGGAAGAGAATCAATTTTATTATCGATTTTCAAGTTGGAATAAAATAATCTTGATACAAAAATATATACAAGGCAAATTTTTGATTAATTTTAAAATTCTAAATTTTAGGATTTGTGCTATAGTCAAATAAGGAAAGACTTAATAATAAAAAATGTAGCTAATTTTAAAATATAAAGAATTTAAATAGTAAAAAAATGATTTTATCTATTGAAAAGAATTTTAATGAAGGGCAAAAAGTTCAAATCACCTTTATAAGGTGTAATTGATTAAAGAGGAATTTAGTCGTTATACTTACTTATTTCCTACTTCTAAAATAATGTTGTTTTTACGATGGGTTATTTTTATTCTTAGGATTCTATATATTTGTATTTTATGTAAAATGTAATTATAATCAGATGATTTAAATAACAGAAAAATATAATTTAATTTATAACATAAATCGTAATAATTAATTTTAAAATTTTATACACATTTAAAATACTTTATATAAATTGATAAATAGTGAGTAAAATTTACTATAATTTTACACCATAGTTTAAAATTTTATGTATATAAACATACATATTGAAGAATAAATGGTAAAGTAAGGCCCAACCCGAAAAAATCCCAATAGTTTAGAAAAGACAGAAAAAAATGAATTAGAAAAGTCAACATGTTATGAAATATAAAGCAAAGAAGAAGAAGAATGGAGAGAGAAGGGAGTAGACTTTTTGAGGGCTGAGAGATAATAAGATTGATAATACAATGAACAAAACTACTTTAATTATAAGGAAAAATACTCCTAGTTTCTGACTAAAAGACAGATAATTCAAATCCTGATAGATATCAACTAGAGCTTGTTAGATCTTGTTAGACATTCACTATAATGTAAATACATTTATAACACTCCCACTTGAATGTCTATATAGATAATGTGCCTCGTTAAAATATTACTAGAAAAAAATCAGTGGGAAAAAAAATCTAGTGAAGGAAAAAGAGTACACATCTCTAACAATACGCATATAGGCAGCTTCGTTAAAAATCTTACAAGAAAAATCCAGTGCGACAAAAATCTCGTAAGGAAAAAAGAGTACAACGCATATCAACTCCCCTTAATGAGAACATCCTTAAACCTTTGCATCCCGATCTTGTGCAATATCTTCTTGAAAGTTGCAATTAGAGAAGATTTGGTAAATAAATAAGTCACATTGTCACTTGAGCGAATCTGTTTCACGTTAATATCATCATTCTTTTGTAGCTCATGTATGTAGAAATTTTTTGGCAAAATATGTTTCATTCTATCTCCTTTTATAAATCCTCCCTTAAGATGTACTATGTATGCTGCATTATCTCTTTATAAAATTGTGGGTAGATTGTCATATTTCACGCCACATTTTTCTAGAATGAGATGTATCATGGACCTCAACCATACACATTCTCGGCTTTCTCCATGAACAACTATTATCTCGGCATGATTCGATGAAGTGGCTACGGTAGACTGCTTTATATATCTCCAAGATATAACAGTACTACCACATATGAACACGTAGCCTATTTGAGATCGATATTTATGAGGGTCAGATAAGTACCCAACATCAGCATGACCAATAATATTAGGACTGCAATCTTTAGAATAAAACAAGCTCATGTGTTTTATCCCATTCTGATGTCTCCTAGTAGGAGCAGAAATATACCTTGATAACAAATTAACTGAAAAGGCTATATCAAGCCTTGTAGTATTTACAAGATACATGAGTGCACCACTTGTACTAAGATATGGTACTTCATAACCAATCTAATTCGGTATATTTCTCATTTTAGCAAATAATCTATTGCTTTTGAAAACTCTCCAAAAGTTTCAATAATTTCAAGCTATAAGCTTATACAATATAAGGATTATCAATAAGTTTCCCAGAAACTTTTATATTTTGAATCCTTAAAGAAGTTTTCATATAAATTTTGTCAAGTGACAATATTCAACATTTCATGTGTGACATCTTCAAGTGTCTGGACTACAAATTAAATAAGTTTTACGCTTACCAAGATGCATCCTTTCATGTCACTTGATAAATGTTTCTACGTCAGCATGCTTAAATAAATGTAGAATTCAAATCCTCGTAATCTTTTACAGTATTGCGCCAATATTGTATCAAAGATATTGATGATATATCATTTTGTATTGATTCATAATGCAACATAATATTTTGAGATCTCATCACTTCATTATTTTCATGTACCTTAACCTTTCATAAGGTTTCATAAAGTCGTAGTCTCTTAAAGATCACATTTCCTTCTTATTATGATTATTTGCTCCTTACTTTTCAAGAATTATTTCATTTAAAACTGATTGGTCTACCATGCTTCACGCATGCATAGACTTTGTCCTTCATGGACACAAAATAAGAGCACTTGCAGCTTAAATATGAGATGCTTTCGGCATTTAACTTGAATTATCTTTTGAATGAGGATCTGATGATAATTCCTAACATATTTCATAGCCTCATATAATATCCCCCTTATGTTAGGAAAACAAATATACATCCTCCATATTCTTTGAGGAATCCATCTTTGTGTATCATGGTATATTCATTAATCGTATACCGCACATCAACTATTAGATGAAATAGTTGGTCCCTGACCTTGAACCAATTAAGAGGGAAGAAATAATCATAATTTATTGGTTTAATTCATACAAGTACTATTGTATGCAACATATCATATTTCAGACCAACACATGAAACTTTGTTCTCATTAGTAATGGTTTAGCTAATTATCAAAGGCATTTCATGCCAAACCATCATCATCAAGATGACTTATCTTCATTACACAATCTAAAAGTTATGCTCTTAACCCAATTTTATTGAGCAAACAACTTTATGAATGTAAAACTGCAAGTTGACAAGAAACGTACAAGTGATCATCTTATATCTCGATGCATCTTAATAGATCACATGATAGGTGAACAAGCCCTTATTCACCTTTTATACTTTTCAGATTTCTAAGCAATCCAATTCCAAAATTAGTTGGTCCAACCAACTTATCATGAGAACAAGCAATATCTTTTAATTTCTTCAATATATGTTTAATACTCGGTATGCACATCTTTGGGATGTTGCAAACGTTCATGACAATTTATCAACTTTTATTCTAGCAAACTTCAAGTTTACCATGACATGAACCTTTTACTTTAGTAAATTTCTGATTTACTATTACATGAATAAATTTTAGATTTACTACTTTAGAAGTAGATTTTAAAATAACTCTTCTCAGTTATTCTGCCTCTTTCGAAGTTGAGTTGTGATACCTTCACAATTAAGTGCATATTTTTATTAATAAGATTCTCATTCCCCAGTAATGAAATCGAATTGTTCCTTAAGCCTATCAAATTATGATAGTTTATAGCCTCTTTCAAGATCGAGGCGTACATATGATATAGAGAATTTTTCTCTAACATATCTTATGATCATAATAACCGTTTAAAAATATTATCACTTTTGATAATAATTATCATATTGTACCACCACGCTTATATTTGTATATTCAATCACTTGTCTCTTTTAAACATATTATGCATTTCTATCATATTCACTTCAAAGAATGGAGCATATTTGTAATACCCAGTATTTCCCTAGCCTAGATTAATTCTCAGTACATGAGTTATCCTATATAAAATTTTTAAAATACTCAGTATTTTTCAGTTTAGAGCCTACTATTGCGTAAGAAATTGAATTAGCTTTCCAATGATATAAAATTTGCCTAAATTCGATAACCGGGTAAGAAGTTATGGCGATTTTAAGTTTAGTCGTTAGACACCGTTATTTGAACACTAGCGCATCGCGGAGCCAGTCTAAAGGATAATTTTCAAATTCCAATGTGAATCTATGATCTCACCGCATCTCGAAGGGCTCCCAGTTCCCAATCGTCCAACTCCAGTGAGGTATCGCGATACTGGCGCGTCACGCCACAACTTATTTTCAAAATCGTCAAATTTTAGTGGCGCTCCGCGATTGTACCGCATCGCGCCAAAGGTCAAATTCCCAATCATCCTTTTTAAATGGTTTCCAATAGCATGGCACGATAGTGGCGCGTTGTGCCAGGTGCCCAAATTGGATTTTTCAGTGACGAAAATTAAAAGCTTTCCAGGGGTAATAGGGTTTTTTTCCAAGACCCAGACCAGCCATTAAACACAAAATTACATCCTAAATACCCTATCATATCATTATTTCACACTTTCTCTCAAGAATTAAGACATTCTCTCTCAAAGATACAAAAATCCTAGTTCAAGAAATCAAGAATCAAGGTCAATCTCAAGAAATCCATCAAAGCACCTTCAAGAATTAAAACACCCAGGTATGTTAGGTGTTCATCTATGGGTTCCTTTCACCCATAGAGTCCAAGAATCCCCTTTTAAATATACAAGATCTTATATTTGTGATTTCCATGTTTGAATTAGATTGAATTCATATTCATGATATTAGTTGGGTTTCAATCCATGATTTAAGTGCAAGTTTCATGAAATTGAATAAAATGTGTGATGAATAGGTGATTATCTTGATAAACCCTTGAATTTACAAAGTGATTAATGTATCTATGATGTTAATTTGGTTTTAAATCCATGATTATGATAAGATTCATGAAAATAGAATAGTACTTAGGGGAAATTATATGAATAGCATATTAAACCCATGAAATTGCAAGTTGGGCATTGTAGTTGCCATGTTTATATGTTACCCATGAATAGGTGCATTAAGTTGTGCTCCCCAAGTTTTTGATAGAATGTTTATGTGAATTAAATGATAAAACCATCACATGCTAGTATATCTACAAGCTTATTCCCTACAAGTGTTTGATAAAATATCTCTATAGATGAATTATGAACAAGTGTGCATTATTATGCTTTGCAAGATCATGGTTTGCTTTATTTTTCATATTTTTGAGTCCTGGGGGTATTTAATACCCAACAATATGGTTGTGTACCTAGAGTCAGTGTCAGTTACAGTGTAGTGTCAGTCATGTCACGATCAATAGTACTCATTCAGTTACAAAACACAATGAAAGTCAGTATCAGTACAATCTAGTCAGTTAACACGCTCAGTAACAGTTCAGTCTAGCCTAGTACAGTCTAGTAATCAATTCAGTATCTTTAGTTGGGAGTAAGATTCAGCACCGAGCGAACCCAGGGGTGGGGGCATTCCTGTTAGTATAGGGTTTGACCCTTAGTAGCAATCCCTGAGTTACAAAACTACGTAGCCAGCGTAGGTTAGGATGACTTCCTGCCAGATAAGGGTTGGCACATCTCTCGTGAGTTTTTATGTCAGTGATGGTTGACAAAATGTCTTCCTGCTAGTTAGGGTTAACTCAAAGCCATTGTCTCTACCCATGACACGGTATTGACACCCTTCTAATTGGGGTTACAGATTAGACGCCAACTCAGTTATCTTATCTTATTTGGGGCATGTCGGTTAGATGATTATCTCTCACAGTTTTAGTTTCAGTCTTCAGTATAGAACTTAGTTCAGTTATACAGAATCAAGACTGTCAGATACAGTCAATCAGTATTAGTAATTCAGTTATCAGTAACTTCAAATTATCAGTTACTCAGTTATCAGAACTCATTACTCAACTTTAGAAAAGCTCAGATACAGTATATATATATCTATGTTTGTCCACAGTATTGCATACACAGTGATTACAGTAGTATAAGTTATTCACGTAATCTTATGTTCAGTTACTCTACATCATTCAGTTAGTTTCTGTTCAAGCATATGAACCCTTGCATTCAGCCTTACCTCATCTAGCATACCAGTATACTCCACATACTAATACATACTCTTTCTTTGTGCTATGATATCTCATATCATAGGTTCAGACACTCAGGTTTCCGACCGCACATAGATAGACCCAGATTCAGTCACCAATATCTAATTTAGTAGTGAGTCCTCATCTATCAAGGATATGCTTTTATTTAAGTATTTTAGTAGCTTTAGCATTTCAGTAGTTGGAGTTAGTTAGGGGATTGTCCCATCAACTCCGCTTTTTAGACAATTTAGTTAGAGGCTTTTCAAATTAGTTTTCAGATAGTATTTAGTTTTACAGATTATTATTTCGGTTGATACACTTTATTAGTATTTAAAAATTTTGAACCTTATGGCATTTCAGCCTATTTTTATGCATTATTACAGTATATTATTTAGTGCTCATAGCAGATATCAGTCATAGGTTAGCCTGTGGTCCTTCTGGGTTGTAAGAACCGTGTAGCGTCTGGGGTACAGACTCGGGGCATTAGAAACTTAGTATTAGAGCCTAAGGTTCAATAGTGTCCTAGGAAGTCTGAAAGCCGCATCTAGTAGAGTCTTGTGCATGGGTGTGTAGCGCGCAAACTTATGGACGAAAGGCTATGAGATATTTTAGAAAAAGTTTTCCTTCTTTCAGTATTCTTGTCGTGCGAGTAAGCATGAGCTCAAGTTAAACTCTCGGTCTAATCCATTTCTTTCTTTTATTACAGAACATGACTCCCAAAAAGTCTAACAAAAGAAGAACTGGGAATCAGTCAGCACCTCATCCCATTCAGGCAGATCTCTTGAACGAGCATGTCTCCCATGTAGAATTTAGGGCTGCATTCATTACTCTAACCAATTTCATAGCAGCTCAGAATGAACGGACAACTGTTTTTTCGGCTAATCCAGTGGACAATACTGTTGCATCCAGGATTAGGGATTTCACCCGAATGAATCCTCCCCTATTCTCAGGATTTAAGTTAGAAGAGGATTCACAGGAGTTTCTCGATCAGGTTCAGAAAGTCACAGATACCATGGAAGTGACTTCCAGTGAGAGTGATGAGTTAGCCGCCTATAAGCTACAAGATGTGGCTCATACGTGGTTTAAGAAGTGGAAGGTAGACAAGGGCACAGATGCATAGCCCATAGAGTGGGAAGAGTTTGATACTGCTTTTCTAGAGAGATTCATTCCCTTAGATCTGAGAGAAGTCAAGGTGCTAGAGTTCATAAATCTCAAGCAAGGCAGTATGAGTGTGAAAGAGTATTCCCTCAAGTTTACTCAGTTAGCCAGGTATGCTCCCCATGTAGTAGCATACTATAGGTCCAGAATGAGCAAGTTCGTATTTGGGGTGTCAGATAGTGTGGTTAAGGAGTGCAGAACATCGATGTTGATTAAAGAGATGGACATATCTAGGCTTATGGTCCATGTTCAACAGATTAAGGGGCAGAAACTTAAGAAAAAGGAGAGAGATAATAAGAGATCCAGAACGGGTAGCTTTAGTTTTGCTCAGCCTAATTCAGAAGGCGGTAACCGTTCCCAGTTTTGTCAAAAGTCTTCAGTTCTAGCTCCATCTTCAGCTAGTGCTCCAGTTCCTAAGTTCAGAAACGGTAATAAAGATAGAGCACCAGACTCAAAAACCCAGGGTAGTGTGAGCAGTGGTCGTACCTATACGGTTTACGAAGAATGTGGTAAAATCACCTAGGTATTTGTAGAACCGGCAGTGATGTGTGTTTTGGATATGGCGAGTCAGGTCACAGAGTCCGAGAATTTCCTAAGGTTGGTCCACGAAGTCAGCACAGTCATCCTCATATTTCATTTGGTCGACTAACTCAGCAGGGTGTCAATTTCACTACCACTAGTGGTCAACACCAAAACAGATTTTATGCGCTCAAGTCTCGCCATGATCAGGGAAGTTCTCCTAATATAGCTATGGGTATGTTATGAGTCTTTCATATTTTTTTATGCCTTGTTAGATCCCGAGGCTTTACTTTCTTTGTAACCCCCATATAGTGATCAACTTCGGTGTCAGAATATTAGCAGAGCCCTCCTCAGTGTCTCCCCAGACTCTAGAGTAAAGTGGTGATAGTTCAGTTTAGAGTTGTTGATTAAGTGGTTCACAACTTTAGAATAATGGCTTTAAGCTAAGGAGGAGATGGTAGAACAAGTAACCAAGTCAGGCTTTCATATTTTAGAGTAATGTCAATATGCGTAGGAAAGTAGTGGGAGAGGTTGACGCCCAACCCATCTTTACCTCAGTGCAAAGTTTTATATTTCAGCTATCACGATAGTTATTTATGCCTTACATGTCAGCTCTATGTTCATAGCTTTTATTCATGCACATTATAGAAAATCATCTATGATTCCAGTTCCTAGTATAAGGAGTTCCAATTTTCCCAGTATAACGAATCATGTTCTATGAATACAGAAACTCCAAACTCAGGTCATGCAGCTTATGACTCATGACTCATGTCATACATTACAGTTTGCTCAGTTCTCATGACTTATGCTACACTTCTAATGATCAGCCAAATTCAGATTTATTCATGTATATCCTCAGTTTAGACCTCTTGATAAATCAATGATGTTAATATTCTATTCCTCAGGCTTCAGTTAAATGTCAAGTTCAGTATAGTGTTCATTCATGCTTCAGGTCCTCATGTTTTAAACTTCAGTGAACTCTCCTTATGAAATAATATAGTGATGAGCAGTTGCTTAGATGGGGGAAAGTAAATGTTTTATGTTAAGAAAAGATTGTTACATGTTTTCTTTACACGAGCCTTTAGTTATGAAGATAGGCTTGAATGTCATGTTGATGTGTAAGTGGCTAAATGCATTTTGGGGATTTGAGTAGGCTTGAACTTAGTGGGAGAATTCAGTCCAGTGCAGACCTCAGAAGGTAGGGTTATCAGTGTCCATATTACAGAGTTTTAGCCATGTTATGGTTTCTTATTCAAATGTCTTATTCAGATCATACCAAGGTTCCTTACTCCCTAAAGTCATTAAAACCTTATAGAAAGAGTGTCACAGGAATTCTCCAATCGAGTATAAGTTTTCAGCATGATCTAGTTGGTACAACCAGTAATTCAGTTTTGCAATCAGGCGGACAAGTTTGTATGGTTTCCTATTCTTTTTTACATCTAATTGTTCTATTTGAAGTGTCATGAGTGTGAATACTCCAAGATAGAGCATCCTAGTAGTTGTGAGTTCAACCCATATCATGTATCATGCCTCAATTTCAGATCCCAGATATTCATTTATGATTCAGTTCATAGGTGCCCCGTGCATCATCTCAACCTCTCCTTAGTATCTCAGTCAAGTCAACATTCTTCGAGGGACATAGTGTCCCAAGGGGGAGATGCACTATAATCCGCGAGATTTCATGTCCCAAACCTTCCATTCTTCCTTCCCGTAATGAATTCAGTTTGGAGTAATGGGTACTCATAAGTTTACCCTCAAGTTCCAATCTCAGTTGTATGACATGTATTAAAGAAATCAGTTTAGTCATGTACTCATGCATCAGATATTCATGTTCAGTATAAGAACTCAGTATGTCAGTAGCTCAGTCATGTAGTCATGTTCAGTGTCTAAACTCAGTCTATTAGTATTTCTCAGCTTAATTAGTCTCATTCGAGGACGAATGTTCCCAATGGGGAAGATATTGTAATACTCCGTATTTTTCTAGCCTAGATTAACTCTCAGTACATGAGTTATCCTATACAAAATATTTGAAATACTTAGTATTTTTTAGCTTATATCCTGTCATTTCATAGTAAATTGAATTAGCTTTTCAACGATATAAAATTCTCCTAAATCCGATAACCGGGTAAGAAGTCATGGTGATTTTAAGTTTCAGTCGTTAGACACCATTATTTTGATCACTAGTGCATTGTGAAGCCAGTCTAAATGACAATTGTCAAATTTCAATGTGACTCCACGATCACACCATGTTGCGGAGGGCTCTCAGTTCCCAATTGTCCAACTCCAGTGAGGTACCGCGATACCGACACATAGCACCACAACTTATTTTCACAATCGTCAAATTCCAATGGCGCTCCGTGATTGTACCGCGTCGCTCCAAAGGTGAAATTCCCAGTCATTTTTTTTGAATGGTTTCCAATGGATTCCATTAGCGTGGCACGATAGTGGCGCGTTGCACCAGGTGCCCAAATCGGGTTTTTCAGTGACGAAATTAAAAGTTTTTCAGGGGTAATAGGGTCTTTTTCCATGACCCAGATTAGTGTTTAAACATGAAATTACATCCTAAATACCCTATCATATCATTATTTCTCACTTTCTCTCTAGAATTAAAACATTCTCTCTCAAAGAGATAAAAGCCCTAGTTCAAGAAATCAAGAATCAAGGTCAATCTCGAGAAATCCATCCAAGCACCTTTAAGAATTAAAACACCCAGGTATGTTAGGTTTTCATCTATTGGTTCCTTTCACCCATAGAGTCCAAGAATCCCCTTTTAAACATACAAGATCTTTGATTTGTGATTTCCATGTTTGAATTAGATTGACTTGATGTTCATGATATTAGTTGGGTTTCAATCCATGATTTAAGTGCAAGTTTCATGAAAGTGAATAGCATGTATGATGAATACGTAATTATCTTGATAAATCCTTGAATTTACAAAGTGATTAATGTATCTATGATGTTAATTTGGTTTTAAATCCATGATTATGATAAGATTCATGAAAATAGAATAGTACTTAGGGAAAATTATATGAATAACATGTTAAACCTATGAAATTGCAAGTTGGGCATTATAGTTGCCATGTTTATATGTTACCCATGCATATGTGCATTAAGTTGTGCTCCCCAAGTGTTTGACAGAATGTTCATTTGAATTAAATGATAAAACCATTCCATGCTAGTATATGTACAAGCTTATGCCCTACAAGTGTTTGATAAAATATCTATATAGATGAATTATGAACAACTGTATATTGTTATGCTTTGCAAGATCATGTTATGCTTTATTTTTTATGTTTTCGAGTCCTGGGGGTATTTAATACCCGACAATCTAGTTGTGTACCTAGAGCTAGTGTCAGTTACAGAGTAGTATCAGTCATGTCACGATTAGTAGTACTCAGTCAGTTACAGAACTCAGTGAAACTCATTATCAATCCAATCCAGTCAGTTAGCACTCTTAGTAACAGTTTAGTCAAGCCTAGTACAGTCTAGTAATCAGTTCAGTGTCTTTAGTTGGGAGTAGAATTCAGCACCGAGCGAACCCAGTGATGGGGGCATTCCTGTTAGTATAGAGTTTGACCCTAAGTAGCAATCCCTGAGTTATAGAACTACATAGCCAACGTAGGTTGGGATGACTTCCTACCAGATAAGGGTTGACACATCTCTCATGAGTTTTCCTATCAGTGAGGGTTGATAAAATGTCTTCCTATCAGTTAGGGTTAACTCACAGCCATTGTCTCTACCCGTGGTATGGTACTGATACCCTTCTAATTGGGGTTACAGATTGGACCCCAACTCAGTTATCTTATGTTATTTGGGGCATGTCAGTTAGATGATTACCTCCCACAGTTTTAGTTTCAGTCTTCAGTATAGAACTTATTTCAGTTCTACAGAATCGGGACTATCAGATACAGTCAATCAGTATCAGTAATTCAGTTATTAGTAACTTCAGATTATTAGTTACTCAGTTATCAGAACTCAGTACTCAACTTTAGAAAAGCTTAGATACAGTGTATATATATATATGTCCATAGTATTGCATACACAGTGATTACAGTAGTATCAGTTATTCACGTACTCTTATGTTCAGTTACTCTACATCATTCAGTCAGTTTTTGTTCATGCATATGAACCCTTGCATTCAGCCTTACCTCATCTAGCATACCAGTACATTCCACATACTGATGCATACTCTTTCTTCGTACTATGATGTCTCATATCATAGATTCGGAAGCTCAGGTTCCCGACCGCGCATAGACAAACCTAAATTCAGCCAGCAGTGTCAGATTTAGTAATGAGTCCTCATCTATCAAGGATATGCTTTCATTTTAGTATTTTAGTAGCTTAAGCATTTCAGTAGTTGGAGTTAGTTAGGGGATTGTCCCATCAACTCCTCTTTTCAAACAGTTCAGTTAAAGTCTTTTCAAACTAGTTTTCAGACAGTGTTTAATTTTATAGATTGTTATTTCAGTTGAAACACTTTATCAGTATTTATAGATTTTGAACCTTATGGCATTTCAGCCTATTTTTGTATTTATTACAGTATATTATTCAGTGCTCACAACAAATATCAGTCTTGGATTAGCTTATGGTCCTTCGGGGTCATAAGCACCGTGTAGCATTCGGGGTATAGACTCGGGGCATTACAATATTCAATGGGTTAGATTTCATGACTTTTCACCAAACACCCATTACTTTTCCTTAGCCATCATACTATCATCAATATGGTGCATTGAGATTCAAACTCAACGTCTTATCCATATATAGACATCTTAGGCATAAATCGATGGGACTTGAACCCAACATCTTATAATCATGGTGCGTCAGAACTCTAACCCAAAGTCTTACCCGCTTAAAGGAATGAAACTTAAATCTATCGTCAGACCCTCAATCAATGACATAATGGTCAAAGTTAAATAAAACTCACCTTAGTGATAGAAACGAATACAAATCTCCAAAAATACTTTAGCAAATCATTGTAGCAAGAGAAGTATTAAAATTGATGATATGCAGCAACAATATAACATCAGTTAACATGTTTGCCTTAGAGTAATAATGACAATAGACTCAGATTACAATAATAAAGTAAGCATCAATAATTATTATGTACTTTTGCTGTTATATGTATTAACTTTGTAAAGGTTAAAGTGCAAGAAGTACCTCTACAACTTGTATATTAATAAGTCTACTAATAGATACAAATTAGCATCACTTTAATATCTTTGAGGATGAGTTATATTATATAATCAAAGCTTAAATATTTTGTAAGCACAGGATTTCGTCCGCACACATTATTGATTAATAACATACCGATAGAAATCTCAATTGGTTAGAGATCTTGTGCTGATAACGTGTTATGAAATATAAAACAAAGAAGAAGAAGAATGGAGAGAGAAGGGAGTAGACTTCGTGAGGGATGAGAGATAATAAGATTGATAATACAATGAACAAAACCCCTTTATTTATAGAGGAAAATACTCTTAGTTTCTGATTAAAAGACAGATACTTCAAATCTTGATAGATATCAATTAGATCTTATTAGATCTTGATAGACATTCACTATAATATAAATACATTTATAACACAATAAATAATATTTGTACATTTTCTGAACTCCAGAAGCTTCTATTTCTTCTCACTCTCCTATTCCTCAGACATTTTCTTTCTACTATTATGATACTACATATCAATAAATCGAAAAATTGATGAATAAGTTGAAATTATCAAGCTCAAAATTGAACTTTGACAGACCAAATCATTGATTCATAATTCATAAATCCTTATTAATTAAAGAAAAATAGAGTTCCTTTACAATGAATTTAAAAAAGGGAAACATTGAAAAGACCCCCCCACCCACCCACCCACCCACCCCAAAAAAAGAATCACAAGTAAAACAAATGATTTACCAAACTCACTGCAATAAAATAAATATTAAAATAGAGAAAGATCTAGCCAATCATTTTTCTACCGATTATTCAAGTTTGATATTCTGTAAGTTCCTAGGTCATATCGAATGGAAGGTCCTTAAGAAAGAGGTTGAAGTCATAAATTCCATTTCGATAATGCTTCATTTTACTAAATTATTTTTTTCTTAAAAAGGAAAGAACGTAAAAAGAAATTAAAAAATTCAATACCTTGAAATCATAAGTATAGATAATTGACCAAGATCACTGAAATAGAAAAAAGAATCCCCTCCAAAGAATTAAACTTAGATTATTTTTTTAAGAAAAACATCGAAAAAGGGTAAAATGAATCAAAATTTAAAGATCATGACATCACAAGTGCAAATAATTTAATTATCAACATCACCCAAATAAAAAAAATTCAAAAATAAATAAATTAACTTCTTAAAGAACATCAGAAGAAATGTAACAAAAAAATTCAATCTTAATCCTAGAATAAAAAGTCAATCTCGCCATGAGCTTGACTAAGAGTTTAAAATCGAAAAAGTAAACTGAACTTTACTTAAGAAGAAGAATGCGAGCGCCGAAAAAACTCAGAGATCATGAAATTACAAGTACAAATGATATATCAATATTCAACATCACTCATATAAAAAATGATTTTCACTAAGCTTTTTCCTTCCACTGCTCTCAGCTTGCACCATCATTGTGAATCGCCAAAGTAACTTGTCCTTATATTTTTATATACATTAAATAATTTGTTATACCCAATTAATTCAAGAAAAATAAAGGTCATTTACAATGAACTTTACAAAGTTTTTTTCCTTTCACTATTCGCTACTTGCATCGTCATCGCAAGCCGTAAATTCTTCCACGGGAGATCCTCTAGTAAATCCTATTTTCCTATATTAGAAGTCTTTATTATTTTCCAAGATAATCTGAGACTTCTAAGAAACATCACTTCACTTCATGAGAGTACGAAGTAAAGAAAATTAGGTGGATATTGAGGGAGATTTTTCTATTTATTGTTTGTGTGTCTATATGATCATATGAGAAATTAAAACAGAAGTGTATTGTGTGTGGTGTGGGGTTTGAAGAAGAAAAAATGCGACATATCAAAGCTTTCGCTAAATATTCTTCTTCTTTAATTCAATCAAAAATTACTAAATTTGACAGTAAATATGTGATAGCTACCTCTTTAATTACTACCAGCGAAAGAAATTAAATTTTGATGAAAAATAGGTGCCACAAATCAAATCAATTTAATGTACTTATGAAAACGTAAATCTCATTCTTTAAATCTTGTGACTTTTTGATTTCACTAATCTTTATTCGTTATGATTTATAAAATATAAATGTAAATACTCCAATATTTTTCTTTTCCGTTTATACTACCTTAGAAGATTTTAAACTACACCTCTCATACTTCAATTAATGATTATAAACATATAACACAATGATTACATAGGCTAATTAGACTGGGGCCTAATTAACTTGGGCTACAACCATATTTCAAAACCATCTCAAATTCTTCAGCAGAAGCTCCAACTTTTACTTTTTGTCGGCAGTAGGTGTTACATGTAACCACAGGTCTGCAAGATGATGCAGAGGTAAACTAGGACGAATTTCCATTCCTAACAAGAGAACTTCAACCTACATGTCAAATTATTAGGATCAAAATAATCAGGTTGCATGCATGTAGAAAGTAACTAGACTAATTTTAAATGACAATAAGTATTTAATTACCTCATCCTTGCTCGGAAGATTACTAACAAGCGAATTTCAACCTACATGTCAAATTATTAAGACCCAAAGATATAAACTTCATGACATTCCAACTTGGTCTTTTTATAATACTAGTCAAGCGTACGTATTTTGCACGTTTATATCGCGTTACTCAATAAAAATAAATATAAAAAAATCAATTATTTTGCTTACATAATTATTCTGTGAGCAATTTACTAATTGTTAAATTATTCATTATCTATTTTTTGTCTGAGTTGTGATCATAAAAGATATTATTTATTTAATACCAGAAATATTACTGTACTTAATAAAATGATACATTAATTTTTGAATGCTACATGCCAAGGAAAAGATTGAAGTTGAATAAGGAATTGAATAGTTAATTAGTTATTGTTTAATAATATGAGGAATATACACGCAAGCCCCTGAATTTGTTGGATTTTTTTGCATTGACACCTTAATTAGGTCATGTTCCTATTAAACTCTTGAATTTCATAAAAAAATTGTCTATTAAACACACTCCCTGACCTAACAGAACATGTGAAGTATACTCTTTTTTGAGAGAGTGAAAGACCTCACTCTATTTCATTTATAAACTTTTTGTTTCTTAACTTTTTTCAAGATCCATTGACAACCATCAGCTCCGGCTCTTTCACCATCACCGGCACCTCCAACAAAAAAATAATTTTTCACTAAAATGAATTTGTTTTTCTTTTTTTTTTTTATTAAAAATAATTTCACAACCAATACTCCTCCTTGCCACCTTCAAATTAATGTAAGTAGGAAGACTGCCACAGCTACACCACCGTCACATCACAACCGTCACTAGCTTATCTATTATTTTTGTCGCCGTAAACCTCATCGCAAAAGTTCAATCCCACTCCCACCGCTTTGACTCAAATAACATTTCTTCTCAAAGACTAAATTAAAAAGAACTCAAAGCACTTAAAAATTTTCAAACATTCAAAGGATCGTGATATAATCAACACTTTTATCGTGATTTTTAAGTAAATTGTTTATCTTTATTTAATTTATTTTTTATGAAATTATACTTAACGAAAATATCATTAAAATTAAGAAAAGTTGAATCCTATTTGCATTTTAACCAAACTTAAAACTAATTTTCTTCATAATCAGACTATTTCCTTCTCAAAGTCTTTTCTTCTCCCCCCCCCCCCCCCCCCTCTATCTCTAAATCTACATATTTATATATATATATACACACACACATACACAAGAATAGTGTACGTGCGTTGCATGTGTATCATGCATTTATAAGAATAAACGTATAAAAAATATATTAGTTGTGGGTATGATATCTTTAAACCACTACAAAAAGTAATTTCTTAGACTATTTTTATGAACACATTAAATGAAAATTCAATTTATAAATCGCCTAACATCACAAGAATTATCAAAAAATCATCATCTATGTAAACTCAGCAAATCGCCTAACATCCTTCTGATTTTTTCTACGCATCAATTTATCTAAAACAAAGATAAATAAAATTTAACACATGCAAAACTCTTCAGTTAAAACAAAAATCAATGTGAATTCTTACCATATCATATTCTTTACCTTTTTAAGTGCTTTCTAATAAGCAGCCGGATCGACAAAATACCATCTAAGAAACAAAATATATTCAGGTAGAAGAGAATCGATTTTATTATCGACTTTCAAGTTGGAATAAAATAACCGTGATACAAAAATATATACAAGGCAAATTTTTAATTAATTTTAAAACTCTAAATTTTAGGATTTGTGCTATAGTCAAATAAGGAAAAACTTAATAGTAAAATATGTAGTTGATTTTAAAATATAAAGAATTTAAATAGTAAAAGAATGATTTTATCTATTGAAAAGAATTTTGATGAAGGGAAATTTTTTTGAATCATTTTTATAAGGTCTAATTGATTAAAGAGGAATTTAGTCATTATACTTACTTATTTCCTACATCTAAAATAACGTTGTTTTTACGACAGGTTATTTTTATTCTTAGGATTCTATATATTTGTACTTTATGTATAGTGTAATTATAATGAGATGATTTAAATAATAGAAAAATATAATTTAATTTATAACATAAATCATAATAATTAAGTTTAAAATTTTATACACATTTAAAATACTTTATATAAATTAGTAAATAGTGTGTAAAATTTACTATAATTTTACACCATATTTTTAAAATTTTATGTATATAAACATGCATATTGAAGAATAAATGGTAAAGTAAGTCCCAACCCGAAAAAATCCCAATAATTTAAAAAAGACAGAAAAAATGAATTAGATGTAACATAACATAAAAACTTTTTCGGATAAACCAATTTGAATTGCGTTAACAATAAAAAAAGAATGAAATGGTAAAATATTAATATTAGAAGATGGGGAATCAGATCACATACTTGAAGATGCATCAATCTAAATTTTTGTTCTTATTACTTATGTATAATTGTATGACCTTTTGAATTTTTCTTCTCCTTTATGTTTGTCGTCATATAGAAGGTTGTTGCAGAATTTAAGTCGTGTTTATATGGTATACTGGTATCTGTCATTGTTTGCTCCTTTGATTCATTAATGCTCTGTCTTTGATTTAACATAGAGAAGTATATTGAAGCGCTAGGTTTTTCAGCTTTGATCTATTTCATCGTCTACCAAGCATCCTCTAGCTTCGTCAGCTCCATCTCCAGGTTTTATGAGTTCCTCTTGGACTGATGATAAAATCATTTTGTCCCTTGACCACATTAATCGTGGATCACCCATCCATGATGATGTAATTGTCGATAATTTTTATCAGTATGATTCTTCAAATTTGACAAGTAATATTTCTAACTTCTGCTAAATATATTTATCCTTCCAGTCAATTTAAAATTACTAAATTTGACAGTAAATAAATATAGCTATATTTTTACTAAAGGTGAGAGATATTATATTTTGATGGAAAAAAATGGCATAACTCGAATTAGTTAAATGTACTTTAGAAACATATAAATCTCATCGTGCAAAAATAACATAATTTTTTAGTTATATTCTGCAAATTACATCATACAAGTTACGTAACATTTTACTTTATTTTGCAACTATGAATATATGGTTCTGTAAACCATAAAACACAAGCCATGTGATTCTTGATTTTGGAACTATGAAAAAAAGAAGGATGAATCTTGCTCAGTTTTAAAATTTTTAAGAATGATTCAAATTATTCAAATATAACTTACTTATACATTATAACTTTTAGACGTTTATTTACCTCCTATTATTGTTTGAAGAAAAATATATATCACCTTAAGATTATAGTATTAGTCTCATAATATAAAGTGCATTACATATGCATCACGTCACTGGCACGCCAGCATCACATCAGCACCACGTTAGAACAGAATCGAGAAATAGATTTTGTTTTTTTTTGTTTTTTTTTTATGTTTGTTCACGATTTTTACTTTTTCTTATATTTTTATACACTAATTAATTCATAATTTCTTATTAATTAAAGAAAAATAGAGGTCATTTACGATGAGTTTTAAAAAGAAAACGTTGAAAAGAACACCCCCTCCCCCCCCCCCCCCCTCCAAAATGAATCACATGTAGAACAAATG
The DNA here is from genome assembly GCA_030864215.1 of Capsicum pubescens. Taxonomy (NCBI): domain Eukaryota; kingdom Viridiplantae; phylum Streptophyta; class Magnoliopsida; order Solanales; family Solanaceae; genus Capsicum; species Capsicum pubescens. Next base: position 39,432,652 of record CM061546.1, read on the forward strand.
ATTTACCAAATTCACCGCAATAAAATGAAAATTAAAATAGACAAAGATCTAGCCAATCATTCTTCTACCTATTATTCAAGTTTGATATTTTGTAAGTTCCTAGGTCATATCGAATGGAAGGTCCTTAAGAAAGAGGTTAAAGTCATCAATTCCAATCCGATAATGCTTCATTTTATTAAATCAGTTTTTTTTCCTTAAAGGGGAAAGAAAGTAAAAAGAAATTCCAAAATTCAAGACCTTGAAATCATAAGTATAGATGACTGACCAAGATCACTGAAATAAAAAAAGAACCCCCACCAAAGAATTAATTTAGATTTTTTTTTTTTAAGAAAAACATCGAAAAAGGGTAAAATGAATCAAAATTCAAAGATCATGACATCACAAGTGTAAATAATTTAATTATCAACATCACCCAAATAAAAAAAATTAAAAAAAAATTAAAAAAAAATTAAATTCTTACAGAACATCAGAAAAAATGTAACAAAAGAATTCAATCTTGATCCTAGAATAAAAAGTCAATCTCGCCATGAGCTTGACTAAGAGTTTAAGATCGAAAAATTAAACTGAACTTTACTTAAGAAGAAGAACGCGAGCGCCGAAAAAACTCAGAGATCATGAAATCACAAGTACAAATGATATATCAATATTCAACATCACTCATATAAAAAAATGATTTTCACTAAGCTTTTTCCTTCCACTGCTCACAGCTTGCACCTTCATTGTGAATCGCCAAAGTAACTTATCCTTATATTTTTATATACATTAAATAATTTGTTATACCCAATTAATTCTAGAAAAATAAAGGTCATTTACAATGAACTTTACAAAGTTTTTTTCCTTTCACTATTCGCTACTTGCACCGTCATCGCAAGCTGTAAATTCTTCCACTAGAGATCCTCTAGCAAATTCTATTTTTCTATATTAGAAGTCTTTATTATTTTCAAAGATAATCTGAAACTTCTAAGAAACATCACTTCACTTCATGAGAGTATGAAGTAAAAAAAATTAGGTGGATATTGAGTGAGATTTTTCTATTTTTTATTTGTGTGTTTGTATCATATGAGAAATTGAAAGAGAAATGTACTGTGTGTGATGCAAGGTTTGAAGAAGAAAAAATGTGAAATATCAAAGCTTTCGCTAAATATTCTTCTTCTTTAACTCAATCCAAAATTACTAAATTTGACAGTAAATATATGATAGCTACCTCTTTAATTACTACTGCCGGCAAAAGAAATTAAATTTTGATGAAAACAGGTGTCACAAATCAAATCAATTTAATGTACTTTAGAAAACGTAAATCTCATACTGCAAATCTTGTGACTTTTTGATTTAACTAATTTGTATTCGCTATGATTTATAAAATATAACTATAAATACTTCAATATTTTTCTTTTCCCGTTATACTACCTTAGAAGATTTTAAACTACACCTCTCATACTTCAATTAATGATTATAAACATATAACACAATGATTACAGAGGCTAATTAGACTGAGGCCTAATTAATTTGCGCTACGATCATATTTCAAAACCATCACAAATTCTTCAGCAAAAGCTCCAACTTTTACTATTTTTTCAGCAGTAGGTGTTGCATTTTACAACATGTCTGCTAGATGATGCAGAGGCAAATTAGGATGAATCGGCATTCCTAACAAGCGAACTTCAACCTACATGTCAAATTATTAGGATCAAAATAATCAGATTGCATGCAGAAAGTAACTAGACTAATTTTGAATGACGATAAGTATTTAATTACCTCATCTTTGCTCTGAAGATTACTAACAAGCGAATTTCAACCTACATATCAAATTATTAAGACCCAAAGATAAAAACTTCATGACACTCCAACATGGTCTTTTTATGATACTATGCAAGTGTACGTGCTTTGCACGTGTATATCGCGTTAATCAATAAAAATCAATTATTATGCATACATAATTATTGTGTGATCAATTTATTAATTGTTAAATTATTCATTATCTATTTTTTGTCTGAGTTATGATCATAAAAGATATTATTTATTTAATACCAAAAATATTACTGTACTTAATAAAATGATACATTAATTTTTGAATGCTGCATGCAAAGGAAAAGATTGAAGTTGAATAAGCAGGATTTGAATATTTAATTGGTTATTGTTTAATAATAGGTGGAATATACACGTAGATCCTTGAATTTATTGGATTTTTTTGTATTGACACCTTAATTAGGTCATGTTCCTATTAAACTCTTGAATTTCATAAAATTTGTCTATTAAACAAACTCCCTAACCAGACAGAACATGTGAAGTACACTCTTTTTTGAAAGAGTGAAAGACCTTAGTCTATTTCATTTATAATCTTTTTGTTTTTGAACTTTTTCAAGATCCATTGACAACCATCATCTCTGGCTCTTTCACCCTCACCGACACCTCCAACAAAAAAATAAATTTTCACTAAAATGTACTTGCTTTTTAAAAAAAAAATAAAAAAAAAAAGACCCACAACTAATACTCCTCGCCACTGTCAAATTTATGTAAGTAGGAAGACTGCCACAACTATACCACCATCACATCACAATTGTCTCTTGCTTACCCATTATTTTTGTCGCCGTAAATTTCGTCGCAAAAATTCAATCCCACTCCCTCCGCTTTGACTCAAATATCATTTCTTCTCGAAGACTAAATTAAAAAGAACTCAAAGACGTACTTAAAGTTTTCAAATATTCAAAGGATTGTGATATAATCAACACTTTTACCGTGATTCTTAAGTAAATTGTTTATCTTTTTTAAATTTATTTTTAATGAAATTATACTTAACGAAAATTTCATTAAAATTAAGAAAAGTTTAATCCTATTTGCATTCTAGTCGAACTTAAAACTAATTTTTTTCATAACCAGATTATTTCCTTCTCAAAAAATTTTCTTCTCTCTCTATCTGTCTATCTATCTATTTATCTATATACTTAAAAAAGGTTTTTAGCTCACAAATTAATAGTCATTCATGAAAATATTATATATATATATATATATATATATATATATATATATCTGTATGTATGTATGTATGTATATATTAAAATATATATTAATTTTATTTTGAATCATTTTAGAAATAAAAGTTAATAATAATCAACTCTATATATTGTTAATAGCTTTAAGGGTATTTCAGATATTTTGACCAAAAAAATTGCTTAAAAGTACTTGTTTACCAAAAACATTAATAACTTTTTTTAGTTTCAGCACTTTTATCCAAACACAACTGCTTATTTTTAAAATAAGTTCAGCACTTTCAAAAATACTTTTAAAGAACTTTTTAAAAACCACCTATCCAAATGAACCCTTAGTTTCGTAGTTTTATGGGAAACGGAATGTCATTTGCATTTTCTTCTAGTGACCTGTAAGATTCAAGACCATTAAAATAGGATATTCTGTTTCCTAGCCTTGGATTTTATATGACATGAAAGAAATACTAATGAATTGTATTGGTTGATAATATTATGATGTTTGTACTGTGTAATAATTTTCTTGCTTTTGCAGATCCATCGGTTGTGAGAAATACTACAGAGGTAAGAACAAGGCAGTTTTAAGTTTTGCTGAAGATACTTGGGCTTTCATGTAAAATGGCACTTTTCAAAACTATTTTGTTATTTAGACATAAGTTTTTAAAAAATTGTCACATACCCACTTTAATTCATATTATCAATAACTTTTTCAATTCAATAAATTCACCCACAAATTTTGTAATAATACACTTTAACCCAATATTTTCAACTTAATAAATTCACCCACAAGTTTTTAATAATACACTTCAATCCACTCCATCATCCACCATTATATAATACAAAAATATCTAGGTTTTCAAAAATAATTAAAAAAAATTCTAAAAGCTTAAAATAGAAGGTTCTTTCCCTCCAAAAAGTTCCGATTCAAGCCACTTTTTCACCGTTATTTTCCGGCGATCAGCTCTAAATCAGTCCACAAACATCATAAGATTGTCCACTGCATCCATTTTTACCCCATTTGTTCGTTATCTTCTCAAACACACTTTCCACCATTGTTAAAAAGCTTTAAATCACTCACACTACTCAAAATCACTTTAGAAAGTACATTACAGTAGCTCAGGCAACTCCAAGTTCATTTCTCTATTCCATAAATCCAACGATCATTGATTAGAAGTAATATTTACGATTTGAAGGTTTTTGTACGGATATCTGCCCAGTCATTGACCACTCATCGTCAGTCATCGACCGTGCATATATCCTGACGTAGACCATAAGCATAATCGATCGTCAATCAAAGCATAATTTTAGGATATCTATTGTAGAATTTGTTCTAATTTCTGGTGATCTCATGGGAAAATGGGTGGAGACTCTCGAATGTTGGAAATGGAGATCTTTTACCAAAGTGACACTACATTATTGTTCGTCGCAATAGTTCATACGATGAATTTATTGCAAGCGTAATACAGAGCGCAGATCTAGATTGTGCACCGAGCGATGTGGTGATTAGTTATCTAATGCATTCGAGGGAAAAGGTGAATCCTACGATCATAAATAATGATGTATGTGTGTTGATGTACATGATGAATGTTGATGTTGATGGCTTTAGGCCTATTTTAAGGATAAATGTAGTTGAGAGGTCCTTTGAAGGACCATTGAATTCATCACCACCCCCACCAAGGTGCTCAGAAGTTAACGATGATTTGAATAATTACGAGAACGATGGCGATCATCCAATTAATATGGAAGATGATTCTATGCATATGGAAGATGTTTCATCAGACTCGCAAGATGTGGAAGAAGGCTATGGAACGGGATCACAACCAGGACATTCTTTCACCGACATAACTAATTTCTATTGTGATCTAACATTCGCCGATAAGAAAGAGCTCAAAATGCTACTAGACGGAGCAGTGGTGAGGCAGTCTTTTGATTATTGTATGGAGAAGAGCTGCACCAAATTCTTGAATGAAAAATCCATATCTCATGGTTGTGGATGGTTGTTGCGGGAAAAGAAGTACGAAACCTCAGACAGATTTCGCATATACAAGTATGTCGGGTTGCATACGTATGATGTTGAACACGCCACCTGCAGGCATAAGAGAATCTCATCCGAATTGATTGCTTCACTATGCGTAAATCATTTTTAGAATGGTAAGGGTCTGATACAAGTATGATCATGATCATGACACTTTTGAGTATTTTTGAAGACTAATCACTGAAGGGCTCTTTTGTCATTTCTCTATTATTTGTAATGTTGTATAAATAGAACCTTGTAGGATTTATTTTCTTAGTTTTGATGCTTGATATTGTAAGAACATTCCTCTTAGACAGAAAGACTCCAACCGAAACTAGGGCCTAACACAAAGGTGGAATCGTTTGTGTGTGGTGTTTTGCTTGATACGTTGGTGCTTGAGAGGTGAACGTCCCTCTTGTGTCTTTGTAAGAGTTAGGTGCGTGTTGAATGTGGTATTAAGGGTATAAGAGTGGAATATGCTCTTAGGTTCTTAAGATTACAACTTCATTGTGTCTAACTATCTATCCTTGTTTCTTACTTTAGTTTCGGTTTTCCATGTTTTGTTGTTGAATCTGTTGGTTCTTGTTGATGTACCCATGTTGTTATTCATTATATTGTATTAATACAGTTTGTTGGTAGGCTGATTTCGTTTGTAAACACTTATTATTCTCTCCATTCTTGTTGTAAGTAGCAAATCCGAGAGTGGTCACCTAGATAGTCCACGGTTTCTATTCTTGTGGACTGTTTTGGGTGTTTTCTTTGTTGTGTTCTTGGTCATTCTTGTATCATTTGGTATCAAAGAAAGGTTTGATTTTGTTCCAATAAAATCAATCTTGGGATTGTTATCTTGAAAATCAAAAGAAAAAAAGTTATTGTTCACGTTTTTAGGGTCTTTCAAAAAAACTTGATTTTTATGTGTTTTGTATGTTTCTAGTGTTAGATCCTTGTTCCCTAACACTATTAGAGTCTAGAAATTAAAAAATCCAACAAAAAAGAAGTGTCAAAATCGAAAATCCCCCCCCCCCCCAAAAAAAAAAAACTAAACCCGTTTTTGACCCTAGGTCAAATTTTGAGTTTTTGATTTTGTATTTTTCTTGTGTTTTTAGTGTTAGATTTGTGTTCTCTAACACTATAGGAGTATAGGGTTAGAATTTTAGCTAAATTGGAGGTTATTTGAGCCATCCACCATTGGTAAGCTTGAGTTTGAAGAAACCTGAAGGTGGGATCTCATTGTGGGAGGTTCTTTTGAACTCACGTGTGTTTGGTTTTGTAGAATTTGTATTGTATTGTTGTGTGTGGCGTTGTGGACTGATTGGGTGTCTTGTTGGACCGTAACTTGAAGGGTTATTTTTGGTATAACCACAATGGAACCCAAGGATTCAAATGCTCAAACAATGAATAATAATGTCATCAATCTCATTTTGGCTCGCCTTGAAACTATGTCTCGAGATGTGGCTAGGTTGAATGTGGGTCTTGAGAAATTAGATACGGATGTGGCATCAATAAGTGGGAGATTAGAACGTGTGGAAAGCCAAAGGAGTCGACCTTCCACACCTCAAAACAATTCCCCAACTAATACTCCCGGGACCATGCACCAAATGCTATATCCACCAATTGCCACAAATCCAACCAATCTCTACTCCCGAAGCCAAGAACAAGATAGACCAAACCATCCTCCACTCCACCAAGTCCAACAAGAAGGGCTTGGAACCCAAATACCACCACCAAACCCGAACCCTCTCATCCAAAATCCACTTGACCAAATACCTCACTATCCAAATCCAATCCCACCCCTACAAGCTCCACTTAACCAAAATAAACCCATCCATGTTGAGGGCTATTGTAATATCCCATATTTTGGACTAGAATGAAAGTCCGTCATTCCTATGCGTAGACGTTTCAAAAGCCTCGAACCCCAGTAAATTTAGTGTGTTAATCAATTATGTAGTGTGGGGATCTATTTGAGCATTAATTTAGATCATAGAGGTCCCCTAACTCAAGTACAAGTTAAAAGCTTTCCTATCGTTCAAGTTTAAGTGAGCATCAAAACTTGGGTCAACTTCAATCAACCATAACTCGTTGTATATCACGAACTGGGTGGTTTACTATATATCAACTGAAATCTCTTTGAATTATCTTTCCAAAGATACCAATTTCGTCTAAATCTGATATCGGAACAAAGAGTTATCCCCATTTTATTCCAGCATGTCAAGCTGGAAAACGGTGACAATGTTTCTGACGGGCTATCACATTTCTGACAAACTTTTTGACGACGTCGTCACATTCTGACAACATTTCTGACGATGTAGTCAGCCCTGGGCAGAAAATCAAGAATTTGGACCCCTTTTGTGACGACCATTGGTGACGGCCTATCACGGACCTGACGGCCTGTCACGGATGGCGTCAAGTATATTTTTTCAGCAATTCAAGGGCGTTTTTGCAAGAGTATTTTGGTCATTTCGTTCACCTTCCACGACTTATAACCCTAAAGAGGCGTAATTTTTCCCATTTTTCTTCAGTTAAGCATCTAAAAAAAAAAACCCTCTTACACTCTCAACCACAAGATTAGGGTTTCCATCAAACTCATCTCTCAAAAGCAAGATTCAATCCTTTTTCCAAGATAATCGAGAATTAATTTTCCCAATCCAAGACTCTCCAGCAAATCATCAAGGTTTCCTTTCTAAGGTATGCGTAGTGTTCATCTATGAATTCAATTCGTTCATAGAGATCAAGAATCATGCTTTTAAATGTTATTTTGTAAACTTTTTGTCGTGATATGAGCATGTACTTGTTGATGATTGTTGTTTAAGTTTCAAGATGATATCTAAAGGTGTTTTCATGGAATATATGTGGTTGTTAGTTGAAAAACACGAACATTGGGGGGGTTGATATGATGCAAGTATGAAATCCACCTATGCCTTAAAGAATGCATGCAAGGTGTTTGATAAAATACCTAGGATGCTAGAAATTCATATTTACATGATTCCATGATATCTAAATGACAAGTCCATGTTAGCTATACACTTCAATATGGATTTCCATGCTATTTATGTCTTGTTATTGTTGTGGTATGAAGAATGTATGATAATGGAGATATGAATTATGTACATGAAATATATCCATGCTTTCCCCTACCATATTTGAGATGTTGAATAAATACATGAAGTATAATATTCCCTACTTATGATATTGTGAATTGTGGACTCCGATCTTGTGATCAAGTCATGTCATGTGTGAGTCAGTTTCATTCCATCGAGTCCTGGGGGTATTCGTACCCGAAAATTATAGTTGTGTGCCTAGGGCCATGTCATGTTTCATGACACTTTCAGTCATGCCATGTTTCATAGAACTCAGTCGGTCATGTGACTCAGGAAAGTTCAGTAACCCAGTTAATCTCAGTAAATCTCAGTTAATCTCAGTACTTAGTGATATCGGAAGCTTCAGAAATTCTAGTGCTCGTAGTAACTTCAGTAATCTCTGTAATTCAGTACTCTCAGAAATCTCATGAACTCAGTACTCAGAAAGAGCAGTATTCTCAGCTAGTTATCATGTATCAGTAGTATTCAGTTCAAAACCTCAGTAACCTCATCAGCTAGTAGAGTCAGCCTTATTCAGATAGAAAATAGAATTCCACATTATTCCAAGTAAAATCTCAGTAACTATAGTACTCTCTGTAAATCCTCATACATCAGTATATTCCGTCAGCTACGAAACTCAGTAAGTTCAGAATCAGTTCATTTCAGTTTTTCATGTTCAGTCTCTTTAGATAGGAGTAGAAGTTAGCACCGAGTGAAACCAAGGATGGGAACTCACCTACCAGTTTAGGGTGTGATTCTTACCAGTCATCCTTGTGTTCCATAACTACGTAGCCAGCGTAGGTTGAGACATCTTAACCTGTCAGATTAGGGTTGATGAGGTGGATTAACCTGTCAGTTTAGGGTTCCCACTATTCTCATTTGAGTACCTACCAGATAAGGGTCACTCACAGCTGTCCTTACCAGTGGCACGGTATTAACACCCCTCCAGTTGGGGAAGAGGCTGGACCCCAACTTAGCTATATAAATTATTGGGGCATGTCGGTTAGACAACTACTTCCCACAGTCTCAGTTTCAGTCTCAGTCTCAGTAAAAGAACTCAGATAGTTCTTCAGATTTCAGTATATCAGGACTGTCAGATACAATCAATCAGACTAGTTCTTCATAATTTGAACTGTCAAAAAAAATCATTCATTATCAGTAATGCAATATCAGTCTCTCAGTATTCAGTAATACAGTATCAGATCCATCACTTATTAGTGATTTACATATCAATATCAGTAAACTCAGTCTTTTAGTATCTCAGTATCAGTAAACTTATGTTATCAGTATTCAGACTCAGTAGTCAGTATCTCCACGAGTTCAGTTACAGTTATGTATACATGTATGTATTCTCACGTTCATATCAGTCAGTATTGTTCATGCATATAACCCTTTTGCATTTAGCCTCCCTCACTCGTATAGTCAGTACATTTAGACGTACTGACGCATTTGCGCTATGGTGCTTTCTTTTATATTACACCATAGGTTCAGAGGCACAAGCTCCAGATCAGTAGTAGCATTCCAGTATTCAGAGTTGCAGTGAGTCCTTCTCATTCGAGGACTATATGATTATTACTTCATTTGTCATTTTAGTTTATTTCAGTTGTTAGATGGAGTTAGTTGGAGACATGTTCCATCAACTCCTTATTCAGACAGTTTAGAGGCTTTCAGACTACAGCATGTCAGACAGTTATTACAGTTTTGTTTTGGTATTGTTATACCATTTTTAGATATTATTCTTATTAGATGTTTATTCAGTTGAACCTTATGGCCTTGCAGTACATGTTTTCTGCATTTTCATGTTATATTATGCAGTATACAGGTATAGATATTAGTCATGGGTTAGCTTGTGGTCCTTCGGGGTCATGAGCATCGTGTAGCATTCCGATTCTGAAAATTGGGGTGTTACAAACTTGGTATCATAGCCTAAGGTTCAATAGTGTCCTAGGAAGTCTGAAAGCCGCATCTAGTAGAGTCTTGCACATACTTGTGTTGTGCACCACACTTATGTGCAGGAGGCTATGAGATGTTTTAGGAATAGTTTCCCTTCTTTCATGTCTCAGATCATGCTATAGCAAGGTTATCTAAGGAACCCATGTAGTTTCACATCATGCTCCCTTCATGTCATCTTTACTTTACTTTCAAGGTAACAGAAATAGTGAAGCTTAAGTCCTAAAGATAGGGCTTTCTCAGATAGTATCCCATCAGTTAAGTTATGTTCCAAAATTGTACGGATCTCATTCATGATCATGAGAATTCGTTCTCAAACCCAGATTTAGATATGCCATCAGATCCCTTCTCAAAATCCTATGATAGCATGTGACCCAGAGTTAGAAGCACGAACCCAGGATTTTAGCAGTAGATAAGTTGGGATACAATATACAGATTGAATAGATTATGTATTCATGGGGATAGTTGTGCTATAATGAATTAGTAGGCTTGAACAGTGTGAGTTAGAAATTTAAGTTTATTGACTTGAAATTAAGCATGAAGGTGTGAATGTGATATTAGTAGTATGTGAGGAAACAGAGGCAGATGATGTGTTCAGTAAGGCGAGCATGTGTTGATCAAAGTGTAAGTATGTGATGATGATTGCATTTCAGTTCAGAGATTAGTTTAGTGCTCACAGACTTATGATGATGGCTTTAAGCTAAGGGAGATATGATAGATCAAGTAACCAAGTCAGTCTCTCAGATTCCAGTAGTAGTGCCAGTATGTACAGAAAAACAGTCAGGGAAGACGATTCCCGACCCATCCTTATCTCAGTGTAAAGCTCCGTACTTCAGTTAGCATAGTGCCTATGCATGCTTCATGTCTCAGATTCCATGGATATAGCTTATGTTCACACGCATTCCATAGAATTGTGTGTGCTTTCAGTTCCCAGTATAGGGAGCTTAGTTCTAGATCACTCAGTATTACAAATTATGTTCCATGAACTCAGAAATTCTAGACTCAGGTCATGCAACTCATGACTTATATACACGTATCATGCTCCCCAGTATACTAAGTTTCCATAACTCATGCTACGCCCTCACTGATCAGATAAATTCAGACTATATTATGTATATACTCAGTTCAGACCTTTTTGGTAAATTCATGTTGTTGATATTCTATTCCTCAGGTTTCAGTCATGTGTCAAGTTCAGTCAGTAGCCATTCATGTTTCAGGTTCTCCTGATTTAACCCTTCATGAGCTCTCTTTATGAGAATAGTATAGTGTTGAGAAAATGCTTAGATGGGAGAGAGTTAATGTTTCATGTTAAGAGAAGATTATTGTATGCATGTTTTATGCAAGGGTGTAGATACAAAGATAGGCTTGAATATCTTGTTAGTATGCAAGCAAAGGGCTAGCAAGAGGTAATATTTAGAAATTTGGAAAGTTCAGAGTGTGAATGTATATTCAGACCCTTGAATTATGTTAGCCTTCATTATACAACTATCATAACTCAGTTTCCATCTCAGTTACAGTTTCAGTACTCAACACTCAGTAATTAGTGCTCAGTCTCAGAATTAAGCACTTCAGTATCAGTCAAAAGCTCAGTTTCAGTATTCAGTTATCAGGACCCAACATTTAGTTCCAGTATGGATCCCAGTTACAGTCTTAGTTATAATGTCAACTTTAGTTCAGTAATCAGATCATAAAATTCAGTTCAGTTTCAATCTTGCCGGACCATAGCATACAGTTACCAGTTATTCAGTTATAGGTATTTCAATACCTCAGTCTATGGAATGTTTTCAAATCATGTAATACACTTTGTCCTTCATTTTCAGACAATATAGCTTTCATGAAATCCATGATCATTTATCTCATGTTACTCAGTCAGTCCCTTCTTATATGCATAATACATTATGGCTTCAACCCATCTATTCAGATTAAGTACAATTCAGCCTTGCATACCCAGCATTCAGTTACCAGTTACTCAGTTAATCAGATAAGTCAGTATGTCTATGCATTCGTGCATCACACTTCAGTTTCATATCTCAGATAATCAGTCATGATTTTGTACCTAGGTGCCTTGAGCATCGCCCTAGTATCTCTGTAAAGTTTAGCATTCTTCAAGGGACATAGTGTCCCAAGGGGAGATACACTGTAGCCCCCAAACTTTCATGATTTAAACATGCCGTTTTATTTGATGAATCTATCTTGAAGGAAGTGTCACTTATAAGCCGACCCTCTAGCTCCAAAACTCAGCAGTAAGCCATGTATTCAATATCTCAGTTTAGTCCACGATACGATACTCTATCCATGTCATGCATTACAGGCTCAGTTCAGTTCATGAATCAAGTCCCAAATTCAGTTATGTTCTTATGTTTTCGCTCATGCATATTGAGTAATCAATCTCAGACTCATCAGTATTTTCAATTCATGGCAGCAGTCTTCTTTGAGCTTACTCATTCTCAAGTTTAGATTTCAGTACCAAACTTGGTATTTAGTTCCATGCTTAGTTTTCAGTTCAAACTTGGTATCTTTACCATTACATGTTCATGATTTAGTTCAGTTATGTATTCTCGCATCAGATATGCTTGATCAGCTTACCAGTACTTCAGTCATGCATTCACGTATCATGTCAGTCATATAATCATGCATCAGATATGCATGGATTCAGCTTATTAGTTATGCATCAGTTATGCATTCTCAGTTTGAGAAACTTAGTTTATCGTAACACTCAGTCCTACATTCATAAATCAGCTACCCAAGCATCAGATATGCATGTACAGTATGATAAGCTCAGTTTTCAGTCATGTAAGCGATGAAATCATATTCAGACGTTCATGCTCAGTACTCACGTCAGTTGTCTTTCTCCCCTATCAGTCAGTCTCATTCGAGAACGAATGTTTCCAAGGGGGAGATATTGTAATATCCCATATTTTGGACTAGAATGAAAGTCCGTCATTCCTATGCGTAGATATTTTAAAAGCCTTGAACCCTATGTAAATTTAGTGTGTTAATTAATTATGTAGTGTGGGGATCTATTTGAGCATGAATTTAGATCATAGAGGTCCCCTAACTTAAGTACAAGTTGAAAGCTTTCCTATCGTTCAAGTTTTAGTGACCGTCAAAACTTGAGTCAACTTCAATTGACCATAACTTGTTGTATATGACTAACTGGGTGGTTTACTATATATCAAATGAAATCTATTTGAATTATATTTCCAATGATACTAATTTCTCCTAAATAAGATATCGGAGCAAAGAGTTATCCCCATTTTATTCTAGCATATTAAGCAGGAAAACGGTGACGACGTTTCTGACGGGCTATCACGTTTCTGACGACCTTTTTGACAACGTCGTCAGATTCTGACGACATTTCTGATGAAGTTATCAGCCCTGCGCAAAAAATAAAGAATTTGGACCCTTTTTGTGAAGACCATTCGCGATGGCCTATCACGGACCTGATGTCCTGTCACGGATGGCGTCAAGTATATTTTTTCAGCAATTCAAGGGCGTTTTTGCAAGGGTATTTTGGTCATTTTGTTCACCTTCCACGACTTATAACCCTAAAGAGGCGTAATTTTTCCCATTTTTCTTCAGTTAAGCATCTCAAAAGAAAAAAAACCCTCTCTTACACTCTCAACCACAAAATTAGGATTTCCATCAAACTCATTTCTCAAAAGAAAGATTCAAGCCTTTTTCCAAGATAATCGAGAATTAAGTTTCCCTATCCAAGAACTCTCCATCAAATCATCAAGGTTTCCTTTCTAAGGTATGCGTAGTGTTCATCTATGGATTCAATTCGTTCATAAAGCTCAAGAATCATGCTTTTAAATGTTATTTTGTAAACTTTTTGTGGTGATATGAGCATGTACTTGTTGATGAATCTTTTTTAAGTTTTAAGATTATATCTAAAGGTGTTTTCATGGAATATATGTGGTTGTTAGTTGAAAAACACGAACTTTGGGTGGTTTGACATGATGAAAGTATGAAATCCACCTATGCCTTAAAGAATGCATGCAAAGTGTTTGATAAAATACCTAGGATGCTAGAAATTCATATTTACATGATTCCATGATATCTAAATTACAAGTCCATGTTAGATATGCACTTCAATATGGATTTCTATGCTATTTATGTGTTGTTATTGTTGTGGTATGAAGCATGTATGATAATGGAGATATGAATTATGTACATGAAATATATCCATGCTTTCCCCTACCATGTTTGAGATATTGAATAAATACATGAAGTATAATATCCCCTACTTATGATATTGTGAATTGTGGACTCCGATCTTGTGATCAAGTCGTGTCATGCGTGAGTCAGTTTCATTCCATTTAGTCCTGGAGGTATTCGTACCCAAAAACTATAGTTGTGTGCCTAGGGCCATGTCATGTTTCACGATACTCTCAGTCATGCCATGTTCCATAGAACTCAGTCGGTCATGTGACTCAGGAAAGTTCAATAACCCAGTTAATCTCAGTAAATCTCAGTTAATCTTAGTACTTAGTGATATTGGAAGCTTAAAAAATTCTAGTGCTTTTTGTAACTTCAGTAATCTCTGTAATTCAGTACTCTCATAAATCTCATGAACTCAGTACTCAGAAAGAGCAGTATTCTCAGCTAGTTATCATGTATCAGTAGTATTCAGTTCAAAACCTCAGTAACCTCATCAGCTAGTAGAGTCAGCCTTATTCAGATAGAAAGTAGAATTCCACAGTATTCCAAGTAAAATCTCAGTAACTATAGTACTCTCTGTAAATCCTCATACATCAGTATATTCCGTCAGCTACGAAACTCAGTAAATTCAGAATCAGTTCATTTCAGTTATTCATGTTCAGTCTCTTCAAATAGGAGTAGAAGTTAGCACCGAGTGAAACCAAGGATGGGAACTCACCTACCAGTTTAGGGTGTGATTCTTAGCAGTCATCCTTGTGTTCCAGAACTATGTAGCCAGCGTAGGTTGAGACATCTTAACCTATCATATTAGGGTTGATGAGGTGTCTTAACCTATTAGTTTAGGGTTCCCACCATTCTCATTTGAGTACCTGCCAGATAAGGGTCACTCACAGCTGTCCTTACCAGTGATGCGGTATTGACACCCCTCCAGTTGGGGCAGAGACTGGACCCCAACTTAGCTATATGCGTTATTGGGGCATGTTGGTTGGACAACTACTTCCCACAGTCTCAGTTTCAGTCTCAGTCTCAGTAAAAGAACTCAGATAGTTCTTCAGATTTCACTATATCAGGCCTGTCAGATACAGTCAATTAGACCAGCTCTTCATAATTCGAATAGTCAGAAACAATCATTCATTATTAGTAATGCAATACCAGTCTCTCAGTATTCAGTAATACAGTATCATATCCATCACTTATTAGTAATTTACATATCAATATCAGAAAACTCAGTCTTTCAGTATCTCAGTATCAGTAAACTTATGTTGTCAGTATTCAGACTCAGTAGTCAGTATCTCCACAAGTTCAGTTACAGTTACGTATGCATGTATGTATTCTCACGTTCATATCAGTCAGTATTGATCATGTATATAACCCTTTGCATTTAGCCTACCTCTCTTGTATACTTAGTACATTTAGATGTACTGACGCATTTGCGCTATGGTGATTTCTCTTATGTTACACCATAGGTTCAGAGGCACGAGCTCCAGATCAGCAGTAGCATTCCAGTGTTTAGAGTTGTAGTGAGTCCTTCTCATTCGAGGACTATATGATTATTACTTCATTTATCATTTCAGTTTATTTCAGTTGTTAGATGGAGTTAGTTGGAGACATGTTTCATTAACTCCTTATTCAAACAGTTTAGAGGCTTTCAAACTACAGTATGTCAGACAGTTATTACAGTTTTGTTTTGGTATTGTTATACCATTTTTAGATATTATTCTTATTAGATATTTATTCAGTTGAACTTTATGGCCTTGCAGTATATGTTTTCCTCTTTTTTATGTTATATTATGCAGTATACAGGTACAGATATCAGTCATGGATTAGCTTGTGGTCCTTCGGGGTTATGAGCACCGTGTAGCATTCCGGTTCAAAAAATCGAGGTGTTACAGTTATGGTGTGGTTATAGGTTGTATGATGATGTTTACGTGAGAGAAGAAATAATGAGGGGTAGACATGGGGAGTTAGACTTAGAGGTGAGATATGGACATCTAAACTGAGATGTAGGTTTCAATTCCATCAAAGTGAGCCTTCCCATTTTCAAAGGTGAGAGTGATCCTGAAGCCTACCTTGCATGGGAGTCGTCTTGTGAAAAGATCTTCCAACTTAATGATCTCACTGAAGAAAAAAAAAGTTGCTATGATATATCTCACTTCGAAGGGTATGCTAATACATGGTGGGAGTAAGTTAAACGGTTTAGGAATGAGATGATTGGGGGACAACCTCCTCCTTGGTTTTGGTTGAAGAACCTTATGCGGAAATGGTACTTGCCCGAGACTTATAGGCATGAGCTTCTTGCCAAATTGTATAATTTGAGGAAAGGAAGCTAGAGTGTCATGGCTTACTACAATGGATTTCAACAATTGATGTTGAAACTTGACCACCGAAGTGAGCAAGTAAGTCATAACATTGTGCGCTTCAAGGTTTTGTTAAACAAGGACATCTCCACTCGCATGACGCTTCCCAAATTTGACTCCGTAGATGGCATCTTCCATGCGACTTTAAAGGTTGAGAGGGAGATCAAAGAGAACTCATTCATGGCTACCCAACCCGAGGCCACTAAGGGTTTCCAAAAACATCCTCCAAGGTATGAAGGTAAATTGAATTCTACTTCCAATCCCAAGGGGTTTCAATGTTGCATGTGTCAAGGGTGGGGGCACAAGGCTAGTGAGTACCCAAACCGGCGGAATATGATCCTAAGGGGGGGTAGATTGTACTATCTTGGAGAAGAAGTGGGCATTGAATTGGTTAAGAATGATGACAAACTGCAAGATGGAGAGCAAAAAGAAGCCGAAGTGCAAAATGAAGAGTATGGAGAAGATGTGTGGCTGGAAGAAGGAGATTGTGAAGTGCATTTGTAAAAGAGGTGATCCCGTGAATTTGTGGTCAAATTCCTCTCAAGATGGAGAGGATGATACAAGTATGATCATGATCATGACACTTTTGAGTATTTTTGAAGACTAGTCACTAAAGGGCTCTTTTATCATTTCTCTATTATTTGTAATGTTGTATAAATAGAACCTTGTAGGGTTTATTTTATTAGTTTTAATGCTTGATATTGTAAGAAAATTCCTCTTAGAGAGAAATACTCCAAACAAAACTAGGGCCTAACACAAAGGTGGAATCGTTTGTGTGTGGTGTTTTGCTTGATACGTTGGTGCTTGAGAGGTGAACGCCCCTCTTGTGTCTTTGTAAGAGTTAGGTGCGTGTTGAATGTGGTATTAAGGGGCTAAGAGTGGAATATGCTCTTAGTTTCTTAAGATTACAACTTCATTGTGTCTAACTATCTATCCTTTTTTTTTCTTGTTTTAGTTTCGGTTTTCCATGTTTTGTTGTTGAATCTGTTGGTTCTTGTTGATGTACCCATGTTTTTCTTCATTATATTGTATTAATACAGTTTGTTGGTGGGCTGATTTCGTATGTAAACACTATTATTCTCTCCATTCTTGTTGTAAGTAGCGAATCCAAGAGTGGTCACCTAGATAGTCCACGGTTTCTATTCTTGTGGACTGTTTTGGGTGTTTTCTTTGTTGTGTTCTTGGTCATTCTTGTATCAGGGTCCAAGCATAAGAGAAATTCAAAGGATTGTGTTTAAGGAGATGCATTTGCAACGCAAGATATTGGATGTGTTGGAAAGGAAGTGTAATTGTGAAGAACATCATTCGCGGGACACCAGAGAATGGATATGCTTGCTTGCCGGCTTTTTCCCATATGGTGGAATTATTGAATCCCGAGTCTTCTTACTCTATCATGGTAAACCGAATGGATTGATCATTCGTTTACTACTTTTTAGCATTCAGAGCTTGCATACGGGAATATGCCCATATGAGAAAGGTAATTACCGTCGATATCACACATTTGTATGGCAAGTACGGGGGTGTGTTGTTGAGTATCATTGAACAGGACGCCGAAAATTATATCTTTCCAATTGACTTTTGTATCGTGGACAAAGATAACGATGCTTCTTGGACCTTTTTCTTCGAGAAGTCGAAATCTATAGTAGAAGATGAACCAGATCTATGTGTCATCTCCGATAGGCACATTATCATTACCAATGCCTTCTCCCATGTTTACAGTCGTGCATATCATGGACTTTGCATGAGGCACCTCGTTGAAAATTTTCGTGTAAATCAACACTGTGGAGAACATCTTTATCTATTCTATGCCACGACAAAGGCTTATTCTCTTAATGAGTTTAGCGAGCATTTTGCAGAATTGAAGAATAATTGCCCCGAGGCAGCACATGTCCTTGAAAATGTACTTGATTTTGAGAAATGGAGTAGAGCATACTTCCCGAGAAATAGGTACGATGTGATGACCATAAACATCGTTGAGTTGCTTAACTCAGTGTTGATGGATGAACGGGAGTACCCGGTGTCGCACATATTCAATTCAATTGCTAGAAAATTTGGTGAAAAGTCTAGGGAGTCGCAAGCCTTTATCGATGGTAAAAACAAAAAAATTTGTTCCTTGAGCGAAAAAGATCCTAAGGGATAATAAGAGTGAGAGCGATTCCTTGTATGTGACTAATGCAAATGGAGGTCTCAACCAATTCACGGTGTTCGGAAATGGTGTTACTTCCAAGGTCAATCTCTTGGAGAGGAGTTGTTCTTGTCGAGAATTTGACTTGGTAAAAATATCGTGTGAACATGTAATGGCAGCTTTGCGAGAAAAGTATGGAGATGGCGAAGGTTATGGTAACTCCATCTACAAGTACTCTTCACCAATTTATAAAGTTGAAACTTACCTCTCACATACTCGAAAGTTATTAACGTTGTCTTTCCAGATGCCAAATGGATTGTGCCTCAGAAATTTCAAGACACTAAGATTTCTCCACCCTCTACGATCCCTAACTTGAAGGAAGAAAGTCAAATGTGTTAAGGGCGTTGGTGATACATTCAAGTCCAAAAGGAGGAATAGGTATTCAATATGCAAGAAATTTGGGCACAAAAGAACCACATGTAGCATGGCCAACAAATCTTAGATAGGCTTTTTTTCTTCAGTTGTAAAGCTACTATTTTGGGGGATAAGTGTGCATTTTTGTAGAATTTAACGTTCAGTAGTAATTGACTTAAAGCTTTGTCTATGGTAGACGACGTAATTCTACGATATACCTTTCACACAGTCTATTAAATATTATGTATTGATTATTTGATTACTCATCAAACACGCTATGTGGGTCTTTTTACCACCATATCTCTCTAATCGATGCATTGAATCATTATTTTTTATTCTCAATTAATTAAAATCTGCAAACACGTTTGTTCTCAAGAAAAACTGTTGGTATACGCAAGCCCAGCGTTTTCTATTCCCACACGCATCGACTGACCATTGGGTGGGAATATGAAAGGATACCTTCTATAGGTCTATAAGTAAAGTGACTATTTCTATGTAAGCCTTCAGTTGTCCCTAAACCCAAAACATCAAAAACCCTCTTCTTCTTCTTCACCAAAATTAAAATCATGCATGGTCGCCAAATTACCCTACACCCATTCAGACGAGTTTTCCCTTATCACTATGATCTGCTGCTATTCTGAAATGATTTTGATCAGCTTTTCCATGGCATGGGCGAAGATCAAGTGTACTTGGAGCGTGAGCTCCGACGTATTACTTGTTTTCTTCGGGCAATTTCTGGAGAGGCTTGGAATGGACGGCAACGACTACATCACCCTTCACTATCCCCCTAATTTAGTTTAGTTTTTTATGAATGATTATGTTATTAAGTTTTTTTGTATTGTTCATTGTTGAAGAAGTTTTTTTAGTGGAATTTTGTTAGAAGAAATCTTCTTCTATTTTGCCTTTTTTGCTGAAAATGAATGTAACGCAATGAACACGTTGAATAAGTATTTTAGTTTCAAAATAATGTTTTTTCCTTTTTTTTGTGATTGTTTCTTTTTGTATTGGTTATTCTTCTGTATAGACAACTTTTTAAATATTTATTCCTTGTTCAATGAACACTACTGTAGATTAACGATTAAATTCAGGAAGAGTAAAAAAGTATATATAGTCTATCATCGATGTTATACTCCGTCATTTTGCGATCGAACATAGTAGTCAATCGTAGACTATGTGAATCGATGGGTCATCAATAGCTTGCAGTTTGAAAGAAAAATAATTAAATTAAAAATGATTTAAACAGATAATAACATGTTTTGGGGTTGGTGGGATAAAATAATTAAATTAAAAATAATTTAAACAGATAATAACATGCTTTGTAGCCGGTGGAATAAAATAATTAAATTAAAAATGATTTAAACAGATAATAACATGTTTTGGGGCTAGTGAAAGAAAATAATTAAATTAAAAAAGATTTAAATAGATAATCACATGTTTTGAGGCTGGTGAAAGAAAATAATTAAATTAAAAATGACTTAAATAGATAATCTTGCACTGTTGGTGACACTTAATAGACTGTCATCGATGTTGACCCATGTCAAATTAATGTAAAAAATATACTTGTGTTTTGAGGGTCCATCGATTCGCTTGGTCTACCGTAGACTTACACCGTTAGGAGTGAATTGATTAATCTCCTGATTATGCATAGACCACGATGATCTATGTACACTGTTTTAGACCATCACTTGGATGTTGTTTAAAAATAAATAAATTAATTAAAAATAAATGTAGTGTGGGTTTTTAAACATATGAAGGAGTGTAAACAAGTCACATAATCCTCAATACTTACTTGTGTTTTGACAAACATTACTCTTAGCATATTATTTGTTCGACCACTACACATCCACACACTCCTTAATTCACCACCCCTAATTTGTATAAGATCTAATATGATTATGTGACTTTTTACACTCCTTCATATGTATAGAAATCCACACTACATTTATTTTTAATTTATTTATTTATTTATTTTTAAACAACATCCAAGTGATGGTCTATAGCAGTGTACATATATCTCCATGGTTTATGAATAATCAGGAGATCAATTGATGCACTCCTAATGATGTAAGTCTACGGTAGACTAAGTGAATCGATGGACCCTCAAAGCACAAGTATATTTTTTACTGTATTATTTTTTTAAACATGTTATTAAGGGTCCATCGATTATGAGTGTCTACGGTATACTTTAGTATCTCGTTGATGACTGACATAGTTCATGATCTACGTCAGTATATTAAGTGTCACCAACAGTTCAAAAAACTCAATTACTGTTCCAATAGTAACAAATGGCTAGTTTTGTACTCCTTCAGTGTTAACACTTCTTTTTACTTGATATATAATATCCTTCATCCCTCATTATTTTATTGCATTCACTTTGTTTTTATTTTAAAATTCTACAATGTCTCAAGCATCCCAAACATCCAATTCTAAAAAGACTCTAAAAAGACAACCGTCTTGAGGATGTCATGCACGGACTCAAATCCAGGTTGCAAATTTTATAATTGTGCAATTGCGAACTTGAGTCGTGTATGTCTTTTTTATAAAGTTAAGTAAATCGTTATGTAATTATTATTTTTTCTAGGATAATGGAGCATGCTCATTTTTTAAATGGCTTGATGAGGTATCACCTCCAAGCAGTCCATTAACATTGAGTCTGGTATCCGAGACATCAAATTTTCATGGCTTGACAAAATTTAATCTACTACTAAGGCTTCGAGAATGCAAAGAAAATAAATATTTTCTCATGACTTTGTTCAAACAAGACGAAGAGCAGAGAGATCACTTGAAAGTATTGCTACATGACACCCAAATAGAAAGGGATTAACTAAAACAAAAATTAATTTTAATCGAAGAAAGAGAGAATGACCTAAAAATGATGTCATGTGCTATAATGCTAGTATTCGTTCTTTGAAAAAATGTAACATGGATGTAGTGATATTGAATAAATAAAAATACTTCTATTTTTCTATAATGTTAATATTGTTTTTCATAGAATCATAGTTGATCAAACAACACATCAACTTAAAATCGAGTAGCATGGTAATGATAGACTATGAAAGCAGTATACGATAGATTAAATATGCATTCTATGATGTCAACTATACACACTACCAATTATGACAACACAATGCATATTCAAATTCCATGCAATAATACGGTTTGATAAAAGCAGATTCAGTGTAGAATCATAACAAATTTCATAAAATAAAAGAATGTTTGTCATATCCTACCAACAGATCCTTCAACTTTCATATTTGTCAAATAAAAAAAATATTTGTCATATCCTCACAACTGATCATTCAACACATTAACAATATTAACATTCAAATGTCTTTTTCCCTATTTTTCTCACACACACAAATATTACTGTTGATTTCAGCAATGATATCCTTGACCACATCTTTTGGTCTGCTTCTTCTTTTTCCATTTTTTTCTGCTGCTTCTTCCTTTTCATCTTCAGCTTTATCTCCGTGTTTTCAACATCTACAGTTGTTGCTTCTTTTTCACCCTGTTCTCCTTCTTTTTCAGCATCTGCAGCAATTGCTGCTTCTTTCTCAACTTCTTTTTTTCCTTCACCTACAGCAGCCGCTTCTTCTTTTTCTTTACCTGCAGCGGATGCTTCTTCCTCAGCTTCTTCTTTTTCTTCACTTGTTGCTTCTTTCTCACTTTCTCTTTGTCAGCTTCTTCTTCTTCATCATCGGCTTGTCCTTTTTTCTTGCCTTCTTCTTCATATGCTATTGCTTTTTTTTTTCAGCTTCTTCTTATTCTTCTGTAGCTGCTTCTTTTCCAATTTCTTCTTGTCTCTTATCTTCTACCATTTCTTCTTCTTCTCCTTGTTCATCCTTCTTTTCTTCTTCTTTTTCCTCTTCTGTCACAACAGTGGCCAACTCATCCATTTTGCTCCTTTTTCTTCTTCTTCATTCCTCTCCAATTCACGAAGATCCACTTGCACCGTATCATCATATTACAAAGTGTTACTAATATTTAAAGCTGAAAATTCATTAACTACATCAATTATTAAATGAAGTTACCTCGCTCATGAAAATTTACCGTAACTACCATAATTTTTACATTAGTGTTGGTGACATGTTGATCCATTGAATCTTTCTTCTAGTGTTATTCTATTCTCATTAACTAGTGAATTTGTCCACGCTTCGCGCAACTATAAAATATTTATTAAATTCATAACATATTTTAATTTGATATTTAAATATTAAGAACAATCACTAATAAGCGATCTACACACACTTCTAATCTTACCGTTCTTTAAAAAAATCATTTTAAGATTTGTAGTTAGACTCTTTTTTGTTAAAAAAAAAAGTACAATGGCACTATTTATATCTTTTTACATAATTTGTACAACTCCGCCTCTATTTTATAAAGATTATATTTTTTATTGTTTACACATTTAACTCTTTGATTCTTAATCATCTAAAATTTGATAAAATATTTATATATTCTCCGAAAAATATTTAGGAATTTGTACTTTTATAACTTTCTCCTATTTTAATGTATCACAAAAATAAAAATAAATAAGAAAACAAAAAACACAAATAAAGGCTGCTATAAATAAATTATACAAACATAAGGTATATAGAATAAATTATGTTTTCATTAATGCTCATAACTATAGTATTTAGTTCATTTTAGGAAAAAAATGACGGAAGGAATATGAGGAATATAAAAATATTCTAAGATAGTAATTATAATGATTGAAATTAATAAGAAAGAGAGAAATACGCTAACTTTAAATTTATGTAATTTTAGGATAAAAAATAAGGAAAAAAAGTAAAATGTGAAATAATAGATAAATTGATTCCATTCCATTTTAAGCCTCTTAATGGAATAATATCCTTTTAACTCATGCAAATGGAAATAGCCATAAACGGTTAGAAGTTGTATCAAAATATATTTAATATTTATTATAAATCGAGCATTTATTTATAATAAGTAATCTTTTACGTTTTATAATACGCATTTATTTAATCTTTTATGTATCAAAATATATTTAATATTTATAATAAATTGAGCGAAATAAAATTTATTTATAATAACTGTTAATAAATAATTTATAATAATTGTTAATAAATAAGTCTAATAAAAGACTAAAAAATTGATAAAAAATTTAAATTCTAATGTTGGTCATAAAAAAGAGTCACTTCACCTCTTCTATTCCTAAATTTTATTTTTCTAAAATTTCTTCTATTCAATATAAAAAATAAAAAATAAAAAACAAAATAGGGGCACTTAAAATATAGATGGTGAAGAAGAAAACTAAAATTGACAAAGCATATTTTCTATTGTTCTTCTTTTCCTTACCTTGTATGTTCCTTAATCTCCTCTCCTATATGACTTATGTTCCAAAAAAGTCACATTAATTATTTTTCTTTCCTTAAAATACAATACCATGATACAAAATTTTTAAGTATGTTATAAAACAATAAAGAATAGAGAAGAAAAAGAATAGAGACTAATTGTTATTTCTCTCGAGGGATAAGATATTATCTTGATTCTTGATTTACAATGAAGGAAACCCTTCTATTTATAAGGGAATTTTACTCCTACTTTCTCACTAAAAGACAGATACTACAAATTCTGATATATATCAACTAGATTTTGATAGATCTTGATAGACATTCACTATAATGTAAATACATTTAGAACACTCACCCTTGAATATCTATTTGATAGATAATGTGCCTCGTTAAAACCTTACTAGAAAAAACCCAATGAAAAAAAATCTAGTGAAGAAAAAAGAGTACACATCTCTAACAATACGCATATAGGTTGCCTCATTAAAAACCTTACAAAAAAAAAATCAGTGGGACAAAACCTCGTAAGAAAAAAAGAGTACAACACGTATTAACTCCCCCTAATGAGAACATCCTTGAACCTTTGCATCCCAATCTTGTGCAACATCTTCTTGAAAGTTGCAATTGAAGAAGATTTGGTAAATAAATCAACCACATTATCACTTGAAAGAATTTGTTGCACGTTAATATCACCATTCTTTTGTAGCCCATGTATGTAGAAAAGCTTTGACAAAATGTGCTTCGTTCTATCTCCTTTTATTAATCCTCCCTTAAGATGTGTTATGTATGTTGCATTATCTTTGTATAAAATTATGGGTAGATTATCATATTCCACACCATATTTTTCTCGAATGAGATGTATCGTGGACCTCAACTATACACATTCTCGGTTTGTTTCATGAATAGCTATTATCTCAGCATGATTCAATGAAGTGGCTATGATAGAATGCTTTGTATATCTCCAAGATATGGCAGTACCACCACATATGAACCCATAGTCTGTTTGAGACCGATCTTTATGCGGATCAGCTAAGTACCCAACATCAGCATGACTAATAAGATCGGGACTGCAATCTTTAGAATAAAATAAGCTCATGTGTTTTATCCCATTCTGATGTCTCCTAGTAGGAGCAGAAATATACCTTTCTACCAAATTGAATGAAAAGGCTATATCAAGCCTTGTAGTATTTGCAAGATACATGAGTGCACCACTTGCACTAAGATATGGTACTTCATAACTAATCTAATTCGGTATATTTCTCATTTCAGCAAATAATCTATTGCTTTGAAAACTCTCCAAGAGTTTCAATAATTTTCAATCTATAAGCTTATACAATATAAGGATTATCAATAAGTTTCCTAGAAATGTTTATATTTTGAATACTTAAAGAAGTTTTCATATAAATTTTGTCAAGTGACAATATTTAACATTTCATGTGTGATATCTTCAAGAGTCTGGACTTCAAATCAAATAAGTTTTATGCTTAGTCACTTGATAAATATTTCTAAGTCAGCATGCTTAAATTAACATAGAATTTAGATCCTCGTAATCTTTTATAATTTTGCACCAATATTGTATCAAAGATATTATCGATGATTTCTCATTTTGTATCGGTTCACAATGTGGCATAACATTTTGAGATCTCATCATTTTTTTTATTTTCAGGTACCTGAACCTCTCATAAGATTTCATGAAGTGTTATATCGTAGGCTCTTCAAGAGCACATTGCCTTCTTATTATGATTATTTGCTCCTTATCCTTTTTGAGGAATATTTTATTTAGAACCGATTAGTCTACCATGCTTCACACATGCATAGACTTTGTCCTTTAGGGACACAAAATAGGAGCACGTGTAGCTTAAGCATGAGATACTTTCGACATTTGACTTGAATTATCTTTTGAATGAGGATCTCATGATAATTCCTAACATATTTCATAGTTTCTTATCATCTCCCCCTTATGTTTGGAAAACTAACATACATCTCAATTTACTTTAGAGAATCCATCTTTGTGCATCATGGTATATTCATTAAGCATATACCGCACATTAACTATTAGATGGAATAGTTGGTTCTTGACTTTGAACCAATTAAGAGGGAAGAAATAATCATAATTTATTGGTCTAAAATATACAAGTGCTATTGTATGCAATATATCATATTTCAGCCCGATACATGAAACTTTGTTCTCATTAGTAATGGTTCAACTATTTATGAAAGTCAGTCAATGCTAAACCATCATCATCAAGATGAATTATCTTGATTACACAATCTGAAAACTATGCTCAATTTATATTGAGCAAATAACTTTATGAATGTTAAACGTACGTTGACAATGAATGTACATGTGACCATCTTATTGATGCATCTTTTCAACATATCACATGATAGGTGAACGGACCCAAATTCACCTTTTATACTTTTCAGATTTTAAGGGATCCAATCCCAAAATTAGTTGGTCCAACCAACTTTTCATGAGAACAAGCAACATTAAAAGCTCATGAAGAATTTTCAAATTTTTCAATATGTATTTAATACTTAGTATGCACATCTTTGGAATGTCACAATCATTCATGTCAATTTATGAACTTTTATTTTAGCAAACTCCAAGTTTACCATGACATGTACCTTTTACTTTAGTAAATTTTAGATTTACTATTACATGGATAAATTTTATATTTACTACTTTAGAAAAAGATTTCAAAATAACTCTTCTCAGTTATTATGCCTCATTAGAAGGTGAGTTATGATACTATTACAATCAAGTGCACGTTTGTATTAATAAGGTTCTCATTCCCCAGGAATGGAATATAATAGCACCTTAAGCCTATCAAATTATGATAGCTTATAGCTTCTTTCAAGATCGAGGCATACATATGATATAGATAATTTTTCTCTAACATAGCTTATGATCATAATAAGCGTGTGAAAATGTAACTTACCGGGACTACCCCCTAGTCATCACACGGTGCTTACAGTACCGAGGGACCACAAGCTAACCCATGAGCTGGTACTTGCTGTGAGCACTGAATAATATAATCATGAATACGGAAGAATAACTAGAATGCCATAAGGTTTTATTAACTAGATTCAAAATTGAAAAATAAATCTAGAAAGGAAACAACTGTCTGAATCTGAGAAAATACTGATAAACTAAATAACTAACTGACTGTAGTGTCTGAAAGCCTCTAAACTGTAAGACTGAATGACTGTGAGTTGATGGGATAAGCCCCCAACTAACTCTACTAACTACTGAAATAAAGACATGAAGTAAAATAATATGTCCTCAAATGACGAGGACTCACCACTGCTACTGTACTTGCTGATAATTTGAGAGTCTAAGTGCGATCCGAAAACTGAGTGTCAGGACCTATGATATAATACATCATAGCGCAAAAGAAAGGTATGCGATCAGTACTATGAATGTACTGGTATGCTAAATGAGGTAGGCTGATATGCATGGGTTCATGAACAGGAATAATAATAACTAACTGATTATACATGTAAAACATAGAGTACTGAGTAGAGAACCTGAAATCTGTAGGTACTGAAAATGCATGACCAAGCAAATAATATGGACTGAGTAAAATCTATAAACTGAAATACTAAAATAAACGATATTTGTATGCTTGGTCAAACAACACTAAGACTGAATAACTGAACTAGAACTATGACTGAGACTGTATCTGAGACTGTAGGAGGTATCATCTAACCAACATGCCCCAATCTGAGCTAATCAGGGTCCAACCTGTAACCCCAGTTAGATGAGTATTAATATCGTTCCACGGATACTAACATTGGTTGTGTGGATCAACAAAACTGATATTATATCCAAAGGACTAAGGGTGTCAAGCCTGAACTGATGGGTGTCCTACTCTGGCTACGTAGTTCTGGAGTATAGGGACTGCTACTAACGACTCTACCTGTCTGACGGGGAAGTCTCCATCCCTATACTCGCTCGGTGCTAAATCCTACCCCCAACTGAAAGACACTAGAATACTAGACTGTTCTGAGTTCATCTGACTGGAAACTGAGTCTTCTGATTATGCTCATAGTATGTTCTGCAGACTATTCTGTAATGTACTGAGACTACACTAAATAAACAACTATGGTTTTTGGGTATTCAATACCCCTAGGACTCAAAAACAATAATAGTAAAATGACACCAAGGCTTGGGAGACAAAGCATGGAGGCTTTTATTCAATCACTCTTGTAGGCATTTTATCAAACACTTGTAATTCATTGTTTAAAACAATCATAGAAATGTCATAGAACTTATAGAAATAGCATGAATTCGACATAATAGTATTTAATCATGGTTTAATTCAATAAATAATAACATTAAAATATGTAGGATTGAATAATAACAATAATTTCATGGTACCATGGTATAAAATCATAGTTCATGGAGATTCATGGGTGAAATCACAATTTAAAACATAATAACTTGAAAAGATTATAACTTGGGGATTAAAATGGGTTACATAGGCTCCATGGATGATCATATAACATACCTGGAATAGTGAATTTCTTAAATTTCTTGGCAAGCTCTTAAGGATTGGTCTTGAGTTTAAGAGCTAGGGTTTGTATTCTAGAGAGAAAACACTTGAATTTTGGGGGAAATTGAGTGAATAATGAACTTAAAATGTTTTTAGGGCTTAAGTATCACACCTGGCGGATTAAAATAATGTGAAAGGACTGTTTAACCCTAAACGAACTATAAATTTTTCATCAAAAATTTTGAAGTTGGCACCTGGCGCGACGCGGAGGAATCGCAGTGCCTCTTTGATTCTGAAATTCACCCTTGGGGCGATAGGACACTAGAAAAGGAAAATTGAGGTTTTGGCTGATGGAGTGACATGGTGGTTTCATGGAGCTTCACTGGAAATTGAAAATCGTCATTTATGATGGTTCCGCGATGCGCTAAGGGCTAAAATGACTATGTTTAACAATCGAAACTTAAAATTGTCATAACTTCTTACCTGGTTATCGGATTTAGGCTAATTTTATATCGTTGGAAAGCTAGTTGAATTTCCTATGCAATGGCAGGATCTAAACTAAAAAATAATAATGGTTTTAAAATTTTCATATATGAATACTCATGCATTGGAACTTAGATCCTTCTATGGGAATACGGGGTATTACAATATCTCCCCCTTGGGATCATTCGTCCTCGAATGAAACTGGTTAAGTTGAGGAAAACTACTGGACTGAGTTTACACACTGAA
Organism: Capsicum pubescens; assembly: GCA_030864215.1. Taxonomy (NCBI): domain Eukaryota; kingdom Viridiplantae; phylum Streptophyta; class Magnoliopsida; order Solanales; family Solanaceae; genus Capsicum; species Capsicum pubescens. Next base: position 39,462,274 of record CM061546.1, read on the forward strand.
CATGCATATATAATGCATAGAATGCATGACTGAATTGGTTTGTGAATGCTCAACTGACATGAACATGATGTGTTACTGAAACTGAGTATGATAGAAAGAAATCTTAAGAAGATTGGTACCTTATACTGAATCTGGATTTGCAGAGAAAAAGTGAGGGTACTTGGTCCGCATATCTTCTTCTACTTCCTAAGTGGCTCCTTCAATAAACTGATTTCGCCAAAGAACTTTGACTAGTGGAACTTCTTTGTTCCTTAGTCTACGAACTTAATGATCAAGAATTTTGACTGGAACTTCCTCATAGGACAGACTGTTCTAAATATCTACACTCTCTAAGGGAACAACTACAGTTGGATCACCAATACACTTCTTCAACAACGAGACATGGAACACTGGGTGTACTGAGGCTAAATCTAAAGGCAACTCAAGCTCGTAAGCTACCTTTCCGGAACGACTAAGAATTTTGAAGGGACCGATATATTGGGGACTGACTTTCCCTTTCTTGCCGAATTTCTTCACTCCCTTCATGGGAGAGATTTCAGGTACATAAAATCACCGACCTCAAACTTGAGATCCTTTCTCCTCATATTTGTATACGATTTTTATCAGCTCTGGGAAGCCCTAAGCCTTTCTCTAATCAATTGAACCTTCTCTAACACATCAAACACCAAGTCAAGCCTTACTATCGCGGGCTCACCTACTTCAAACAAACCAATTATAGATCTACATCTCCTACCATAGAGAGCCTCAAATCATCTACACCAGGCATACACAATCTACCCTGACAACGCAAAACACCATCTCTTCTTTGGGAGAAAACCTCCACTTCTGGTCTCTGACTGATTCTTTCAACTTAACTAGATTGGGATCTCTATCCTATTTTTTCTTCTCCTAAGAAACTAGGGATGATTCGATGCTACTCTGCACCCAAATACTAACCCCTAATGAGTCGATTAAAAGGACACCTAGTCGGGCATGCTGATGAACTTTCTGGGCTAACTTCTTCTTATCATCCTCAACATGAGCAACACTGCCCATAGACAATCAACTGAGAGCATCAGCCACTATATTGGCCTTGCCCGGATGATATATAATACTCTTGTTATAATCTTTTAATAATTCTAACTACCTTCTCTGACGCAGATTCAAATCTTTCTAAGAGAACATATACTGAGGGCTTTTGTGATCTGTGAACACATCTACATGTACCCCATATAATTAATGCCTCCAAATCTTTAAGGCAAATACTACTGTTACTAGCTCAAGATCATGAGTAGAATAATTCTTCTCATGGGGCTTAAGTTTTCTAGAGGCGTAGGCTATAACCTTACCTCTCTGCATGAGGACACAACCCAAACCTACTCTGGATGCATCACAGTACACAACAAACCCATCTAAACCATCTGGTAGAGTAAGAACTAGGGCTGAGGTGAGTCGAGTCTTCAACTCCTGAAAACTCTTATAGCAGGAATCTGACCACTAAAACTTGACTTTCTTTTGAGTCAATCTGTACATGGGGGATGCAATAGAAAAAACCCTTCAACAAACCGATGGTAATATCCAGCTAAACCCAAGAAACTCCTGATGTCTAATGGGGAGATGACCTAGGCCAGTTTCTCACCGCCTCGGTCGTTTGAGGATCAACTCTAATGCCATCACCAGAAATAACATAGACAAGGAAAGCTACTGATCTTAGCCAGAATTCACACTTACTGAATTTAGCGAACAACTGATGAGCTCTAAGAGTCTGAAGCACTATTCTGATATGGTCTACATGATCACTTTTACTATGAGAATAGACAAGGATGTCATCAATGAAGACTATGATGAACATGTCCAAGTACTGCTTGAACACTCAATTTATCAAGTCTATGAAGGTTGTTGGGGCATTCGTGTGACCAAAGGACATGACTATAAATTCGAAGTGACCATAGAGGGTTCAGAAAGTTGTTTTCAGAATGTCACATTCTCTGACTCTAAGCTGATGATAGCCTGATATGAGGTCTATCTTGGAAAAGTAACTGGTACCCTGAAGTTGGTCAAATGAGTCATCGATTCTAGGAAGTGTATATTTATTCTGGACTGTGACCTTTTTCAACTGACAGTAGTAATACACATTTTAAGAGAACCGTCTTTCTTATGCACGATAGAACAGGTGCGCCCCATGGAGAGACATTGGGCCTGATGAATCCTTTATCTAGGAGAACTTTTAACTATTCTTTTAACTCTTTGAGTTTTGCTGGTGCCATTCTATAGGGCGGAATATATATGGGTTGAGTATCTCGAAGAAGGTCTATTTCGAAGTTAATTTTCCTTTCAGGAGGAACCCCTGAAAGATCTTTAGGAAATACATCTGAGAATTCATTTACTACTGGAACTGACTTAAGAGTAGAAGTTTTTGAGTTAGAGTCCTTGACTCACACAAGATAGTAGACACACCCCTTGGATGTCATCTTCTTGTCTTTAAGGTATGAAATCAACTGACCCTTAAGAGTTATAGTACTACCTCTCCATTCAAGGACTGGTTCATTTGGGAATTGAAAATGAAACTATTTTATTTCTACAATCAACTGAGGCATAGCATGAGTGGAGCCAATCTATGTCGAGAATGACATCAAAATCCGTCATCTCTAACTCTACGAGATCAACTAAGGTAACTTTTTGAGATATTATGACCGGACAGTTCTTTTATACCTTCATGGCTACAAGGGAAACTCCTAATGGAGTAGACACTGAAAAGGGCTCTACTAAAGTTTTGGGACTGACTTCGAAATTGATGGTTATATATGGAGTTACAAAAGAAAGAGAATCTCCAGGATCTAGTAATTCATAAATATGTAAGTGAAAGACCTGCAATGTACCAGTAACTACGTCAGGAAAATTTTCCTGATCTTAGCGGGACTGAAGAGCATAGAATCTATTCGGACGTTGACCACTGGTAGCACTGAAAGCGGCACCATGCAGAGTCGGGCGACCGGATGGAACTGACGACTGATGGGACTAGCCCTGTTGGCGCACATCCCTACCTTTCTAAGCAACTACCTAACACTCCCGAATCTAATGGTCTGGCTTTACACACCCAAAGCACACATTACTACCCGATCTGCACTCACCCTAATGGTGTCTTCAATATTTCTTACATAAAGGATTTGTACGAGCACTACTAACACTAACCTGGGACTTAAAGCCTGGTGTCCTGTCCCTATTGTCATTTTTGAATTTAGGTACTGGGGTACTGGATGAAGAAGGTGTTGGGGCTGGATACATCTGATGAAACTGAGGACGATTACCACCCTCTGACTTTGGCAAACTGAAGTTAAAATTACATGTCCTAGCCCTCTTAGTTTCTCTCTCCCTCTCCTTAATATTCTGCTTCTCTATCTATTGAGCATGGACCATCAGTCTAGATAAGTTCATCTCCCTAATCAGCATTGTGGTACTGCACTCCTTGACCACACTATCAGACACACTAGACACAAACTTACTCATCTTGGACCTACTGTCAGCTACCACATAAGGAGAATATCTATCTAACTGAGTCAACTTGAGGGAATATTCCCTCACGCTAATGTTGTCCTTCCTCAAGTTAATGAACTCTAACACTTTGGCCTCCCTCAACTCCAATGGGAAGAATCTGTCTAAGAAAGTTGTGGAAAACTCCTCCCATTCTATAGGCCCTGTATTAATACCCCTATCAACTTTCCACTTCTTAAACCAAGTATGGGCTACATCCTGCAATTGATATGCAGCCAACTCAGCACTTTGACTAGACATCACCCCCATAGCATCTGTTACCTTCTAATCCATATCTAAAATTTCTTCTGGATCCTTTTCAAACTTGGATCCCGTGAAAGAAGGAGGATTCATTCGGGTGAAGTCCCAAATTTTGGTTGCAGCAGTATTAGCCACTGGGTTGGCCGGAATAGAAGTTGCTTATTTATTCTGTGCTGCTATGGAGTTCTCTAGAGTAGTGAACGCAGCCTTGAATTCTGTGTGAAAGACATGCTCGTCCAAAGAATCTTCCTGGATGGATTGAGGGGCTGGCTGATTTCCTATTCTTCTTCCGTTCTTCTTGGGAGGCATTTTCTGTAAACAGAAGGAAAAAATAGATTATACATGGATTTTAACTTGAGCTCATGCTCACTCGCACGACATAGATACTGAAAGAAGGGAAACTTTTCCTAAACATCTTGTAGCCTCTCGTCCATAAGTGTAGCGCGCTACACATCCATGCACAAGACTCTACTCGGCGCGGCTTTTAGACTTCCTAGGACACTTTAAAACCTTAGGCCCTGATACCAAGTTTGTAATGACCCGGGACTGCCCCCTAGACGTCACACGGTGCTTACAGTCTCGAGGTACCACAAGCTAACCCATGAGCTGGTACTTGTTATGAGCACTGGCTAATATAATTATGAATGTGGAAGAATAACTGAAATGCCATAAGGTTTTATTAACTGGATTCAAAACTGAAATATAAATATAGAAAGAAAACAACTGTCTGAATCTGAGAAAATACTAATAAAATGAATAAATAACTGACTATAGTGTCTGAAAGCCTCTAAGCTGTAAGACTGGATGACTGTGAGTTGATGGGACAGGCCCCCAACTAACTCTACTAACTACTGAAATAAAGACATGAAGTAAAATAATTTGTCATCGGATGATGAGGACTCACCACTGCTATTGTACTTACTAATAATCTGAGAGTATTAGTGTGATTCGGGAACTGAGCATCAATACCTATGATATAATACTTCATAGCGCAAAAGAAAGGTATGTGATCAGTACTTTGAATATAATAGTATGCTAAATGAGGTAGGCTAATATGCATGGGTTCATGAACAGGAATAATAATAACTAACTTATTATACATGTAAAACATAGATTACTGAGTAGAGAATATAAAATCTATAGGTACTAAAAATGCATGACCAAGCATATAACATGGACTAAGTAAAATCTGTAAACTGAAATACTGAAATAACTGATATCTGTATGCTTGGTCAAACAACACTAAGACTGAATAACTGAACTGAAGTTGTGACTGAGACTGTATCTGAGACTGTGGGAGGTATCATATAACTGACATACCCCAATCTAAGTTAATCAGGGTCCAACCTGTAACTTCAGTTGGATGAGTGTTAATACTGTACCACGGGTACTAACGTTGGCTGTGTGGATCCACTAAACTGATATCATGTCCAAAGGACTAAGGGTGTCAAACCTAAACTGATGGGTGACCCTTGCAAGATAGTCAAGCCTAATCTGATGGGTGACTTTTCATATCCTACGCTGGCTACGTAGTTCTGGAGTATAGGGACTGCTACTAACAACTCTGTCTATCTGACGGGGAAGCTTCCATCCCTACACTCGCTCGGTTCTAAATCCTACTCCCAACTGAAAGACACTGGAATACTAGACTGTTCTGAGTTCATCTGACTGGTAACTGACTCTTCTGATAATGCTCATAGTATGTTCTAGAGTCTATTCTGTAATGTACTGAGACTAGACTAAATAAACAGCTATGATTTTCGGGTATTCAATACCCCCAGGACTCAAAAACAATAATAGTAAAATGACACTAAAGCTTGGGGGACAAAGCATGAAGACTTTTATTAAATCAATCATTCTTGTAGGAATTTTATCAAACATTGTAGTTCATGGTTTAAAACAATCATAGGAATGTCATAAAACATATAGAAATAGCATGAATTCGATATAATAGTATTTAATCATGGTTTAATTCAAGAAATAATAACATTAAAACATGGAGGATTGAATAATAATTATAATTTCATGAAAACATGGTATAAAATCATAGTTCACGGAGATTCATGGGTGAAATCACAATTTAAAACATAATAACTTGAAAAGATTATAACTTGGGGATTAAAATGGGTTACTTGGGCTCCATGTATGAAAGGAATCCATGGATGAACATCTAACATACCTGGAATAGTGAATTTCTTGAAGTTCTTGGTGAGCTCTTGAGGATTGGTCTTGAGTTTGAGAGCTAGGTTTGTATTCTAGAGAGAAAGCTCTTGAATTTTGGGGAAAATTGAGTGAATAATGAACTTAAAACGTTTTTAGGTCTTAAGTATCACACCTGGCGGATTAAAATAATGGGAAATGACTGTTTTAACCCTGAACAAACTATAAATATTTCATCAAAATTTTTTGAAGTTGGCACCTGACGCGACGCGGAGGAATCGTGGTGCCCCTTTGATTCTGAAATTCACCCTTGGCGCGACGCACCATTATTGCGACAGGACACTGGAAAAGGACAATTAGAATTTTGGCTGACGGTGCGATGTTGTGGTTTCGTGGAGCTTCACTGAAAATTGACAATCGTCATTTATGTTGGCTTCGCGACGCACTAAGGAGTAAAATGACGGTGTTTAACGACTGAAACTTGAAATCATCATAACTTCTTACGTGGTTATCGGATTTAGGCGAATTTTATATAGTTGGAAAGCTAGTTGAATTTCTTACGCAATAGCAGGATCTAAACTGAAAAATAATGACTGTTTTGAAAATTTCATATATGAATACTCATATTGGGACTTAGATCCTGCTAAGAAAATATGGGGTGTTACAGAAAATATTATCACTTTTGATAATAATTATCATATTGTCCCATCACGCTTATATTCATGTATTCAATCTCTTGTCTCTTTTAGACATATTATGCACTGCTATCACATTCACTTTAGAGAATAGAGCATATTCAATGGGTCGGATTTCATGACTTTTCATCAAACACCCATTACTTTGCCTCAACCATCATAATATCATCAGTATGGTGCATTGAGATTCAAACTCAATGTCTTATCCATATATAGACGTCTTAGGCATAAATCAATGGGACTTGAACCCAACATCTTATCATCATGGTGCATCGGGACTCTAACCCGATGTCTTACCCACTTAAAGGAATGAAACTTAAATCCATCATCACACCCTCAATCAAAGACATAATGGTCAAAATTAAATAAAACTCACCTTATTGATAGAAACGAATACAAATCTCCAAAAATACTTTAGCAAATCATTGTAGCAAGAGAAGTATTAAAATTGATGATATGCAGCAACAATATAACATCATTTTGTAAGCATCAATAATGATTATGTACTTTTGCTCTTATATGTATTAACTTTGTAAAGGTTAAAGTGCAAGAAGTACTTCTGCAACTTGTATATTAATAAATCTACTAATAGATACAAATTAGCATCACTTTAATATCTTTGAGGATGAGTTATATTATATAATCAAAGCTTAAATCTTTTCTAAGCAAAGGATTTCGTCGGCACACATTATTGATTAATAACGTACCGATTGAAATCTCAATTGGTTAGAGACCTCGTGCTGATAACGTGTTATAAAACAATAAAGAATAGAGAAGAAGAAGAAGAAGAATAGAAAGAATAGAGAGTAGTTGTTATTTCTCTTGAGTGATGAGAGATCATCTTGATTGTTGATTTACAATGAAGAAAATCTTCTATAGATTTTGATAGATATAATTAATAATTTTATAGTGATAGAATCTTAAATTAAAAGGAAGGATTTTGCGCAAAAATATATTTAAAACTAAATATGTATGTCTCTAGATTATGAAAAATTATTAATTTACTTTATTTTGGTAAAATATGATTAAAAAGGCAAGTAAATATTCAACATGTGATCTCTCACTGACTTCTTATTTTCTTTGAAGATAATTTATTTAACGTAATTCTCAGGAATCGTGGCAACTAAATAAGAAATTTTTAGTTTTTCTCTTTATCCGGATTATTTTTTTAAGTTGATTTTAAATAGTAGTAGTATTATTTTAGTTCTGTTATCCATTTTATTGGAGAAGTATATTTTAAAAATACACACAATTTGTATAATAAAATCCACAAGTATAATTTTATCATGGGATAGGATTTTCATATAAAAGCTATGTGTATTATGATATCAAAGAATAATATTCTAACCATAATTATAAAATATACCATATATATACTTGTAAGTGTTTAAATACTCCTATTCATAATATTCTAGCCATAATTATAAAATATACCATATATATACTTGTAAGTGTTTAAATACTCCTATTCATAATATTCTAACCATAATTTGAAAATATACCATATATATACTTGTATGTGTTTAAATACTCCTATTCTGAAAAATATTATTTACCTTTCAAATTTATAAGAATTTGTTCCCATACTTCTAGTTATATAATTTTACTTTTTCATATCTATCTTTGCCCACTCTAATATATTATCGAAAGAAAAGATATTAAACTCCTAAACTCCAACTTTAATATAATAGCAAGAGGGAAGAAAGCAGAATACCATGTTAAAGAGATAAATGATTGACTTGAGGCTCGGACCGCAGCTTTGTCCCTTATGCATGTATCACCACTTTCATGATCACACATTTTTTTATGAAATTAAAATCTTCACTTCTATCTCAAGGAGTAGGTTTTCTATATTTCTTTTTACGCTTCTTCCTTTTCTATGATTTTTCTCTCCTTTTCTTGTGATAAATGGTGTTTTAGTTAGAGATCATCTCTTCAATTTTCATTTTATTTAATTTGTAAAGTTTTTAATTTTCATAATTGTGTCATTCAATACAGAGATGAAAACTGAAACTGAACATTAATTGGTGTAACGTTATTTAAATTTTTATTCTAATTCTTTTTTAATGTTGTTTTTGAAGGATAAAAATACCAAAAAAATCACAAAAAGATAAATAGAAATACTGGCTTTAAAGGCATGCCACATCAGCAGTCTAATAATTCTACTTCTAATAAGTCTTCCTCTGTAATTATCTCTTTATGTTTTTCGAGGTTATAAACTCTCATTTCTAATATTTTTAGTTTTTTCTCTAATTCTAATATTTTATTGTTTGGTGTTTTAACTATTGGTTCAGGTTGTTTTTTGTGAAAATTACTTAAATTGTTTGTTGATTTTTGAATTTTTAAGATCTCTGAAGTTTTTTCTATACATTTTATGCATCCTTCCTTATAACATTTCCTACATTTTGCCCTTTTATTTTTACTTGAAAAAAATAGTAGTAGACTCAATTAAAAAGTTGTTAGCAGAACAATTGCCTAAGGAGATAGCAATGAATCCAGAACGACCAGAGCAAAGACCCAGAATTTCTTTAATTCCAAGAGAAGAGACAAGATCACTAATAACACTCAATCTACAGCTCTCGTAGGAGTGTAAAGCGGTCATTTGTCAAATATAGAACCCAACTGGGTTGGGTATCGATCCCACAGGGAATAGCTTGGTCAACAAGTAAGCAAAGATTTCTAGACTTTTAGTGCAAGTCTCGTAAAAAGGGGGGAGTCTTGTTGTGCAAGTAATGTAACCAAATAGTAGAGAAAAAAAATGGAAATAGCAAAGTAAAAAGAAAGAATGTTTAGTAAGATGTAAACGATGAGAATTGAGAAGTTGGGGTTATGTCCACCTTATGAGTTGTACGTCTCTATTGGCTATGAGTTATGCGGAGTTCATACATGCATTTGCTTATAGAGAATTGTATTCGATGGTAAATCCAAGCGTCTTTCGACCTGAACAAGGACTATTTCACTTTAACTCTTTCGAGCTTAAAGCATATCTAACGGTACAAATTCTCCAAGAGGTTAATCCAGTTATGGCACTAACTTTTTAATAGGGGATGGGACCCTATTACCTTGACATTATCTCTTTTCCAGACATATAACCTTTCTTTCAAACAAGTTAATGCTATACTGGCGTATTCTATGCGTTTGCAACCACAAAGAATTTAGATTAAGATGAAGAGAATAATGATATAAGCAATATACGTGTCACGAATTCACAAACTCATAGCAATAGATAGTATCTCATATGGCTTCCATAACCCCAACAGAGAAGTTTAGTTACCCATGAGTGCGAAGAAAATCACAATAGACATTGTTATTATACCACAATAAATATTTCGTGTAGCAAAGTGTGGTAGGCGTTAGGCGTGAATTCCTTGCAAAGTAACGTTTCTCTTGTTGCGAAAATTAAGAATTGATTAGATGAATAGAAGAAGAATAAAAAATAGAATTAATAGAAAAGGTCTTGCGGAAGTAGAATAAGAATTGAAAAGTAGAATTAGAATTGTAATTCCAAGTCAAAAGTAATGGAAGAATGATTAAAATCTCTAGCAGAATAGGGTATTTATAATACCCATATCCTATTCCTACTAAGCTAATGAATTACTTAACCCATCCTACTAGGTTAAGGTATCATTATCCTAATCCTAATAAGTTGCTGCTAGTCCCCAAAGTCTTCAGAATTGCTGTTTTTGCCCGGAACAGATTTTCCATGCGCCACTTTTGGTCCTTGGCGTCCAAGATTTGGTTTCCTCCTTTCGTGAAGCTTTTTTTGGCGTCAAGTTATCCATTAAATGCTGAATTTTGCATCATTTATACCTGAAAACTTGCTAATCATGTTCGTTAGCTCACTTACAGGAAAAAGGACTAAAAGTGCATGAATTATATAATTTATCCTCAAAACATGGCTAAAATATGGGTAAAATATAGCACTATAGGCGTGTAAATTCGCCTATCATCAACACCCCACGCTTGAAGCTTTGTTCGTCCTCGAACAAAATATCATATCCCTCTTAACATTTACTTAGGATTTCACAGCAACAACACACAATATTCGTCAAGACAAGCATAACAATTATCAACAAAGAGTAGTTTTCTGATCATTAGTAGAAACAATTCAGCCTCCAACATAGACTCGTGATGGTGGTCAACTCATATTCAAAAGTCAAGGGACAAAGAATCATACACGACTACCCAAAACTCATCAACCATGTGTGTCTCACATAAGATGTTACTCATAATCACTCATAAGTATTGCATTTTTCATAACATGGGTATAAGATTATCCTTGCTTTTACTCTCACAAAGACTTCATATGTTGCAACTGATGACCATAGGCTTGCCCATAGTGTAATGCTCCACTAAATATCAGAATGCTAAGCTTAGGATCAAATAGGTCTTCTATAGGTTGTAATGTAGGCTAAGGGACGGGTAGGACTATTTTGGCCAGAAATAGTGACTATGTTCCTAAGCGCTTTAATACATCACATTATGCCATTAACACATTCTTTAAATCAACCCTTCTACCTTTCTTTCATCTATCACTCCTTTTCACCTATTTTGCCATTCAAGCATAACTATCTTTTTATTTAATCATAAACACAATTTATCTTTTTGTTTTTCTATTTCTTTTTCTTTTCTCTTTCTCTTTTTTAATAACACACCTCCATGATAGCCACTCTTTTTCATAACAAATTCAAGTACCAATACACTCTAAGGCATCACTCTCACCCAATTTTCTCTTATTTTGTCACATGACTTTACAACTTAAAGCACTTAGAAATTTGGATCAAATTATGGTCTTGAAAAAAATGGATTAGGCTTACATATGAGGCTGTCAAAGAAAATGGCTTAAAGGCTCAAAGGGGTTGACTAGGATAAAGTCCACGGGTAGGTAAAACGAAGGTAAACAAGTATCGGTTGCCAAAGAAATGCCTAAATCATCTCCTAAACTCACACTCTTTATTTCGCTTTACACACACACCAGGCAAGTTCTAGTATCAGTCGCAAGCACAGAATATACTATCATCTCTCACACACAAGGCACATGGTTAACTTTATTGGGAGCAGTATAGACTCTTGACCCAACAGATGAATGAATTAAACCACATAATTATCACACAGTGAGTCACACTTAGAGCCTAAGTGTCTCAATAGTAATGATTCTAGCACAAACTCTTGTCATAACACCATGCCGCCTATCAGAACAATTTCATGCATCAAAATAAAAAAATCTACGACTACTAACTAAATCAAACAACCAAACATAAATAACATAAATAAATGCAAATGCAGATAAAGAAGTATAGCATGCAAATACCAGCACCCCACACTTAGACGGGACACACTGCCCTCAGTGAAAAATAAATAAGAAGAACCTGATTAGTCGGACTCATCCTCTATGTCTGGGGTCATACCCCCTGCATCGGATTCGTCATCAGAGTCGTCGTCATCAGAGTTATCTTCCACGTCGGAGTCTGGCATTCGTCGATCATCATCGGTTGGCATGTCGTCATCAAGAGGTTCCTCAAAATATACACCTTCTCCACGCATCACCCTCGCATGCTCATTCATTGGGTAGTCATAATCCAACTGTTGGAGCTCTGCATCAGTTGGAACACGACCCCCGCTCATCATGGTAAACTTCATCATGCCATATAAATAGCGGGAGAAGCTTTCATCGCGAGCATGCCTTTCTGAAGTGGTAAGGTTGACTCCATGAGTGGTTTCAGCATCTTTAACCTTCGTGAGGTCAACCTTCTTTGTGTTGTGTGGGAGTTTGTGATCAGTCGATTCCTCTTCGATGTCTTCTTTCCTTAGTCTTGCAGTCAACAAGTTGCCAAAACTGAAGTGGGACCTCTTGTGTAGCCTAGCTTTCCGCATTGTGGAACGAATAATTGCCCCAACGTTGATAGGGATATTCGTCATCAATGCGTATACCTGATAACGCTCAATCTACAGCTCTCGTTTGAGTGTAAAGCGGTCGTTAGCAAATATAGAATCCAACCTGGGTTGGGTGTCGATCCCACAGGGAATAGCTTGGCCAACAAGTAAGTAAAATTACTAAACTTTTGGTGCAAGTCTCGTAAGAAGGGGGGATTCTTGTCGTGCAAGTAATGTAAACAAAAGCTGAAAATAATAAAGTAAAAAGAGAAAGATTGTTACGTTGGTTGTAAATAATGAGAATTGAAGCGTTGGGGTTATGTCCACCTTCTGAGGTATACGTCTCTATTGGCTATGAGTGTGTAGAATTCTGACATGCAATTGCTTATAGAGTATTGTAGTCGATGGTAAATCCAAGCGTCTCTCGACCTAAACAAGGACTATTTCACTTTAACTCTCTCGAGCTTAAAGCGTGTCTAGCGGTACGAATTCTCCAAGAGGTTAGTCCAGTTACGGCACTAGCTTTTTAATAGGAAAGGGTGTCCTACTACCTTGACATTATCTCTTTTCCAGACAAATAACTTTTCTCTCGAACAAGTTAAATGTTAGACTGGCATATTCTTGCGTTTGCAACCGCAAAGAATGTAGATTAAGATGAAGAGAATAATGATATAAGCAATATACGTGCCTTGAACTCACAAACTCACAGCAATAGATAGTAACTCATTCGGCTTCCATAACCCCAACAGAGAAGTTTAGTTACCCATGAATGCGAAGGAGATCACGCTTGACATTGTTGTTATACCACAAGATTGATTAATTTCGTGTAGCGTAAGTGGTAGGCGTGAGGCGTGAATTCCTTAGCAAAGTAACGATTCTCTTGTTGCGGAAATTAAGAATAGATGGAAGAAGAAAACTAGAATTAATAGAAAGATTAGAAGAGTTGTAGAATTGTTTGTAGTGTAGAATAATAGAGGAATAGAAGATGTTAGAAGATGAGAGGGATGGAAGGAAGTATTGTGTTCTCCCTCCTTCCTCCCTCCTTATTCAAAATCTCTAGCATGATAGGGTATTTATAATACCCATATCCTACTCCTACTAGATAAATAAAATATCTAACCAAATCCTACTAGGCTAATGTAATACTTAACCCAATTGTACTAGGTTAATGTAACATTATCATAATCCAAATAAAATAATGAAATACATAACCTAATTGTACTAGGTTAATGTATCATTGTCAAAATCCAGCTTTGTGTCTGTAAGTCCCCAAAGTCTTCAGAATTGCTGTTTTAGCCCGGGACAGATTTTCCATGCAGCAGGTTTGGTCCTCCAAAGTCTTAAGAAATGCTGTTTTATCCCGGGACAGATTTTCCATGCAGCAGTTTTGGTCCTTAGGCGTGTAAACTCCCTTCCCTTCCTTCGTGAGCTTTCTTTAGCGTCAAGTAAGCCATAAAATGCTGAATTATGCATCATTTATACCTGAAACTTTACTAATCATGTTCGTTAGCTCATTTACAGGAAAAAGGACTAAAAGTGCATGAAATATATAATTTGTTCTCAAAACTAGGCTAAAATATGGGCAAAATATATTGATATAGGTGCGCAAATTCTCCTATCATCAACACCCCACACTTAGAGCTTTGTTCGTCCTCGAACAAACTATCATGTCCTTCTAAACGTCAACTTAGGGTTTTACAGCAACAACACAAAATATTCGTCAAGACAAGCACAACAATTATCAACAAAGAGTATCTTTTCGATTATAAGTAGAAACAGTTTAACCTCTAGCATAGACTCGTGATGGTGATCAACTCGCATGCAAATGTTAAGGTGCATGGAATCATATACAACTATCCAAAACTCATCAACCATGTGTGTCTCACAATATAGTACCCATAATCACTCACAAATATAGCATATTTTTCAAACATGGGTATCAAAATGTCCTTGCTCTCACTCTCACAAAGAGTTCATATGTAGCAACTGATGACCATAGGCTTGCCCTTAATGTAATACTCTACTAAATGTTGGAATGTTAAGATTAGGATCAAGTAGGTCTTTTGATGGTTGTAATGTAGGCTAAGGGACGGGTAGGACTATTTTGGCCAAGAATAGTGACTAGGTTCCTAAGCGCTTTAATACATCACTTTGTATCATTGACACTTTTTTCTTTCAACCTTTCTTCTTTCTTTTTTTTTTCTACCACCCTTGTTCTCCTTTTTTTTTTTTAAGCACAACTCACTTTTCAGCTTTCTTTTCCTTTTTCTTTTCACAACATACCTCTTATGATAGCATTTTTTTTTCTTTTTCATAACACATTCAAGAACCATTCCAATTTATAGCATTATACTCACCCGATTTCCTTTTATGTTGTCACATGACTTTCTCACTTTAAAGCACTTAGGAATTTTGGGATCAAATTACGGTCTTGAAAGAAATGGATTAGGCTTACATACAAGTAACACATTCAAGAACCATTCCAATTTATAGCATTATACTCACCCGATTTCCTTTTATGTTGTCACATGACTTTCTCACTTTAAAGCACTTAGGAATTTTGGGATCAAATTACGGTCTTGAAAGAAATGGATTAGGCTTACATACAAGGTTGTCAAAGAAATAGGCTAAAGGCTCAAAAGGGTTAACTAGGATGATGTCCATGGGTAGGTAAAACTGAAGGTAAACATGTATAGGTTGCCAAAGAAATGCCTAAATCATATCCTAAACTTACACTCCTTATTTTCGCTTTGCATACATACCAGGCAAGTTCTAGCATCAGCCACATACATAGAATATACTATTATCTCACACACATAAGGCACATGGTCGACTTGATTGGAAGTAATATAGACTCTCGACCCAACAAGTGAAGGAATTGAATCACACAATATCACATATTGAGTCACAACTAGAGCCTAAACGTCTCAATAGTCACAATTTTAGCACATACTCTTGTTATAATCTCATGCTGCCTATCAAAATAATTTCATGCGAAGCTAGAAAAAATTTACTACTAAAAAAATGAAACAAAAACAAAGCAAACAACCATAGATGCGAGTAGAGAAGTATATCATGCAATACCACCACCCCACACTTAGTCGGGACACTGTCCTCAGTGGAGAATAAATACGAAGAACCTGGTCAGTCAGACTCGTCCTCAATGTCGGGGGTCATACCCTTTGCATCGGAATCATCATCAGAGTCGTCATTCTCAGAAGTTCCTCATAAGTATCCCACTTAATTCCAAGAGTGAGTCGAGGTATTTGCAGCGATGAGGGTTCTCCTTGCTCTTTTCGGCCTCTTTTCTTGCCTTTTTGTGAAGTGGTCTTGCTTTGGGTGCCATTGTACCTGAGACTTAAAAAAAAATGTTCATGTTAGCATCATCTCGATGGATACAATCTATAAACAAGCAGTAGTGGCACCACCCCACACTTAGTTTGTTGGTACAGACTAGTGAAGTGAAAGTGGTCGATTACTCAGACTTCATCGACATACGTTTTAGGGGCTATATTCCAACAAGAAATTCAGATATGTAACACTTCTTGCAATCTTTGCAATACTTTCATGTTAGGTATATCAAGACTTCTTCATAGGGATTACATCATGGTATAGTTTCTATCAATAATCACAATCTCCTATGTCGGTAGGCAACTATAAGTCTTATTCCGATGAGCGAGATAGCCTAACATGTAAGTATCCAAGTAGCAATTTTAAACAATGTTCAAGACTATAGCAATTCCGCAAATAGTATGACAATGCTATTAAAACCAAATTCAAGTCGGAAACAAGTCAAGATGATTCTAACGTATACGTTCACTCACATGATTTTGCATTAACATTCCAAACACATGAACTTCACCAACAATCTTTCAATATGTAGCAATTTATAATAGACATAGCAACGTAGTACTTACGAGAAATAAATGAAGAATAAGAGAGTACTTACTTGCTTGAAGCTTTTGGAGGTGGTTTTGTGAATTGGAAGAGCAAAAAAGAAAATTTTGAGAGGATTTGGATGAATATGCGGCACCTTTAGGTCACTTTGCAATGTGTTGTGTTATAAAACTAAGTCCCCTTTATATAGGAAGAGAATGGGTCGGGTTATGACCCATTTACAATCGGTTTTGGTGACAAAAATGCTACATATGCGGCGCATAATGCTTGGCATAGTCATGGTATATGCGGCGCATTGTCTATGGCATAATGGGACATATGCGCCGCATAGTCTATGGCATTTGTAGACATATGCGCCGCATAGTCTATGGCATATGAGATACTGAGACCAAATGCCATAGCATAGGCGGCGCATAGTCAAAAGCATACCTAGGAATAGGCGGCGCATAGTGTATAGCACACTGGATTCCGAGACCTTAGGCTATAGGATAGGTTGTGCATCGTTTGTGGCCTAGTTTTACCAAGGCCTAGCCTTCCTCGAAGCCTATTTTGGCGTGAGAAAGGCTCAATCCATAGCCTTATGCATCACCATTCCTAACTTACCAACTTTACCATACAATGCGTCCAAATCGTCAATTGAAATCAATCTCTTCGTTGACTACTTCTTGCACCTATATTTGCTCAAAAACAATAAAAACGATTAGAACGATGGGTTGCCTCCCATCAAGCGCCTTAGTTTTGGTCGTGGCACGACTCTTATTTTTGGATTTTTATTTATCAAAAGCAAAACACATACTAGAACGAAATGAAAAATGAAAAACGATAAACGATAAATGAAAAATGATAAACGATGGGTTGCCTCCCATCTAGCGCCTTATTTATTGTCGTAGCACGACATGGTTACCTCAAGTACTCAGACTTTGTCGAGGTAAATAGAGGATCGTTTTCTAAAAGGATTTAGACGACAATGAGGCTTACCTGTGGGCATGCGATCTTCTTCGAGATGGCTCATACATTTCCCCGGAGAGTCACCAATTATATCATCAATAGTCCAACCCATAGCTCTCTTGTATCTCTTCAGAGCAGAGATGAGAGCTTCTACGTGCTGTTCACTTAAATCATCTGCACTCTCCGGAAGTATATTTCTACTTTCCAAGAACACATACCTTAGATAATCGGGGAGCTCTTGCGATTCTAGTGTTGGTGTCTCGTCAATGGGAGTCTTCGCTATTGGTTGATTCTTGGGATCACAATCCGGTTGCTTAGGAGTATAAGACTCTATTTCTGTTAGAGCACCCATAAGTTCTTCATAATCTTCATTATCCTCATGCTCAACTTTCAGTGGCGCAGCAGACAATGGCTCAACAGTAGGCTGTTTCTCTATAGATAATGCTTTCATATCCTCATGATGAACATCAGCTACAGATAACTCATTCATATCGCTGGGCTATTTCATGGCTTTGCATATATCAAAGCGGACCACTTCGTCATTAATTCGAAACAAAAGCTCATTATCTTTCATGTCAATAAGCACACTTCCAGTTGCGAGGAAGGGGCGTCCCAAGATTATGGGAACCTCTGAATCTGCTTCACAATCCAAGATGACAAAGTCTGCTGGAAAGATAAATGAAGAAACCTTTACCAAGACATCGCATAGAATACCAACCGGTCGTTTTACCGACCTATCCGCCATAACAAGCCTCATGTTAGTTGGTGTAGGATCTCCTAACCCCAACTTCTTGTAGATCGATAATGGCATCAAGTTGATGCTGGCTCCTAGGTCACATAATGCTTTGGCAAAGTTCAAAGATCCGACGGTGCAAGGAATAGTGAAAGCTCCGGGGTCTTCCTTCTTCTGTACTAAGGACCTTGTGGCAATTGGACTGCAATGATGAATATTATTTGCCGGCTCATAACTTGCTGCCCGCTTCTTTGTCAACAGGTCCTTCATAAATTTTGCATACCCAGGCATTTTTTCAAGTGCCTCCACTAATGGAACATTAATGGTCAGCTGCTTTAACATATTCATAAATTTGTTGAACTTTGTATCATCCGCCACCTTCTTCAATCTTTGGGGAAAAGGTGGTGGTGGGTATGGAAGTGTTCTCTCCACAGTTTTCTTCTCCTCTTGCTTCCGTTTTCCAGCTTTTTCAGGCTGCACGTCGTTAGGAGTGACGTTAAGGACATTAGGATCGGTTGCTGCGGCATCTTCCCCTTTCGCCTTATCATCAATTTCCGCCTCTTCGTCAGCCACTTGCTTGCCTTTTTCTGAAGTTTCCAACACCTTACCACTTCTGGTAGTGATGGCCATGCATGACCCATCATTCCTTGGGTTTTGCACAGTATCGCTAGGTAAAGTGCCAGCCTTCCTTTGATTGAGTGCTGCTGAAAGTTGGCTCAATTGCTGCTCTATTTGCTTGATTGAAGTGGAATGAGAATCAACTAGTTGTTTCATGGAGGACAAATCATTAATTACCTCAGTAACTCCCGCGCTCGTTGCTTCCACTCCTTTCAATAATTTAGCCATCATGTCTTCCATACTTCCAGAATTAGATGTGGTGGTGTCACGTCTTCCAGGGGGAACGTACAAACCACTCTTTTCATTGTTTTTCTTCCAACTACCTTGGTCTATGCTTCCAGATTTATCATAATAGTTCCGACCTTGGTTTCCTTGGGTATTCCCACGGAAACCCCCCTGATTGTTCAAGTAGTTGGCCTCCTCTTCCGAATCAGATTCGTCTCTTCCTTTTAGCGCCACAGCTTTCACTTTTTCGGTCTTCCCTGATAATAAATGCTTTGTCAGAAGATCCACTTGTGTTTTCATGTGCGCTAAATCTTGATCACGTTCTTCTTGTCTTCTTCTTTGGTCTGCAGTCATGCCTATAGATAAAGTGGGGCTTGCTACCTCGGAATCCCTGGTATGCCAAGCTCTACTTTGTTTCATCATACGATCTAGAATATTGCTTGCTTGACCAAAGGTGAGATCCATAAAAGATCCTCCAGCTGCGTTGTCCACCACTGGCTTAGTTATTGAATTCAAGGCTCTATACAATATCTCCATGAGGTGAACATTAGTCATGTGATGGTTTGGGCATCTCGCTAGCTTTGTCTTGAACCTCTCCCATGTTTCATGGAGAACTTCAGTGGGAAGCTGACGAAAGTTGTTGATTTCATCTCTCAATTGTGCCCTTTTGGAAGGCGGAAAGAATCTTTCTAGGAAAACGTCTCTCAATTGCCTTCAATTTGTAATTGAATCAGGAGTCAGCCCATTCAACCACAGTTTTGCCTCCCCAGACAGAGACAATGGAAATAGACGTAATCGAATTGCATTCTGACCAACACCAGGATTGTCAAAAGACTTGCATGTAGAAATAAAGTTGATGAGATGCATATTCGGATCATCGCCTGCTAGTCCACCAAACAATCCCTTGAGTTGCAATAACTGAATCATGGTGCTTGTGATGTTGAACTTGGCTCCGGGCGCTAATGGTGGTGGAATTATAGCTCCAGTGGCTCCGGCACCATCAAGATCATCATCAGCAGCATCGAACGGTATCTCACGTTGTGCATCCATTGATGCACAAAAACCTGCAGTAAACAAAAACAAAAACTAAAAGTAAAAGTACGAGAGTCTTCGACCAAAGGGTATAGTAATTATTACGAACTTGATTGACACTTGTATTCCCCGGCAACGGCGCCAATTTTTGATAACGCTCAATCTACAGCTCTCGTTTGAGTGTAAAGCGGTCGTTAGCAAATATAGAACCCAACCTGGGTTGGGTGTCGATCCCACAGGGAATAGCTTGGCCAACAAGTAAGTAAAATTACTAAACTTTTGGTGCAAGTCTCGTAAGAAGGGGGGATTCTTGTCGTGCAAGTAATGTAAACAAAAGCTGAAAATAATAAAGTAAAAAGAGAAAGATTGTTACGTTGGTTGTAAATAATGAGAATTGAAGCGTTGGGGTTATGTCCACCTTCTGAGGTATACGTCTCTATTGGCTATGAGTGTGTAGAATTCTGACATGCAATTGCTTATAGAGGATTGTAGTCGATGGTAAATCCAAGCGTCTCTCGACCTAAACAAGGACTATTTCACTTTAACTCTCTCGAGCTTAAAGCGTGTCTAGCGGTACGAATTCTCCAAGAGGTTAGTCCAGTTACGGCACTAGCTTTTTAATAGGAAAGGGTGTCCTACTACCTTGACATTATCTCTTTTCCAGACAAATAACTTTTCTCTCGAACAAGTTAAATGTTAGACTGGCGTATTCTTGCGTTTGCAACCGCAAAGAATGTAGATTAAGATGAAGAGAATAATGATATAAGCAATATACGTGCCTTGAACTCACAAACTCACAGCAATAGATAGTAACTCATTCGGCTTCCATAACCCCAACAGAGAAGTTTAGTTACCCATGAATGCGAAGGAGATCACGCTTGACATTGTTGTTATACCACAAGATTGATTAATTTCGTGTAGCGTAAGTGGTAGGCGTGAGGCGTGAATTCCTTAGCAAAGTAACGATTCTCTTGTTGCGGAAATTAAGAATAGATGGAAGAAGAAAACTAGAATTAATAGAAAGATTAGAAGAGTTGTAGAATTGTTTGTAGTGTAGAATAATAGAGGAATAGAAGATGTTAGAAGATGAGAGGGATGGAAGGAAGTATTGTGTTCTCCCTCCTTCCTCCCTCCTTATTCAAAATCTCTAGCATGATAGGGTATTTATAATACCCATATCCTACTCCTACTAGATAAATAAAATATCTAACCAAATCCTACTAGGCTAATGTAATACTTAACCCAATTGTACTAGGTTAATGTAACATTATCATAATCCAAATAAAATAATGAAATACATAACCTAATTGTACTAGGTTAATGTATCATTGTCAAAATCCAGCTTTGTGTCTGTAAGTCCCCAAAGTCTTCGGAATTGCTGTTTTAGCCCGGGACAGATTTTCCATGCAGCAGGTTTGGTCCTCCAAAGTCTTCAGAAATGCTGTTTTATCCCGGGACAGATTTTCCATGCAGCAGTTTTGGTCCTTAGGCGTGTAAACTCCCTTCCCTTCCTTCGTGAGCTTTCTTTAGCGTCAAGTAAGCCATAAAATGCTGAATTATGCATCATTTATACCTGAAACTTTACTAATCATGTTCGTTAGCTCATTTACAGGAAAAAGGACTAAAAGTGCATGAAATATATAATTTGTTCTCAAAACTAGGCTAAAATATGGGCAAAATATATTGATATAGGTGCGTAAATTCGCCTATCATCAATACCAAGCACACTCTATCTCTTGTTATCTTGGTGTACTGAGTCCCTGGAATTAGGCAAGAGTTGACTATACGCAACCATATCCTTGCTTCCCTATTCAAAGGAGCATATGGGAAGGTGTTGTGTCGACCAGTGTCCTTGTGTTTACTCCAGCGTGCCATGGATCTTGTTCCACAGAGTGTGTGTCGAATATCTCTATATGGAGGTCTCCTGTACAGCTCCTTGAATGGTGATGGATCGACTGAAGGCAAGCCAAGAAAGGAGTTAAAGAAATCCGCATTGAGTTGTAAAACTTGGCCCCGAATCTTGACCTCGCTTCCTGTGGTTTTCGGTGACCAGTTGGCATAGAATTCTCTTGTTAAATCGAGATTGCATTCTCCCATGTCTCGGAAGATGAAATCCAGATATAATGCCATGATCTTGGCCAACATGCGCGGTTCTTTCTTTGCTAGGCTTTCCTTGTTTATCAAGTCCACATGAACATATTTTCTTTCTTTGTTGTTCCTATACCATTCCTTTGCTTCCTCCTCAAGAACCCATTTTATTCCGAACATGCGGCGTGGTAATTGCATCGAGGATGATTCTCCTTGCTCTTTTCGGCCTCTTTTCTTGCCTTTTTGTGAAGTGGTAGCCTTATCTTTGCCTTGTCTTTCTTTGGGTGCCATTGTACCTGAGACTAGAATAATGTTCATGTTAGCATCATCTCAATGGATACAATCTATAAACGAGCAGTAGGGGCACCACCCCACACTTAGTTTGTTGGTACAGACTAGTGAAGTGAAAGTGGTCGACTAGTCAGACTTCATCGACATACGTTTTAGGTGCTATATTCCAACAATAAAATCAGAGCAGTCATACTTCTTGTAATCTTGGCAATACTTTCATGTTTGATATATCATGACTACTACATAGGGATTGAATCAAGGTATAGTATCTAAATAATCACAACCTCATATGTCGGTAGGCAACTATAATTCTTATCCCGATGAACAAGTCATTCCAACATGTAAGTATTCAAGTGAAAAGATTATGCAATTTCTGTGACCATATTAATTCCACAAAAGTATGACAGTGCATCAAAATCAAATACAAGTTGGGAACAAGTTAAGATGATTCTTACGTATACGTTCACTCACTTGGTTGTATCACAACAATTCAATCACATTCAAATCACCAATACTACTTCAAGATTTAACAATTCATAATAGGAGTAGTAATGTATTACTTACGGAATGTAAATGAAGAACAAAGTAGTACTTACTTGATTGATGCCTTTAGATGATGTTCTTGTGAAGAAAAAGAGCAAATGGAAAATTTTTGAGAGGATTTGGAGACTATAAGCGGCTCCTAGGCTAGGTTTCCAATGTGTTTTTGGTTCAAGACTAAGTCTCATATTTATAGGAGAAGGATGGGTCGGGTTTTGACCCATTTAAAATCGGATTTGGAGACAAGAAGTGACCATAGGTGGCGTCTTTTGCTTTGCCTATGCTTGGCATAGGCGGCGTCTTTTGCATAGCATTGTTTAGCATAGGCGGCGCCTATGCCATGGCATTCCTAGGCATAGGCGGCGCCTTTCACTTAGCATATGAGATTCATAGACAAAAGGAATTAGCATAGGCGGCGCCTATGCTATGGCATACTTGGGCATGGGTGGCGCCTATGCTATGGCACACTAGACTCCGAGACCTTAGGCCATAGTATAGGCCTTGCCTTGTTCGTGGCCTAGTTTTACCTAGGCCTAGCCTTGTTCGATGCCTATATTTTCATGAGCAATGCTCAATCCATAGCCTTTTGCTTCTTCATTCCTAACTTACCACCTTTAACATGCAATACGTCCAAATCGAAATTTGAAACCAATCTCCTCGTTTTACACCTCTTGCACCTACATTTGCTCAAAGACATAAAAAATAATTAGAACGATGGGTTGCCTCCCACCAAGCGCCTTAGTTTTGGTCGTGGAACGACTCTTATTTTTGGATTTTTATTTATCAAAAGCAAAACACGTACTAGAACGAAAGGAAAAATGAAAAACGATAACCGATGGGTTGCCTCCCATCTAGCGCTTGATTTATTGTCGCAGCACGACATAGTTACCTCGAGTACTTAGACTTCATCGAGATAAGTGAGGGCCATATAATTTATCGAATTAAGAGGACCGATATAGGGTTTTATTCGTTGGCCATTCACTTTGAAGACAACACCATTATTGTCTTCCAACTCTACTACTCCAGACGAGTAGATTTGGTTAACTTTGTATGGACCAGACCACTTAGATTTTAATTTACCTGGGAATAAATTCAGTCTGGAATTGAAAAGAAGGACCATATCATCCTTTTGAAAGTTTCGTCGAACAATCCGCCGATCATGATACTTTTTCATCCGCTCCTTGTATAGGTCTGATCTTTCATAAGCATGGAGACAGCATTCGTCTATCTCATTCAGTTGCTCCAATCTCAGATTTATTGCATCATCCCAATTCAAATTCAATCGCTTCAACGCCCACAATGCCTTATGCTCAAGCTAAATGGGTAAGTGACAAGCCTTCCCATAAACTAGTTGGTACGGGGACATGCCAATGGGTGTTTTGAATGCAGTCTTGTACGCCCATAGTGCATCATCCAGCTTCCTAGACCAATCTTTCCTATTAGCATTCACCGTTTTAGCAAGGATTTGCTTGATCTCTCGTTTGGAAACCTCTACTTGGCCGCTAGTTTGTGGGTGATAAGGTGTGGCTACCTTATGTTGCTTGACACCATATTTTGCCAACACGGATTTGAATAGCTTGTTGCAAAAGTGGGATCCTCCATCGCTTATGATAGTACGTGGTACTCCAAAGCGAGAGAAGATATTTCTCTTTAAGAATGCAACAACACGCTTTCCCTCATTGTCGGCCAACGCTACTGCTTCAACCCATTTTGAGACATAATCTACAGCAACTAGGATGTACTTCATTCCAAACGAATTTACGAATGGACCCATGAAATCAATACCCCATACGTCAAAGAGCTCTACTTCAAGGATTTTCGACATGGGCATCTCATGGTGTTTCAAAATAGCACCTTGTCGCTGACATTGGTCGCATCTTCTAACAAAGTCGTAGGCATCTCTAAATATCGAAGGCCAATAATATCCGCTTTGCAATACCTTTCTTGTTGTCCGATTACCTGCGTGATGTCCCCCAACTTGGGAAGTGTGGCATGCTTCTAATATATTAGGCACCTCTGCATGGGATATACATCATCGGATAACACCATCCGTGCATCATCGAAACAAATATGGCTCATCCCAAAAGTAGTGTTTTACATCATGCATAAACTTCCTCTTTTGATGGTAAGATAAGTTTGCAGGTATCACATTACTTACTGTAAAATTTGCAAAGTCGGCATACCATGGTAACTTTTCCATTGTCGTTGCTAAGATCTCCTCATCAGGGAATGCATCATCAATCTCGATTTCAGGCTGCGCCATATGCTCGTTTTCGAGTCTAGATAGATGATCAGCCACTTGGTTCTCGCAACCTCTTCTATCTTTAACTTCGAAATCGAATTCTTGCAGCAGCAACACCCATCGAATTAGTCTTGGTTTCACATCCTTCTTTGTCATTAGATATCTTAGAGCTGCATGGTCTATATGAACGATCACTTTGGTCCCCAATAAATAAGCACGGAACTTCTCAAACGCGTACACAACCGCTAGGAGCTCTTATTCTGTGACAGTGTAGTTCTTTTGGGCTTCGTTCAGGACCTTGCTAGCATAGTAGATAGGATGGAATAATTTCTCCTTCCTCTGGCCAAGTACATTGCCCATGGCTACCCCACTAGTATCACACATGACTTCGAACGGTAGAGACCAATCTGGTGCAACCATGATAGGGGCTTCAATTAGTTTTCCTTTGAGGCGTTCGAATGCCTTTAAACAATCTTCATTGAAGTCAAATTTTGCATCTTTCTCCAAGAGTTTGCACAATGGACTAGCAATTTTGGAGAAGTCTTTGATAAACCGTCGATAGAAACCTGCGTGACCAAGGAAACTACGAATTCCCTTTACGGAAATTGGTGGTGGTAGCTTCTCAATAACCTCAATTTTCGCTCGATCAACCTCAATCCCTCTTTCAGAGATTTTATGCCCCAGAACAATACCTTCTTTAACCATGAAGTGGCATTTTTCCCAATTAAGCGCTAGGTTGAATTCTACACATCTTTGCAACGCCATACTTAGGTTTACCAAGCACGCTTCAAAAGACTCACCAACGACTGAAAAATCATCCATGAATACCTCCAAAGTATCTTCAACCATATCAGAAAAAATGGACATCATACAACTTTGAAAGGTGGCTGGTGCGTTACATAGCCCGAATGGCATACGTTTGAAGGCAAACGTGCCATATGGACATGTGAACGTTGTCTTCTCTTGGTCTTCGGGGGCAATACAAATCTGATTATAGCCTGAATAACCGTCTAGAAAACAAAACCATCCTTTCCCCGCTAATTGATCTAGCATTTGGTCCATAAATGGCATTGGAAAGTGATCTTTGAGTGTCCAAGAATTCAGCTTTCTGTAGTCCATGCATACTCTCCATCCGGTGATGGGTCTGAGTGGAATAAGCTCATTCTTTTCATTTGCGACCACCGCCATGCCTCCTTTCTTGGGAACACATTATACCGGGCTTACCCATGTACTGTCGGAGATTGGATACACAACTCCTGCGTCTAACCACTTAATAATTTCTTTCTTCACCACTTCTTGCATAGGTGGATTGAGACGCCTTTGATGCTCAATGGTGGGTGTGCAATTTTCTTCAAGCTGAATCTTGTGTGTACAAATCCCAGGTGGAATACCAATAATATCAGCAATGGTCTAACCAATGGCTCTTATATACTTTCGTAGAATAGCAATGAGAGCTGCAACTTGTTGCTCATCCAAATCTACTGCCACAATGACTGGAAGTGTGTTTCCGATTCCTAAGAATGCATACTTTAAATGACTAGGCAGCTCCTTTAATTCTAACGTGGGTGGCTCTTCAATAGATGGGGTGGTGTGGGTCAATTTTTGAGATCGAGGTCCAGCTTCTTGGGAGTATGGCGATATGTCCCTAATCTTGATAGAGCAAAAATAGCTTTTTCATAATTTTCAGCATCCTTACTCTCTTCATTCATGAGCACAACCGTCACTGGGTCATCAATAATTTTCTCTTCTTCAAGTAGTTCTTTCTCATCATCAAAGTAAACATCAGCCAACGAGAATACGTTCAGCTCTTTGGGTTGCTTCATTGATTTGCACACATCAAAGCGAACTACTTCGTCATTTATTCGGAATGAAAGCTTATTAGCTCTCAAATCAATAAGCACGCTTCCTGTAGCAAGGAAAGGGCGCCCCAAGATAATGGGAACTTCTGAGTCTTCTTCACAATCCAAAATAACAAAGTCTGCCGAAAAGATGAATGAAGAAACCTTTACCAATACATCACATAGAATCCCAACAGGTCGTTTTACTGACCTATCCGCCATTACGAGCCTCATATTGGTTGGAGTAGGATCACCTAACCCCAACTTTTTATAGATAGATAATGGCATCAAATTGATGCTGGCTCCTAAATCACATAATGCCTTGGCAAAATTCAAAGATCCAACAGTGCAAGGAATAGTGAAAGCTCCGGGGTCAGCCTTCTTCTGAACTAGTGATCGGGTAGCGATGGCGCTGCAGTGATGAACATTATCTTTCAACTCATAGCTTTCTGCCCATTTTTTCGTCAAAAGATCTTTCATAAATTTCGCATACCCAGGCATTTGTTCAAGTGCCTCCACCAATGGAACATTAATGGTCAGCTGCTTTAACATAGTCATGAATTTGCTGAACTTTGTATCGTCCGCCACCTTCTTTAATCTTTGAGGAAAAGGTGGTGGTGGGTATGGAATTGTTCTCTCCACAGCTTTCTTCTCCTCTTGCCTTCGTTTTTTAGCCTTTTCAGGCTGCAACATACTCGTTGTACCGTCATGGACGTCGTGGGTGGATTCTACGGCAGCTTCTCCTTTTGCCTTGTCATCAATGTCTGCTACATCATCGACCACTTGTTTGCCCTTTGATGAAGTTTCCAGCACCTTACCACTTCGAGTAGTAATAGCCATGCATGATCCCTCATTCCTTGGATTTTGCACAGTGTCGCTAGGTAAAGTGCCAGTCTTTCTTTGATTGAGTGTTGCTGAAAGTTGGCTCAATTGTTGCTCTATTTGCTTGATTGAAGTGGAATGTGAATCAACTAATTGCTTCATAGAGGACAAATCATTTATTACCTCCGTTACTCCCGTGCTAGTTGCTTCCACTCCTTTCAGTAGTTTAGCCATCATGTCTTCCATACTTCCAGAACTAGATGTGGTGGCGTCACGTCTTCCAGGGGGAACATACAAACCACTTTTGTCATTCTTGTTCTTCCAACTACCTTGGTCCTTGTTTCCATATTTATCATAATAGTTCCGACCTTGGTTTCCTTGGGTATTACCTCGGAAACCCCCCTGATTGTTTAAGTAGTTGGCTTCTTCTTCCGAATCAGATTCGTCTCTTCCTTTTGACGTAATGGATTTGACTTTTTTGGTCTTCCCTGATAATAGATGCTTTGTAAGAAGATCCACTTGTGTCTTCATGTGCGCCATATCTTGATCACGTTCTTCTTCTCTTCTCATTTGGTCTGCAGTCATGCCTATATATAGAGTGGGGCTTGCTACCTCAGAATCCCTGGTATGCCAAGCTCTACGTTGCTTCGTCATACGATCTAGCATATTGCTTGCCTGACCAAAGGTGAGATCCATAAATGATCCTCCAGCCGCATTATCCACAACTAGTTTAGTTATTGAATTCAAGGATCTGTAAAGTATCTCCATTAGGTGAACATTAGTCATGTGATGGTTTGGGCACCTCATTAGCTTTGTCTTGAACCTCTCCCATGTTTCATGAAGGGCTTCAGTTGGAAGCTGACGAAAGTTTCTGATTTCATCTCTCATTTGTGCTCTTTTGGATGGCGGAAAGAATCTTACTAGGAAAGCGTCTCTCAATTGTCTCCAATTTATAATAGAATCAGGAGTCATCCCATTCAACCATAGAGTTGCCTCTCCAAACAGAGACAATGGAAATAAGCGTAACCGAATTGCATTCTGACCAACTCCAGGATTGTCAACCGACTTGCACGTAGAAATAAAGTTGATGAGATGCATATTCGGATCATCGCCTACTAATCCACCAACTAATCCCTTGAGTTGCAATAACTAAATCATGGTGCTCGTGATGTTGAACTTGGCTCCGGGTGCCAATGGTGGAGGAATAATGGCTCCTGTGGCTCCGGCTCCATCAAGATCATCATCATCGTCGTCGAAAGCTGGTTGCATAGCTTGGCGTTCAGGCCTAAACCTAGCTTAATGATCTCTTCTATTGGCAGGTGTTATGATCTCAGCGGCATGCCTAGGGTTTAGTAGCTCGTCATCACCTAGATCATCATCGTCAGGATTTGTTGCTCGCCCAGGGTTATCAATATTCTGTTGATGCACTTGAGCGGCGGCTAGCACAGCTAGTCTCGCCTGTTCCTGCTGAGCAGCTGATAACGCTCAATCTACAGCTCTCGTAGGAGTGTAAAGCGGTCGTTAGCAAATATAGAACCCAACCTGGGTTGGGTATCGATCCCACAGGGAATAGCTTGGTCAACAAGTAAGTGAAGATTACTAGACTTTTAGTGAAAGTCTCGAAAAAGGGGGGATTCTTGTTGTGCAAGTAATGTAACCAAATAGTAGCTAAAAACGGCAATAGCAAAGTAAAAAGAACGAGAATGTTTTAGTAAGATGTAAACAATGAGAATTGAGGAGTTGGGGTTATGTCCACCTTCTGAGTTATACGTCTCTATTGACTATGAGTGTGTTGAATTCGGACATACATGTGCTTATAGAGAATTGTATTCGATGGTAAATCCAGGCGTCTTTTGACCAATTCGAGGATTATTTTACTTTAACTCTTTCGAGCTTAAAGCGTATCTAACGGTACGAATTCTCCAAGAGGTTAATCCAGTTACGACACTAACTTTTTAATAGGGGATGGGACCCTACTACCTTGACATTATCTCTTTTCCATACAGATAACCTTTTTTTCGAACAAGTTAAATGTTATACTGGCGTATTCTTGTGTTTGCAACCACAAAGAATTTAGATTAAGATGAAGAGAATAATGATATAAGCAACATACGTGTCACGAACTCACAAACTCACAGCAATAGATAGTATCTCATTCGGCTTCCATAACCCCAACAGAGAAGTTTAGTTACCCATGAGTGCGAAGGAAATCACAATTGACATTATTGTTATACCACAATAAAGATTTCACGTTTGTAATGGTGTGGTAAGCGTTAGGCGTGAATTCCTTAGCAAGGTAACGTTTCTCTTGTTGCGGAATTTAAGAATAGAAGAAGAAAAATAGAATTAATGGAAGAATATGTTCTGAGATGTTCCTAAATTTCTAGCAAGATAGGGTATTTATAATACCCATATCCTATTCCTACTAAGCTAATGAAATGCTTAACCAAATCCTACTAAGCTAATAAAATACTTAACCCAATTGTATTAGGTTAATGTATCATTATCCTAATCCTAATAAGCTAATGAAATACTTAACCCAATTGTACTAGGTTAATGTATCATTATCCTAATCCTAATAAATTATTGCTAGTCCCCAAAGTCTTCAGAAATGTTGTTTTAGCCCGGGACAGATTTTCCATGCGCCATCTTTAGTCCTTGGCATCCAAGATTGGCTTTTCTCCTTTCGTGAAGCTTTCTTTGGCGTCAAGTTATCCATAAAATGCTGAATTCTGTATCATTTATACCTGAAACTTTGCTAATCATGTTCGTTAGCTCACTTACAGGAAAAAGGACTAAAAGTGCATGAAATATATAATTTGTTCTCAAAACTAGGCTAAAATATGGGCAAAATATAGTGCTATAGGCATGTAAACTCTCCTATCATCAGCAGCCATCCTTTCAATTGCGTGTTGTGCCTCCATTCTGCGAATACGTTGTGGTTCAGGATTGATAGGTAATAACGGTTGACCAGAACTTCAGGTATGGGGCATGCACTGAATAAAAACCTGCAGTAAACAAAAACAAAAAGTAAAAGTAAAAGTACGAGAATCTTTGACCAAAGGGTCTAGTAATTATCACGAACTTAATTGACACTTGTATGCCCCGGCAGCGGCGCCAATTTTTGATAACGCTCAATCTACAGCTCTCGTAGGAGTGTAAAGCGGTCGTTTGTCAAATATAGAACCCAACTGGGTTGGGTATCGATCCCACAGGGAATAGCTTGGTCAACAAGTAAGCAAAGATTTCTAGACTTTTAGTGCAAGTCTCGTAAAAAGGGGGGAGTCTTGTTGTGCAAGTAATGTAACCAAATAGTAGAGAAAAAAATGGAAATAGCAAAGTAAAAAGAAAGAATGTTTAGTAAGATGTAAACGATGAGAATTGAGAAGTTGGGGTTATGTCCACCTTATGAGTTGTATGTCTCTATTGGCTATGAGTTATGCGGAGTTCAGACATGCATGTGCTTATAGAGAATTATATTCGATGGTAAATCCAAGCGTCTTTCGACCTGAACAAGGACTATTTCACTTTAACTCTTTCGAGCTTAAAGCGTATCTAACGGTACAAATTCTCCAAGAGATTAATCCAGTTACGGCACTAACTTTTTAATAGGGGATGGGACCCTATTACCTTGACATTATCTCTTTTCCAGACATATAACCTTTCTTTCGAACAAGTTAATGCTATACTGGCGTATTCTATGCGTTTGCAACCACAAAGAATTTAGATTAAGATGAAGAGAATAATGATATAAGCAATATACGTGTCACGAATTCACAAACTCATAGCAATAGATAGTATCTCATATGGCTTCCATAACCCCAACAGAGAAGTTTAGTTACCCATGAGTGCGAAGGAAATCACAATAGACATTGTTATTATACCACAATAAATATTTCGTGTAGCAAAGTGTGGTAGGCGTTAGGCGTGAATTCCTTGCAAAGTAACGTTTCTCTTGTTGCGGAAATTAAGAATAGAAGAAGAAAAATAGAATTAATGGAAGAATATGTTCTGAGATGTTCCTAAATTTCTAGCAAGATAGGGTATTTATAATACCCATATCCTATTCCTACTAAGCTAATGAAATGCTTAACCAAATCCTACTAAGCTAATGAAATACTTAACCCAATTGTATTAGGTTAATGTATCATTATCCTAATCCTAATAAGCTAATGAAATACTTAACCCAATTGTACTAGGTTAATGTATCATTATCCTAATCCTAATAAATTACTGCTAGTCCCCAAAGTCTTCAGAAATATTATTTTAGCCAGGGACAGATTTTCCATGCGCCATCTTTAGTCCTTGGCGTCCAAGATTGGCTTTTCTCCTTTCGTGAAGCTTTCTTTGGCGTCAAGTTATCTATAAAATGCTGAATTCTGCATCATTTATACCTGAAACTTTGCTAATCATGTTCGTTAGCTCACTTACAGGAAAAAGGACTAAAAGTGCATGAAATATATAATTTGTTCTCAAAACTAGGCTAAAATATGGGCAAAATATAGTGCTATAGGCGTGTAAACTCGCCTATCATCAACACCCCACACTTGTAGCTTTGTTCGTCCTCGAACAAAATATCATGTCCCTCTAAACATCAACTTAGGGTTTCACAGCAACAACACAAAATATTCGTCAATACAAGCACAACAATTATCGACAAAGAGTAGTTTTTCGATCATTAGTAGAAATAGTTTAACCTCTAGCATAGACTCGTGATGGTGGTCAACTCATATTCAAAGGTTAAGGCACAAAGAATCATACACGACTACCCAAAACTCTTCAACCATGTGTGTCTCACAATATATTACCCATAATCACTCACAAGTATAGCATATTTTTCAAACATGGGTATCAAAATATCCTTTCTCTCACTCTCACAAAGAATTCATATGCAGCAACTGATGACTATAGGCTTGTCCTTAGTGTAATGCTCCACTAAATGTCAGAATGCTAAGCTTAGAATCAAATAGGTCTTTTGATGGTTGTAATGTAGGCTAAGGGACGGGTAGGACTATTTTGGCCAGAAATAGTGACTATGTTCCTAAGGGCTTTAATACATCACATTGTATCATTAACACTTTTCTTCAAACAACCTTTCTACTTTCTTTTATTCTACCACTCTTTTTCTCCTCTTTTGTTTTTCAATTTTAAACATAACTAACTTTTCAGTTTTCCTTTCCTTTTTCTTTTGATAACATACCTCTTATGATAGCACTTTCTTTTTCATAACTCATTCAAGCACCAATGCATTCTAAAGCATCATACTCACCCAATTTCCTCTTATTTTGTCACATGACTTTTTCACTTTAAAGCACTTAGGAATTTGGATCAAATTATGGTCTTAAAAAAAATGGATTAGGCTTACATACGAGGTTTGTCAAAGAAAATAGGCTAAAGGCTCAAAAGGGTTTAACTAGGATGATGTCCATGGGTAGGTAAAAAGAAGGTAAATAATCATAGGTTGCCAAAGAAATGCCTAAATCATCTCCTAGACTTGCACTCTTTATTTTCACTTTACATACATACCAGGCAAGTTCTAGCATCAGCCACAAGCACAGAATATACTATTATCTCACACACACAAGGCACATGGTCGACTTTATTGGGAGTAGTATAGACTCATGACCCAACAGATGAAGGAATTAAACCAAACAATATCACATAGTGAGTCACAATTAGAGCTTAAATATCTCAATAGTCATGATTTTAGCACAAACTCTTGTCATAATCTCATGCTGCCTATTAGAATAATTTCATGCGAAGCTAAGCTAAAAAAAAACAATTAACTACAAACAAACATAAATAAATGCAAATGTGGATGGAGAAGTATAGCATGCAAATACTAGCACCCCACACTTAGACGGGACACACTGTCCTCAGTGGAAAATAAATAAGAAGAACCTGGTTAGTCGAACTCATCCTCTATGTCTGGGGTCATACCCCTTGCATCGGAATCATCATCAGAGTCGTCATCCTCAGAAGTTTCTCATAAGTATCCCACTTAATTCCAAGAGTGAGTCAAGGTATTTGCAGCGAGGAGGGTTCTCCTTGCTCTTTTCGGCTTCTTTTCTTGCCTTTTTGTGAAGTGGTAGCCTTATCTTTGCCTTGTCTTGATTTGGGTGCCATTGTACCTAATACTTAAAACAATGTTCATGTTAGCATCATCTCGATGGATAAAATCTATAAACAAGCAGTAGTGGCACCACCCTACACTTAGTTTGTTGGTACAGACTAGTGAAGTGAAAGTGGTCGATTACTCAGACTTCATCGACATACGTTTTAGGGGATATATTCCAACAAGAAATTCAGATATGTAACACTTCTTGCAATCTTTGCAATACTTTCATGTTAGGTATATCAAGACTTCTACATAGGGATTACATCATGGTATAGTTTCTATCAATAATCACAATCTCCTATGTCGGTAGGCAACTATAAGTCTTATTCCGATGAGCGAGACATCCCAACATGTAAGTATTCAAGTGACAAGAGTATGCAATGTTCATGACTATAGCAATTCCGCAAGTAGTATGACAATGCATCAAAATCAAATTGAAGTCGGAAACAAGTTAAGATCATCCTAACGTATATGTTCACTCACTTGATTTTGTATCAACAATTCAAACACATTAACATCCCCAATATTTCTTCAAGATGTAGCAATTCATAATAGACATAGCAACGTAGCACTTACGAAAAATAGATGAAGAACAAAAGTGTACTCACGTGATTGAAGCCTTTGGAGATGTTCTTGTAAAGTGGGAGAGCAAAAAGAAAAGTTTTGAGATGATTTGGAGAGTATGTGCGGCGCCTAGGTCAAGTTTTCAATGTGTTTGTGTTTCAAGACTAAGTCTCCTTTATATAGGAAAAGAATGGGTCGGGTTTTGACCCATTTAAAATCAGTTTTGGAGACAAAAAGTGACCATAGGTGGTGCCTAATGCTTTGCCTAGTTGAGCAGAATGCCATAGCATAGGCCATTCCTTTTGCAAAGCATTTGGTGAGCATAGGCGGCGCCTTTTGTAAAGCATTTGGTGAGCATAGGCGGCGCCTTTTGCAAAGCATTTAGTGACCATAGGCGGCACCTTTAGCATGGCATATGAGATTCAGAGACCAAATGCTTTAGCATATGCGGCGCCTATGCTATGGCATACTTGAGCATGGGCGGCGCCTATGCTATAGCACACTAGATTCTAAGACCTTGGGCTATAGTATAGGCTTTGCCTTATTCGTGGCCTAGTTTTACCTAGGCCTAGACTTGCTCGATGCCTATTTTGTCATGAGCAATGCTCAATCCATAGCCTTATGCATCTTCATGCCTAACTTACCACCTTTACCATGCAATACGTCCAAATCAAAATTTGAAACCGATTTCCTCGTTGAATACCTCTTGCACCTACATTTGCTCAAAACCAATAAAAACGATTAGTACGATGGGTTGCCTCCCACCAAGCGCCTTAGTTTTGGTCGTGGCACGACTCTTATTTTTGGATTTTTATTTAACAAAAACAAAACACGTATTAGAAAGAAAGAAAAAAATGAAAAACGATAAACGATAAACGATGGGTTGCCTCCCATCTAGCGCTTGATTTATTGTCGCGGCACGACATAGTTACCTCGAGTACTTAGACTTCGTCGAGATAGATGGTGGATCGTTTTCTGAATGGATTCAGATGATAATGAGGCTTACTTGTAGGCATGCAATCTTCTTCGAGATGACCCTTGTGCATGCCTATCCCAGGAGGGATACCAATTATATCATCAATAGTCCAACCCATAGCTCTCATGTATCTCTTTAGAGCAGAGATGAGAGCCTCTACGAGCTGTTTACTTAAATCATCTGCACTCACCGGAAGTATATTTATACTTTCCAAGAACACATACCTTAGATAATCGGGGAGCTCTTTCGATTCTAGCATTGGTGGCTCTTCAAGGGAAGTCTTCGCTGTTGGTGATGGTTGATTCTTAAGATCATGGTCCGGTTGCTTAGGAGTATGGGAATAGGACTCTATTTCTGTTAGAGCACCCATAAGTTCTTCATAATCTTCATCGTCCTCATGCTCAACATTCAGTGGCGCAGCATACAATGGCTCAACAGTAAGTTGTTTCTCTACAGATAATGCTTTCTTATCCTCATGATGAACATCAGCTACAGAGAACACATTCATATCGCTGGGCTGCTTCATTGCTTTGCATATATCAAAGCGGACCACTTCGTCATTCAATCGAAATAAAAGCTCATTAGCTCTCATGTCAATAAGCACACTTCCTGTTGCAAGGAAAGGACGTCCCAAGATTATGGGTACTTCAGAATCTACCTCGCAATCCAAAACCACAAAGTCTGCAGGAAAAATGAAGGTAGACACCTTCACCAACACATCATTCAAGATACCCACCGGTCGTTTTACTGACATATCCGTCATCACGAGCCGCATATTGGTTGGTGTAGGGTCGCCTAACCCCAACTTTCTGTAGACGGATAGTGGCATCAAATTGATGCTAGCTCCCAAATCGCACAATGCCTTAGAAAAATTCATAGATCCAACCGTGCAAGGAATAGTGAAAGCACCAGGGTCTGCCTTCTTCTGTACTAAGGACCTTGTGGCAATTGCACTGCAATGATGAATATTATCTGCCAGTTCATATCTTACTGCCCGCTTCTTTGTTAAAAGATCCTTCATAAAGTGTGCGTACCCAGGCATTTGCTCTAGCGCTTCCACCAAAGGAATATTAATAATCAGTTGCTTCAACATCGTCATGAATTTACTGAACCTTGTATCATCCGCCTTCTTCTTCAGTCTCTGTGGAAAAGGTGGTGGTGGATATGGAATTGTTTTCTCCACAGCTTTCTTCTCCTCTTGCTTCCGAATTTTGGTAGTTTTAGGCTGCAACCTACTAGGGGTGACTTCATATACGTCTTGGTCAGCTTTCATGGCGTTTTCTTCATTAGCCTTATCATCGTTGTCTGCTACATCGTCGACCACTTGTTTGCCCTTAGATGAAGTTTCCAGCGCCTTACCACTTCGAGTAGTAATAGCCATGCATGATCCATCATTCCTTAGATTTTGCACAGTGTCGCTAGGTAAAGTGCCAGCCTTTCTTTGATTGAGTGCTGCTGAAAGTTGGCTCAATTGCTGCT
The DNA here is from genome assembly GCA_030864215.1 of Capsicum pubescens. Taxonomy (NCBI): domain Eukaryota; kingdom Viridiplantae; phylum Streptophyta; class Magnoliopsida; order Solanales; family Solanaceae; genus Capsicum; species Capsicum pubescens. Next base: position 39,499,185 of record CM061546.1, read on the forward strand.
CTATTTGCTTGATTGAAGTGGAATGAGAATCAACTAATTGCTTCATAGAGGATAAATCATTTATTACCTCTGTTACTCCTGCGCTCGTTGCTTCCACTCCTTTCAGTAGTTTAGCCATCATGTCTTCCATACTTTCGGAACTAGATGTGGTGGCGTCACGTCTTCCAGGGGGAACATATAAACCACTACTGTCATTCTTGTTCTTCCAACTACCTTGGTCCATGTTTCCATATTTACCATGATAGTTTCGACCTTGGTTTCCTTGGGCATTGCCTCGGAAACCCCCCTGATTGTTTAAGTAGTTGGCTTCTTCTTCCGAATCAGATTCGTCTCTTCCTTTTGACACAATGGCTTTGACTTTTTCGGTCTTCCCTGATAATAGATGCTTTGTAAGAAGATCCACTTGTGTCTTCATGTGCACCATATCTTGATCACGTTCTTCTTCTCTTCTTCTTTGGTCTGCAGTCATGCCAATAGAAAAAGTGGGGCTTGCTACCACAGAATCCCCGGTATGGCAAGATCTACTTTGCTTTGTCATACGATCTAGCATATTGCTTGCCTGACCAAAGGTTAGATCCATAAAAGATCCTCTGGCCGCATTATCCACCACTGGTTTAGTTATTGAATTCAAGGCTCTGTAAAGTATCTCCATTAGGTGAACATTAGTCATGTGATGGTTTGGGCACCTCATTAGCTTTGTCTTGAACCTCTCCCATGTTTCATGAAGGGCTTCAGTGGGAAGCTGACGTAAGTTGCTGATTTCATCTCTCAATTGTGCTCTTTTGGATGGCGGAAAGAATCTTTCTAGGAAAGCATCTCTCAATTGCCTCCAATTTATAATAGAATCAGGAGTCAGCCCATTCAACCATAGAGTTGCCTCCCCAGACAGAGACAATGGAAATAGACATAATCGAATTGCATTCTGACCAACTCCAGGATTGTCAAACGACTTGCATGTAGAAATAAAGTTGATGAGATGCATATTCGGATCATTGCCTGCTAGTCCACCAAATAATCCCTTGAGTTGCAATAACTGAATCATGGTGCTCGTGATGTTGAACTTGGCTCCGGGTGCCAATGGTGGAGGAATAATGGCTCATGTGGCTCCGGCTCCATCAAGATCATCATCATCATCGTCAAAAGCTGGCTGCATAGCTTGGCGTTCAGGCCTAAACCTAGCTTGACGATCTCTTCTGTTGGCAGGTGTTGTGATCTCAGCGGCATGCCTAGGGTTTAGTAGCTCGTCATCACCTAGATCTTCATCGTCAGGATTTGTTGCTCGCCCAGGGATATCAATATTCTGTTGATGCACTTGAGCGGCGGCTAGCGCAGCTAGCCTCGCCTATTCCTGTTGAGCAGCCATCCTTTCAATTGTGTGTTGTGCCTCCATTCTGCGAATACGTTGTGGTTCAGGATTGATAGGTAATAACGGTTGACCAGAACTTCGGGTATGGGGCATGCACTGAATAAAAACCTGCAGTAAACAAAAACAAAAACTAAAAGTAAAAGTATGAGAATCTTTGACCAAAGGGTCTAGTAATTATTACGAACTTAATTGACACTTGTATTCCCCGGCAACGGCGCCAATTTTTGATAACGCTCAATCTACAGCTCTCGTAGGAGTGTAAAGCGGTCGTTAGCAAATATAGAACCCAACCTGGGTTGGGTATCGATCCCACAGGGAATAGCTTGGTCAACAAGTAAGTGAAGATTACTAGACTTTTAGTGAAAGTCTCGAAAAAGGGGGGATTCTTGTTGTGCAAGTAATGTAACCAAATAGTAGCTAAAAATGGCAATAGCAAAGTAAAAAGAACGAGAATGTTTTAGTAAGATGTAAACAATGAGAATTGAGGAGTTGGGGTTATGTCCACCTTCTGAGTTATACGTCTCTATTGACTATGAGTGTGTTGAATTCGGACATGCATGTGTTTATAGAGAATTGTATTCGATGGTAAATCCAGGCGTCTTTCGACCTATTCGAGGATTATTTCACTTTAACTCTTTCGAGCTTAAAGCGTATCTAACAGTATGAATTCTCCAAGAGGTTAATCCAGTTACGGCACTAACTTTTTAATAGGGGATGGGACCCTACTACCTTGACATTATCTCTTTTCCAGACATATAACCTTTCTTTCGAACAAGTTAAATGTTATACTGGCGTATTCTTGCGTTTGCAACCACAAAGAATTTAGATTAAGATGAAGAGAATAATGATATAAGCAACATACGTGTCACGAACTCACAAACTCACAGCAATAGATAGTATCTCATTCGGCTTCCATAACCCTAACAGAGAAGTTTAGTTACCCATGAGTGCGAAGGAAATCACAATTGACATTATTGTTATACCACAATAAAGATTTCACGTTTGTAATGGTGTGGTAGGCGTTAGGCGTGAATTCCTTAGCAAGGTAATGTTTCTCTTGTTGCGGAATTTAAGAATAGAAGAAGAAAAATAGAATTAATGGAAGAATATGTTCTGAGATGTTCCTAAATTTCTAGCAAGATAGGGTATTTATAATACCCATATCCTATTCCTACTAAGCTAATGAAATGCTTAACCAAATTCTACTAAGCTAATGAAATACTTAACCCAATTGTATTAGGTTAATGTATCATTATTCTAATCCTAATAAGCTAATGAAATACTTAACCCAATTATACTAGGTTAATGTATCATTATCCTAATCCTAATAAATTACTGCTAGTCCCCAATGTCTTCAGAAATGTTGTTTTAGCCCGGGACAGATTTTCCATGCGCCATCTTTAGTCCTTGGCGTCCAAGATTGGCTTTTCTCCTTTCGTGAAGCTTTCTTTGGCGTCAAGTTATCCATAAAATGCTGAATTCTGCATCATTTATACCTGAAACTTTGCTAATCATATTCGTTAGCTCACTTACAGGAAAAAGGACTAAAAGTGCATGAAATATATAATTTGTTCTCAAAACTAGGCTAAAATATGGGCAAAATATAGTGCTATAGGCGTGTAAACTCGCCTATCATCAGCAGCCATCCTTTCAATTGTGTGTTGTGCCTCCATTCTGCGAATACGTTGTGGTTCAGGATTGATAGGTAATAACGGTTGACCAGAACTTCGGGTATGGGGCATGCACTGAATAAAAACCTGCAGTAAACAAAAACAAAAACTAAAAGTAAAAGTATGAGAATCTTTGACCAAAGGGTCTAGTAATTATTACGAACTTAATTGACACTTGTATGCCCCGGCAGCGGCGCCAATTTTTGATAACGCTCAATCTACAGCTCTCGTAGGAGTGTAAAGCGGTCGTTTGTCAAATATAGAACCCAACTGGGTTGGGTATCGATCCCACAGGGAATAGCTTGGTCAACAAGTAAGCAAAGATTTCTAGACTTTTAGTACAAGTCTCGTAAAAAGGGGGGTGTCTTGTTGTGCAAGTAATGTAACCAAATAGTAGAGAAAAAATGGAAATAGCAAAGTAAAAAGAAAGAATGTTTAGTAAGATGTAAACGATGAGAATTGAGAAGTTGGGGTTATGTCCACCTTATGAGTTGTATGTCTCTATTGGCTATGAGTTATGCGGAGTTCAGACATGCATGTGCTTATAGAGAATTATATTCGATGGTAAATCCAAGCGTCTTTCGACCTGAACAAGGACTATTTCACTTTAACTCTTTCGAGCTTAAAGCGTATCTAATGGTACAAATTCTCCAAGAGGTTAATCCAGTTACGACACTAACTTTTTAATAGGGGATGGGACCCTATTACCTTGAAATTATCTCTTTTCCAGACATGTAACCTTTCTTTCGAATAAGTTAATGTTATACTGGCGTATTCTATGCGTTTGCAACCACAAAGAATTTAGATTAAGATGAAGAGAATAATGATATAAGCAATATACGTGTCACGAATTCACAAACTCATAGCAATAGATAGTATCTCATATGGCTTCCATAACCCCAACAGAGAAGTTTAGTTACCCATGAGTGCGAAGGAAATCACAATAGACATTTTTATTATACCACAATAAATATTTCGTGTAGCAAAGTGTGGTAGGCGTTAGGCGTGAATTGCTTGCAAAGTAACGTTTCTCTTGTTGCGAAAATTAAGAATTGATTAGATGAATAGAAGAAGAATAAAAAGTAGAATTAATAGAAAAGGTCTTGCGGAAGTAGAATAAGAATTGAAAAGTAGAATTAGAATTGTAATTCCAAGTCAAAAGTAATGGAAGAATGATTAAAATCTCTAGCAGAATAGGGTATTTATAATACCCATATCCTATTCCTACTAAGCTAATGAATTACTTAACCCATTCTACTAGGTTAAGGTATCATTATCCTAATCCTAATAAGTTACTGCTAGTCCCTAAAGTCTTCAGAATTGCTATTTTTGCCCGGGACAGATTTTCCATGCGCCACTTTTGGTCCTTGGCGTCCAAGATTTGGTTTCCTCCTTTCGTGAAGCTTTCTTTGGCGTCAAGTTATCCATAAAATGTTGAATTCTGCATCATTTATACCTGAAAACTTGTTAATTGTGTTCGTTAGCTCACTTACAGGAAAAAGGACTAAAAGTGCATGAATTATATAATTTGTCCTCAAAACATGGCTAAAATATGGGTAAAATATAGCACTATAGGCGTGTAAATTCGCCTATCATCAATCACCTAGAACTGGAACAAGACTGGGATTATCAGACGGAGACAGTGACGAGTATGAACGAGAATACAACTCAGCCATGTATCAATTTTCCCAAGATCCAAACACAGACGATGATTCGGGAATGAAGTTTGAATCAGAAGCTTTACACAATTTGGATACGTAAGCAATGACGATATCTACAAAGGACAAAATAACAGACGTATGCAATATCAGATAAATAAATGGACGGAGGAGAATTAAAGAAAGATATTAGCCGTCGGGCCCACCCAAGTTGATAAAGTCTCTCTATATATATATAAAAAAAAAAAATTTCAAAGTCAAGTATGTCTACATTCTACCCAAGGTTGCAGACCCACAAATAAAAAAAGAGCAAGAAAACATAAATAAATGTAAGTATGAATTAAAGAGACCTAGTGTCACGGGCTCATTTTTCACTGTGTCAGTGGCATACAATTTTGCCCGTGCGGCGCCCATGGTTCCCCCAACTATAGGCCAGCCTTCCTCATTTCCTAGGTCTTAAGTACGATCTTGTGCCTGTGGGAAGCTTGCCTCAGAGGTTTGCTCCCTTTGGTGCCGCTCTATCAACATGTCGGCTGACATGGCCAACGTATAAGCAACTCTTATGTCGCACCTTTAATCCTTGGATCTCATCTATATGCACTCCCGGGGATGGCTAAGGACATACTCATCCCTCGCCTGGACCTGAGCATCGCTATAGCGTGCACAGTCTTATCCTCAAGCTTGACATCACCTTGTGCATGTGCACTTGGCCTTTGCTTCGCCCGAGTAGGAAAACCTTCAATCCTTGGCCTTTGTTTCAAGCATCTTTCCTAGTCATGCCCTTCCATGTCTTATGGCATAGCCAAACATAGCCCATACAACTTGCATCCAACTTCCATAACACAGTGTCTCCCCATAACTGAGCATCTAGGCCAACGGACCCTTGCTCGCTTGGTTGAACCTTGGCCAAGCTCACAAGTTAGCTCACGAGTCTCTTGGGGAGAGTATCTTGATTGCTCTATCGGCTTGGAGGCATCCTTCCATCACTTAGACAGCCCACGGGGCTTGTCGGTTCGTATAGCCAACCTCTAGCCTTGTCGGGCGCCCAACACCAGTCCACCCGACCCTGCGTTGCCCATAGGGTTCCCGCGCCCTATGAGTACCTTGCGCATTCCTTTGACATGCCAAGGCAGGCCCTTGAGGTTGTCCCTCAAGGCAGCACACTTGGGGTGGCCATCTGTCGACACACCCGGGGGAGGCTGGTAGGCTGTCACCATGTATACCCCCCTTATATATGCTTAAAATAAATAATCCCAATGTCCGCCACTAGACATCATTTTGCCCGAGAATCATACTGGGGCTTAGATCATTCATCTGACCTCCAAATTGGGTGTCGTTTGTTCCTAATCCTTTCTCTTTACTTCCTTCACACCTCCATGAAGTTTCACCCTATTCCCATACACATGGAACGAGTTATGGCCTTCGTACCAATCAGTAAATTACGACAATGCCACTAGACTTTGGCCAAGTCAAGCCCCTATCCAAACGGACTCCAAATGACCCCAAATTTGTTAAGCATACATAAGGTACCCTTAATATCAACACTTTAAACCGTAATCCTTAGAATCCACTTGTAGCTCACAATGGCACGGCGCTGACATCGAACACCGCACCCAATCCTCACCATGCCTCCGCCCCCTTGGGCTCACACCAAGCCCTCTCCAAATCACCTTGGAACTCTTAGGAAATGTCATGCAACATATATAGATGCTTTTTTCCTCATGTTATTGCCCTTTGCCTCATCTTCGACTTCAGCATATTCCCTCAGCACATGTCGTCTACATAGCTGACAAGGTTGCGGCCTAGTTGGCACGCACAATTCTGGCGGGTGACAGGCCCCAAAACTTTGGGGCGTCACACCCTCACACACCTGAAGTAGCCATTGTCCTCAATGACATACAACACCGACGACAACCTGAAGTCTGCACCCTTGGGGATTTATATCGCGGTCCCCAAATCCTTGTGTGTGGGAACTCTTGCGAGCTCCTTATTAAACTGGAGTCAGGCCCCTTGCCCTTCTCCCCCGAGTTTTATCCAAGCGTGCACTCCGCACTTCTGCTCGGCCGGTGTCTCCACACCTGCACCCTCTGGTGACTAACTTTGCGGTGACCTTAAGTCATATCCGCACCATGCTCCTCACGGCCTTCATCTTGTCCGAGAATCTGTTTCTACCCTGGCGATTCTACTAGCCCATCCATACCTGAAATGTCTAGCCCTTCGATCCTTTGCCTCTGGTAGAAAACTATCTTCCCTTCTGGACTTTTACCATTTTAGCACAACATATCTAGGTAGGCATCCCTCGATGTGGCATCTTTACCAACCATGCCCTTATGGTCCTTATCTTCTTTCCTTGAGTGACGTCACTGGCGGTAGCCCAAATTATGAACTTTGTCCCAATTATCATTCACAACAGCCTTTGGAAACCCATGTTTCACCATGGCACCATTTGGCATTCCATGTGCTCCGTGCCCATAGGCACCTCGCACTCTCTTGGGACGTACCTTTGGCAAGTACTTCTTATCTCAAAGTGTCGGCATCTGGCACACTACTCTCGAAGAAGAGACTTTATCCGAAACTCTCTCTTTCTTCTGCAGTCTCAAGACGCGTCTGGGGTACCCTCGTACCTATGGCCTATGGCGAGAACTCCCTTGGTTCACCTACTTGCGGCCTCCGACCCGCTCTTTTACTCTTCGAGAAGAACCCATCCTCGAATTTAGAATCCAATTCATTTTCAGCGCTTTAGCTAATCCCACTTTGATGACTTTCCTTACCCATAGTACTTTGGCACAACACCTCTCCATGAAATGGTTTGGTTTCTGCGTGTCGCTCACACACCTGATGGATTTACCTCCACCTGACTTTAACGCTCATCTTCCCGTAAAGAAGCCTGCACTCAGGTCCTTCTTTACGTTTGGCGCGGCCCAATGGTCCGCTTGGTGCTAGCTTGGTTCTTACCTTGCATAGAACTCTCTCCAACTGCACCCATGTCGTAGACTTCACTGCCCACTCATCCTGCATGGCTCTCTTCTGTAGGGACTCTCCTTCCACTCCTCGCAACCCATTGGATGGCTAGGTTTAGGGACTCCCTTGCCACTCTTCACAACCCATTAGGTGGCTAGGTCGTTCCGACCTTGAGTCCGACTTCCTTAGACAGACCCCTTCACATGCCTTCCGGCAAAGCTCAAGTCCAACCTTCGTGGTGGACACTCAACTTGATGCCTTAATTGCATCCATGGCAAGATCTAAGCATGATCAAACCCAATGTTTATAGTCTATGGCTTCAACTCTCTTGGATCATAGCTGCACGACCTGGCAGACATGACTCATCTTCTTGACCACTCGACTTATCGGCATATCCTTTTCTTTAGCTCAGCCTAGACTCTTTCATGGCTGACAACCCTGGATCGTCTCTTTGCATGAACAATCTATTTGACTGACAAGCTTCTGATGCACTTCACCAACCTTGCTTGACGTCCTTGTCAAGTCCATGCTCTCTTCTGACCATAGTTGCCAACATACCGCTAACAGAGTTTCTGATGAACTGACGGTTCCCCACAATCAAGGACATTTGAGCACCAGCTATCCGATTGTCCAACTTTGTGGTTCTACTCAAACAGCATCGCACGATGACTACACCTGTTGGCCTAATATGCCTCCATAGAATCCCTCTGCATACGGTACCCACTGATTTGAAGTCATCCCTTGAAGGTTTCTCAATCACTCTCGGATGCTTCGAAGATGAATCAACCCACATAGACGAAGGCAGAATCAATGGCTGTGACATGGCGTGATTCTGAAATGATGGGCCTTGGTTGACATAGCTAACTCAAGCGTCTCAACATACAACCAATTTCCTTCACAAGGTAGCATCGTCTCAAACGATCTTCATGAGCACGAAGAATGTCAATTTATGCTTTGACGTGATCGCTGCAATGACATCCATAATCTGCTCTTAATTCTACGCTCTGATACCACTTGCGAGCAAGTGGTCTTTCTTTGATACCACTTGTCACGGGCTCATTTTTCACTGTGTCAGCGGCATACAATTTTGCCCGTGCGGCGCCCATGGTTCCCCCAACTATGGGCCAGCCTTCCTTATTTCCCAGGTCTTAAGCACGATCCTGTGCCTGTGGGAAGCTTGCCTTAGAGGTTTTCTCCCTTTGGTGCCACTCTATCAACATGTCGGCTGACATGGCCAACGTATAAGCAACTCTTATGGCGTACCTTTAATCCTTGGATCTCATCCATATGCTCTCCCGGGGATGGCTACAGACATACTTGTCCCTCACCTGGATCTGAGCATCGCTATAGCGTGCAAAGTCCTATCCTCAAGCTTGACATCGCCTTGTGCATGTGCACTTGGCCTTTGCTTTGCCCGAGTAGGGCAACCTTCAATCCTTGGCCTTTGTCTCAAACGTCTTTCTTAGTCATGCCCTTCCATATCTTATGGCATAGCCAAACATAGCCCACACAACTTGCATCCAACTTCCATAGAACAGTGTCGCCCCACAACTACGCGTCTAGGCCAACGGAGGTTCAACCCTTGGTCGCTTGGTTGAACCTTGGCCAAGCTCACAAGTTAGCTCACGAGTCTCTTGGGGAGAGTATCTCGATTGCTCTATCGGCTTGGAGGCATCCTTCCATCACTTAGACAGCCCACGGGGCTTGTCGGTTCATATAGCCAACCTCTAGCCTTGTCGGGCGCCCAACACTAGTCCACCCGACCCTGCGTTGCCCATAGGGTTCCCGAGCCCTATGAGTACCTTGCACATTTCTTTGACATGCCAAGGCAGGCCCTTGAGGTTGTCCCTCAAGGCAGCACACTTGGGGTGGCCATCTGTCGACACACCCGGGGGAGGCTGGTAGGCTGTCACCATGTATACCCCCCTTATATATGCTTAAAATAAATAATTCCAATGTCCGCCACTAGACATCATTTTGCCCGAGAATCTTACTAGGGCTTATATCATTCATCCGACCTCCAAATTGGGTGCCGTTTGTTCCTACTTTTTTTCTTGACTTTCTTCACACCTCCATGAAGTTTCACCCCATTCCCATACACATGGAACGAGTTATGGCCTTTGGACCAATCAACAAATTACGATAATGCCACTGGACTTTGGCCAAGTCAAGCCCCTATCCAAACGGACTCCAAATGACCCCAAATTTGGTAAGCATACATAAGGTACCCTTAATATCAACACTTTAAACCGAAATCCTTAGATTCCACTTTTATCTCACAATGGCATGACGCTGACATCGAACACCGCACCCAATCCTCACCATGCCTCCGCCCCCTTGGGCTCACACCAAGCCCTCTCCAAATCACCTTGGCACTCTTAGGACATGTCATGCAATATATATAGATTCTTGTTGCCTCATGTTATGCCCCTTTGCCTCATCTTCGACTTCAGCATATTCCCTCAGCACATGCCGCCTGCATAGCTGACAAGGTTGCGGCCTAGTTGGCACGCACAATTCTAGCGGGTGACAGGCCCCAAAACTTTGGGGCGTCACACTAGGGCCCGTTATGATTATTGTTAATGAATATGAAATGAATATCCAATTTAAGCATAAAGGAGGTATAATGAATATAGCGAAACACCTAGTCCTATTCCTTTACGTCCATAGGCAATTGTTCAGTTATCTATATGAGAACGTGGTTTATTATGTCCTTTTTTTTTTACGTACCATCGATTGATCTCATCCTTTAAATACATACATACATACATACATACATATATACATACATAGATATATATGTATGTATGTATGTATGTATGTATGTATATGTATGTATGTATATATACGTATGTGTATGTATGTATATATACGTATGTGTATGTATGTATATATACGTATGTGTATGTATGTATGTATGTATATATATATATATATATATATATAGAGAGAGAGAGAGAGAGAGAGAATCGTAAAGAAATTCTAATTAAAAAAAAATTCTTATCATATATTTTAGAATTTTTTTACGCATGCAAGGGAAAAAAACTATTGATATTAAATTTCTCATATATATTTTGTCTCAACTTTAGGTGAGTTATTTGTAAAATGAAATTTTCAAAATCAAAATATCAAATTATTTGATGATACTTAAAATTACAAAAGTTAACAAAATATAGAGGAGTAGCTTTTGGATACGAATGTTACTTTCAAAAAAATTCAAATGCTTCTTTTCTTTCTCTTCAAATTTTATTATTATGGCATTAATTTTTTTTTCATGCTCAAATACAAAAATAGTTATCTTTCTATAGAGTAGAGAATATATTAGTATTTCTATTGATGTAATTTAAAATCACAAGAATATATTACTATCTATAATAAGTGGGAATAAGCAGGCACGTCTTCGACATGCCTGCTTGTGTTGTCTGCTTCAACTGCTTCAATCGTAATTTTACTATATTATCCCTAAAGAATTACTATAGGTTATTTAAGTATTAAAATTTACAATATTTAATAAAAAAAAAATATAGAATAGACATAAAATAATAAATTAATATTTAAGTTTTTAAATTAATTTGATGTCTTCTATGAGGCCTCCGTTTGAAACTCACCGAAAAACGTCTCAAAACCGCCCCAAAACAGTTCCATGATGCGGTTGTTCCGGTGAAAACCACAATCGGAAAACTATTCGAGTTGGTTTGTTCGTCGTTGAGGTTAATAAGTGGGGATAAGCAGGCACATCTTCGACATTCCTACTTGTGTTGTCTGCTTCAGCTGCTTCAATCGTAATTTTACTATATTATCCCTAATTAATAACTATAGGCTATTTAAGTATTAAAATTTATAATATTTAATAACAAATATAGAATAGACATCAAATAATAAATTGATATTTAATTTTTTAAATTAATTTGATGTCTTATATGAGGCCCATTTTTTCTTTTTTCACAAGTATTTTTTTATAGTAATTTTATTATATCACATTTAATTAGTTGTTATAAGTCATTTAAGATATGTCTTCTTCGCTGCTTCAATTGTCATTTTATTATATCAGCCTAAGCAATTACTACAGGTTATTTAAGTATTAATAATTTATAATATTTAATAAAAATATAAAATAGACATAAATATTAAATTAATATTTAATTTTTTAAATTAACTTAATGTCTTATATGAAGCCCATTTATGCTTTTTCTCACAAGTATTTTTTATAGTAACTTTATTATATCACTTCTAATTAATTGTTATAAGTCATTTAAGACATGTCTTCTTCGCTTCTTCAATCGTGATTTTATTATATGACCCCTAATTAATTATTATGGTCGCATTAGAAAATTAATAATATTTCATAAATGGACACAAAATGATATGTCAACATAAAACATTTGATTAACTGTTGAAATTATATTAGTGCCACATAGGTTGACTTTCAAAATTATATCAGTGTCACTTAAATTGGAATAAAAGAAAAAGTATTATAAATCACAATAAAATATTTGATTGACTATCGAAATTATATAGTGCCATGTAGGTTGACTTTCAAAATTATACCGGTGTCTATAAATCACAATAAAATATTTGATTGACTATCAAAATTATATTAGTGCCACATAGGCTGGCTTTCCAAATTATATCCGTGTAACTTAAATTGGAATACAAGAAAAAGTATTATAAATCACAATAATTAAAAATTAAAATTATTTTAATAAGTGATTATTTAAATTATATTTGTGTCACATAAATTAAGATAAAAAATAATATATATTGGGCTCGTGCTAAGCACGGGCCTTCGATGTTTAGTATTTATATAAAGAGAGAGAAAAGAGAGGGTTTCGACATGCCTGTTTTAGCAGGCTGCTTGCTCCGTAATTTTACTATATCACCCTTAATTAATTATTATAGTTTATTTATATATTAAAAAATTAATAATATTTAATTAAAAAAGAAAATAAACATTTCTAACATGTCTGCTTTGGCTACTTCAACATAATTTTATTATATGACATCTGATTAATTATTATAAGTCATTTATGTATTGAAAAAATAATAATATTCAATTCGTGATTTTACTATATCACCCTAATTAATTATTATAACTCATTTATGTATTAAAAAGGTAAATAATATTTAATTTAAAAAGATAAAATAAACATTTATGTCATATCTGCTTCAGCTGCTTCAACCTTGATTTTACTCTATCACCCCTAATTAATTATTATAAGTTATTTATATATTAAAAAATTAATAATATTTAATACAATAAATAAATTAGATATTTATAACATGTTTGTTTCAGCTGTTTCAACGTACTTTTACTATATCACCCCTAATTAACTATTATAAGTCATCTAAGTATTAAAGAATTAATAATATTTAATAAAAATAATAAAATAGACATAAAATGATAAATACTCTTGATGTTTTAAATAAACTGACGTCTTATATGAGACTAACTTTAAAAAATTTCACAATTTTTTTTTATAGTTTTTTGTTATATCACTTCTAATTAGTTATTGTAAGTCATTCATATCTGCTTTGTTGCTTCAATCGTGAATTTACAATATCATACCTTAATTAATTATTATGGTCTTCAAGCATTGTGCCACTTAAATAGACATTTGTGATTGATTACCTCACTTATAAAGAATGATAATCAGGCATCAAATCGATATGTTTGCTTTTGTTGCCTACTTATATATTTATTTTTATATTTTTTTATTTTACTTTACTTTTTAACTTGTTATATAATTGAAATTACGTAAAAATATTATAAATCATAATAATTAAAAACTTAAAATAATTAAAAAGACGTAAAAAAATTAATTGACTCTCTAAATTTTATTACTGCCACATAAATTGGAACAGAAGAAAAAATACTATAAATTATAATAATTAACAATTTAAAATATTTAGTTAACTCTTAAAATTGTATCAATACCACATAAATTGAGACAGAAGGTGTAACATATAGTATTTAAAAACTACATAAAAATATTATAAACCACAATAATTAACCTAAAAATATTTTTCACGTTGGGCCCGTACTGACATGAGCGCTATCACCCCTAGTAATTATGATAAGATCTAGTTTGTTGTCCGAAAAAATTGCTTACCCTTAATAAAATAAAATAAATATCCATCCATTAATTTTTATTCTTCATCATTGATGTCTGAGTTGAATAAAAATTGTCATTAGTTTCTTTATGTCAAGGAGCCTTATGATTGGAATAAAAGGTAACTTAATTTATTTGTTGAATCATTTTACAAATTATTGTTTTAAATATTTTGGCACATTAAAAATTATTTTAAATATTTTGACACATTAAAATGGGATACACTTGCAATAACATTTTAATTATCATAAAATTATCTCTCGTTTTATTTTTTTTACTTTGATTTTCA